>CM038143.1:490409055-491609055 GCA_021437245.1 Aegilops speltoides | reverse complement strand
TCTCTCGTCATCAATCTCGAAAATAGCGATACAAGGCTCGATTACTTGCAAATACATCGTCATCCATCTAAACAATGATATACGCGAGAATAGCTATCACTTTGAGTACATGAGTTCGTATCCCTCTATCACATTAGCGTGAACCTAAACTAAGTATTGCGTGTCGCTCGAAAACCGAAAACTGGTACACCTGGGCTTGACACTCCGGCCACTTGTCGTATATATACTCCTGGCGTAGCACTTCTTCGCCATCTATGATCTATGCACCTGCATCGTCACATGAGTCGATGATATGCAACATATATAGTTGAGCAACAGAAAGAGACAGACTTGGCAAAAATAGAAACAACATATCATAAGCATAAATAACAAAGTTCATCGTACCCAAAATGACCTAACTAGAGTGATTTTCGCTAGTCGAGGAGGAGGACGGTTTAATTACATCACAAATAAAGTTTCACCGTGCATAACTCAAAGTTTTGTCATAAAAGAAAGTATGGACTAAATGGACACATTGTCATATATCGACAATCACTCCATCATGTCGTGCCATCCATCCAAGTCAGGGAGATAGTCATCGAGCTTAGTGAAAGGCTTCATGTCGAGATGCGAGAGGCTATCCATGTTCGGACATCTTCCCGCGACATTTGCCCTTCTGCATGGAACATCCCTGTTTTTCCAACGACCTCATTCATGATGATTTGGGCAAGTTCGCGCTGGATGTTATAGAACTCAGCTCGAAGTCGATGATCCTCGATATCTCCTATGTCCTTTGCCCATTGGAGAATATGGGCATCGCCAGATCTAGGTGCCATGTGAAGGTTCTGGTGATCCCGTCGGTACTCCAGCATGTGGTGTAGGACATAGAATCCATCATTAAGAGAATCGTTTGGTTGCTGGATGCAGCAGAAGTCGGTCTTATGGCTGAAGGCGACCACGCCGCCCTTCTCTTCTTGTTCCTAACCTCTCCACCCCTTGCTTGGTAGTAAAACATAGCACTTTATCGAGAACATCTTTGATGTGGGTGTAATCCTTTTGTGAATGTTCTTGACGAGTCCAAGTAAAGAGCGTGGGAGAATCGGGGTAGAGGATGATGAGGACGGCGCCCCACCCAACAATAAAATAAGTACACCTCAAATTAATTAGCCTCCACCATGCAAATGAATTATTGAAATCGAAGGAAGGATAGCAGCGGATGACTTACACGGATGATAAGGCACGAGAATCGCCTCCTTGTCCTTATTGGCGAGCATGAAACCGCGATGTAATCCCTCGCAGATTCACGATGCTGCATAGACTCCCAAGAAGCCCTCGTGCATGTAGTACGGGTCAGCGACACGATAAAACGATCTGCTCAACCCCAATGATGTAGTTCATGTGCAAGGCGAAAAGCGGACAAAAGTAAAATCCAGCTTCTTCACGTGAAACATGTCGAATATGTAATCGAATCGGAGGAAGAACTTATCCGCGGGAAGCAACAACGTCGACCTTTGCCGCGAACGTTAACCACGTAGAGTGGGTATCCCGGATCTTCGGCGATGAGGCCTTTCTCTACCCGCAGCACATCGTCATGAAGTCTCCTTAGATCGCCGAATCTGGCCCGTGGCGCTGTTTCGTAGGATTGGTCGACCGGGGATATGCCATTTATCCGCATCGGGGATATCTACACGGTCCTGAAGCCGAGGCTGCTGAGGCGGCTGGATCATAGAATCAGCTTTTTTGCCTTTCCTCGCTCTCTTCCTAGGCTTCTTTACCACCGGATGGTCGTCAATAACACGTTGAGGCGGTAATTCAGCACCGACTCATGATGCTCAAACCACGAGGCGGCGCCAGTATAGACATATTGTTCAACGCCATCGTCATCCTCATCCTCATCCATGGCGACGTCATCAGCGACTAATGGAGCCACCTGCTTACCCCGTCCGCTATCACCCAACCCGACACCCGACGCTAATTGGGTAGGTGGGGTGTTGATGTTCATACCTTCTTTGAGGCTGCGTGCTCGTGGGTGTGCTCCCGCCACCTCTAGACGGCAGACTCTTTGGCCACAACAGACCCACCCATTGCAACAATCACCAAGCCGCCATGGGTCTCGTCGTCATCCCCACTAGTATTAGAGGAGGAAATTCTCGTGGCCCGTTTGACATCGCCACGGAAACCTTCAAGACGTTCGGGGATCGACCGGCTGTGGAACAATGGTTCCTTCGGCTCCATTATCGTCCCCTTCCCCACGTCCACCTTCTGTTCGCCGATGGTGTACAATATGGTGCACGGGGTTTTGTCGGCCTGCAAAGAAAAGTCTGCGACGTGAGACATCCGAAAGGCAACGAAAACGGGAGAGGAGGCACCACCGAGCACGTCCGGTGCGGCAGCCGGTGCGGGAGCCGGTGTGGGAGCAGGTGCGGGAGCCGGTGCGGGAGCATGTGCTGCCAAGAAGTTAGCAAGGGGAAAGTCCTCTGCATTTTTTTGTATTTTACCTTGTCCAAGTGTGAACGCCCGTCACCAAGGAAGTAGATATATCTGCAATCGCCTGTTTTGCGGCAGCTACCGCTGTTGCGACTGTCTGAGATGATTTCTTCTCAACCGCAATCTCAACCTTCTTGTCGATGCTTTCTTGATTAACCTCCGCTCTTTCCTTTTTCTCCTCCGTGGTCTCATGGTAGTACTTCTTCCATGTGGCGCCGCTCCGACACCGTGCGCGCGTCCATACGACGGTCGAGTATCCACCGGTTGTTGTTTCAAGATGTTCAACGCCCGTTGAATGGAGTGTCCCACTTGGCCTCGCCAATGCCTCGACGGCGAAGTCGCTTTCGCCGCAATCCGGTGCTGCTCTCTCTGCAAAAGACACAAGGATCATTTACAAATATGACTAACGTGTGCAGTCGAATTGATCAGAAACTAAAATTACCAGCAGTCTCATGAACTCCGTAATGACCGGTGTTGTCTCATAAACCTTCTTCAGTGGGTCCCAACGGTGGCGGGCCTTAAGGACGTCACGCTCCTGCGGGACGGTGAAATCCGCCAAGGGGTCTAGGATGCCCAGACTCGCGGCTTCCGCGTCCTCCTTGGCCCATTTGGACCTCTTTCCGCCGTAACCACGGCTTCCGAGGTGGTGGGTCCCAATGTTCCTGTTTTGAAGCCCCTTCATGTACTTAGACTTTTCTTTGGCAGCTTCGGCCTTGCAAGCCTCCTTGAATATTTGAAACTGCTCTTCCGTGATTGTCGGACTTTCCTTTACAATCTCGGAGTAGGGTTCCCCGTCATTGATCTTTGCTTTCACTCGATTTTTCCAGCGCCAACGCTGCTAAACTTGGTCATGGCATGTTTGTTTATCTTCTTCATTGCGGGTCCTTGTCCGGATCTTCATAATCCTTCTCATTCCGCCCGGAACAAGAATATCTGGTGAAACTTCTTTGGGAGGAGCTCCTCATATTTTCTATCTTCTTTAGATTCTCATTGTTGATGGTGGCGGTTGTCCGTATGATGCAGCCTATTTGATTGCCGTAGCACGCGCGCGCTTCCTCGGGCGCCTTTGGCTCAAAATTGCCATTGTCCACCTCTATGACCACCAGTCTAGTAGTCCTGAGTTTGTTAGGAACCCGTTGCCTCTTTGCTTTCGGTTCTACACCAGCTCGCTCCCGAGGCAGCACCGGTCTCGGCGCGGTCTCGGCCTCAAAGACCGGTCTGCGTGTCGGTCTCAAAGACCGGTCTGCGTGTCGGTCTCAGCCCCGATGCCACCGGTGGGCCAGCAACAACATCTGTTGATCGTCGGTAAGACTAAAAATTAAATGCTCGCCACCCGGTGACGCGTCGTCCGCAATCACCGTAACCCTGTCCTTCATCGTTGCTAGCCATGTTTCCTATGATTAAATCTAGTCAATTAATTCTAGACCTAATAAAATGAATAATAACATAAAAGGACAATTGTTTTGCAGGAATGTTGACTCCTTCCGGTGCGGCAAATCCGGGCACTCGATATGTCCTAGTTTGTAGCACAAGTCATGCCGAAATTCACGGGAAATTTCGGCATGACCTTTGCTAAAAAGTGGACAAATCGAGAACCTGAAATTTACCGGAACAGAAATGAATCAACATTCCGGCAAAACATAGGCCACTCAGCATCATTCCCTAGAAACAACAAAGCCACTTGGGCACAATCGAACAACTTCAATGAAAAGATATAACATGACCACTTCAATGAAAAATAAAATTTGCCTAAATTCTTTTCCTTGAAAAATAGTGGTCTTTTCAAAATTCAAAAACCTTTGCCAATCTACTTATCCTAGCTTGTTAATCCAACGAACCTAATTAACCTACCTATTTAACCTAGTTAGTTAATCTAGTTTACCTAATTAACATGGATAATTAACCTAATTAAACTAGTTAACCTGACTAGTTCTCTGTCAAAGCCCTAACTAAGTTTTTGCACTAACCTAGATAATTAACCTAATTAAACTAGTTAACCTAACTACTTCTCTGTCAGTGCCCTAACTAAATTTTTGCCCTAACCTAGATAATTAACCTAATTAAACTGGCTAACCTATGCATGAGAGAGAGAGGAGGGGTGGGGGCTTACAGATGATGGCTCCGGTGGTGGCGACGGAGGCAGTGGTGGCGAGGGAGGCAGGGGGTCTCCGGTGACGGCGAGGGAGGCAGGGGCGTCTCTAGTGACGGCGAGGAAGGTGGCGTCGACGGCAGCTCCGGTGGCGTTGACGAGGCCGCGCGACTCCGTGGCATTGGGGGCGGCTCCGGTGTCGTCGACGGCGCACGGCTGTGGTGGCGTCGTCGGCGGTGGCATAGTGGGGCGACGGTGAATCGGGGAGACGGCAGCGCGCGGGAGTGGGTTGAGGGATATGGGGGAGAAGTGGTGGCCGGGCCGGGGGGAAACGGTTTTTTGGCTAAGCCAAACTTAGCGGTAGCGCGTTTCGCAAAACGCGCTATAGCTAAGATAGCTATAGCGGTTTCTGCAAAACGCGTTGCTGCTATAGCTATGTAAATTTCTTCCTTTTTAAATTTCCTTTTCTGTTTCTATAGCGGGGGTCTACGACACGCGCTGCAGCTACATTAGCTATAGCGCCTCTTACAAACAAACACTGCTGCTATGCCTTCCTCCGATTTTTCGCTTTTTCGTTTATTTTGCTTTACATTTTATTTTTCCCTTCCTCCTTTTTCTATTTCTTTCATTTTCATTTACTTTTCTATTTGTTTTTCATCTTATGTTATTTCCGTTAGTAGTAGCGCTCTTCCGAGGAAACGTGCTGCTAATTATGCTCTAGCGGTAGCGCGTTTCTCCGAAGCCCACTACTGCTATGCGTAGCCTAGCATTCTGCCAATGGGAATATTAGTAGTAGCGCTTTCTCACCCACAAGCGCTACTGCTAAGTTTGTATCTGTAGCGCGGTTTTTCTTAGATCGCTACTGCTATATAGCAGTAGCGCGCTTTTTTGACCCGCGCTGTTGCTAAATTTCTGTGTATAACATTTTCCCTAGTAGTGACATCTTCGTCTCGTCGAGCCCGTTCTGTTCATATCTTTTTCATTATGTGTTCACATACTGGAAATGACCTTTGTTCCCTTGCCCCTAATCAGCCCCCTCCGAGGGAGAAACTTTTTCGGTGATTCCTTCTGCGAGCTTCCCGCACTTCTCCCTGGTGTATTCTTCATCACCAGGAAAGCCACGACAACCACTTGCATGATAGGCATGTAGTAGTCATGGTTTTCTACTTAAACATTTAATAAGTGCTTGTTTGTCTGTAACTGCTATCGTTGTTTCGGTAATGCTTATAGATCTATGTTCACCTTCATGCTATGCTCTTCCGCATCTTGTTATCGTGTACTTCTTGCTAGTATTATTGTTACATGTCATGCTTGGTAGTAGTACATGCTGGTAGTAGTGATGTTTGTGCTGATGCATGCTTACCGCGTGTTATCCAGTACCGTTGCTATGCATGCATCTAGCTGGTTATATGCTTACTTGGTAATATTATCATTATGTTCTTGCATGGTAGTTATTTCTGATGCTACTGGTCATGTCATGCTATGAGTAGTGTTATACTTGTGACATTCATGCTCATCAGTATGCCATGCTCATTCGGATATATGATTTATTATTGTTGATATGCTTGATGATTATGTTGCACCCCCATGCTTATGTTGATATCATGCATTATAGTTGCATCATGTTATTTTAATATGGCTCAGCTTATTGCATTAAAGCTTAACCAGATAATAATCAAACTTGAACAATTGTTGGCTGAGTCATGGTGCCACCAAATCGAGCTGACCAATGCAGCCACACTTGCCTTATGGGGGGGTGTCCTAACTGGGTCTATTGTCATGCCTCTCACCGGTGCCTCCAACGAGGGAAGTTTATGGGCGCGCGCTACCCTAATTAGGTAGGCGGACACAAGGCTTGTGTGCCTGTTGTGATTGGTATACCATTGTCCCCGTTTGGGACTGTTTATAGTTTTGCCACGACGGTGGCCGTTGGATGTCATGAGGTGACACGGGGCCACCTATGATTTAGCCCAAAGGGGAGTTTGTCGGAGTGGCTGGGAGAGTGTCATGGCAATAGATCAGTTTTGTCGGAACGCCATTGGTCCACCTGAATGGGAGCACTAGGCCATGGGTTCTGTGGTGTGGGTACAGTGTACTAACCTCTGAAGAGTGTGTGTTAAATCTATCGATAGCCACGCCCATGGATATGTGCCCAGTTCGTAGTAGGTCACACTATGGGTCAACAGTAATAATAATGTGCTTAATAACAACCCCGATTCAATGATGAAAGAAGTTGGTTGATCTTTATGTGATCGTGAGAGGATCACAGTGGTATCATGGATACCGAGTTGATGGATATTTGCGATGTTGTGCGAGAATCACGGGTAAAGGTCAAGCTCCTTGTGATCATGTAATGATTGCTACAGTATTGCGAATACCAAGCTTGATTGGATCCTGAGATGATTATGTGATGTCCGTGATGGTAAGCTTATGCATGTGATGGTTACGAGGTGACCTCCGATCATAGTAAGTTGGTTCAGGATATATAGGTTAAACCTGTTGCATGTAGTATCATCCTGTGCATATCATGAGTAGCATTGCCATTCTCATTTCATATGATGTTAGATGTGTTATGTTCAACATGTTCATGGCATGCCCATCTGATGTTTTTCTAGTGATATCAGGTTCATCATTGTTTAACCTATAATTGCCATGCTATCATCTGTCTTGATTGCTCTTGGTTGCTGTGAGCTTGCATGTACATTCAATGTACTGACCTGGCGTGTCATGCCAGTTTGTAGGTCATGCAGGATTTGATTTCTTGTTTGCCATGGATTCCTTGTTTGCGAGCTAGGATAAGCATTCCAACCAGAGTCCCCACGGAGTGGAGTTCATCACCATCAACGCGTTTCAGCTGCTAGTAGTTATTCCGCTGCTTCGTGTCATTCTGCTGCTTAGATGGAGCAACCGTGGTAGGCGTAGTGTCGCCGTGCTAATGTGATTCCCTTGTACCCATATAGATTGTGATAAAGAGCTGATTTGTTCTATGCTAAGCAGTGCCATATTCCAGAAGACTTCTCTCGATCTCTGGGCTGGAATACGGGGCATTCCGGTTTCTCTGAGCCGGGGTGCCACAATATCAGTACCAAACCAAGTCCAAATGCCACTAAACTTTTGGAGATTTTTTCTAGACAAAAGAGATACTAGAAGCTTCGGGAAAGGGCCAGAAGACGAAGGACGTGTCCACGAGCCACCACGGCGCGCCCTGGTGCCTCGTGGGCCCACCTTTGCTCCTATTGAGCTAATTATGCCTCTATAAATTCTCTAAAATTGGGAAATCCGCAGATATCGCCATAGAAAACAATTTTTTCGCCGCCACAAGCTTCAGTTCTTCAGAGATCCCATATGGAGACCTTTTCTGGCACTCTGCCGATGGGGGGATCAACCAGAGAGGGGCTCTACATCAACCATGCTGCGCTTCCGATGATGTGTGAGTAGTTTATCACAGACCCACGGGTCCATAGCTAGTAGCTAGATGGCTTCTTCTCTCTCTTTGATCTGCAATAAAATGTTCTCCTTGATGTTCTTGGAGTTTGATGTCTACTACATAACCTTCTTCTTGTAGATGTTGTTGGGCCTGCAAGTGCAGAGGTTTGTAGGACAGTACCAAATTTCCCTCAAGTGGATGACCTAAGGTTTATCAATCCGTGGGAGGCGTAGGATGAAGATGGTCTCTCTTAAACAACCCTGAAACCAAATAACATCTTGTGTCCCTAACACATCCAATACAATGGTAAATTGTATAGGTGCACTAGTTCGGTGAAGAGATGGTGATACAAGTGCAATATGGATGGTAGATATAGGTTTTTGTAATCTGAAATTATAAAAACAGCAAGGTAGCAAGTGGTAAAAGTGAGAGTAAACAGTATTGCAATGCTAGGAAACAAGGCCTAAGGTTCATACTTTCACTAGTGCAAGTTCTCTCAACAATAATTGCATAATTAGATCATATAACAATCCCTCAACATGCAACAAAGAGTCACTCCAAAGTCACTAATAGAGGAGAACAAACGAACGGATTATTGTAGGGTACGAAACCACCTCAAAGTTATTCTTTTTGATCAATCTATTCAAGAGTCCGTAGTAAAATAACACGAAGCTATTCTTTCTGTTCGATCTATCCTAGATTTCGTACTAGAATAACACCTTAAGATACAAAATCAACCAAAACCCTAATGTCACCTAGATACTCCAATGTCACCGCAAGTATTCGTGGGTATGATTATATGATATGCATCACACAATCTCAGATTCATCTATTCAACCAACACAAAGAACTTCAAAGAGTGCCCCAAAGTTTCTACCGAAGAGTCAAGACGAAAACGTGTGCCAACCCCTATGCATCGATTCCCAAGGTCACGGAACCCACAAGTTGATCATCATAACATATATCAAGTAGATCACGTGAATATCCCATTGTCACCACAGATAAGCACATGCAAGACATACATCAAGTGTTCTCAAATCCTTAGACTCAATCCGATAAGATAACTTCAAAGGGAAAACTCAACCCATTACAAGAGAGTAGAGGGGGAGAAACAACATAAGATCCAACTATAATAGCAAAGCTCGCGGTAATTCAAGATCGTGCCGAATCAAGAACACGAGAGAGAGAGAGAGAGAGAGAGAGAGAGATCAAACACATAGCTACTGGTACATACCCTCAGCCCCAAGGGTGAACTACTCCCTCCTCGTCATGGAGATCGCCAGGATGATGAAGATGGCCACCAGTGAGGGATCCCCCCTCCGGCAGGGTGCCGAAACATGGACCCGATTTGTTTTTCGTGGCTACAGAGGCTTGCGGCAGTGGAACTCTTGATCTAGGTTTCTTTTCGGGGGTTTCTGTATTTATAGGAATTTTTGGCATCGGTCTCACGTCAGGGGGGGGGGGTCTCGGAGTCATCCACGAGATAGGGGCAAGCCTAGGGCGATAGGGTGCGCCCTCCACCCTCGTGGATGGTTCGGGACTCTTCTGACCCAACTCTTTTAATCCGGGGGCTTCTTTTGGTCCATAAAAAATCATCAAAAATTGGCACATCAATTGGATTCTGTTTGGTATTCCTTTTCTGTAAAACTCAAAAACAAGGAAAAAACAAAAACTGGCATTGGGCTCTAGGTTGATAGGTTAGTCCGAAAATCATATAAAATAACACATAAATGCATATAAAACATCCTAGATGGATAATATAATAGCATGGAACAATAAAAAATATAGATACGTTGGAGACATATCAGAGTTCTATTCGATGTAATCACTTTTTGCCGTGTGTTTGTTGGGATCCGATGAATTGTGAGTTTATGATCACATTATCTAGAAATACTATTTGAGTCTTCTCTGAACTATTTTATGCACAATTATGATTGAACAGGATGCCTCTCTCCCTCCCACCCACCTCTCCCACCACCAAAAATGGCGATCTCTAATCTATGTCGATGGAGGGTCTACTCCATTGGGATTTCTCCCCTGGCCAGGCAGTGAAGACACAGGTGCGCAAAAGATTTGGTTCCACGGTCCACTTCTCCTCCATTGGAGGTACAAAAGAATTCTTCCTAGTTGTGGCTTTCTCTTCTGCCTCCTTGTCGGTGTCAAAACCGGCGGATCTCGGGTAGGGGTCCCGAACTGTGCGTCTAGGCGGATGGTAACAGGAGAAGAGGGACACGATGTTTTACCTAGGTTCGGGCCCTCTTGATGGAGGTAAAACCCTACGTCCTTCTTGATTAATATTGATGATATGGGTAGTACAAGAGTAGATCTACCACGAGATCAAGGAGGCTAAACCCTAGAAGCTAGCCTATGGTATGATTGTAATGGAGGTTATGTCCTACGGACTAAAGCCCTCCAGTTTATATAGACACCGGAGAGGGCTAGGGTTACACAGAGTCGGTTACAATGGTAGGAGATCTACATATCCGTATCGCCAAGCTTGCCTTCCACGCCAACGAAAGTCCCATCCGGACACGGGACGAAGTCTTCAATCTTGCATCTTCGTAGTCTTGGAGTCCGGCGGACGATGATAGTCCAGCTGTCCGGACACGCCCTAGTCCAGGACTCCCTCAGTAGCCCCTGAACCTGGCTTCAACGACGATGAGTCCGGCGCGCATAATGTCCGGCATTGCAAGGCGGGTTCCTCCCTTAAATAATCTAGAGAAGATCATGAACACCAGGATAGTGTCCGGCTCTGCAAAATAAATTCCACATACCACCGTAGAGAGAATATTATGTACACAAGCTCAATCTGCTAACGTATTATGTAGCATGACGTCACGCCACTACCAAGCCTTTACTTGAATCGTTTTTTACTATACCACCTCAGCGCGTTTAGCGAAGCGGTTTCATTGGCACGCCTTGTCGAAGCAGAGATCATGTTCCCCTTATTCTGGGATTCTCATCAATATGGACGTGGGTAACCCAACCGCGCCATTGATGGTGGTGCTTGGGAGATAAGTGAGTTTTACCAGGCTGGTGGGGGACGCATAGTTTCGTCCGCCTATATATAAGGGATAAGGATTCACCCTTTCACCTACGCCTTCTTCCTCCTTTGCTTATCCATCTCCACGCACTCGAGCTCCAGCGCCCAAGTTCGCGCATCTCGTCTCAACCTTCTCCGACCATGTCCGGAGCGGGAGGCAAGTGGTTGGCCTCCACCGTCAAGGAGGAGCACATCACCAAGCTGCGCAGCGCCGGATACCTTTCCGGCGACATCGCGCATCGGCTGCCCGACGAGGGGCAGCTCATCCCCACCCCGGGGCCCCATGAGAGGGTCGTTTTCCTTCCCCACTTCCTCCGCGGACTGGGCTTTCCACTTCACCCCTTTGTCCGGGGCTCATGTTCTACTACGGCCTGGATTTCCATGATCTGGCGCCGAACTTCATCCTCAACATCTCGGCGTTTATTGTCGTGTGCGAGGCCTTCCTCTGCATTCAGCCCCACTTCGGCTTATGGCTCAAGACCTTCAATGTCAAGCCGACGGTGGTGAAGGGCACTCAAGCGGAGTGCGGAGGCGCCATGTTGGGCAAGATACCCAACGTCCTTTGGTTCAAGGGCCTTCGTGGAATCCGCCAAGGTGGCAGTCGGGTGGTTCTATATCACCGAGCGCGACCCTACGTGGTAGCGGCCCCGAGTTCAGATCTGGTATCCCACGCAGCTCACCTCCCGGAAAGAGAAGGGCTTGCGGTGGGTAATTCAAGGAGCCGACGGGACTCCAAACTCAGATCCGTAAGCTGGCGAACAAGAAGCTCAGGCTGGTTAACGTCGTCCAGGTCTTGCTCGTCCGCCGGATTCTCCCATGCCAAGAACGGGCATTCAATCTGTGGGAGTTCAATTCGGAACAGCACCAGGCGCTAAGCGGGCTCTTCGACACAACGTACGAAGGCGCCTGGAGGGTGCTATTTAAGGGCGCCGAAGCCCCCGCATCCGCGACGGAAGATCGCGGATTCCACTCGCAGCGTCCAGCCGACGAGGTAAGTGATTCTACCCCTTTACGGGACACTTGTTGTTAATGATTCGACCCTAAGCGGGTTTTAATCTCCCTTCTCCTCTGACATGAGTGGATGAAGAAGGCCGAGCAGCTCATCTGCCCGGCTCCCATGCCAGAAGACCCAGTGGACGCCCGTCTAGCGGGGTTGCTGGTTTCGGCACCGCACGTGGTGCCGGAGAAGAAGGCCAAGAAGGTGGCCACGGGAACTCGAAAGAGTTCCCGCTTTCAGGTGTCCGACGACTCCGAGGCGGACTCCTCCCCCGAAGATGAGGAGGAGGAAGAAGACTCTCTCCTAGAGGAGGGAGAGAGGAAGAGGAAGGCTTCCCAACAGGAGGCCAAGGGTCCAAGAGGGAAGAACTATTCCCCGACAGCTCCGCCAACACCAACGCTAAGGGGGAAGAGTGGCCTCAAGGCCCAGCCTCAAAGAGATCGTAAGTATACGGATCCTGAATGATCTGCAATTTCTTTTGTGTCACATAGTGTCCTTCTAATGCCGCATAATGCCTACAGTCCGGCTGATGACGATCTCCCCGCTTCATCGAGCGGGTCGTTGGCTCCGTCGGATGTGGATTCCATCCCGACTGCCTCCACCCCTCGCGCCGATGAGGACGCCGAGGTGGGATCCCAGAAAGGGACCCATTAGGAGGAGGCTCCGGAGGCGCCGCAAGGCAGCCTCCCGGACTTTGCGCCGGACTCTATGCCGGAACGTGCAGTGGTTCCAGAGTCCGGCAGGCGGCCCCTTCGCAAGAAGGGTAAGACCGTGATGCCGGCGGCCACCGTCCAACCGGAGGCGCCGGACAACTTGTTGGAGGCGCTCAAAAGCGCTTCCATCGAGGAAGAACACCGCACTATCATGAGTGCGGTGATTCAGAAGGTTCAGCTCGCCAAGAGCGGGCTGACCAAAGCCTGCAGCAGCCTTCTAACAGGCTTTGAGGTAAGAAGTTAAAATTATGTAATGTAATACCGCATAGACAGTAGCCCCTGATGCTTAGTTCGGCGTTCGGAAAGAAAAGCCGAACTGAGGATCTAGAATGATATACGCAGGGTTGCTAAAAAATATGTCAATATGGGTTTGCAGGCTGCTTGACCTCTGCCAAGACCGATCATGGAGGTCGGTGCATTGAAGCAGGATCTCGAGCGGTCCGAGCAAGATCTCGGCCGTGCCAAGAAGCAACTCGAGGACAAAGAAGGTGAGTAACACCACTTTAAAAATTTACCTTACAGAAAAAGATTTAGGTTGCAAAAAATGACAAGGATAACGTGGGTACTGCAGGGGCCACTAACGAGGTGGCAACCCTGAAGGAGGCTATGTCCATGGCCGAACGCAATGTGGCCGCGGAACGGGTCGAGCGAGAGAAGCAGGAGGCGCGGGTGGCGGAAGTGCGGCAAGAGGTCCAGGCTCTCATGGAGAAGCATGAGAGCTTGGAGCGCGACTCCAAGACTCGAGAGTCTGAGCTCCTCGCCTCGAAAGTGCCAAGTCCGCCAAGGCCGAGGCCCGTAAGGCCCTTCAGAGGTTGAAGATGTGAAGAAGATAGTGGCGGTAAGGCATTTTTCATGCAAAGCAAGCATGTTAATGTAAACTACCCCGACACTAACCCGCATTCGAGCTCTCGAGCGCTTTGCAGATCTGCCACGCAGTGTATCCGATGCCGTCGCATTCTACCGTGGCCAGGAGCGGAGCTCAACGGAGAAGCTCTTCTGGTCTCAGTATGCTGAGGCCGGCCATCCGGTGCCCCCTAGCGACCAGCTGAAGCAGCTGGTCGAGCTCCACAAGGCGGCTGGGGAGGCCATGAAGGGCCTCATAGTCCGGCTGTGGCCTGGACAGGCCATGCCTGGGAGCTATTTCTGCCTCGTGCGGCGGCTGGTGGATGCGCGCCCCTGGGTGGAGGTCGTCAAGCGCTCCGCCTGTATTGAAGGTGCTCATCGGGCCCTTGCCCGCGCAAAGGTGCACTGGGGCAGGCTGGATGCGGAGAGGCTTCTTACTGACCCGCCGCCAGTGGGCAAGGAGTATCGTACGCCCGAAATGTACTATAAGACTGTCCTGAAGGGTGCGCGCAATATTGCGGATGAATGCCCTAGAGATGTAATTATTGAGTGAAACTCGCTATGTATTATCCTGTGCGTTGAAAACTTTGTTCATATGCGCTTTAAGCAACGCTTGTTTAATTAAAAATATTACCGTTTGTGCGGCCGTTTAGAAAATCTGAGAGATGGCAAGTCGTTGGCTTCAGCCCCCGATCCGGAAGTGCTGGGGTGTTCGGGATAACTTGAGCACTCTTGTTCCCGTTTTTGGGTCCATCTAGGGAGGCGCTCAACACAACGAACAAGGCAACCAGACTTATAATGCTCGAACACTCTCACTTAGCCATAGAATTCTATAATTTTAAATTTCGGCGAAGCCCCTAGTATTCGGAAGACCGAATTCGGGGCACTATCCACGCCTTCGTCGGACATTATTGTCGTGGGGAAAAACGAGCACCTATAGGGCAGGGGCCCCTTTCTCGGTCCGGCAGGGAGCGGAGGGCGCGCGAAGAGCAGATCGAGGTCGAGCATGCGAGGGAGGGATTTTACCCAGCTTCGGAGCTCTCCGGAGAGATAAAACTCCTACTGCTGCTTTGTGTTTGTATTTGTTCTTGCTCGAAAGCGTGGGCATGCTATGGTTTCGAATGAGTCGAACCGAACCGAACCCCTTCTACGTGCGCATGGGCCTCCTTTTTATAGTCTAAAGGGGTCACCGACAGGTGGCAGTGTAGAAAGAGGGGTAAAAAGGTAAAAATGCGGGTTGGTACAACCACTATCAACAGTGCCCCCTACCTAACTCTGACGGCAGGGGACAAGGGCATTTAATGCCCGTCCGGTCGCTCCAACAGTGCAGGAAGCGACCGTTAGGGGCGCCACCGATCGCCACGATGGCCTCCTAGTCATCTTCACTTGCCACCTCGCACCGCTGGGCTTCACAGCTACCCGCCACGTGCACCAGGAGCGATCCTGCGGCGACACGTCGTCGGATACGCTGGAGCGTAGATGCAGAGTGGTGGCTTCGACCGCGGCAAGCGCCTTGCCGCGGTTGTTGTCTTGTCGCACCCGCGAGCTTGTCGCTCGCCGGGCATTGCCGGGACGCGCAACGCATCGCGGCAAGTTCTTCGCAATGCCTCGGTTGGCCTTCCCGGCAAGCTCCTCTTGCCGGGGTCTTGTCCTTCCCGGCAAGCTCCTCTTGCCGGGGCCTTGTCTTCGTAGTTAACACTTTGTTCTTGAATGGCAGTAAATGGGAATGACGAAGGATCTTCACGGACGTCCGGCAAGCCTTGCCGCGGACGCCGCGATCGCCTTGCAGACAAGTTCGGGTACTAAGGTACCCTACTTTAGTACACCGACAGAGCCCCCGGCTGGGCCATACACAGTGCCGAGCGCTGTTGGGCCAGGCCCAAAACAGGGCACGGGCACACGCGGCCTGGGTCCAAACCAAATCCACTCCGTATCCACCGCGTCCTCTCGTAACGGCACGCGTCAATCGTGGCGTCGTGGGAGAGATCGTGGGTAATTTTTAAGTCCAGGAAATGTGTAACATTCGCCTCGGTTCTGCATCCCCGCCACGCGGCTCCCATGCGCTTGGGGTCGTGGGCGGTGAAAGCGGGAGACTGGGCCATTGCGAGTAGAGGCAGCGGGTCGGCCCTGACTCCCTGCCCTTCCTGTGCTCTGATTCGCTGAGCGAGGCGGCCGAGCCCCCACCCCGCTCCTTTAAGAAGAGCGGGAGGGGAGCGCAGAAGCCCGCACTCTCTCATCTTCTTCTTCCTTCAGCTTCTGCTCCCCTTTCTCTCATTTGCCATGGAGAAAGGGAACCCTGGCCCTTCATCGGTGGCGGCAAGGGTCGCTGCCAGACAGCGCAACCCTCCCTATCCCGTGCCCGTGGTGGCAGAGCCAGCCATAAGGGGAAGAGGGAGGGGGCGAGGTCGTGGACGAGGTCGAGGACGAGGTCGAGGCGCTCGGGGAAGAGGCGGACGGGGTGGCGCACCATCTCCGCCTCCGCCGGCGGTTCCTCTCCCCACGGCGGTCCATACAGGGACGCACCTTTGCGAAGTTCTTCGTCGAGCTCAGCCAGGCGCCTGTCAGTCGCCTCCGGCTTCCAGCCCGCTTATTGGCCTTGATGGAGTTGGACCCGCCCGAGACACTGAGATTGCACATGAGGGGCTGTGGGATCAGCGGCACGCGAGTCCGCCTTGTATTCCCAGCCCCTAATGTGATGTATCTTGATCGTGGGTGGAAGACGTTCGCCCGAATCCACAGCCTGATGGCGGGGTTTACCCTCCATTTTAAGTTAATGGAGGGCGATCTCCTCTCCGTCAAGGTCTTCGGGGACTTCGGCACCCGGGTGAAGTGCTGCGTGGACAGCTCCTCCGACAGCGAAGACTCCCCCTCGAGCGAGAGTGACGAGGAGGAGAGCGACAGCGACGACGAGGGTAGCGGGCGGCGGGATGGTGGGCCCGACTAGGTGTTTGGCGCTGCCCGCCACCAAAGGACCCCATCATCCGTGTCGCTGCTCCTTGAACTCCCGGGTCGCCTCCTTGGGCGGCCGGGCGAGGAGGCTGCGGAAGGAAGGGGTGGCGACAAGGCGGCAAATCGAGTACGAGGGCGTAGTGCCCTCGACAGCGGCTTGACGCCCTGCCGCCCGCCTTGAGCCCCGCTTCCGCGCCGCCATCACCGTCCAGCCTCCAGACGGCCCCCGGGATGTTCTCTTGGTGTCTTCTGGCACCTGCAGCTCTCCTAGGCGCCCCTTTTGCCCTTTTCGCCTCCTTGACCTACCTCCTGAAGAGAGGGACAGGAAAGGGATTATGGGCATCTTATCTTTTTAATTTGTAAGCCTTCGGGCCTTAGCCGCATCTAAAACTTGTAATCCTCTCTTTCATGTTTTTCATCCTCTATGGACTGTATCTGAGTGGGATATTTTTTTAATGAAAAGGGGAAGCTTGCTATGTTATATCCTTCACTCAATTCCATCCCTTGTATGTTTTTACCCTACGCTTTTAGGGAACTTGCTGGTGGGAACACGCTTGCATGAAGCTTGAAAAGGAACATCGGCAGAGCCTGCTCGGCGGTGTTGCTTCCGCAAGAAACCTTGTCGGGGCTAGTTGCAGCACACTTTCATAGTTGAGCGGACTCGAAACAAATCAAGGGCGCAACTTAGCCACGAGTCGATTCCTCCGCGCACAGGTTTTCCATACAAGGCACGGTCGGAGAGGACGCGGCTTCGCATTCCCCAGTCCATAAGAGGATGCATGATGAGGGATGAAAGACTTATCTGATATCGCAGCCTCCAGCAACTCTGGCTTGCCGTGGATGAATCTTGGTACTCGCAGCCCCCAGCAACACTGGCTTGCCGGGACCCTGGTGCCGGCGCACCCTTCTCTCCTTTCCTTGTTCTTGCCACTGCTAGACGTGTCATAGGAACAATCTCTTAGAGCGCGGCAAGTTATTTACTGTAATATAACTTTATTCTGGATACTATCTGCTATGTTACTTCCTTTATTCGGTTCCATTCCTTGTATGTTTTTACCCTTGCGCTTTTAGGGAACTTGCCGGTGCAAACACGCTTGCCGTGAGCGCTGAGTGCGGAACATCAGCAGCCTGCCGGCGATGTTGCTTCCGGCAAAAAACCTTGTCGGGGCTAGTTACAGCTCACTTTCATTGTTGAGCGGACTCGAAACAAAGTAAGGGCGCAACTTAGCCACGAGCCGGTTCCTCCGCGCACAGGTTTTCCATACAAGGCACGGTCGTTCAAGGAATATAACTTAAAATTTTAAAACTGACTGTGCTCAAACTTTGGCAACTTAGCTTTTCTGTCTTCTGCATTCCGGCAAGGCTATGCTTCTTTGAATGACGCCTAGTCCACATCGTTATCAAGCTCTGACAACAAGGACTAAAGGCGCAAATACTGCTGCGGGAACATCCGCTTCACGGCAAGAATTGGGATCCTCGCTGGAGCGTGATGCTCCGCAAGCGTGTCTCGACACAGCTCGCCGGGAGCATCCGCTTCAACGAAACAAACCTCGGGCTTGTCGGAGCAGATCGCTCTCAAGACTTTCGTGGTTGATCCTGGGATCTTCTTGGCGGCGGCTTCGAAGCTTCGCTGAAAGTAGTCGCCAAGAATTAACACTTTCTTCCTGTGGCTGCACAGATTCATCCTTGTCGGGACTAGAGCTTGACAGGGAAGCCCCCTGCTTGTCGCTGGACTCGCTTGCCGTGGCTGCTGGTTCGTCATCCGCCTCCCTCTCCGCTACTAACGCAGCACTAACCACTTGATTAGTTGCCGCTAGATATAGCAGCAACTTCTCTTGTGGCTTAGGTGCCATAAGCGCTGGAGGAGGATAGGTATCTCTTCAAGTCCTGCAACAGCAGCCTCCGCCCCGAGTCCATTTCATTGACCTGCCTTTTTCAAAATTTTGAAAAATGGCGTATGCCACCAGCAGACTCAGAGATGAACCTACTGAGAGCAGCGACATAGCCGCCAAGCCTCCGCAAATCCTTGACGCGCTTCGGGGCTTCAATCTGCTCGATGGCCTTGATCTTGTCGGGATTGGCTTCGACCCCCCTCTGGGACACAAAGAACCCGAGAAGCTTGCCGGAAGGAACTCCAAATACTCACTTCTCGGGGTTCAACTTGAGATTGACCTTACGCAGATTTGCAAAAGTCTCCACCAAATATTGAACCAAAGTTTCTCTGTCCTTGCTTTTGACCACTATGTCATCCATGTAAGCTTCTACATTTCTGTGCAGCTGTGGCTCAAAAGCATGACTAACTGCTCTTGCGAATGTAGAACCAGCATTCTTTAGTCCGAAAGGCATTCGTGATAAAGCAAAGACGCGCTACATGGAGTAATGAATGCGGTTTTCTTCATCCTCTTCCGCCATGAAGATTTGATGGTATCCCGAGTATGCATCAAGGAATGAAAGCAGATCACATCCTCGCCGGAGTCGATAATCTGTCAATGCGCCGCAAGGAAATGGATCTTTGGGACAAGCTTTATTAACATCAGTGAAGTCAATACAAAGCCTCCACTTCCCGCTTGCCTTGCGATGACTTACCATCGGATTGGCTAACCACGCTGGATGGAGTACCTCTGACCAGCCTGCTGCTTCCAATTTCTTGATCTCTTCGCAATGAACTCTTGACGCCCACCGCTTGCTTCCCGACTCTTCGCTTGACAGGCCGCTGTGAGAGGACAGACGGCAAGGTGGTGCTCAATTACTTTCCGGGAACACTGGGATGTCGATGGCTTCCATGCAAACACATCGACATTCGCCTGGCAGAGCAACGAGCGCCGCTTTCCTATTTAGGGTCAAGCGTGGCACTGGATGGTGAAGGCACCACCAAAGGCCGCCCTCCTTGGCGGCCACTTTCTTGGTCTCGTGTAGCTGTCTTCGCTTTCTTGCACTTGCCGGTGGAGCTCGATGGTGCATCCTCAACGGTAGCGCAGCACCAAGAGGTGCGCTTGCGGAGTGGGCATCGAGCTACTCTTGCCGGACTTGGTCTTCTTCTTCCCCGGGAGCTTCAAATTGCAAGTGGTTTATGCTCGCATGCGGTTGCTACTTCCTAGAGATCTTGTCGGTACAGATAAGGCTCTTTCTTGTCGCCATGGACAGAAATAACACTTATCGGACCAGGCATCTTGAGCACATTGTAGATAGTGAGAGGCTGCCATGAACTTGGCAAGCCGACGGCCGAGTATCCCATTGTAGGGCAATGGGAAATCAGCAACATCAAACGTGACTCTCTCCGCCCTGAATTTAGCTTGTCGCCAAACGCATCGGTAAGCAGGATCTTCCCTTCGCTTGCTCCTTCCCGGTTGATCCTTGAAAGGTACCGGCCTTCGAGTCATTGTCGGGGATTTGGAGCTTGTTGAGCACCGCGAAGAGATCAGATTTAGGCCGCCCGCCACAACCAAGATCTTCGTGACTTTGAGGTTGCGGATTGTTGCGCAGACCAACATCGCAAGCACCCGACCGCAGTTGGTGCGATCAGGGTGATCCTCAACGCCGAAGACGATGGGCGGCTGACCACTCGTGGGCTTGCGCGATTCAACGGACGGTTCTCCGCTGCTCACTTCTCGCACCCAATCGCTTGAGTTGGCGGTGCGAGGTGTGCAGAAGCGCCGCCATCAACGCACAAAACCTCCGCTTTCTTCAAACTCTTTGCTCGTCAAGCGCCATCCTCATCCATCTCATCATCTTCATCTTCGCTTTCATCCTTGTCGCGCCACGGGAGGTCTATCTCCTGCCGCTTGCTTGCCTTGCAGGGAGCGCCTTCCCGGCGGGAGGCTTCTCGCCGCATCCTCTCGCCACCTTCCCGGCCTTCTCCTTGTCACGGCGCCAGATTCAGCTTTCTCTCGAACTCTGCCATCCGCTCAACCTTCTTGCAGGCTTGGAGGTCATGTCCTTTCGCGTATGTGGATCTTGCAAGATCGCTTGTCGGAGCCGCCCCGCTTGTCGGCGGCCACCACAGCAGTCGCCAAGTCCCTAGTTTTGGCCTTGTCGGCGCTAGCCGGGCCGGACTGCTCGATAACCAGCACATCCTCGCCTTCCTTCTTCTGTTATTCCGCCTGGCCTTCTTTGCCGGAGGGGCATCCTCACCGCCGATCCTTCGCCTCGCTCGCTTCTCTCCGGGAGTCTCCCTCCTCCTCAACGACGCACACTTGTCGCCAGAGCGTAGAGCTCAGCCGACATCTCTGATTTTGCACATCGCCATCTCCTCCTCATCTCGCGGTTACGCACGCTCGATGGAACACGCTGATAACCGCAGCAGGTGGACGCTCGATGTTGCGCAGACTGGGTGGAATCTCCGTGATGAACTTATGTAGGGTTCTCTTCCTTCCGGGCGAAAGCATGAAGATCGCCTCCGCCATGGGGGCTTGTGGCCGTGAAGGCGCCGACAAACTGGATGGCACAGTCCGCCTAATAAGAGATGGAGTTGTCCGCAAGTGCATGAGCTGAAGATCCGACGCTGGCTTGAGCACCAACGGGAAGTAGTTACAGGATCTTCGTCGCGCTTCGCAGCCCGTGACCGCGATGGTGTAGACGCCGAGGAACTCCGACGGATGTATCTTGCCATCGCATTTCGCACGCCCGCTTGAAGTTCTTGGCATCGGGCCATCGAACTCGCCAGAGCTCACGGGTGAACGCAGGGCAACCCATCGTCAAGATACGGCAAGTCGCCGTTCTCTCGGCGCATGCATATCGACATGGGCCCGGGCCCAGCCGCCGTCCGACCGACGCTGCTTCGCCGACGCCGACACGAAAAGGAAGCGTTTCGTGTCGTTGTTCTTGGAGAACTTGGTATTGATCGCGGCTAGCTCGCTGGTCCGGACGACGCTGGAGTCGGTGTCGAGGTTGGTCCGCGAAGTCGGCGATCTTGGTTTTTCGGGCGGGAGTGCACGGTGGTGGCACCCCAGCGTCTTGTCGGCATCGGCTCGCTACCGGGCGCCTTTTCTAGGGCTTCATGTGCTCGGTTACCGGGCTTGTCGCCATGGTGAAGACAATGAGGCTCGACGGTGGCCTCCAGCCGCCAATCTTGTCTCGGCGCCGAGGGTAATCTAGAAGCAACTGGCTCGCAAGCGCCGCTTCTTCCGAGTTCAAGGTGGTGGCGAACGACGCGAGGAGCGAAGTTATGCTCGCATTTCTAACAGTGTTAGAAGGAGAAACATCTCGCCCAGCGACTCGCATCGCGCCGTGCTAACGTGTTGACGCGCATGTCTGGCTTTGAACGCCCCGCGATCCGCCAGTTTTGGCCTTTGCTCAAAGCCATGAAAGTACCATGCTAGGAGCATCATGGCATTGTCGGTTCCGCACCTCCCGGGAGGGGTGCGGTGAATGTGCGGACGCCGAAGGTCGCGGGCCTTGTCTTGATTCCGGTGACGACGTGAGTCCTCTGCCGGCGCTTCGCCTCCGCTGGCGTCTCCCCCCACCGCCTGCTTGCTCTGGGCATGTGGGATCGACATGGACGGATGCCACCACCAAGGCTTCTTCTTCGGTGGCATGTCGATGAAGATGTTGATGTAGCGCGCGTGAAGACCGGATCAGGTTCGCACAACCTCGACGCCCCCTACCTGGCGCGCCAGAGATGTCGTGGGGAAAAACGAGCACCTATGGGGCAGGGGCCCCTTTCTCGGTCCGGCAGGGAGCGGAGGGCGCGCGAAGAGCAGATCAAGGTCGAGCACGCGAGGGAGGGATTTTACCTAGCTTCGGAGCTCTCCGGAGAGATAAAACTCCTACTGCTGCTTTGTGTTTGTATTTGTTCTGCTCGAAGCGCAAGCATGCTGTGGTTTCAATGAGTCGAATCAATCGAACCCCTTCTACGCGCGCATGGGCCTCCTTTTTATAGTCTAAAGGGGTCACCGGCTGTGGCAGCGAGAAAGAGGGGTAAAAGGTAAAAACGCCGGGTTGGTACAACCCCTATCAACAAAGGCTCCCTACCTAACTCGACGGCAGGGGACAAGGGCATTTAATGCCGCCCGTCGCCCAATAAAGGCAGGAAGCGACCGCTAGGGCGCCACCGACGCCACGATGGCCTCCTAGTCATCTTCACTTGCCACCGCACCATTGGCTTCACATACTACCCGCCACGGCACCAGGAGCGATCCCGCGCCGACATCGCCATCGGATGCGCTGAGCGAGATGCAAGTGGTGGAGTTTCCGATCATGCAAGCTTTGCCACGGTTGTTGATTACACGCACTCATGAGCTTGTCGCCGCTGGCCTTGCCGGACGCCGCAGACGCGTCATGCAAGTTCTTCGCAAAGGCTTTGTATTTCTTCCGGCAAGCCCTCTGCCGGGTTCTTCCCGGCAAGCTCCTCTTGCCGGGCCTTGTCTTCGTAGTTAACACTTTGTTCTTGAATGGAAGTAAATGGGAATGACGAAGATCTTGACGGACGTCCGCAAGCCTTGCCGCTGACGCCGGGATCGCCTGCAGCACAAGTTCGAGGGTACTAGGTACCCCTACTTTAGTACACCGACAATTATCCGAACTCGCCAAGTGGCGTGAGTCTTTAGGACCAAAAGACCTCTCAACAGCGACTACCCTTCGCTTTATCATGCCGCCGCTTTAGCTTTCCACGAGGCGCCACCCGGCTCAACCGGGCGCAATCGCAGTGGTTCTCCCAAAGGACACCTTAGCCGATGTAACGGAACGTGAAGGCACCAAAACGTCGGAGCCGGGCAAACCCAACTATTGACCCAAGACATGATTCGGAGCCCATTCATATAATGCTATAAGTTTGGGGTGCCGCACTTGTGAAAGTGTTCGGACTTATCACACCATAATGCGGGGAACGTAAGCCCCTGGTGTATTCGGCCTTACCAAAGTATACGGGTGCAAGATGTCATTAATGAACATATGTATAAGGTAATGCAATAACAGGCAAGAGATGCTGCATTATTTATTCAAGGAATTCTGCTATGAGTGCGGAAGGATACAAATAGTGCGGTAAGCAAGGGATTGGACTAAATAAGCATGTACCCCTCCAGGGGTGGGCTGCGGACTGGTGTATATAATCGAATTTAATGCTCGTAATGGAGACCACCTGAGTGTTCATCGCAGCCTTCTTCCCTCCCTGGCTGTTGCATCGTGAGTTCGGTGGGTTCGCCACCGGACAGAACCTCTGGTGAACGGAGTCCTGTGTATACAAAGAAGGAAAATAAAAATAATAGTAAAAAATAGGCGACACACTTGTGAGCCCCTGGTGTGGTCGAGCCGCACTCTGGGTCTATTGTGGTCGTGCCCCTCCCCCCAGGCCCATGGTATCTCCAGAGCGTAATGATGTACGCGGAGGGATGGCTTTGCAATCATGCGAGGGCTGGGGTTGGGGCCGCATTGCTACGCGTGCTCGGAATGTGCCAGGTGGCCTGGTTGATGTTGCTCCGGGCGTGTTTGGACGTGTCCGGCCGTTTAACGGCTGGACTCGAAAATTGCCTTAGAAGGCTGCTGCGCATTTCCGCCGTGAGAGCCAGCTGTATGTTCCTCCGCTCGGAGGAGCGCCCGTATTTCCGCTGACCGTGATGACTCCACGAGGGCCTCGCATCTTGAGCTTGAGGTATGCGTATGCGGCACCGCGCTGAACTTTTGCAAACGCGTTCGTCCGAAAGCAGAAAAGTGATAGCCGCCACGGAACGGGACTATGTCAAGATTAACTCTCGCCCGAAATTGTCCGGGATCCGGCGACCACTTCCAGTGTCGAGCTCGCATAATTGGCCTCAACACCTGGTATGACGCCTTTGAAGGTCGTTTTGTAGGTTTAATCCTTGAGGGGTCTATGCCCATCTTGCGACTATATCCCGATAAAGCAGGTTCAAGCACGCCGCCGGCCCATCGTGACTCTTGTGAGGTGAAATCCATCGACGATCGGGTCTAAAACCATCGCGCGAATCCGCCATGGCGGATATCGGTCGGTGGTCTCTTCGATCGAAAGTGATCGGGCAAGAGTACCATGGATTGAACTTCGCGACTGGCTCCATCGCATATACGCCCCTTTAGTGCACGCTCGCCCCCTCTTGGGTATATGGGTTGCGTATATCATATTAAGTGTCCGCACTTGTGGGGGAAACCCTTCGTCCTCTATTGTTCGGGCGGTCGGTCTCTTCCTCGTCATCGCTTATGCGGCCCTTGTCATTGTTTTCGCAATTAATTTGCTCGCTCGCTGAATACCCAACAATCTCTGTTGGTGTGATTACTGGCTTTTCGGGGTGCCATGTATTCAGCATAAGCGGTCGAGTATTCGGTCCAAATTGGACGGACCCGGAGTGGTTCTTTGAATGGCTTCTTCCGCAGACGGGTTTAGAGCCTCGAATCCGGCGCTGACCGCCAGATCCTCCTTGTCGCCACCGTTACGCGGCGCTTATTTTGCTTCGACGCCGACCTGCCATTGTGGTCCTTGGTATCCGGACTGCCAGAATTTTTACTGAGGTTATTGCTGCGAGCTAGCCAGCTGTCCTCTCCCGCACAAAAGCGGGTCATTAAGGATGTGAGAGCTGCCATGGATTTCGGCTTTTCCTGTCCTAGGTGCCGGGGTAGCCACTCGTCGCGGATGTTATGTTTGAAGGCTGCGAGGGCCTCTTTATCCGGACAGTCGACAATTTGATTTTTCTTTGTTAGGAACCGTGTCCAGAACTGTCTGGCCGATTTGTCTGGCTGCTGAATTATGTGGCTTATATCATCAGCGTCTGGTGGTCGCACATATGTGCCCTGGAAGTTGTCGAGGAATGCGGCTTCCAGGTCTTCCCAACACCCAATTGACTCTGCGGGCAAGCTGTTAAGCCAATGCCGAGTTGGTCCTTGCTTGAGTGGGAGATACTTGATGGCATGGAGATTGCCGCCGCGCGGGCCATATGGATGTGAAGGAGATAATCTTCGATCCAAACCGCGGGTCTGCTGTCATTATCGTAGGATTCAATGTTTACGGGTTTAAACCCTTCAAGGATTTGATGATCCATTACTTAGTCGCTGAAGCATAGCGGTGTGCGGCGCCTATATTGAGCAATATCACGACGTAGCTTGAGTGAGCGCTATGCTCACTGTGGTTTGGCCCGGTCGGAGTTATTGTATCCGCGCGACGGTATTCGTCAGGGGTCGATTAAGGCGCCCAATGCGATCCATAGATGGATCTGGATTGCCTTGCTTTGTCCTCCAATATATCCCCAAGTCCGCGCGTTCCTCTTGGCTTCGTACTTTTGGAGCGATGTCGGGTACAGTCTTGGTGGAGGGCCTAGATGCCTCTTCGCGCGACCACGGTGGTGGGTCGATCGGCCGCGTATTGTAATCGGGTGATGAAGGTATGTATGCTTCCTCCTCTAATCGGGAGCAACTTGCGTTTTGGTAGCTTTTGGAGGGCGTTCGAGTTCAGACTTTTCGACGCGAGGACCTCGGTCCATCGATCGGCTAGCAGGTCCTGATCAGCTTGACGCCTGCTTTGCTTTTTTCTTTAGGCTATTTGACATGGCGATAAGCCTGCGTTTAAAACGCTCTTGTTCGACGGGATCCTCGGGCACGACGAATTCGTCGTTGTTGAGGCTTGCCTCGTCTTCGGAGGGAGGTATGTAATTATCATCCTCGACCTCTTCATCTGCCGCTCTCTCGTGAGGGCTTGCTTCTGCATCCTCCTGCGCTGAATCTTGCTGGAGGGGATTGTCTTCGGCACTTTCTGGGGTATTATTATCTCCTGTGCCTGAATCTTCATTCTTGCTGTGGATGGATTTAGAGCGGTGCCGCTGACGTTGGCACTTGGGCTGTTTCTTTAAGGAATCTGCCTCCGCTGCTTCTTCGCCGTCCCCATCTTTTGGGGTGTCCACCATGTATATGTCATATGACAAGGTGGTCTTCCAGTGCCCTGTAGGCACTGGTTCTTGTTCGTCTCCGGCATCGTCGTCCATACCGTCGATGTCTTCAGAGTCGTAGTCTAGCATGTTTGTTAGATCGTCGACAGTGGCTACAAAGTGGGTGGTGGGTGGGCTTTGAATTTCTTCGTCGTCCGTATCCCAACCGTCCCCGGCCGTAGTTCCGCCAGGTCTCCGAATAGCGAGAGATGTTTTAGCGAATTCAGGATGTCGCCAAAGGGCGTGTGTTGGAAGATGTCCGCGCGGTGAATTCCATGACGCCCAATCAGATTCGATTAGCGGCGCGGAGGTTGGAGTCCCGGCAGGGAGTCCCACCTCGAGTCCTGAGCCTCGCAAGGGACAAGGTTAGTGTTCGGCTCCATCGCCGTGGGAGTTGCAGCCCCTGAGGTGGTGTCCAACCACCGGTCCTCGATCTGGGCGGTCGGCTCCGGACTAAGGGCCGGAGTGGGTTCGTGTGCGGCCACCAAGGCACTTTGTCAGCGTAGAGCTAGATCATGCCCATCGTGGCGACAAAGGCCACGGCGGCCGGGCTCGAGCCCGAGATCAAGTCCTCGCGAGACGCCGGGCCGTGAAGTTTAAACTTCCAAACCTGACCCGACGGCCAGGGGCGTAGCTTCGATCTGCTCTAGATGGCCAAGTGAATTAGCCAGCGGTCGCGGCCGACATACGAAGATCTGTCCGGGGGAAAGTCTCGCTATCGGACAGCGTTGTTGATTGCAGAAGCCATCAAGTTTATCGGCGATTTGCACGTAGGAACTCTCAATGAAAGCACCAATGTCGGTGTCAAAACCGGCGGATCTCGGGTAGGGGGTCGAACTCAAGCGCCTAGGCGGATGGTAACAGGAGACGAGGGACACGATGTTTTACCCAGTGTTCGGGCCCTTGTCGGTGTCAAACCGGCGGATCTCGGGTAGGGGGTCCCGAATCGTGCTTCTAGGCGGATGGTAACAGGAGATGAGGGACACAATGTTTTTACCTGTGTTCGGGCCTCTCGATGGAGGTAAAACCCTACGCCCCTGCTTGATTAATATTGATGATATGGGTAGTACAAGAGTGGATCTACCACGAGATCAAGGAGGCTAAACCCTAGAAGCTAGCCTATGGTATGATTGTTGTAATGTATGTTGTCCTACGGACTAAAGCCCTCCGATTTATATAGACACCGGAGAGGGCTAGGGTTACACAGAGTCGGTTACAACGGTAGGAGACCTACATATCCGTATCGCCAAGCTTGCCTTCCACGCCAAGGAAAGTCCCATCCGGACACGGGACGGAGTCTTCAATCTTGTATCTTCGTAGTCTTGGAGTCCGGGCGACGATGATAGTCCGCTGTCCGGACACCCCTAGTCCAGACTCCTCAAGAGCCCCCGAACCAAAGCTTCAATGACGATTAGTCCGCGCGCATAATGTTCGGCATTGCAAGGTGGGTTCCTCCCTTGAATAATCCAGAGAAGATCATGAACACCAGGATAGTGTCCGGCTTTGCAAAATAAATTCCACATTCCACCGTAGAGAGAATAAAATGTACACCAGCTCAATCTGCTGACGCATTATGCGGCGTGGCATCACACCGCTACCAAGTCACTGTTTGAATCATTTTTTACTATACCACCTCAGCACGTTTAGTGAAGCAGTTTCCTTGGCACGTCATGTTCCCCTTATTCCGGGATTCTCATCAATACGGACGTGGGTAACCCAACCGCGCCATTGATGGTGGCGCTTGGGAGATAAGCGAGTTTTACTAGGCCGGTGGGGGACGCACAGTTTCGTCCGCCTATATATAAGGGATAAGGATTTACCTTTTCACCTACGCCTTCTTCCTCTTTGCTTATCCATCTCCGCGAGACTCAAGCTCCAACGCCCAAGCTCGCGATCTCGCCGACCTTCTCTCGAATATGTCCGGAGCGGGAGGCAATGGTTGGCCTCCACCGCTAAGGAGGAGGACATCACCAAGCTGCTGCGCAGCCGGATACCTTTCCGGCGATATCGCAGATCGGCCGCCTGACGAGGGGCAGCTCATCCCTACCCCCGGCCTCATGAGAGGGTCGCCTTCCTCCCCACTTCCTCCGCTGGACTGGGCTTTCCGCCCCATCCATTCGTCCGGGGCTCATGTTCTACTACGGCCTGGATTTCCACGATCCGCGCCGAACTTCATCCTCAATATCTCAGCGCTTATCGTCGCGGTGCGTGCGAGGCCTTCCTCGCATCCGCCCCACATCGCGCTCAGGGCTCAAGACCTTCAACGCTGTCAAGGTTGTGAAGGGCACGCAAGCGGAATGCGGAGGCGCCATGTTGGGTAAATGCCCAACGCCCTTTGGCTCGGCGGGGCCTTTGTGGACTCCGTCAAGGGTGGCAATCGGGTGGTTCTACATCACCGAGCCGCAAAGCCCACATGGGCGGCGGCCCCCGAGTTTAGATCTAGCATCCCCACGCAGCTCACCTCCTGGAAAGAGAAGGGCTTGCAGTGGGGCAATCCGATGGAGGTGACGGGACTCCAAGCCTGCATCCAGAAGCTGGTGAGCAATAAGCTCAGGCTCGTCGACGTGGTCCAACTCATGGTCATCCTCCGGATTCTCCCATGCCAAGAACGGGCATTTAATCTGTGGGAGTTCAATCCGAAACAACACCAGGCACTGAGCGGGCTCTTCGATACGACATACGAAGGCGCCTGGAGGGTGCTGTACAAGGGTGCCGAAGCCCCCGCATCCGCGACGGAAGATCGCGGATTCAGCTCGCAGCATCCAACTGACGAGGTAAGTAATTCAACCCCATTACGGGACACTTGTAATAATCAAATTGATTCTAGAGGGGTTTCATTCTGTGTCTTCCTTTGACAGGAATGGATGGAGAAGGCCAGGCAGCTTATCAGCCCGGCTACCATGCCAGAAGACCTAGTGGACGCCCGTTTAGCAGGGCTGCTGGTTCCGGCACCGCACGTGGTGCCGGAGAAGAAGGCCAAGAAGGTGGCCGCGGGGACTCGAAAGAGTTCCCGCAATCAGGTGTCCGACGACGAGGCAGAATCCTCCCCCGAAGACGAGGAGGAGGAGGATTCTCTCCCAGAAGAGGGAGAGAAGAAGAGGAAGGCTTCCCCAATAGGGGAGGCCGAAGGGTCCAAGAGGGGGAGAACTATCCCCCCGGACAGTTTCGTCAACACCAGCGTTGGCGAGGATGAGTGGCCTCCAAGGGCCAGGCGTCCGGCGAGATCGTAAGTATCCGGATCCTTGATATGCAATATATTTTATGTCGCCAGAGTGTCCTTCTAGCGCCGCTGCTCTGTCCAGTCAGTAACGGCCGATGGCGATCTCCCGACTCATCGAAAGGGTCGTTGGCCTCGCCGGATGTGAATTCACTTCCGCCGCTCTACCCCACGCCACGACGAGGACGCCGAGGTGGGATCCTGAGAGGGACCCATCAGAGGAGGCTCGGAGGCGCCGCTGTCAGCAACCTCCGGACTTTGCGCCGACTCTACATCGGAACCCGCAATGGTTCCAAAGTCCGCAAGCGGCCCTTCAAAGAAGGGCAGGATTGCGTGACGCCGGGCGGCCTCCGGCCCAACCGAGGCGCCGGATAACTTGTTGGAGGCGCTAAAGGCGCCCATCGAGGAAGAACACCGCACTATCATGAGTGCGGTGATTCAAAAGGTTCAGCTTTCGCCAAAAGCGGGCCGACTGAAGCTCCTGCAGCAGCCTTTTTAACAGGCTTTGAGGTAAGGAGTTAAAATTATGTAATGTAATACCGCATAGACAGTAGCCCCTGATGCTCAGTTTGGTGTTCGGAAAGAAAAGCCGGACTGAGGATCTAACAAGATATGCGCAAGTGTAGGATCGGAAGTATGTCTAGAGGGGGGTGATTAGACTACTTGACAAATTAAAAATTTTGCCTTTTGATTGGAGTGGATTCTTAGCAAGTTCACAATGATAACCAAGTCAAGTATCACCCTACACATGCAATTCTAGAGTTGTGGCAGCGGAAAGTAAATTGCACGTATAGTAAATGAGAGGTGGAGAAGAGCAAACGCAATGGAGACACGGAGATTTTTTCTCGTGGTTCCGATAGGTGGTGCTATCGTCAATCCACGTTGATGGAGACTTCAACCCACGGAGGGTAACGGCTGCGCGAGTCCACGGAGGGCTCCACCCACGAAGGGTCCACGAAGAAGCAACCTTGTCTATGCCATCATGGCTTACGCCCACGGAGGACTAGCCTTACTCGGGGTAGATCTTCACGAAGTAGGCGATCTCCTTGCCCTTACAAACTCCTTGGTTCAACTCCACATCATGACGGAGGCTCCCAAGCGACACCTAACTAATCTAGGAGGCACCACCCTCCAAAAGGTAATAGATGGGGTTGGTGATGATGAACTCCTTGCTCTTGTGCTTCAAATGATAATCTCCCCAACACTCAACTCTCCTCACTGATTTGGCTGTGGTGGAGGAAGGATTGAGTGGAAAGCAACTTGGGAAGGCTAGAAATCAAGTTTCATATGGTGGGAGTGGAGCAACTTGATCTCAACACAAGGGTAGGTAGTTTTCTTCTCAGAAATGTAAGGTAGGAGTGGTAGTTCTTTCTGATGGCTCTCTCCACGAATGAAGAGGAGGTGGAGGGGTATTTATAGCCTCCACACAAAATCCAACCGTTACACACATTTGACCAATCTCGGTCAGACCGAAGTTGACAACTCGGTGAGACCGAAAGTTCAAATCTTGTGAACGTTGGGATTTTTGGTGGGACCGAAAATACAATCTCGGTTAGTCCGATTCTTCCAAAGTCTAGGGTTTGCCAATTTCGGTGGGACCGACTTTCTCATCTCGGTGACACCGATTTGAGTACAGAAGGTTACAGAAGCTTGGCAACACCAATTTCGGAATGACCGAGTTTGGAATCGGAAAATCCGAGATTCTTAGGGTTTGGGTATATGGCTGAGGTGGTTCATCTCGGTGTGACTGAGTTTTGTATCGGTGGGACCGAGATTACTTATGAGTTTATGTTGGAATGAAAGATTGCCGATAGTTTGAGAGATAAATCACTAAGCACTTAGAGCAACCAGATCATCATCATAACCTCACCCCTTTTAATAGTATTGGCTTTCCTATGGACTCAATGTGATCTTGGATCACTAAACCAAAAATGGAGTCTTGAGCTTTTGCCAATGTTTTCCTTAGCATTTTGAGGGTCCACATCATCAGTCATTGCCATACCCATATCAATGAACTTTCTCAAATATTCTCAAGAAATGATTAGTTCAATGATATATATGTTGTTATTAATTACCAAAACCACCGGGATTAGTTGCACTTTCAATCTCCCCTTTTGGTAATTGATGACAACATATAGATCAAAGCTTCGACAAATGATATAATCAATGAATAACATCGTCGCTTTGAGAAGTATGTGATAAGCAAGAGCTCCCCCTAAATTTGTGCATTATTTAAGATTTGCGTTTGAATGCAAATGCACAATCGATTAGGATCATGGGTTACTCTTCCATGTCACATACATCTTGGTGGAGCGCACAAAAATGATAAGAATGAATAGCATGCACCCAATCACCAAGACATGAGTAAATGATCATACAAGATATGAATGGAATATGATAGGCATCAAGCACACATTAAGCACAGTATGATCAAGCACTCATCAAGATAGAGCAAACGTAGCAAACGTAGTATCAAACACACGAAGTATCTCAAAGAACTTAAAAGTATCTCAAGGAAAACCGCAAACGAAAGAGCAAAAATGAGCACTCTCTCTCTCGAAGTCCTATGATCTATACAATTTCTCCCCTTTGGCAACAAGTTACCAAAAGTTCGAAGGTATAGAGCTAATCGTCACTCGGGACTCTGCTGGCGGCTCCTGTCTGCGTCGATGGAGTGGAGATAGCTGCATCTGCGAAAGCTTCTGCTGAAGTCTGTGGAGCTGGAGGAGTGGATACTGAAGCTGGTGCTGGAACTAACGGAGCTGTAGGAGGTGCTGATGTAGTAGCCCTGGGGTCTGACACTGGAATAGCAGCTGATCTGGGCTTTGTGGGCACTGGAGCAGGCTGCTCATAGTCATCCTGGACCATATCACCTTCCATCTCTCTCATGAGCTCTGCCTTTTCCCTCTTAGCTTCCTCGATGTCTGCCTCAAGCTTGTTGACGGTGACCTGCACTTCACCGACTTTGACGTCCGTGAGCATGGAACTTATCCTCAACTATCCTCTCAAGGCTCTCCCGAGATCGCACTATGCTGGCCAGGCGTAGCTCAATTCTCTGAGTGGCTTCAAGAAGTTGTTCTGCAACGCTCTTGGGCTTTGCTGCTGCTTCCTTCTCAGCTTTAGCTTGTTTGGCAGCTTCAGACTTAGCATGTCCTTCTACAGATGTGGGAGCATCCTCAGTCATCACAACCTCGTTATCCTCATGTTCAGGCTGCAGTGGCAAGTGGGGTCTATCCAACAGGTAGGTGTCCGTGCCAAACTTGGCATTAATGAGCATCCAATATGCGAGCAAACCCACACGACCTCTTACAGTGCTGTCTGCTGTCCTCTTGATAGTCTCAACTATCGTGTCCATCACCTTAAAAGGTGTCTTCGATCTAGAATGTGCAGCATGTTGATAGAATACCCTCTTATCATGCGGTGGTCTCTGACTTAGGCATCAAAGTATGCCTCGTAATGGTGTTGGTGGTTGGGAGACCTGCTCAAGATAATAGATCAACCAAGCTTCCATATCTCTACATCCTTCTCCTTTACCTCATTGTACATGTTCTTCATTGACTCGTGATTTTCTTCGAATGCCATAGACATCAACATCATCTTCCCTTGATATCGGTGCATTCAGCAATGCTCTCCATTCTTCAACAAGAGAATGGAATCTCGCCTTCTACATCATCCATACAATTCTGCCATCCGGATAGAAGTGTGCGGTGGCATAGAACGCATGATCATCTCATCGTTCCAAGCAACAATTTCGACCAACGAACTCGCAATCCCACAAGCGGTGAAGCTTTCATGCACATGTGGGAAGTAGTCTCTGTGCTCTTCACTATCGATGTAATCCCGGTCTACATATCCGTGTCAAAATAATTGGCTTCTTATCCATGAGCACTTTGCCTCATAAAAGTCTTGTTGCTCTCTTGTGTGGAATCTTGAGTCAACTGCTGTTCTTCTCCTGGTGGCATATGGATCAACTTGCCTCCATAGCCTGAGACCTTTATCCTTCCTTTCCTTCATATTTTCAGCTCGAGGATGAGCTTCATTATGAACTGGCAGTTTCTGCCTGAGCTTGAGCAAAACATGAGCCTCATCATCTGATTCTGCAGGTGGCACATTGTCCTTCTTCTTCTCTGAAGCAGGTATGTTCCTCACAGTCTTCTTTGGCTTGGCAGCTGGTTTGGCTTGGGCTGCCTTTGCTGGAGCTGATTGCTTAGCTTTTGTGGGTGCTCCTGCCCTGATGGCATCACCCATCAACTTCTGCTTCTGAGGAGGCTGAGGTGCTTCCTCATCAGAATCATCATCATCAGCTTCTTCATGAACTTTCCTCTTCCTCTTGGAAGTCTTCTTGATCTTGCTGGAGGTTTCTTCCATGCTGAGCTTCTGTGCAACAGAGGATTTTGTCACTTTGCTTGTGCCTTTCTTTGACTGTTGCCCTTGATAGCTCTTGGCAACCACTTGCCTTTTTGGCTTAGAAGTTATCTCCTCATCTGCAACAAAGTCTGAATCCTCCTCATCAGAATTCCTCTTCCTCCTGCCCTCGTAGCAGTGCAGCGATCCACTTGGAGTGCTTCTCTCCATCATCTGAAAAACTGCTTGCTTCGGACTTGTAGCTGCCTCTGAATCTCAACGGCATCTCGGACTGTTACGATTGTCACTTCCATCAGACATGACTGACAACCTGTGAATAGAATAGGTATAGGCAGAATAGAAGAGTTATCACAAACTGCAGAGGATTTTGCAAAAAGAATGAGTTCAAACTTTAGTTTTAGGTTTTCACAGAATACATGTCGGTCTGACCGAAGTCTATCAATTCGTGAAACCAAGTGTCTAAACAGACCACATACACCACTTTCGGTTGGACCGAAATGGGTTTCGTCTAGCCGAGACTACTAGGGTTTCACTAAATCTTCACTTCGTCTTACCGATTTGCACAACTTCGGTTTCACCGAAAAGTGCAAAGGCAATGGCCAGAGGCCAAATCGGTCATCCGAAAATGTCGAATCGGTCACACCGAGATGTGTTCGTGGAAACCTAACCCTAAAATTTTCACTCGAAATTTGTTCTATGACCTAAACGGCTGGATAGGAGATCTCAATCTTGGCAAGAAACTTGGCAACGCCTAACGTGCATTGAATCAGCGGTTGAGCACGAGAGGATGAAACTCACCCAATGCGGTGGAGCTTCACCACGGCGGCAACGACGCGATGAGAAGGACCGCTGACGGCGATGGAGACCCACGGCGAGGGCGACAAAGCGACGGCGGAGACGATCCGGAGACCAAGGCGACGCAGCGAAGGGTTTGAGGGCGAAGCGTTTGAAGAAGTAATCAACGCGCTCGTCCTCGAGTATATATACCTTCGGTTGTCGGTGGGACCGAAGTTTGAAAACTCGTGGGACCGAGATGGTTAATCGCATGCGATTACACACTTCGTCACGCCGAATTTGAAACTCGGTTTCACCGAGGTGAAAACCTAGATCAATCCAAGTGCTTCGGTCTGTCCGATTTGAGTATATCGGTTTGACCGAAAGTACTTAGAAGGTTTTGGAAGTTAGGCTTTTGACGGATCGGTGGCTCCGAGTGCTCCTCACTCGGTCTCGTCCAAAAAGTCTTGTTCAAAGTTTGTGATATAAGCATGAATAGAGTTTGAGACAAGAAAGCATAGATAGCTAGGGGAGGAACTTAGGCATTCTTGTCCATCCATTTGGTCAAAAAGAAAGAAAACCAAAAGACCAAAGCAACAAATGGATGTCCTCGAATGGATAAAATCATGCATCCAACATGCTCACACAATAAGATAGCAAATGAAATATGTGTCAAACATGCACAAACAAAACACTAACAGCTAGCACACAATTTGGCGATGACTAGGTCATCTATATATGAGTATATTGACTTAGGAGTCAAATGAGAACATTTGATCATAGGTCATACTCATCGCTTAAGCACAAGTGGGGTTACCACTTTTCCATAAAGCATTGATGTGTTCACATCATTAGAAGATGCTTTAGCTCATTTCTTTAGAGCAAAGCTCCCCCTTGATGTGAGAACCCCTTTTAAAGGGTCAAACTAACCTTGGGTTGTCGTTGAAGACTTCATGTAGATGTTGAAGATGTGGATGCTCAATGTTGATGAAGATCATCAAGAGTTGGGAGCAATCCTTTGGATTCGGGCACTTTCAATACCTACATGGGTTAGTCCCACAAGGAACAAACAAGAATATCCATGGACATAGATTGAAGTTCACAATAGATGATGTCCATGAAAGCAATGATTACCTTGTCCCTTGACTTACCAACATGAGGGTTTGTGACTCCATGAACTAGTGCAAGATGTGGAAGTTGATTGCACAAGTCCTTGCCAAAATGAATATGAGTGAAGTATATTGGCGGAGTCACCCTCAAGAACTCTCTAGTTCTTCTTCTTCAGGATCCACATCATCTTGATGGGAATCCTTGGGGTAGTAGTTGAGCTTGTTGAAGTAGAACTTGAAGTTGCCTTGGGAACCCACTTGACCATGGCCTTGGGTGCTTCAATGAATGCATCAATCTCCTCTTGAAGCTTGTCCTTGCCTTTTAGCTTGTGGTCTTGTGGTGGAAGGTCATCTTGAGCTTGTTCCTCATTGGAAGAAGTAGGATCATACTTCTCCTCTTGAGAAACAAACTTTGGAGTGGGATATTGACCTTCTTCCCATTCAACACCTTCGGCGTTGAACTTTCGCTCAAAACCAATTCCTTGATTCTTCCTGTCTTCCTTGTTTGCGAACAATTTCTCAAAGCTTTTGCTTCCGCAAGACTCTTGTAGACACCTTTCTCTATAATCCCTTTCAATAGACTATTTTCTTGCTCAAGTGAAACTTGGCTTGAAACATTGTTAGTGGAATCAAGAGAATTACTAGAAGTAACAACATTTGATTTAGCATGATTATTGTTACTACTAGATGAAGAATTTTTCTTATGCTTGTCATGCTTAGTTTTGATAGGTGGCAAGAAATTAGACAAGAGAAGTCGTTTGGCAAGATATGAAGAACTCTTCTTTGAAGATCGTCATTGATAGCTTTTAGAAACTCATGTTCTTGCTCTAGATTGAGCTTCTCGGCGTAGCTTCTCATGAGATCTTAGGAGCTCTCTATGATCTTCTTGAGTTGTTTCATGAGCTAACTTAAGAGTGTTTAGTTCTTTAGTTAGACGCTCAATCTCCTTCATAGCATTGTCATTCGACTCTTCTCGACTATAAAGACTACTAGCATGTTCATCATTACTAAGCTCACTAGATTTATCATGTAAAAGCTCATCTTCACCAAGCAAGTCATCCTCATCACTATCAAAGTCAATAAACTCAGGATGTGATACCTTGGGGCCTTTTCCCATGAAGCATCTTCCAATTCCCTCATTTGGTGAATCAAATATGTCATAGGAGTTGGAGTTGGAGGACACGAGAGCAAGACCGCAACACCTTCATCTTGATCAGATTCGAGTTGGAGTGATAGCTTCTTTCGAGTGATTGTCGAGTCGGAGCCGAAACCCATTCACCAACATGAGCTTGATGTTTTCTTCTTGTGTAGCTCCTTGATGACTTGTCTTTCCTTTCCGAATCCTTGCTTCTCCGAGAGGATCTTCGCTCATAACGATCATCTCTACTCCTTCTCTCTTTTCGAGGCGACTCTTCTCTTGAGCTTCTTCTTCTTGGAGATTCTTCTCTTCTCTTGGGGAGTCGAACACTCATTTGAGTAGTGTCCGGTCTTCCACAATTGTAGCAGTTTCGATCACGACTAGAAGATCTCTTTTCATCATATGATCTAGACTTTGAGCTTCTTTCCTTGCTTCTACTCTTGTAGAATTTGTTGAAGTTCTTCACCATTAGGCTTATCTCTTCATTGGAAACTAGCTTGTCACTTGAGGATGTGGGAGCTTCAACTGCAGCTTTGTAAGCACCACTTGACTTGTTGTGAAGCTCTTCCTTATCTTTAAGTGTCATCTCATGAGCAACAATTCTTCCAATGACTTCGTAGGCTTGAGATCTTTGTAGTTTGGCATCATTTGGATCAAAGTGCACACGGTGTCATACTTTCCATCCAAAGCTCGAGAATCTTCTTGATGATGAATCGGTCGGTCATTTCTTCGCTTCCTAAGCCTGCCATCTCATTGGTGATGAGAGCAAGCCTAGAATACATTTCAGCGAATTCTTCACCTTCCTTCATCTTGAACTTGTCAAGTCGACCTTGAAGAACATCTAGCTTTGATTCCTTCACGGACTCGGTACCTTTGTGCATTTCACCAAAGTATCCCAAATCTCTTTTGCATTCTCAAGACGGCTGATCTTGTTGAACTCCTCGGGACACAAAGCATTGAAGAGAATGTCACAAGCTTGAGCATTGTTCAGAACATCCGCAACTCATCCGCAGAGCTTCACGATCCGAACTTTTCCTTCTTCGAAGAACTCACCTTGCAAGCCAACACAAATAATGCCCCATGCGGCAGGGTTATGTCCAAGAATATGCATTTTCATTTTATGCTTCCAACTAGCAAAGTTTGAACCATCAAAGTAAGGACCTCTACGGAAATTACCCTCACTAGACGCCATACTCTCCTAGGTTGTGAAACCAAGCTTATGGAGTCCAATGCAATGGAAACCAATCCAATGGAGACCAAAGCTCTGATACCACTTGTAGGATCGAAAGTATGTCTAGAGGGGGGTGATTAGACTACTTGACAACTTAAAATTTTTGCCTTTTGATTGGAGTGGATTCTTAGCAAGTTCACAATGATAACCAAGTCAAGTATCACCCTACACATGCAATTCTAGAGTTGTGGCAGCGGAAAGTAAATTGCACGTATAGTAAATGAGAGGTGGAGAAGAGCAAACGCAAGGGAGACACGGAGATTTTTTCTCGTGGTTCCGATAGGTGGTGCTATCGTCAATCCACGTTGATGGAGACTTCAACCCACGGAGGGTAACGGCTGCGCGAGTCCACGGAGGGCTCCACCCACGAAGGGTCCACGAAGAAGCAACCTTGTCTATGCCATCATGGCCTACGTCCACGGAGGACTAGCCTTACTCGGGTAGATCTTCACGAAGTAGGCGATCTCCTTGCCCTTACAAACTCCTTGGTTCAACTCCACATCATGACGGAGGCTCCCAAGCGACACCTAACCAATCTAGGAGGCACCACCTCCAAAAGGTAATAGATGGGGTTGGTGATGATGAACTCCTTGCTCTTGTGCTTCAAATGATAATCTCCCCAACACTCAACTCTCCTCACTGATTTGGCTGTGGTGGAGGAAGGGATTGAGTGGAAAGCAACTTGGGAAGGCTAGAAATCAAGTTTCATATGGTGGGAGTGGAGCAACTTGATCTCAACACAAGGGTAGGTAGTTTTCTTCTCGAAATGTAAGGTAGGAGTGGTAGTTCTTTCTCGATGGCTCTCTCCACGAATGAAGAGGAGGTGGAGGGTATTTATAGCCTCCACACAAAATCCAACTGCTACACACATTTGACCAATCTCGGTCGACCGAAGTTGACAACTCGGTGAGACCGAAAGTTCAAATCTTGTGAACGTTGGGATTTTCGTGGGACCGAAAATACAATCTCGGTTAGTCCGATTCTTCCAAAGTCTAGGGTTTGCCAATTTCGGTGGGACCGACTTTCTCATCTCGGTGACACCGATTTGAGTACGTATGTTACTGAAGCTTGGCAACACCAATTTCGAATGACCGAGTTTGGAATCGGAAAATCCGAGATTCTTAGGGTTTGGGTATATGGCTGAGGTGGTTCATCTCGGTGACTGAGTTTGGAATCGGTGGGACCGAGATTACTTATGAGTTTATGTTGGAATGAAAGATTGCTGATAGTTTGAGAGATAAATCACTAAGCACTTAGAGCAACCAGATCATCATCATAACCTCACCCCTTTTAATAGTATTGGCTTTCCTATGGACTCAATGTGATCTTGGATCACTAAACCAAAAATGGAGTCTTGAGCTTTTGCCAATGTTTTCCTTAGCATTTTGAGGGGTCCACATCATCAGTCATTGCCATACCCATATCACTGAACTTTTTGAAATATTCTCAAGAAATGATTAGTTCAATGATATATATGTTGTTATTAATTACCAAAACCACCTGGGGATTAGTTGCACTTTCAGCAGGATTGCTAAAAATATGTCAACATGGGTTTGCAGGCTGCGCTGCTGGCCTCTGCTGCATTAACGGCGGAGGTCGATGTGCTAAAGCAGGATCTCGAGCGGTCCGAGCGAGATCTCGGCCATGCGAAGAAGCGGCTCGAGGAAAAAGAAGGTGAGTAACACCACTTTGAATAGGTACCTTACAGAAAAGGATTTTGGTTGCAATAAAATTAACAAGGATAATATGTGTATTGCAGGGGCCACTAACGAGGTGGCAGCCCTGAACGATCTTGGTCCGCGCCGAACACAAGTCGGCCGCTGAACGGGCTGAGCGAGAAAAGCAGGAGGCACGGTGGCGGAAATTCGGCAAGAGCTCCGTGCTCTCATGGAAAAGCATGAGAGTTTGGAGCGTGACTCAAGACTCGAGAGTCCGAGCTTGCCTCGCTCTCGAAGTGCCAAGTCCGCCAAGGCCGAGGCCCATAAGGCCCTTCAGGAGGTTGAAGATATAAAGAAAATAGCGGCGGGTAAGGCATTTTTCATGCAAAGCAAGCATGTTAATGTAAAATATCTGACACTTACCCGCATTCGGAGCTCTCCAGGGGCGTTTGCAGATCTGCCGCGTAGTGCGTCCGATGCCGCCGCATTCTATCGTGGCAAGGAGGGGAGCTCGACGGAAAAAGTCTTCTGGTCTCAGTATGCTGAGGCCGGACACCCGGTGCCCCCAAGCGACCAGCTAAAGCAGCTAGTCGAACTCCACAAGGTAGCTGAAGAGGCCATGAAGGGCCTGATAGTCCGGCTGTGGCCTAGACAGGCCATGCCTGGGAGCTACTTTGGCCTCGTGCGGCGGCTGGTGGATGCATGCGCCTGGGTGGATGTCATCAAGCGCTCCGCCTGTATTGAAGGCGCTGGCCCTCGCGCCGCACAAAGGTGCAATGGGGCAGGTTGGATGCGGAGAAGCTTCTCACGGACCCACCGCCGGGCAAGGAGTATCGCACGCCGCAAATGTACTATAAAACTGTCTCAAGGGAGCCCGCAATATTGCGGATGAGTGCCCCTAAATGTAATTTTCGAGTAAACTCGTTATGTATTATCCTCGCCGCTGAAACTTTGTTCATGTGCGTTTACAACGCTTGTTTAATTTAAAATATTACCTTCAGGCGGCCGCCACAAAATCGAGAGATGGCAAGTCGTTGGCTTCACCCCCAAGCCACGAGTGCCGGGGTGTTCGGATAAACTTGAGCACTCTTGTTCCCATTTTGGGTCCATCTAGGAGGCGCCAACACAACGAACAAGGCAACCGGACTTATAATGCTTGAACACTCTCACTTAGGCATAGAATTCTATAATTTTAAATTTCAAGAAGCCCCCGGTATTCGGAAGACCGAACTGGGCGCTATCCACGCCTTCGCTCGGACATTGTCCGAACTTCGCCAAGCGGCATGAGTCTTTAAGGACCTGAAAAAACCTCTCGAACAACGACCGGTCTCTCGCCTTATCATGCCAGTCAGTTTTAGCTTTCTCCACTAAGGCGCTCGCCTGGCTCAACCGGGGCGCAATCGCAGTGGTTCTCCCAGTGCTACCTTAGCCGACAGAACGGAACGTAAGGCACCAAAACATGGGAGCCAGGCAAACCCAACTATTGACCCAAGACATGATTCGAGCCGATTCATATAATGCTATAAGTTCGGGGTGCCGCACTTGTGAAAGTGTTCGGACTTTATCACACCATAATTTGGGGAACGGAAGCCCCTGGTGTATTCGGCCGTACCAAATATACGGGTGCAAGATGTCATGTAATGAACATATAAATAAAAGGTAATGCAATTGCAATCAAAAAGGTGCTGCATTATTTATGAAAGAAAGTCTGCTAGTAGAGCGGACTGATACAAATAGTGCGGTAAGCAAGGGATTTGGACTAAGTAAACATGTCCCCCTCCAGGGATGAGTTGCGGACTTGGTGTATATAATCGAATTTAATGCTCGTAATTGAGACCACCTGAGTGTTCGTCGCAGCCTTCTTTAGTCCCTGGCTGTTGCATCATGAGTTCGGCAGGTTCGCCGCCGGACAGGGCTTCTGGTTAACAGAGTCCTGTGTACATAAAAGAAGAGAAAGAAAAAATATATATATAAAAAAGGAGGGTACACTTGCGAGCCCCCGGTGTGGTCGAACCGCACTCTGGGTCCGTTGCGATCGTGCCCCCTCCCCTGTGCCCATGGTATCTCTAAAGCGTAATGATGTACGCGGAGTGTTATTATTGCGATCATGCGCGGGCGAGGGTTGGGGCCGCATTGCTACGCATGCTCTGATCGCGCCAGGTGGTCTTGGTTGGTATTGCTTCGGGCGCGTTTTGCTGTATCCGGCTGTTTAACGGCCGGACTGGAGAATTGGCTTAAGAGGCTACTCTGTACTTCTGCCGCGAGAGCTGCTGTATGTTCCTCCATTCGGAGGGAGCGTTCTGTATTCCCATTGACCGTGATGACTCCATGAGGTCCTGACATCTTGAGCTTTAGGTATGCATAATGCGGCACCGCGTTGAATTTTGCAAACACGGTTCGTCCGAGCAGAGCGTGATAGCCGCTGCTAAACGGGACTATGTCAAGATCAACTCTTCGCCCGAAATTATCCGGGATCCAAGACCACTTCGGTGTGACTGAGCCTGCATAGCTTGGCTTCCACTCCTGGTATGACACCTTTAAAGGTTGTCTTTGTAGGTTTAATCCTTGATGGGTCTATGCCCATTTTGCGACCGTGTCCCGATAAAGCAGGTTCAGCACGCCGCCGTCCATCGACTCTCGTGAGGTGAAATCCATCGACGATTGGGTCTAAAACCAATGCGGCGAATCTGCCATGGCGTATGCTGGTCGGATGGTCTCTTCGATCGAAAGTGATCGGACAAGAAGACCATGGATTGAACTTCGGGGCAACTAGCTCCATCGCATAGATGTCCCTTAGTGAGCGTTTCCTCTCCCTCTTGGGTATGTGGGTCGCATATATCATATTCACCGTCCGCACTTGTGGGGGAAAACCCTTCTGTCCTCTATTGTTCGGCGGTCGGGTCTCTTCCTCGTCATCGCTGTTTAGCCCCTTGTCATTGTTTTCGGCAATTAACTTGCCGGCCTGCTTGAACACCCAGCAATCTCTATTAGTGTGGCTAGCTGGCTTTTCAGAGGTGCCATGTATCTGGCATAAGCGGTCGAGTATTCGGTCCAGATTGGACGGACCCGGAGTGGTTCTTTTGAATGGCTTCTTCCGCTGACCGGGTTTAGAGCCTCGGAATCCAGCGTTGATTGTCGTATCCTCCTTATCGTCGCCGTTAATGCAGCGTTTGTTTTTATTTCGACGCGACCTGCCGTTGTTATCCTTAGTATCCGGACTGCCGGAATTTTTACGGAGATTGTTCCTGCGAGCTAGCCAGCTGTCTTCTCCCGCGCAAAAGCGGGTCATTAACGATGTGAGGGCTGCCATGGATTTCGGCTTTTCCTGCCCCAGGTGCCTGGCTAGCCATTCGTCCCGGATGTTATGTTTGAAGGCTGCAAGGGCCTCTGCATCCGGACAGTCGACGATTTGGTTTTTCTTTGTCAAGAACCGTGTCCGAATTGTCCGCCGATTCGTCTGGCTGCTGAATAATGTGGCTTAGGTCATCGGCGTCGTGGTCGCATTTACGCGTGCTCGAAGTTGTCGAGGAATGCGGCTTCCAGGTCTTCCCAGCACCCAATTGACTCTGCGGGCAAGCTGTTAAGCCAATGCCGAGCTGGTCCTTTACGCTTGAGTGGGAGGTACTTGATGGCGTGGAGATCGTCGCCGCGGGCCTTATGGATGTGGAGAAGATAGTCTTCGATCCAAACCGCGGGGTCTGTTGTGCCATCGTAAGATTCGATGTTTACGGGTTTAAACCCTTCGGGGATCTGATGATCCATTACTTCGTCAGTGAAGCATAGCGGGTGTGCGGCGCCTCTGTATTGAGCAATATCGCGACGCAGCTCGAGAGAGCACTGTCTGCTGTGTTCGGCCCGGCCGGTGTTATTGTATCCGGCGCGACGGGATTCGTCATGGGTCGTGGGGCGCTCACGTGATCCGTAGATGGATCTGGATTGCCTTGCTTTGTCCTCCAATATGTCTCGCAAGTCCGGCGCGCTCCCTCTTGGCTTCGTACTTTTGGAGCGATGCCGGGGTACGGTCTTGGCTGGCGGCCTGGATGCCTCTCTGTCACGACCACGGGGCGGTCGGTCAGCCATATCATGCGCTGGTGATGGAGGTATGTATGCTTCCTCCTCTAATCGGGGGAGCAGCTTGCGTCTTGGGTAACTTTTGGAGGGGCGTTCGAGTTTATACTCTTCGGCCGCGAGGACCTCGGTCCATCGATCGCCAGCAGGTCCCGATCAGCTTGAAGCTGTTGCTGCTTTTCTTTAAGCTGTTTGTCAGTGGCGATAAGCCCGCGCTTGAAGCGCCCTGCTCGACGGATCGTTAGGGTACAACGAATTCATCATCGTTGAGGCTTACTTGCCTTCGGAGGGAGGCATATAGTTATGATCCTCGACCTTCGCCCCGCCGCCTCTCGTGAGGGCTTGCTTCGCATCCTCCTGCTACCGAGTCTTGCCGAGGGGATTATCTTCGGCACTCTCTGGAGTGTTATTATCTCCTGTGCCGGAATCTCCATTCTTGTTGTGGCGGGGTTTAGAGCGGCGCCGCTGACGCCGGTGTTTGGGCTATTTCTTTAAAGAGTCTGCCTCCGCTGCTTCTTCGCCGTCCCCGTCTTTTGGGGTGTCCACCATATATATGTCGTATGACGAGGTGGTTTTCCAGTGCCCTGTAGGCGCTGGTTCTCGTTCGCTCGGCATCGCCGCCCATAACGCCGATGTCGCCGGAGTCGTAGTCTAGCATGTCGGTTAGATCGCCAACAAGGCTACAAAGTGGGTGGTGGGTGGGTTCTGAATTTCTTCGTCGTCTGCATTTCAACCATCCTCGCCATAGTCCGCCAGACTCTCCCGATAACGAGAGATGCTTTAGTGAATTCAGGATATCGCCAAAAGGCGAGTATTGGAAGATGTCCGCGCGGTGAATTCCATAACCGTGCCCAATCCGAATCGATTGGTAGGGCGCGGGAGGTTCGAGTCCGCAGGAGTCCGGCGCCGGAATCACGAAGTTTCAGAGGGGACAAGATCATTGTTCGCCCATCACCGTGGATGTTGAAGCCCCCAGGGCGGCGTCTATCCACCGGCCCTCGATCTGGGCGATCGGCTCCGGACTAATGGCCGGAACAGATTTGTGTGCGGCCATCAAGGCACTGTTCGGCGGCAGAGCTAGATCATGCCCATCGTCACAGTGCGGCGCGCTTGGCTGTGGCTCGAGTCCGTCGAAGATCAAGTCTCCGCGGACATCAGCCGTGAAGTTTAGGCTTCGAATCGACTCGACGGCCAGGGGCGAGCTTTCGATCCGCTCCAGATGGCCAAGTGAATTAGCCCGCAGCGGCGGCCGAATCTGAAGATCTGTCCAGGAGAAAAGTCTCACCGACAACATTGTTGGATGAAGATGCCATCAAGCCTATCGGTGACGACACAGAGGAACTCTCAATGAAAGCACCAATGTCGGTGTCAAACCGCGGATCTCGTAGGGGGTCCCGAACTGTGCATCTAGGCGGATGGTAACAGGAGACGAGGGACACAATGTTTTTACCCAGTGTTCGGCCCTCTCGATGGAGGCAAAACCCTCACGCCCCGCTTGATTAATATTGATGATATGGGTAGTACAAGAGTGGATCTACCACGAGATCAAGGAGGCTAAACCCTAGAAGCTAGCCTATGGTATGATTGTTGTAATGTATGTTGTCCTACGGACTAAAGCCCTCCGGTTTATATAGACACCGGAGAGGGCTAGGGTTACACAGAGTCGGTTACAACGGTAGGAGACCTACATATCCGTATCGCCAAGCTTGCCTTCCACGCCAAGGAAAGTCCCATCCGGACACAGGACGGAGTCTTCAATCTTGTATCTTCGTAGTCTTGGAGTCCGGCGGACGATGATAGTCCGGCTGTCCGGACACCCCCTAGTCCAGGACTCCCTCAGCCCTCTTGATGGAGGTAAAACCCTACGTCCTGCTTGATTAATCTGGATGATATGGGTAGTACATGAGTAGATCTACCACGAGATCAAGGAGGCTAAACCCTAGAAGCTAGCCTATGGTATGATTGTAATGGAGGTTATGTCCTACAGACTAAAGCCCTCCGGTTTATATAGACACCGGAGAGGGCTAGGGTTACATAGAGTCGGTTACAGTGGTAGGAGATCTACATATCCGTATCGCCAAGCTTGCCTTCCACGCCAAGGAAAGTCCCATCCGGACACGGGACGGAGTCTTCAATCTTGCATCTTCGTAGTCTTGGAGTCCGGCGGACGATGATAGTCCGGCTGTCCGGACACCCCCTAGTCCAGGACTCCCTCACTCCTTTTCTCTCTCGGTTGAATCGGTGGGTCTTGCTCTTCAATGTTGCATTGGTGGATCCTCTACTGGTTTCAATGTCAAACTTCTTGCTGGTCGGCACTTCCATTTTTCAGTTGCTTCAAATAAAGTTGGTAATTTTATTTATGGTCTTAAGGACCGGGTTTGGCTAGATTTCGTTTGTCACTTCAATCTCTATCGACACAATGCTTGGTCTCCCTCCCGAATTGATCAAATTTGGCACTCTGACCAAGAACTTTCAGAGGGTGGTTTTACGTTCTCCTGTGGCTATCAAAACAAAGTTAAACCTTTTGTCTAGTGATGTTGATCAGCACGTTGCTTCTTCGAAGGAGTTGGCAAAATTTGGTTTATCTCCTCCAACTTCAAGTAATGCTTTATGCCAAGATTCAAACATTCACAAAGATCATTCCTTGGTTCATAGCCATGATTCAAACACTCACAAAGATCATTCCTTGGTTCAGAGCCACAAGATTAGTTTTGGAAGTTTTCATTCAAATGTTCCCATGCATAACGAAGGCAATACTTCTATCCGTTTTGGCAACTTCCATTCGGTCATTAAGCCAAACATTCAAGGGCAGCAATCTACATTTATTGGCAGTAATTACTGGTCCTCTTATTGGGATTCCATTCCAATTTTTATTCTTCTCCACATTATGGATTTTCGACAGGCGGGATATGGTGACTCGCATATTGCCAAAGTTTGGGTCCTGGATTCGGTCCCGATCGCTGATTACATAATAAAACGAGTCAACAAGTGTTCATGTTGCTACCAAATGGGCCACCTTGGCCCAAACTGTCCAAAATTTGCAGCAACCCACGAACCGGCCCAGGTAAATCCCACGGACCCCAATCCGTCCCAGGTTTCTTCTGAAGGTAGCTCTGTCACTGTAAAACAAGGATTTTCATGTAATATTTGTTCCTCTTTGGATCACTTTTCTGATTTCTGCCCTTCTAAATTATATTGTCAATATTGCCATCTTTTGGGCCACTTACCTTTTGATTGCGGAACTTGGGATTATATCTATCTGTGGTGGCAACCCAGATTGGCTTCACAGGAACTTATCACTCATTTGGACAGAGATAAACATGGGTGTCGGTGTCAAAACCGGCGGATCTCGGGTAGGGGGTCCCGAACTGTGCGTCTAGGCGGATGGTAACAGGAGACGAGGGACACAATGTTTTTACCTGTGTTCAGCCCTCTCGATGGAGGTAATACCCACGCCCCGCTTGATTAATATTGATGATATGGGTAGTACAAGAGTAGATCTACCACGGGATCAAGGAGGCTAAACCCTAGAAGCTAGCCTATGGTATGATTGTTGAGATGTAATGTTGTCCTACGGACTAAAGCCCTCCGGTTTATATAGACACCGGAGAGGCTAGGGTTACACAGAGTCGGTTACAATGGTAGGAGATCTACATATCCAGATTGCCAAGCTTGCCTTCCACGCCAAGTAAAGTACCTTCCTGACACGAGCCGGAGTCTTCAATCTTCTATCTTCGTAGTCCGGGAGTCCGCGGATATTGATAGTCCGCTATCCGGACACCCCTAGTCCAGACTCCTCAAGAGCCCTCGAACCAGGCTTCAATGACGATAAGTCCAGCGTGCTTGTAGTCTTCGGCGTTGCAAGGCGGGTTCTCCTTCGATTCCATGTTCCCGCCAATGCAGTGTCCGCTCCACCTCGAGTATCGTGCTTCTTGGCTTCTACGCCAAATTATGGCCCTCTTCCACGCTGTGGCACGAATGCGAAAAGCCGTGGAGTCTTTACATTTTACCCCTCGGTCGTGCGGGTCACCGCCTATTAAAGGGCAGGGATCCAGATCCAAACCGCACCATCCTCCTCCCGCAGATACTCCATCGAGCGCCTCGACCCTGAAATCCATTCCACCATGGATCGTCAACGCGGCTCTTCCTCACGCGCTCCCAGCCCATCGCCGGGGGATTGCAGGAGGTGCTCTATTTCGCACAACGAGCTAGTAAAGCTCCAAAACAGAGGGATGGCTTCCTCCGGCCTTCATGGTTCCGGTCCGAGCCGGACTGGTTACTTATCGAGGAGGGAGCCAGGCGGAGGACACCCCAAGCCCCAACAGGGGGGAGCGGGTGTGTTTCGTCCCTTATCTAATAAGGGGGCTCGGATTTCCAATTCATCCGTTCCTCCGCGGGCTCCTGAAGTTCTATGGACTTCAGCTCCACCACCTCACGCCCGCTTCAGGTTGCACATCATACTACGTAGCTCTTTGCGAGCTATTCTCGGCATCGAGCCCCATTTCGCATTGTGGAAGAGGCTATTCGCCTCGTGCCCGCTTCTCACCAGGGGTCCATATATCAAGTGGGCGGCGCCAAATATGGCGCATTGCCGGGACCGGATACCTATCCGCACTTCAAGAGGGCGTCCAAGACGGCCCTCGGCGTGGTTTTATATTGTAGACGCCCGCTGCTGACCCAGTCCGGATCGGCCTCCGGAGTTTGATGCTGCTCCTTGAAGAAACGCCTCACCGGCGTCCGCGAGCCCCTGCTTGGAGGAGGACAAGAGCGCCCATTACTTGATGGGCCGAATAAGACTAATGGCTCATTCCGCTTGACCATGATTGGAGTCATGGCAACGCATCAAGCGGGGTGCAGCCGCTGCAATACTGAGGCCACCCCATGTGGGATTTCAATGGGGAGGACGATGCCACCGCACGGCCAAGAAGGCTCAGATTCGACCGAGGATCCGTGAAGATCCTATCCGCCTGTATAAGGGGAGAAGGAGGACTTCCTTCGTCCAACCCTGTGAATGGGTTTTCTATGGTCAATCCCAGAGGATGGGTGTTTAACACCTCAAAAGGGCCTTTACCCGTATTTTGAAGTTTAAGCTTTTATATTACCTCTTCGGCGCAGAGTCTACGCCGGACTGTGGAGGACATGGTGAGTCCCGCCCACAACCCGAGGACCTGAGGATCCTCGGTCCGGCCTCCAAGAGGATCCGGACCTCGGGTGGAGCTAATCGACGGGTGTATCACCAGCTAAGCGTTGATGATGCGTTGGTCGCCATTACGGCGGACTACCCGGCTAAGTTCGGCCCCAGTGACCAAGACCGAAGTCCGGACACCGTTATTTTATCCTTGCCTATTCTGACCTTCACGAACGATGGTGTCTTGCAGGAAGCGACAATCCGGCCGGGAGCCAAGCCTGCGGCGGCCGACTTACAGAGGTCAGGCCGAACCAGCAGGAGGAAAAGGAGCGCCGTCGGGCGAAACGCCGCCGCAGAGGTATAGCTCAGATTTGACCTTTCTCGAGCAATGTTCCGAGGAAACTTCTAAGTGCTCATGGTCTTCATAGAAGAAAAGTGCTCGCCGGATCTGCGAGCACAGAACTCCCAATCAACCCCAGCCAGCTCCAGCGCCGGACCGAGGGGGGAGGCAAGCGCAAGACGCGAACCGGATCCTATTCCAACGGAGGATACCGACAGACTGTCCACCACAACGTCGGAGGTGGAGAGCGCTATGAATCATAGACGCCGCCGGACAGTCTTTCAAGAGGTGTGCTTCTCCCCTGAGGCATTGGATGCCTTTAAAGCAGGGGACGCGCATCTCCGGGCTGCCCAAAATGGTTTTACCAGGGCCACGGAGCAGTATGTTAAAGACATACGGGTAAGGGAATTTTAATGGTTGTATACACCAGTAGCCCCCGAGACTTGAATTAGTTATATTAACTGATTTAAGGATCATATGAACTTGCAGGCTCTTAACGAGAAGAATGCCCAGCTGTCCCGGGAGCTGCAAGATTGCAAGGCCCAACTTGGGGCTGCACTTGCTGCCGCAGGAGGAGACGGGAAGACCCCACCTGGTAACACATTTGTATAAATTAATATAAGCGTTGTGCGGCGTGCGCATGAGTCTAATAACGACATTGTAGGTGCTGCCGAACAAGATCCGGACAGCAGCAGCATTACTCGCCAGCTAAAAGTCAAGCGAAATGTGCCAACAGAGTTCAGCAGAAAGGAACAAGCTTCAAGATGCCAACGCCAAGCTCGGAGAAGAGCTGAAAGGCGCGCTGGCCGAGCTGTCCGCTCATAAGGAGAATCAACGGCTTCGTCGCAGCATCTATAGTAAGTGCTTGAGCGAACTTTCTTAGGAAGAGGAGTTCGGCAAGGAAGCCATTGACATAATATGTCTTGTAGGTATACTCACGGGCCATCCTGCGGAGGAGATGCCCGTATCAATGGGTGATCAACTTCCCGAACTGTTGCAGCTGTGCGAACGAGTTCGGCAGGCAATGAGTGGCGTCGTACAGGCTTTATGGCCATCCCTCGTCCCACCCGAGGGCCTCGGGGAGCTTACAGGGAAGCTACAGGGGGTGCGGCAGCGCTTCCGTTTGTGGAAGGTTTCGGCCTGCCGTCAAGGTGCCAGGGAGGCTTGGGCCATGGTGAAGACGCGGTACAAGAAGGCGGATCCCAACCATATGGCCGAAGTTGGACCGGTGGGGCCCGACGGGAAGGAGATCCTTGTGAGTTTAGTGTACAGCCAGGTAGAACTAGCTGCTAAATTTTCCCAACGGGACTGTAAGCTAGACAGCCTGTTAGACGGGATTGAGGAGGAATACAGTCAATGAACTTGACAATGTATGTTATCCTTTAAAAAATGACATGTGAAATGTCTTCTAGCCGGATTGTAGATCGTTTGTCGTTGCCGACCTTTTCGCTTCGACCTCGGGACCCTAGAGTCCGGAGTGTGTCCGAATACCTTTGTGGTTTAGGAAATAACCGTGGTATGCATGGAGACTAGGCGTAGGGGTCATTAGTGCTTTATCGCATAAGTGCCCAACTAGTTATGTTATATTACATGGTTAGTAAGAAACATCTTCCAGAGAGAATAGTTCTGTTAAGGGTTCCTTTCGCTGGGGTGGCATGCCCTAAGGTGCATGTCCGACTGCCAATGGAGCGATGAATCATCTGGGGCAGATGGAAAAATAGATAAAAGTCATCTTTTAAATCACCGACCGAATATTCCCTTAAGAACGCTAGCTTTCGCTTCTCCCGACCGAGGTACACATCCGGTGACCCGCAAGAATAATCGCAGAGGTGCTCCCTTTACCACCTAGCCGAACAATCGGGAATGTAGATGTAAGCACAGGAGCCAGGCAACCCATCTTGGCCAAAACTTAAGTCATATCGATGCATATAATGGTGAGTAAAAGGTACATGTGGAAGCGTGACACATGTGTTGGGTATAGAACCCGTATAATTGAGCTTCTGTAAAAGGAGCCCCCAGGAATAACGAGTGCGAGTGGCACATCGTATGTATGCAAAAATGCGAAAATAGGCCCCAAGGATTTGTTAATTTTAAAAGGAGAAAAGAGAAAAGAGGACAACCAAAATATATATAAAGTTGGACGGGGGAAGGGGACGAACTCTTAGTCCGGCGCTAGGCATAGAATCGTCGGAGTCGGGCTGCGTTCCATGGGTTCGGCCCGAGTCGGTTGTCCGACGATTTAAGAGACAGATGCGCTCCGCCGGTCAAGACTTGATCAATAATGAAGGGGCCTTCCCATCTGGGCTTGAGCTTGTCCTTCTTCTTGTCCGGCAGGCGTAGAACTAGTTCGCCAACGTTGTAGGTTTTGGCCCGTACTTCTCTGCTTTGGTATCTTCGGGCCTGTTGCTGATAGAATGCTGAACGAGCCTTCACAACGTCCCGTTCTTCCTCCAATGTGTCCAAGCTGTTCTGTCGATCTAGCTCGGCTTCTCTTTCCTCATACATGCGCACTCGAGGTGAGTCATGAATAATGTCGCAGGGCAAGATTGCCTCTGCGCCGTATACCATAAAGAATGGTGTGAATCCGGTAGTACGATTAGGCGTTGTCCGCAGCCCCCAGAGTACGGAGTCAAGCTCCTCGACCCATTGGGTGTTTGATTTAGTGAGTGACCTCACTAGTCTGGGTTTAATGCCGCTCATTATTAGACCGTTTGCTCTTTCCACTTGACCGTTGGTTTGAGGGTGATAGACTGACGCATAGTCGAGCTTAATGCCCATATTTTTGCACCATATCTTGACCTCATTGGCCGTGAAGTTCGTGCCGTGGTCGGTGATGATGCTATGGGGGACTCCGTATCGGTGTACCACCTCTGATATAAAGTCTATCACTGGTCCGGACTCTGCCGTTTTGACCGGTTTGGCCTCTATCCATTTGGTGAACTTATCCACCATGACCAATAGGTACTTTTTATTGTGGGTTCCCCCTTTAAGAGGTCCGACCATGTCAAGCCCCCAGACCGCGAACGGCCAGGTAATGGGTATGGTTCGGAGGGCGGTGGGTGGCATATGGCTCTGATTAGCAAAGAGCTGGCAACCGACGCATCGCTGGACCAAGTCCTGTGCATCTGCCCGAGCCGTCGGCCAATAAAATCTCAGACGGAATGCCTTTCCTACGGGGCCGGGCTGCTGCGTGGTGTCCACCTAGTCCGCATGGATTTTAGCCAGAGGTTTCGCCCTTCTTCTTCGGAGATGCACCTTTGAAGGACTCGGTAGTACTTTTCTTATAAAGTTCTCCCTCATGAACCTTGTAGGCCTTCGATCGCGGACTATGCAAATGGGCCTCATTTTGGTCTTCGGAAGTTCCTGCCGAGTAAGTAGGCTAGAAAGGTTCTGTCCACATGGCGATTATTGCCATTATATCGTGGGCGGATTGTGTTATTTCGTCTGCTGAGTCACCAGTTGGTGCGGCTTTCTCGCTTTGTTGCTACCGGACTCCTCTTCCCATAGTACGGATGGCTTGAAGAGCCGCTCGAGTGAAGATATTTGAGGACAACATCACGTTTACGCACCGATCGCGCTGTGATGTCGGCCGCTTGGTTGTTATCTCGGGCTATGTGATGGAATTCGAGTCCTTCAAACCGAGTGACATTTTCGTGACAGCATTACGATATGCTGCCATTTTCGGATCCTTGGCGCCAAAGTCTCCATTTATTTGGGATATTGCAAGGTTTGAATCCTCACAAGACCTCTAGGTGTTGAATGCCAATGGAGACGCCATCCGGAGACCATGTAATAAGGCCTCGATTCGGCTGCATTGTTGGAGTCCGTGTACATTATTTGAAGTACGTCTTGGATCAGATCTCCGTGGGGACGCCGAGACGATGCCAGCCCCATCCGCCAACATTTTGGAGCCGTCGAAGTGCATAGTCCAATTGGAGTATGCGCCGTACTCTTTAGGTAGTTCGCTTCGTCCATTCGGCATTAAGTCAGCCAAAACTTGTGACTTTATGGCTCTTCGAGGTTTGTAAGTTATGTCGAATGGCAAGAGCTCAATGGCCCATTTTGCAATCCTGCCCGTGCTATGCGGCGATTATTTATAATGTCATTGAGTGGTACTTGAAGCCACCGTTATCGAACACTCTTGAAAGTAGTGCCAAGCTTCCGAGACGCCATGAACACCGTGATATGCTATCTTTTGATAGTGGGTAGCAAGATTTGCAGGGGTTAGCACAAGGATACATAATACACTGGTTTTTGAAGAGGGAATTTATGCCCTTCTCGCTGCTCGCTCGACGACCGTGACAGCGCCACAACTTGATGTGTTGCCGCGATGTATAACAACATCGGTTCGCCTGAGTGGGCGCGCCAGACCGGATTTGTTGCCAATCGGCCTTTATTTCTTCGAGTCCGGCAAGGGCGGCGTCCGCCCACTGGTGTTCGTGCGCCTTAGGAGGCGATAAAGGCAACGCCTTCTCTCTAAACGGGAGATAAACGGCTTAAGGCTGCCACGCATCCCGTTAATTTTGTATTTGCTTGAGGTCCTTTGGGATATCCAACGTGACAGAGCCCGGATTTTGGCCGGATTTGCTTCGATCCTCTACGGATACGATGAAGCCTAGCAGCTTCCGGCTGATACGCCAAAACACATTTTCCGGATTCAGCTTAATGTCATATGCTCCGAGGTTGTCGAATGTGAGCCTCAAATCGCCTACTAAAGTTTCGACGAGTTTTGTTTTGACGACCACGCCGCTCACGTATGCCTCGATTGTTTTGCCGATCTGGGTAGCGGACATGTTTGAATCATGCGCTGATATGTTGCGCGGCGCTTTTGAGTCCGAAGGGCATCGTGTTGAAGCGAAATGGCCTGTATGGAGTAATTAATGCCGCTTGGGCTTGATTCGCTTCCGCCATCTTGATTTGATGATAGCCGAGTATGCATCCGGAAGCACAACGAATCGTGTCCTGCTGTGACATCGATAATTTGATCGATGCGGGGGAGGGGGAAGGGATCCTTTGGGCAAGCCTTATTGAGGTCTTTGAAGTCGACACAGAGGCGCCAGGATTTATCTTTCTTTGGTACCATCACCAAATTTGCTAGCCAGTCCGGATGTTTGATATCTCTAATGAATCCGGCTTCCAATAACTTGGCTAGCTCTTCTCCCATTGCCTGTCTTTTGGGTTCGGAAAATCGCCGAAGAGCCTGTTTGACTGGCTTAAATCCTTTTAGGATATTTAGGCTGTGTTCTTCCAACCTGCGAGGGATTCCGGGCATGTTCGAAGGATGCCAGGTGAAGATGTCCCAATTTTCCCGAAGGAATTCGCGCAGTGCAGCGTCCACTTCGGGGTTCAACTGTGCCCCGATGGAGGCCGTCTTAGTTGGGTCCGTTGGGTGGACCTGAAATTTAACTATCTCATCTGCTGGTTTGAAGGAGGTGGACTTGGATCTTTTATCAAGTATCACGTCGTCCCTGTTTACCGTAGAGCGTAGCGCGGTAAGCTCCTCTGCCGCTAAGGCCTCGGATAGTGCCTCGAGGGCTAATGCGGATGTCTTGTTTTCGGCGCGGAGTGCTGTATCCGGATCACTGACGAGAGTGATTATTCCGCCAGGGCCAGGCATTTTGAGCTTCATGTACCCGTAACGAGGTATTGCTTGAAAAATTGTGAATGCCTCTCGTCCTAATATGGCGTGATAGCCACTGCTGAACGGGGCTACCTGGAACGTGACTTCTTCGGATCTGTAATTGTCCGGAGAGCCGAATACCACATCGAGTGTGATTTTTCCGGTGCAGCGCGCTTCCCGGCTAGGGATTATTCCTCTGAAGGTTGTGCTGCTTCGCTCAATACGGCTCCAATCGATTTCCATTTTCCGCAGGTTTCCTCATAAATGAGGTTTAGTCCACCGCCGCCGTCCATGAGGAATTTTGTCACCGAAAGCCGCCCACTATGGGACTAAGTACCGGTGTGGCAGGGGCTCGTAGTTCGAGATGTGGGCTCGTTCTTTGGCGCTGAAGGTGATAGCTGTGTCGCCCCATGGATTTGCTGTTGCTACTTGGTAGACTTCGTAGCGTTCATGGATTGTTCGTTATGCATATTATTTGATGCGAAAGTCTCAAGACTGTTGATACCGTGCTGGTATTGCTGGAGTGGTTTCGGAGCTAGAAGCTCTTCGCCACTTTTGGCCACCGCCGTAGTATCCAACATGCTCAAGGCTATTCGTTGGGACAGCTCCCCGTATTATGAAGTTTACAGGTCCATTTAGCCATCCCTCCAAGACGGTTCCGCTTCCCTTGCTGGGTTTTTGCTTTTGGTTTTTGCATTTGGGGCCTGATTGTGAGGCGCCTTTTACCGCTGGACTGGGTTTAAATGGATTATCCCAAAATTGATTTTCAGTTTTCCGAAACTTTCCGTCGACAAGACTTTCGACTATGGACGCCAGATCGGTAAAACGCGTAATCTTGCGATTTATCAATGGCGCTCAGGATTCCCTTGTCCGTGCAGTTATTGCGAAGATTGAGATTGCGTTTTCCTCTCGGCAGTCCTTTATCCTGTCCATAACCAGAGGAATCGCCCAAGAATGATGTAATCGTTTACAAGGCTCTTGCCGAATTAGAGATAGATCGCATATGTCTGGGCGGGTGGGTGGAATAAAATCCGGATGCCTACCCATCTTTAGGCTCAAAGGCCGAGGGTCTTCCGAAATTGGAAGCTTGATTTGCTGGAAAGAGCCCAGCGAGTCCGGAGCAACGCATGATTTTAGGTTCAATGCTCGATCAGGGTCCGTCCCTCCGCAGGAATACGGCATGGAGGGTTCGGGAATCCGGACACAGATTGTTTTCAACAATGGCAACGAATTGCCGAGTTGTTCTTCTACCACTTCGACGTGGTGGGTAGTCTGGGGAGAGTTAATCTCTCTCAGATCGGTTTTAAGCCCGATCTGATCGTAGTCTGTTGCGACTCCCAGGGTGGCGGTGCGATCCAAGAGCTCGTTAACAGACGAGAGCTCGATTGGATCTAACTGTTCGGCAGCTTTAGGGCTGACTCGAAGATTGCATTCGACGACTTGAGAAGTCATTGCCGAAGCGACGGCCGGACAGGCGGTCATAAGGAAACCGCCGAGCCGGATTGTCCGACCGGCCAAGGCCCTCCGGTGAGAACACCGCCTTTGAAGACGGGTAAAGGCATCCGCTCTATCGGCGCATTTACACGAGGAACTCTCAATGAAAGCACCAATGTCGGTGTCAAACCGCGGATCTCGGTAGGGGTCCCGAATCGTGCGTCTAGGCGGATGGTAACAGGAGACGAGGGACACAATGTTTTTACCTGTGTTCAGGCCCTCTCGATGGAGGTAATACCCACGCCCCGCTTGATTAATATTGATGACATGGGTAGTACAAGTGTAGATCTACCACGAGATCAAGGAGGCTAAACCCTAGAAGCTAGCCTATGGTATGATTGTTGAGATGTAATGTTGTCCTACGGACTAAAGCCCTCCGTTTATATAGACACCGGAGAGGCTAGGGTTACACAGAGTCGGTTACAATGGTAGGAGATCTACATATCCGTATTGCCAAGCTTGCCTTCCGCGCCAAGTAAAGTACCTTCCGGACACGAGCCGGAGTCTTCAATCTTCTATCTTCGTAGTCTGGGAGTCCAGCGGATATTGATAGTCCGGCTATCCGGACACCCCCTAGTCCAGGACTCCCTCAATGGGGATGATATTCCTATGAGTGTACCGCTGGCAAGGCAATATGCCGCCGCTTGTGTTATCAAATCAACATCAGATCAAAATCAGATATCCACTTGCCATAGTCCATTTATTACCTTCCCTGTCTGCAATAAAAAAGTAACTGAATTTACAGCCACCCGATGCAGCATCTATGGACGGTATGGACACATGGCACATTCCTGTTGGAAGGGGAGAGAGGCACAAAGACTAGTATGGAAGGCTAAAACAATCACCGCTGCCGCTCCGCATTCCACCTCCCCTTCTCTGTCTGCCTCGAGAGCTCCTCCTCCTCCAACAATGGCGAACTACCCTGTCAACGTCGTTCCCTACATCCCCATGGGGATGACCATTGAGCTCGGCCCGACGGATCGGATCGTTTGCAGCGACATGGCAGTGCATCCGGTTCCTCCTCTCAACCACGACTTCCTCGCCATTGCTGAGGTGAATCGCCATGTTCCGTTCCATCACAAAGCTGCTCTGAGGCAAGTAATCACTGGTCTGCTACATGAATCCCACTATGTTCCAACTAAAGTAGATGACCACCTGTTAGGCATTGCTATATATGGATTTTCCTACTCCGCTGATGCGTGACAATGTAATGGGTACTACTTTTGAGATTGATGCTGAGGAGGAAGGTGACATGAACACCATAGTTTCTTTTGTTCCTCGTGATGAGGCACTAAATATGAGGCTTACAACCTATGGTCCAGATGTGTGGATTCTGTATATTGGTTTTCTGCAAGATTATCAAACATATCACTATTTGCATAGATCTGTTGATGGTTTTGGTAGTCTGACCCATTAGCACAATCCAAGAGGAGATACGAAGTATGTCTTAATCAGGGTTAAGGTAATCCATCTCAGATTGGTACCAAAGAGCCTGGTTATTCATCGACAGGAAATCGCCCTTTCGCTGGATGTGTGTGTCACTATGTTTGCAAGATCGACCGGAATGCTCATCTGCCTGAGGTTCCTCTTGCTGGTGAGGACCCACCACCTCAGGATGGAATTCCTCATCCTCTCTATGGCGAAGGTCTCAATGCTGAACAACTCTATCAGATGCAACTTAATAATTGGATGGCTCAACAGGGTGCCGACAACAATGTTGCAGAGGACATGGGTGAAAATGTTGTAGTTCAAGTGGACATTGAGATTCAACCTCAGTGGGGGGAATGGCCAGCTCCTCCACCTCCTGCCCCACCTGCTCTGTACAATTTTCAAGAGTGTCTTGCAAATGAAGGTCTGCAAGTCCAAGATGGTATCCTGCCCAGCAACAATCTGCAAGACAGTCCATTTGTAGCTTGGACTGACTCTATCTCTCAGAGCAGCTCGACTACAAGTTCTGATTCAGAGGCACTGGTGCTTGTGCCAGTCAATATTTTGCAAGCCCTACAGAGGAATGGAGCTCTCAACTTTGCCGATAATGCTCAGAATACTCCAACTGTGCAACAATATGAGATGATGATCCGACACAACTTTGAGGCGCAGAACCCACACGTCCAGATCAACATATCTGTTACAAATGCTGGTATGAACATTAGTTTTTCTGCTGCCAATGAGTTCCTGAATACAATGTTGATTGCTGAACCACTGTCATTTGGGCCCATAACAAACTTCCTCTCGAGCTCCATTTTACCAACTCTGGCAACTATTGGTCCCTGGGCCCATGGTTATGGCATGAGGCCGACCAATTTGGATATCCATCTTTCTCTCTCTAAAAACAATGATGGCTCTGTCCAAGTGACTTCCATCATCTCACAGGGTGAGGCTGATGGATCAGTTACATCCACTGCTCAATTCTGGTCCATGGATAGAGAGGACATGGCTGGTTCTTCTGAAGCTACCCAGTACAATGCAGTTACTCTATCTGAAGCTGCTGAAGTTCAGGAAAATGACACTGAATCTGATACTCTACCTGTTGTTCAGGCTGGTACTTCAAGGGGTGGTGCTCACAACAAACGCAGCAGAAATAAAGCACTTGTCTCTGTGTCCAGTGTGCGTACAAGCTCTCGCTCCAACAAGTATGATGAATTCAAGGTGCCATCCATCTCTAACAGCAAGACCAAACCTTCCAAGGTGAAGCCTAGAGTGATCCCGAATGTTGTTTCTGCTGTGGTTATTACTGGGCTCACTGAGGAGCAGACAGAAGCTGGAGACACCCCTCCCCCCATGACTGTGGCACAAATTCAAGACATTGCTGTGCAGAAGTGTGCTGTCCCACTGGAAGAGGTGACTGAAGAAGTGCTCCTTGCTGATAAGGAGGCTGGTCCTTCCTCTTCATAATTTAGCTTTAATTTATTATCTTTAATGGTAATTGTATCGAACTAGATGTTTTATGTTGGAATATCCAGGGCATGAACTCAGACCCCAAGCTTTTGGCTTTATCAAATGCTATTGCTTCTAGTGGCTGCTCGGTTATTTGCTTACAAGAGACCAACAAAACTGCTTTTGATAACTTTATATTAAATCATGTTGCCCAAAAAGCTTTAATAAATTTGCTTTCATTCCCTCAAGAGGTGCGTCTGGTGGCATTGTGACCATATGGAATAGTGTTATCTTTACTGGCAAAGTGTTAATTGAACAAGACTTTGCCCTGGTCACCAAATTTAAATCTAATCAATCTGCCCAAGAATGGACTTTGGTAAACATATATGGCCCTTGTCAAGGCGACTCCAGAATTGATTACACAACCTGGTTACTTAATCTTCACATACCTAACAATGCAGACTGGCTTCTTGTTGGAGATTTCAACTACATCCGCCCCCCTAACAATAGAAATAAACCTGGTGGTAATATTAATGATATGATCACATTCAATGATTTCATTCACACACAGGGATTGATTGAACTTCCTCTCAAGGGACGATCATACACATGGTGCAACATGCAGGAGGACCCCTTACTTGAACAATTAGATTGGTTTTTCACTTCCAATAATTGGACCACATCTTCCCCCAACACCTCTGTAAAACCCCTCTCTAGACCAGTTTCTGACCACATACCCTGTCTGATATCCATTGAAACTAACATCCCTAGAAGTAATCTCTTTAGGTTTGAATCATATTGGATTCAACACCCTGGTTTCATAGAGGTAGTTGCATCATCTTGGAACAAGATAATCCCCTCAAATAACTATGCCACAATTATCTGCAGAAAATTCAAGGCACTCAGATATGAGCTCAAGCAATGGAGTAAACAAATATCTAAACTTGCTACTGCTATAGCCAACTCTTGCTCCACACTTGCTGACCTAGACTCATTGGAAAATAAAAGAATTCTTACAACTCCAGAGAGTAACTTCAGAAGAATTCTCAATAAACATCTGCTCAGACTTTTAGATTATCAAAGGCAATATTGGAGAAAAAGATGCACCATAAGATGGGCCAAATTTGGAGATGAAGACCCAAATTTTTTCAAAGCAATGGCATCTAAGAGATATCGCAGGAACAATATTTCTTATCTACAGGTAGACAATGGCACCATAATAGAGGATCACCTTGGTAAAGAAGCTCTAATATATCAAAGCTTCAAACAAAGATTGGGAACATCAAGAGAAATTCAAATGAAGTTTAACCTAGCCAATATAATCAAAAAAAGAAATGACCTGGACCAGCTAATAGACCCCTTTTCTAGAGAATAAATTGATGAAGTCATTAAAGAAATGCCTGCTGACAGAGCACCTGGTCTGGATGGCTTTACGGGTCTTTTTTTAAGACTTGCTGGCACATTATTAAGGAAGACTTCTACAAACTTTGTGATCAGTTTCATGCAGGGACCTTAAATCTTGAGAGCATCAATGAAGGGTACATCACCTTAATCCCTAAAATATCCTCTCCAGCCACACTAAATGATTTCAGGCCCATCACACTCCTCAACTGCTGTCTCAAAGTAATTATTAAACTGCTAGCCAACTGTCTTCAAAAGCTCATTCTAAAGATCATACATAGGAATCAATATGGTTTCATTAAGGGGAGAGGAATTCAAAATTGCCTTGCTTGGGCCTTTGAATATATACATCAATGCCAAACCTCTAAGAATAAGATTGTGCTCCTTGGATTTTGCCAAAGCATTTGACACTATTGAACATGATGCAATGTTGTACAAAATGAAGCACATGGGATTCAATAATAAATGGTTCCAATGGATCAAATTAATATTCTCCACGGGCAAATCATCTGTTCTTCTTAATGGAGTCCCGGGTAAGCAATTCATTTGCAAAAGTGGTGTGCGTCAAGGAGACCGCTTTCTCCACTCATCTTCGTTCTTGCAGCAGATCTTCTACAAGCAGCCATTAATGATGCCTTCAGACATGGTCTCCTACATCTACCTTTCCCAAGACAAAACCAAACGGACTACCTTGTCATCCAATACGCTGTCGACACTACAATCATTATGCCTGCATGTCATGACCAAGCACAAATAATGAAGGGGATACTCACTGATTATGCCACTCCTATTGGCCTCAAAATCAACTTCCACAAATCAACTTTGATACCTATGAATTGTGATGAGGACTTAAGTAAAGATATTGCACTAATTTTTGGCTGTAGAATTGGAAAAAATGCCCTTCACGTACCTTGGACTGCCCCTTGGAACATCCAAACCCTCTGTCCAAGACCTAATGCCTATTGTATGCAACATGGAAAGAAGGCTCACATCCACACTGTCAATGATGTCGTATGGCTCCAAACTTTCTCTACTAAACACGGTTATTACCTCACTTACAATTTTTGCACTCTGCACATTACGATTTCCACCAAAAATACTTGAGCTATTGGATAAGTTGAGAAGGAAATGCCTCTGGACAAAGAAGACAGACCAAGGCGAAAAATGTAACTCCTTAGCTGCATGGGATAGAGTGTGCAGGCCAAAAAATGTGGAGATCTCGGGATCATAAACCTTTAGATGCAAAGCGATGCACTCCTGCTAAAATATCTGCACAAATTTTTCAACAGATATGATCTCCCTTGGGTTGAGTTGTTATGGTCCACCTACTACACCAATAAAATTCCACATGCATCTGACCCATGTGGATCATTCTGGTGGAGAGACATACTAAGGCTAACTCCTATTTTTAGAGGAATCTCAAAAGTTGAAATGCATTGTGGAGACAAGGTACTAATGTGGAAAGACCTCTGGCTTGATGAAATCCTTACAAACACACATCCTAGAGCATTTTCTTATGTGAGGAATGAGGACTGTTCGGTTAGAGACTTCTTGACCATCAATTCCCTTGAAGAAGCATTCTTTCTGCCGCTCTCCCGACAAGCCCTTGAGGAAGTACAAGATACACAAAGACTGATGGCTCACATTACACTTGGCAACAATCAAAACACAAAGGATGTCTGGACCTATTCTTGGGGGGGGGGGCAGAGAGTTTGCAGCAAGCAAGTACTACAAATTCTGCTTTAGGGATATGCGGGCCCATAGAACATATCATTGGTTATGGAAATCAAAAGTCACTACCAAAATCAAGGTCTTTGGTTGGCTCGTGCTCTCTGATAGATTAAACACTAGAAACATGTTGAAAAGAAGACACTATAACATTGGTACAAACCTCAATTGCCTATGCTGTGTCAACAAAAAGAAGAAGACATAGACCACATGATCCTCACGTGCCCATTCAGCAGAAATTGTTGGCCCACCTTTGGTTTGGACCCTGGCTATCAAGCCACTCAGTTGTCCTGGTTAGAACAAGCCAAAACTACTTGGGGCTGACCTCTCTTCATGGAAATCATCCTACAATCATCCTGGAGCATATGGAAAGAGAGAAATAACAAACTGTTCAGAGCTATAAACCCCTCATATAACTCTTGGTTGAACAGATTCAAAGAGGACTTCAGTCTTCTGCAGTATAGGGTTAAAGAAAATAAGAAAGAGTTTATCTTCTTACTTTTAGACTCCCTACCCTTTGATTAGAAGAATCATAGTCCTTTACTCTCTCCCCCCACAAAGTGGGATGGGAGAAAAATGTACATGATGTAACTACACTTTGTAAATGTGTTATGATGTTTAATATATAACAGTGGGAGCTTCTCCCACTGTCTCAGTTCCTAAAAATAATTATGATTGCTATGTATTTATCTCCAATCTATTGATTTGGTTTGGCCAACTAGATTGATTTTTCTTGCAATGGGAGAGGTGCTTTGTAATGGGTGCATTCTTGCGGTGATCTATATCCAGTGATAGAAGCGGACAAGACACATATTTGTATTGTTGCCATCAAGGATAAAAAGATGGGGTTTATTCATGCGTTAGTTTACTTTGACTACACCATGTCATCTTGCTTAAGGCATTACTCTGTTCTTTATGAACTTAATACTCTATATGCATGCTGGATAGCGGTGGATGTCAGTGTCAAAATCGGCGGATCTCGGGTAGGGGGTCCCGAGTTGTGGATCTTGGATCAGTGGGGAACAAGGGACGAAGAACACATTGTTTACCCAGGTTCGGACCCTCTCGAATAGGTAAAACCCTACGTCCTGCTTGATTATATTGAAGTATATTGGATGATTGCAGAGTCGATCTACGACGAGGATCAGATGAACTAAAGCCTAGGCGAGTAGGATGATGGTCAATGTTCTAGCCTCTACGGAATAAACACTCAGGTTTATATAGACACCAGGGGTGCTAGGGTTTACACATGGTCGGTTACAAGGAAGGAATAAACATGTCGATTCATGACTTGGAGGATACACCAAGGCATTGAAAATTTCTTGTCCGGATACGAGTCACCTCATAGCTCAGCCTTCTAGAAGTTATAGTGCGGCCCAACTTTCTGGCCCATAGAATAGGCCGGCAGCCCGTGGACCCCTTAGTCCTAGACTCCCTTAGTAGTCCCTGAACTAGCCTCCAGCGCTAGTGTTTATTAATTTCCGAATTCCTTGCACGTTCGAAGACCCCGGCTTGCGGGGCGAGTTCCTCCCCCCTCTTTGTGTCCGGTTGACCGCTGTTCGGTCCCGATAACTTTCTCAATTCATCGACTTGTTGTAGGTCCCACATCATGATCCTTACATCGGAGTAATGTGATCTGTCGACTCCCGTGCACCTAAAGGAGGCAGATGGTCCAACAGTCTTTTACAGAAATGCCCCTTACGGGACAGAGTTAGGTCTATTAAATATGTCAGGAACGCGACGGGTAGCTCATCCCAAATCAAGAAGCCAGGATGCCAGAAAATCTTCGAGAGAATGGCAAGTGCTCCTAGCTCCTCTTCACGTCCCCATGGCCCTCTTCCTGGTGTGCTCAGTCTCTCATCTTGAACTTAGCAAGCTCGAGACTCAAGGTTACCTCCCTGTGTCGGATCTCGTATCCACATGTCCAGGATTAGTTTCCGCCCATGGCAAAGCTTTCGCGGAGAAGTCCCCTACTCCTCGCAAGGAAGAGAGGGTATGTTCCATGCCCTTCCCCTTATGAGGCATGGGCTTTCACATTCATCCTTTTCTTAGGGGTCTTCTGGAATTCTATGTGATCCAGCTCTATCATCTCACATCCGGGTCCATTCTGCATATCTCGGGCTTTGTCGCCCTTTGTGAGATGTTCCTAGGCCATGAAGCCCATTTTGAGTTGTGGAGAAAATATTTCTGCATCGTCCCCCGCTCCCGGGGAGGGAACATCTTTGAAGTGGGCGGAGCCAAAGTATGACGCATAGCTAGGACTGCTGGAATTTTATCTATTTATGGGACAACCCAATAACTATTTCAGAAATTCCTAAGTAAATCCTAGAGGCCCACTTAGCCCATTTTTGCAAGGCAAGGGATACTACTAAAGTTTAGTCCCACACTGCTAGTAGAGTGGGAGTTGGACCTCCTTATAAGGGAGGTTCTTTCCCCACTTGTATGAGCATGAGAACAAGGGGGACATCCACGCGCGCTCCCCCTTGATGTCTACTACACAACCTTATTATTGTAGATGTTGTTGGGCCTGCAAGTGCACAGGTTTGTAGGACAGTAGCAAATTTCCCTCAAGTGGATGATCTAAGGTTTATCAATCCGTAGGAGGCGTAGGATGAAGATGGTCTCTCTCAAACAACCCTGCAACCAAATAACAAAGAGTCTCTTGTGTCCCCAACACACCCAATACAATGGCAAATTGTATAGGTGCACTAGTTCGGCAAAGAGATGGTGATACAAGTGCAATATGGATGGTAGATATAGGTTTTTGTAATCTGAAAATATAAAAATAGCAAGGTAACTAATGATAAAAGTGAGCGTAAACGGTATTGCAATGGTAGGAGACAAGGCCTAGGGTTCATACTTTCACTAGTGCAAGTTCTCACAACAATAATAACATAGATAGATCATATAACAATCCCTCAACATGCAACAAAGAGTCACTCAAAAGCCACTAATAGCGGAGAACAAACGTAGAGATTATGGTAGGGTACGAAACCACCTCAAAGTTATTCTTTCGGATCGATCTATTAAAGAGTTCGTACTAGAATAACACCTTAAGACACAAATCAACCAAAACCCTAATGTCACCTAGATACTCCAATGTCACCTCAAGTATTCGTGAGCATGATTATATGATATGCATCACACAATCTCAGATTCATCCAACCAACACAAAGTACTTCAAAGAGTGCCCCAAAGTTTCTACCAGAGAGTGAAGAAAATGTGTGCCAACCCCTACGCATAGGTTCATGGGCGGAACCCGCAAGTTGGTCACCAAAACATACATCAAGTGGCACGTGATATCCCATTGTCACCACAGATAAACACGGCAAGACATACATCAAGTGTTCTCAAAGTAGAGACTCAATCCAATAAGATAACTTCAAGAGGGAAACTCAATTCATCACATAGAGAGAACACGAGAGAGAGATCAAACACATAGCTACTGGTACATACCCTCAGCCCCGAGGGTGAACTACTCCCTCCTCGTCATGGAGAGCTCCGGGATGATGAAGATGGCCATCGGTGATGGATTCCCCCTCCGGCAGGGTGCTGGAACAGACTCCCGAGAGGTTTTTGGTGGATACAGAGGCTTGCAGCGGCGGAACTCCCGATCTATCTTGATATTCGATGGTTTTAGGGTACGTAGGGTTAAATAGGCGAAAGAAGTCGATCGGGGGTGCTCGAGGGTCCACGAGACAGGGGCAGCATACAGTAGGGGGCGCCTCATCTCCTGGGCTCCTCGAGGATCTTCTGACTTGATCTCCAAGCCTCCAGGATGATAATCTTCCAAAAAATCACGTTGCCGAAGGTTTCATTCCGTTTGGACTCTGTTTGATATTCCTTTTCTTCGAAATACTGAAACAGGCAATAAAACAGCAGTATGGGATGGGCCTCCGGTTAATAGGTTAGTCCCAAAAGTAATATAAAAGTGTATAATAAAGCCCATAATCATTCAAAACACATAATAATATAGCATAAATGCTTCATAAATTATAGATACGTTGGAGACGTATCAAGCATCCCCAAGCTTAATTCCTACTCGTCCTCGAGTAGGTAAATGATAAAGAAAGAATTTATGAAGTGTGAATGCTAGAAGGTGCACAAGTTTGATCAATGATAATTTCAATCACCTTTTCTAGCATGATAATATGTCATAACAGTAGTTCATCTCATAAAAATTTTCACGATAAAGTAACAAGCAATTCACATGTTAAAGCATAGACCATAAACTTTCTTGAAAACTAGCAAACTTCATTCTTAGTCATCAAACAATTGCAATTCATCCTATTTTCAGGAAGGGTCTATGTCAGAGCTTTGATTTAGCAAACTTCACATACTCAACCATCATATAGTCTTCTACAATTGCTAACACTCACGCAATACTTGTGGTTATGAAGTTTTAATCAGACACAGAGAAAGATTGGGGCTTATAATGTTGCCTCCAAACGTATTCACCTTTGGGTGATGTCAACAATAATAGTTCATGCTAACGTACATCCAATTGGTTATATATATCAGGATCACCCCAACACAAAGTGCTTGCCAAAGGATAAAATGAAAAAGGGAAAGGTGAAGATCACCTTGACTCTTGCATAAAAGTAAATGACATAAAGTAAAAGATGGGCCCTTCACAGAGGGAAGCAGAGGTTGTCATGCACTTTTAGGGTTGGATACACAAAATCTTAATGCGAAAGAACGTCACTTTATATTACCCCTTGTATATGGACCTTTATTATGCAGTACGTCGCTTTTATTGCTTCCATAACAAGATCGCACAAAGCTTATTTTCTCCGCACTAATAAGTCATGCATATTTAGAGAGCAATTTTTATTGCTTGCACCAATGACAACTTACTTGAAGGATCTTACTCAATCCATAGGTAGGTATGGTGGACTCTCATGGCAAAACTGGGTTTAAGGATATTTGGAAGCACAAGTAGTATCTCTACTTGGTGCAAGGAATTTTGGCTAGCATGAGGGGAAAGGCAAGCTCAACATGTTTGAATGATCCATGACAATATACTTTAACTGAGATGTCGGAAAACATAAACCATTACGTTGTCTTCCTTGTCCAACATCAACTCTTTAGCATGTCATACTTAATGAGTGCTCCCAATTATAAAAGATGTCTAGGATAGTGTATTTATATGTGAAATCTCTCTTCCTTCAATATTCATTCATGAATTGTCCAAATGACCAATACAATGCTTGCTAACCTTCAATAAATTTACAAGCTCTACTTCTTAGATGTGAAGTCATTACTCCCCATGGGATAAGCAAATGAGACATATATAATTTCAGATTTATGACAATCAACTCATTCAACAACTTACTCATAGGATATAAGTGAAGCACACGAGTAAATGACAAACTACTCCAAAATATATAAGTGAAGATCAATGAGTAGCTAAATAATTATGCAACTATGCGAAGACTCTCTCTCATTAAAGAATTTCAGATCTTGGTATTGTATTCAAACAGAAAGCAAAACAAAATAAAATGACATTGCAAGGATAGCACAACTCATGTGAAGAAGCAAAAACTTAGGCTCAACCGATACTAACCGATAGTTGTTGAAGAAGAAAGGTGGGATGCCTACCAGGGCATCCTCAAGATTAGATGCTTGAGACTTCTTGAAATATTATCTTGGGGTGCCTTGGGCATCCCCAAGCTTGGACTTTTGTGTCTCCTTAATTCCTCTCATACCATGGTTTCTCTATTTCTCAAAAGCTTCATCCACAACAAACTCAACAAGAACTCGTGAGATAGGTTAGTATAAACCAATGCAAAACCTTATCATTTTCTACTGTAACAAATCACTAAATTATTATTCAACATTTCATACTAAATGCCTCTGCATATTTAATACTCCTATCCTCAAATAGAATCATTAAACAAGCAAACATATGCAAACAATGCAAACATAACAGCAATCTGCCAAAACAGTACAATCTGTAAAGAATGCAAGATTCATCATACTTCCCTAACTCCAAAAATTATTAAATAAAATTCCCACTGTAGTAAATTTATCAGAGCTCATTATGCAAAAAGTTTCAACATTAAACCATTCTCTGACTTTTCGAGGGAATTTTTTGCAACAGCGGTAAACTTTCTGTTTTCAAACAGCAACATGTATACTAGCAAAATAAGCATGGTAAAGGCTATCCTCGACATTTTTATTGGAAATAAAGATGCAAAACATTATTATAAATAACAGCAAGAAAATACTAACAAAATAAATTGATGCTCCAAGCAAAACACATATCATATGGTGAATAAAAATATAGCTCCAAGTAAAGTTACCGATGAACGAAGACGAAAGAGGGGATGCCATCCGGGGCATCCCCAAGCTTAGGCTTTTGCCACTCCTTATTCCATAGTCCATCGAATATCTACCCAAAACTTGAAAACTCCACAACACAAAACTCAACAGAAAACTCGTAAGCTCCGTTAGTATAAGAAAATAAAACAACCACTTAGGTACTGTAATGAACTCATTCTAAATTCATATTGGTGTAATATCTACTGTATTCCAAATTCTCTATGGTTCATACCACTTAATACTAGCCATAGATGCATCAAAATAAGCAAACAACACATAGAAAACAGAATATGTCAAAAACAGAACAGTCTGTAGTAATCTGTATCAAACGTATACTTTTGGAACTCCAAAAATCCTAACAAATTAGGAAGAGCTGAGCAATTTGTGTACCAATCCAGATCAGAATCCCGTTTCTGTGAATTAACAAAACTAAATTACTGGGTGCAAAAGTTTCTGATTTTCAGCAGGATCAACACAACTATCACCGTAAGCTATCCTAAAGGTCTTACTTGGCACTTTATTGAAATAAAAGCTATAAAACATGATTACTACAGTAGCACAATCATGTGAACACACAAAAACAGTAAGGATAAATATTGGGTTGTCTCCCAACAAGCGCTTTTCTTTAATGCCTTTCTAGCTAGGCATGATGATGACAATGATGCTCACATAAAAGATAAGAATTGAAACATAATGGGAGCATCATGAAGCATATGACTAGCACATTTAATTCTAACCCACTTCCTATGCATAGGGATTTTTTAAGCAAACAACATATGGGAACAATAATAAACTAGCATAGGAAGGTAAAACAAGCATAGCTTCAATATTTTAAGCACATAGAGAAAAAACTTGATACTATTGCACTTCCTACAAGCATATGTTCCTCCCTCATAATAATTTTAAGTAGCATCATGAATGAATTCAACAATATAACCAGCACCTAAAGCATTCTTTTCATGATCTACAAGCATAGAAAATTTACTACTCTCCACATAAGCAAAGTTCTTCTCATTTGGAATAGTGGGAGTATCATAAGAGACTTGAACACTAAAAATTGTTTCCACATTAAAAGGGTAATGTTCAGAAAAAGGGTAATCATAATTGTTGGTGTCAAAACCGGCGGATCTCGGGTAGGGGGTCCCAAGCAGTGCGTCTTAGGATCAATGGTAACAGGAGACAAGGGACACGGTGTTTTTACCCAGGTTCGGGCCCTCTCAATAGAGGTAAAACCCTACTCCTGCTTGATTAATATTGATGATATGGGTAGTACAAGAGTTGATCTACCACGAAATCAGAGAGGCTAAACCCTAAAATCTAGCCTATGGTATGATTGTTGTTGTATATCTCTATCGACTAGCCTGGCCCCGGTTTATATAATGCACCAGAGGCCTAGGATAACAAGAGTCCTAGCCGAATACGCCGGTGGGGGGAGGAGTCCTTGTCTTGATCGCCAAGTCTTGTTGATTCTTCCTTGTATGCGGCAGTGTCCGGATCGCCCATGAGTATCTGGCCATGGGGTCCTCGCCCAATCCAACTGATCGGGAGACAACGCGTTGAGTACCCCTAGTCCAGACACCGTCGAGAGCCCCTGAACCGGTCTTCGTTAGGGGCGCCCTCGATTCTTCCAACTATTCTTCATCTTCGGTTGCCGGTCTTGAAAACTGGTTCAACAAATCTTCTCATCTTCTATGTTGAGGATCGCCGAAATGCATTCGACGAGTTTATACGTCGGGTATCCGAGGAGCCCCTTTAAGTTTCCGGCCTTTATCAATGCCTTATTATTTTTATGCCACACCTCGGGTTCGAAGTTGTTCCCGGGAGGCAGTGTCCTCTTGCGTCCAAGCTCTAACACCGGACTGCATTCAAGGTATCTCTTGCAGCCGAGCATCAATGTCGGACTGCTTTCGAGCTCCCACGCTGAAATGTATCCGAACTCCAACGCCGGACTGTGTCCAAGCTCCAATGCTGGACTATATCCAAGATGACATAGATCATCTTGGTCCAAAAAAGTTGAAGGAGTTTAGCCGAGCTTAATGCCGGAAATGCCCTCTCAGGAGCCAGCCACTTGCATCCGAGCTATATGCCGAACTGCTTCCGAGGTGGTTCAGCACCTCGGTCATGGGCTGATTTTTGGTCAATATTTTTTATTGATGCAATTTATTCTCTGACGAGATATATAGCCAGTAGGCCTCAAGGTGTGTATCGGTCTAAAACCCGAGATGCACCTCAAGGATGACATATGACCGCTGATCCCAGTAACCGCTGAGATTCAGCTAGATTTGCAAAATCGGCCTGAGGATTAAGTCCTAGCTCGGCAGAATACTTCGGGACACAAAAAGCGGCGTGCTCAGTCCTCGAGACTCAGGTTGGGTGCGGCCGACCAACCTGAGGATCAAAATCTCCTCGGAAACTGTATTGCACTTAAAATTTTCTGCATAGAACAGGCAATGCAGTAGCCCCCGAGACACTAGTCGGGTGGCAACACCAGATCAGGGGATCGATGTGCCCCTTTAATATTTGTAAATAATAAGCCCGAAGCCCAAGAGCCCTGAGCCTTAATGCGGCACGGAGGCCGAATTAAGGATCGATATCCATAGTAAAATCACAAATTATGTGTAATGACTCTATGTATCCAAGTACTTTACGTTATTAATGCTCGGATCCGCATTGTACAAAACTATGTTGACCGACCATCGGCTTCCACCTCCTCGGCCAACACCCGAGGAGTGTTTGTCCTACTTTATAAAGCCTTTATGAGGGCAAAGATTTACAACAAACAAGGCAATCTGGCCATACAGTTTTTATAAACAAAGGTACGCGAAGAGACATGTTATATAACTATTTAACAGAAGAAATGTCTTCCAAAGAAAATAGTCCCGTTATCGGTTCCTTTCTTTGGGTTGTCATGCTAAGCATGATCATGAAACCTCAGCTCCAATATAAGAGCAAAATATCGAGGATTTAGTTTGCGAGGCCAGTTAATAGCCCTCGGTAGTGTTCGGCGACAGTTGAGGTCAAGCTGGAAACACTTCGGCCAATGTTATGAATGGCCCATCATGTAATATAGTCATCGGATCACTGACCAGTTTACACCTATTGTGACAGTCAGTTTTCGGCTTTCTCCACTGAGGTGCTTGACCATGTGAGCTGGAAGCACAATCGCAGTGGTTCTCCCTTTGCACACCTAGCCAAACAAAATGGAACGTAGGAGGCAAGTGCGGGAGCCGGGAAACCCAACTATTGACCGAAGACACAATTTAAAATTGATGCATATATAGTAATATCCGAGAATATTTTTGCCGAATCTCTAAAGGTGTCCGGCGTTGCACTGCGAGACTTGTGCTAATAACACACAAATAGTTTAAAAGTGCCAAAAGCTCGGAAAACCAAAAAACGTTAGTAAAAACATGACGTCCGAACAAGATCAAGTGTTCGGTGCCAATCCGAAAATTGGACTTTAGAAAAAAAGTGCTTTTGCGTGCTTTAACATGACACATCCTATCTCAAGACTTCAAGCGGGTCAGCCTACGGGTTCAGTCTTCCATCCCGAAGGCGGAGTACTTCTCATTAGGCTAGTTTAGAAAACTAGACTCTAGCGGTTTTGAGAGAGAAATTAGGCTCCCCGGCTAGTGACCGCACACTCGTGTCGAGAAAAGGAGTGATAAATAATAATAAAAACTCTGCAACGACTAAGAAGAAAAACACTTATTATAAAACGGCTCACATAAACATAAGAGCCCCCAAGTGACTTGGGTAAAAGAATGATTGTATGTACCGAAGTACGTATATCATATCTATGTTCAACCGAACTTTAAATGCGTCTTACCGACCGTCGGCTTCTCCCTCTTCGGTCAAGGACCGAAAAGTGTTATGTACTCCATCTGTCGAGAATATAGACGGTGTTTCCAATAACCAGGCAATCAGGTCATAAGGCTGTAACAAACAAAGCGCGCTCAGGGAACTTATGCTATATTACTGATAAAGTGTAAGAAGCATCTTCGAAGAAAATAGTACCCCCACCGATACCTTTCTTCGGTGCTCATTGTTAATATGAGACTTGTGCAATAGATATTTTGTACTCATGAGTTCCGTTGTGTGCTGACCATGATTGAAAACAATAAGAGCGCTAGCTTTCGGCTTCACCCAGTCTGAGGTCCGGCTTCGTTGACCCGATCGTGACAATCGCAGAGGTGCTCCCTTTACTCCCTAGCCGAACAATCGGGAACATAGGGGTAAGCACAGGAGCCAGACAACCCAGCTTGCAAATCGCTTAAGTCAATATGGTGCATATTGTGGCGTAATACACGAACAAGGAACGAAGCCGTACAAGTATAATCATATGCAAGAGGAAAAAGCTTCATGAAGGAAGCCCCCAAGTAAACGGGGTATTTGAATTTGCACGTCACAAACAATGTTTTGGACAAGGAAATTTTTACAAGCAACTTTTTTCCAAAAAAGTATAGTGCTTGGCCGAGCCGAACACAAGTTAAAAATTTAAAACTTTGGGCATGAAGACAACTTAGCTGGTTAATGTGTTCGGTATTGATGACGCGGTCCGAGCTTGATGCGGGACAAGTTTCCATCCCAGAGCCGGTCCTAAGGTGGCGGAGCAAAGAGCTCGGCACTCTGAAGTGGTGACATAGCACGGTCAATGCAGGATGGCAGGGTGATGCCGAAGTCGCCGACATGGGGTAATGAAGTGTTGACGAAGCCCCCCGTCCAGCCGAGGTGACACCAAAGGATATAGTCCGGCTGGATCATTTTCCCGTGCACAAAAAATAGTGCAAACCGGAGATAATGGTAATAATAATAAAAAAATTCATTGCATAACAAATAATTTATGAAAAGTGAGTAATAAAAGAAATATGGCCTGGCGCTGAAGTCAATGTCGATGCAGGGCAGCGGCGTGATGCGGTAAAGGCATCGCAAGGCCTGAATTCACAGGTCTGTTCGAGTTCCGGATGCGGCGTTCGCCGGACTATGTACGGAAACTGACCGAACCACCATGCGACCGTCGTTAATGCGGCCACCATTTGATAGACTTGCGTACATATGATGGACAAACCAGGGTAATAATTCATTGGGAAAAATGAACCCTAACAAGCAAAAAATACTAGGATTAATAGCACATGGCTTATTTGTTGTAGTAATCCGAAGAAAGGTGATTCCCAAAATTGGGCTTGATCCGCACACCTATCGCCTGATGGGCGATAAAGCAACAGCATAGCGATGCTGGCAAATGTTGGCTCACCAAGGCAAAGCCCTCGGTCTAGCTAACGTGACGGAGCCGGTCGGCCAGCGAGGCCGAAGTCTCTGGAGTAGGTTGATGAAGAGATGATGAAGCCCCCGGTCCAGCTAACGTGATGAAGCCTCGGTGTCAGCCGATGAGTAGAAGTAGGTCGGCGTGGTGGACACCAGCTTGAAAAAGCAACAGTGCAGCCCTGCCAATGCAGGTCTCGACGTGGTCGATGCCGGCTTGATGAAGTGATCGTGCGGTGATGCAGGTGTGCCCGCTCCGTGTAATCCGTGGGGCAGCGATGTTGGTGGCGATTTATCCTTCGCGATGCCGAACTATTGTTCGGCTGGCCGAGATGATGATCCGAAGAAATTGAGCTCGGCTCAACAAAGTGATGACGTGTCTAACACAGGTCGGCCGCCGTGGAGTGATGTTGTCGGGCTGGTTTAACACCGGCGCGACGGTGAAGTTCGTATTGCAAGAATACTTTTAATACTACTGGGATGTGTTTGAGAATAAAACACAACACCCCGTACGAAATCTTCCTTCAAAAAGGATGTCCGAGATCCCGTTCATAAAGAAGATGAATTCGGGTCGGATTCATTCTCGCGGAGAAAGTAGATCCAAAAAGTGACGCACTAATCGGAAGTTTACAAGAGTTTGGACGGTCGGCACGAGCTGAATTTTTGGCAGGTGGTAGATATGGTAATTCCGCAGGAAATCAACGGTTGGATCTTCCAAAGGACATCCGAGATAGATGCTGGATACCATGCCCTAAACTCGTCCGTATTCTCGTCCAGATTCAACTGGGCTCCGGTATATTGGAGATTGCCGGAGATTCCTCCATCGGAACTCGACGAAATTTTTGCAGGGTTGTTGTAGACTTAATTCTGCAAAATTCCACCGAAGTAATCGTTTAGGCGACACTCAAGGAGGCGGTGGCGGCGGATACAAGTTTGCTGTCCAGAAAAACAGCACGGTCGCCTGAGGGAAATGTTGACGTTGAGCCCCCGAGCTCCATGGATGACACCTCCATGATCTTGATAGAGATCGGAGTTGGTGTTGATGAAGGCCCTCATCCGAACATGACGATCGGAGGTAGGGCGTAGTCCTCGGTCAAGGCAAGGTGACCAGTCGAGCTAGTGACGAAGAAGCCGACGTCGCAGTTGACCTGCAGTCGAGCCATTGATCCTTTCGCCGATCACACAGCGCAACTCTCAATGAAAGCACCAATGTCGGTGTCAAAACCGGCGGATCTCGGGTAGGGGGTCCCAAGCAGTGCGTCTTAGGATCAATGGTAACAGGAGACAAGGGACACGATGTTTTTACCCAGGTTCGGGCCCTCTCGATGGAGGTAAAACCCTACTCCTGCTTGATTAATATTGATGATATGGGTAGTACAAGAGTTGATCTACCACGAGATCAGAGAGGCTAAACCCTAAAATCTAGCCTGTGGTATGATTGTTGATGTATATCTCTATCGACTAGCCTGGCCCCGGTTTATATAATGCACCAGAGGCCTAAGATAACAAGAGTCCTAGCCGAATACGCCGGTGGGGGGAGGAGTCCTTGTCTTGATCGCCAAGTCTTGTTGATTCTTCCTTGTATGCGGCAGCTATCCGGACTGGCCCATGAGTATACGGCCATGGGGGTCCTCGGCCCAATCCAACTGATCAGGAGACGACGTGTTGAGTACCCCCTAGTCCAGGACACCGTCAATAATCATGACAAGATTTGTAAATATAATCATCACTACTTTTTATAGCATAAGTTTCATCACAATAATCATCATAAGTAGCAACTTCGTTCTCATCATAATCGATTGAGACCTCTCCCAAGATAGTGGAATCACTAAATAAAGGTGAGACTCTTCCAAATCCACTTTCGTATTCATCACAATAAAATTCAACATCCTCCAAAATAGTGGGATCACTACTTCCTAAAGTTGACTCTCTTCCGAACCCACTTTCATCAATATAATCATCATAGGTAGGAGGCATGCTATCATCATAACAACTTTGCATATCAAAACTTGGGATGCTAAAAATATCATCTTCACTAAACGTAGCATCCCCAAGCTTGGGACAAACATTAATTTCAGCAAATATATTCTCAAATATGTCATTCTCATCAAACATAGCTTCCCCAAGCTTGGGCCTTTTCATATCATAAGCATAATCACTCTCATCATTAATAGTATGGATAGCACCAATAGTATAGAAATTATCATCATCACAAGTAGTAGGAGCAACATCATTTGGAAGGGAAACCTTTTTACCTTTGTTGCCCCTTCTTTTCCTTTTCTTCTTCACATTATGTGTTGGTTCAACCTTCCTCTTTGAGCTCCTTATTGATGAGATTTGTTGAATAGCAAGCTCCTCCTCGTTACTTAATTCATCATGGGAAGTAATAGGAGGATATTGGGAAGTCCCTTCCCTTTCATTAGTATTCTCATCATCTTCTATTTGCTTTCTTTTCTTTAGGTAATTGGCAATATAAGGATTTTCAATGCAATTCTCCGCACAAAACATATAAATCTTTTCTAGATCAATATCAAGGAATTTCTTATGGGCAAATTCTGGAAGGTCCTTAAGTAAATGTTTCAATTCTTCATAACCCAAAAGTAAACTAAGCTCATTGTAATGTGCAAGGGAGATCAATTCATCACAATTTTTGGACACGATTCGGTCATGAAACAATTTGCATTGGAGATGTAAATGACCACGTTCATTGCAAAGTTCACAAGTATGGCAAAGGAATTTTAAATTTTCAGCACTCACATCTAGCCTTTCTTGCAACCATTTAGTTTCTAAATGCTTATGCCTCTTGCAATAAATATCTTCTCTATTTGGTGTGTTCATGCAAAATGCACTCCACAAAAGTTGACATGCTCATAAAAGATATTTTCATCATCACTAGAGCAATCATCGTTAATACTATGGATATTCAAGGAGTTTATACTAACAACATTGCAATCATGCTCATCATTCAAAGATTTAGTATCAAGCATTCTAATGCATTCTTCTTCTAGCACTTGAGCACAATTTTTGTTTCCATCATACTCACGAAAGATATTAAAAAGACGAAGCGTATGAGACAAACTTAACTCCATTTTTTTGTACTTTTCTTTTATAAACTAAACTAGTGATAAAACAAGAAACACAAAGATTCGAATACAAGATCTAAAGATATACCTTCAAGCACTCACCTCCCCAGCAACGGCGCGAGAAAAGATCTTGATGTCTACTACACAACCTTCTTCTTGTAGACGTTGTTGGGCCTGCAAGTGCACAGGTTTGTAGGACGGTAGCAAATTTCCCTCAAGTGGATGACCTAAGGTTTATCAATCCGTAGGAGGCGTAGGATGAAGATGGTCTCTCTCAAACAACCCTGCAACCAAATAACAAAGAGTCTCTTGTGTCCCCAACACACCCAATACAATGGCAAATTGTATAGGTGCACTAGTTCGGCGAAGAGATGGTGATACAAGTGCAATATGGATGGTAGATACAGGTTTTTATAATCTGAAAATATAAAAACAGCAAGGTAACTAATGATAAAAGTGAGCGTAAATGGTATTGCAATGGTACGAAACAAGGCCTAGGGTTCATACTTTCACTAGTGCAAGTTCTCTCAACAATAATAACATAGATAGATCATATAACAATCCCTCAACATGCAATAAAGAGTCACTCCAAAGCCACTAATAGCGGAGAACAAACGTAGAGATTATGGTAGGGTACGAAACCACCTCAAAGTTATTCTTTCGGATCGATCTATTAAAGAGTTCGTACTAGAATAACACCTTAAGACACAAATCAACCAAAACCCTAATGTCACCTAGATACCCCAATGTCACCTCAAGTATCCGTGGGCATGATTATACGATATGCATCACACAATCTCAGATTCATCCAACCAACACAAAGTACTTCAAAGAGTACCCCAAAGTTTCTACCAAAGAATCAAGAAAACGTGTGCCAACCCCTATGCATAGGTTCATGGGCAGAACCCGCAAGTTGCTCACCAAAACATACATGAAGTGGCACTTGATATCCCATTGTCACCACAGATAAACACGGCAAGACATACATCAAGTGTTCTCAAAGTAAAGACTCGATCCAATAAGATAACTTCAAGAGGGAAACTCAATTCATCACAAGAAAGTAGAGGGGGAGAAACATCATAAGATCCAACTATAATAGCAAAGCTCGCGATACACCAAGATCGTGCCATAGAGAGAACACGAGAGAGAGAGAGAGATCAAACACATAGCTACTCGTACATACCCTCAGCCCCGAGGGTGAACTACTCCCTCCTCGTCATGGAGAGCGCCGGGATGATGAAGATGGCCACCGGTGATGGATTCCCTCTCCGGCAGGGTGCCGGAACGGACTCCCGAGAGGTTTTTGGTGGCTATAGAGGCTTGCGGCGGCGGAACTCCCGATCTATCTTGATATTCGATGGTTTTAGGGTACGTAGGGTTATATAGGCGAAAGAAGTCGGTCGGGGGGTGTCGGTGTCAAAACCGGCGGATCTCGGGTAGGGGGTCCCGAACTGTGCGTCTAGGCGGATGGTAACAAGAGACGAGGGACACAATGTTTTTACCCAGGTTCAGGCCCTCTCGATGGAGGTAAAACCCACGCCCCGCTTGATTAATATTGATGATATGGGTAGTACAAGAGTAGATCTACCACGAGATCAAGGAGGCTAAACCCTAGAAGCTAGCCTATGGTATGATTGTTGAGATGTATGTTCGTCCTACGGACTAAGTTCCTCCGGTTTATATAGACACCGGAGAAGGCTAGGGTTACATAGAGTCGGTTACAATGGTAGGAGATCTACGTATCCGTATTGCCAAGCTTGCCTTCCACGCCAAGGAATAGTACCATCCGGACACGAGCCGGAGTCTTCAATCTTGTATCTTCGTAGTCCGGTGTCCGCGGATATTGATAGTCCGCTGTCCGGACACCCCTAGTCCAGACTCCTCAAGAGCCCCGAACCAGGCTTCAATGACGATAAGTCCAGCATGTTTATAGTCTTCGGCGTTGCAAGGCGGGTTCTCCCTTCAAATTCCATGTACCTGCCGAATAGTGTCCGGCTTCATCTTGAATAATGTGTTCCTCGGTTTCTACGCCAAATAATGGCCCTCTTCCACGCGTCGCATGAATGCGAAAAGCCAGGGTGTCTTTTACATTTCACCCCCTGATTGTGCGAGTCGTCCACCTATAAAAGAGGCAAGAATCCAAATCCAAATCGCACCGTCTTCCTCCCGCGTATACTCCATCGAAGCGCCTCCGACCTAGAAATCCATTCCACCACGGATCGTCAACGCGGCTCTTCTTCACGCGCTCCCAGCCCACCGCCGGGGAATTGGAGGAGATGCTCTGTTTCGTCCCAGTCCGAGCCGGACTGGTTACTTATCAAGGTGGGAGGCAGGCGGAGGACACTCCAAGCCCCAACAAGGGGGAGCGAGTGTGCTTCGTCCCCTATCTGATAAGGGGGCTCGGATTTCCAATACATCCGTTCCTTCGCGGGCTCCTGAAGTTCTACGGACTCCAGCTCCACCACCTTACGCCCACCTCTGTGCTGCATATCGCAGGCTACGTAGCTCTTTGCAAGCTATTCCTGGGCATCGATCCCCATTTCGCATTGTGGAAGAGGTTGTTTTGCCTCGTACCCCGTTCTCACCAGGGGTCCATATATCAAGTGGGCGGCGCCGAAATATGGCGCATCGCCTGGACCGGATACCTATCCGGCACTCCCAAGAAGGCGTCCGAAGACTGGCCCTCGGAGTGGTTTTATATAGTAGACGCTCCGTTGCCCGACCCAGTCCGGATCGGCCTCCCGGAGTTTGATGCTGCTCCCTTGAAGAAACGCCTCAGCTGGCGCCCGCGGAGCCCCCGTTTGGAGGAAGACAAGAGCGTCCATTACTTGATGGGCCGGATAAGATTAATGGCTCATTCTGGCTTGACCATGATTGGAATCATGGCGACGTGCATTAAGCGGGGGGTGCAGCCACTGCAATACAGAGGCCACCCCATTTGGGATTTCAACGGGGAGGATGATGCTACCCGCACGGCCGCAAAGGGCCGGATTCGACCGAGGATCTGGTGAAGATCCTGTCCGGCCTGTACAGGGGGAGAAGGAGGACTTCCTTCGCCCGAACCCTTTGGATGGGTTTTCCATGATCAACCCTAGAGGATGGGTAAGCGAACACCTCGAAGGGTTCTACCCGTGCTTTCAAAGTTTAAGCTTCTTACATTATATCTTCGGCGCAGGGTCTACGCCGGACTGTGGAGGACATGGTGAGTCCTGCTCCACAACCCGAGGATCCAGAAGGATCCCTGGGTCCGGCCTCCGAAGAGGATCCGGACATCGAGGTGGAGCTGATCGACGGGGTGTATCACCAGCTCAGCATAGACAATGCTTTGGTCGCCATTACGGCGGACTACCTCGGGCTAAGTCCGGCTTCCCAGGTGACCACGACCGAAGTCCGTACACCGTCATCTTATCCTTGTCTATTTCTGACCTTCGCGAACGATGGTATTTTGCAGGAAGCGCCTTTACGGCAGGAAGCCGAGCCTGCGGCGACCGACCTACAGAGGTCAGTCCGAACTAGCAGGAGGAAAAGGAGCGCCGTGCAGACGGAAACGTCGCCGCAGAGGTATAGCTCGTGTTTGAATTTTTCGAGCAACGTTCAGGGGAAACGTCTAAGTGCTCATGATCTTTATAGGAGAAAAAGCGCTCGCCGGACTGCGAGCGCAGGAATTGCCGATCCGACCAACACCAGCCAGGCTCCAACGCCCGGACTGGAGGGGGAGGCAAGCGCAAGACGCGAACCGAATCCTGCTCCAACGGAGGATACCGACAGACTGTCCGCCACCAAGTCTGAGGTGGAGAGCGCTATGAATCATAGGCGCCACGACAAGATTTCAAGAAGCGCTTTTCCTGAGGCATTGGATGCCTTTAACGCAGGGACGCGCATCTCTGTGCTGCTCAAAATGGTTTTACCAGAGCTACGGAGCAAAGATGTTAAAGACATACGGGTAAGGGAATTTTAATGGTTGTATATACCAGTAGCCCCCGAGACTTAAATTAGTTATTCTAACTGATTTAAGGATCATTGTAAATTTCAGGCACTTAACGAGAAGAATGCCCTGCTGTCTCGGGAGCTGCAAGATTGCAAGGCCCAACTTGAGGCCGCACTTGCTGCCGCAGGAGGAGACGGAAAGACCCCTCCTGGTAAAACATTTTTACTAAGAAATATAAGCGCTGTGCGGCGTGCGCGTGAGTCTAATAATGACATTGCAGGTACCGCCGGACAAGATCCGGACAGGCAAGCATTGCTGCGCCAGCTAAAGGCTGGTGAGAGTGTGCTGAATAGGGTTCAGCAGGAAAGGAACAAGCTCCAAGATGCCAACACCAAGCTCGGAGAAGAGCTGAAAGGCACACAGGCCGAGCTGTCCGGCTCCGTCAAGGAGAATCAACGGCTTCGTCGCGGCATATATAGTAAGTGCTTGAGCGAACTCTTTTGAAAAGAAGAGTTCGGCGAGGAAGTCTTTTGACATGATATGTCTTGTAGGCATACTCACGGGTCGTCCTGCGGAGGAGATGCCCATATCAATGGGTGATCAACTTCCTGAACTGTTGCAGCTACTCGAACAAGTTCGGCAGGCAATGAGTGGCGTCGTTCAGGTTTTATGGCCAGCCCTCACCCTGCCCGAGGGCCTCGGGGAGCTTGCGGAGAAGCTGCAGGGACTGCGGCAGCGCTTCCATTTGTGGAAGATTTTGGCTTGCCGTCAAGGTGCCAGGGAGGCTTGGGCCATGGTGAAGACGCGGTACAAGAAGGCGGACCCCAACCATATGGCTGAAGTTGGTCCGGTGGGGCCCGATGGGAAGGAGATTCCTGTGAGTTTAGTGTACAGCCAGGTAGAGTTGGCTGCTAAATATTCCCAACGGGACTGTAAACTAGACAGCCTATTAGACGGGATCGAGGAGGAATACAATCAATAAATTTGACGATGTATGTTATCCTTTAAAGTGACATGTGAAATGCCTTCTAGCCGGATTGTAGATCGTTTGTCTTTGCCGACCTTTTCGCTTCGACCTCGGGACCCTGGAGTCCGGAGTGTGTCCGAATACCTTCTCGGTTATGAAAACCGGGGTATGCATGGAGACCAAAGCGTAGGGTCATTAGTGCTTTATCGCACAAGTGCCCAACTAGTTATGTTATATTACATGGTTAGTAAGAAACATCTTCCAGGAGAATAGTTCCGTTAAGGGTTCCTTTCGCTGGGAGGCATGCCCTAAAGTGCATGACCGGACTGCAAAGAAAGCAGTAAAACATCTGGGGGCAGATGGATAAAATAGGTAAAAAGTCATCTTTTAAATCACCGACCGAATATTCCCTTAAGAACACTAGCTTTCGGCTTCACCAAGTCTGAGGTACACATCCGGCTGACCCGGCAGTAACAATCGCAGAGGTGCTCCCTTTACCTCCTTGCCGAACAATCGGGAACGTAGGGGTAAGCACAGGAGCCAGGCAACCCAGCTTGGCCAAAACTTAAGTCATATCGATGCATATAATGGCGAGTAAAAGGTACATGTGGAAGCTTGACGCATGTGTTGGGTATGAGACCCGTATAATTAAGCTTCCGTAAAAGAAGCCCCCAGGAATAATGAGTGCGGATGGCACATCATGCATATGCAAAGAATGCAAGAATAGGCCCGAAAGGGCTTTTAAGTCAAAAGGATAAAAAGAGAAACAAAAGACAGTCGAAGTATAAAAGTTTGGACGGGGAAGGGGCGAACTCTTAGTCCGCGCTAGGCATAGAATCGCCGGAGGCGGGCTGCGCTCCATGGGTTCGCTCGAGTCGGTTATCCGACGATTTCGCAGACGGTATGCTCCGCCGGTCAAGATTGATCGATAATGAAGGGCCCTCCCATCCGGCTTGAGCTTGTCCTTTTTCTTGTCTGGCAGGCGTAGAACTAGTTCGCCAACGTTGTAAGTCTTGGCCCGTACTTCTCTGCTTTGATATCTTCGGGCCTGCTGCTGATAGAATGCGGAACGAGCCTTCGCGACGTCACGTTCTTCCTCCAATGTGTCCAAGCTGTCCTGCAGATCCAGCTCGGCCTCTCTTTCCTCATACATGCGCACTCGAGGTGAGTCATGAATAATGTCACAGGGCAAGACTGCCTCTGCACCGTATACCATAAAAAATGGTGTGAATCCGGTAGTACGGTTAGGCGTTGTCCGCAGCCCCCAGAGTACCGAGTCGAGCTCCTCGACCCATTGTGCGTCGGATTTAGAGAGTGACCTCACTAGTCTGGGTTTAATGCCGCTCATTATTAGACCGTTTGCTCTTTCCACTTGACCATTGGTTTGAGGGTGATAGACTGACGCATAGTCGAGCTTGATGCCCATATTTTTGCACCATGACTTAACCTCATCGGCCGTGAAGTTCATGCCATTGTCGGTGATGATGCTGTGGGGGACTCCGTAACGGTGTACCACCCCGATATAAAGTCTATCACTGGTCCGACTCGCCATTTTGACCGGTTTGGCCTCTATCCATTTGGTGAACTTATCCACCATGACCAATAGGTACTTTTTCTTGTGGGTTCCCCCTTTAAGGGTCCGACCATGTCAAGCCCCTGCACCCGAACGGCCGTGTAATGGGTATGGTTTTGAGGGTGGTGGGTGGCATATGGCTCGATTAGCAAAGAGTCGACAACCAACGATCGCTGGACCAAGTCCTGTGCGTCTGCCCGAGCCGTCGGCCAATAAAATCCTGTACGGAATGCCTTTCCTACCAGGGCCCGGGCTGCTGCGTGGTGTCCGCCTAGTCCGGCATGAATTTCAGCCAGGAGGTTTCTCCCCTCTTCTTCGGAGATACACCTTTGAAGGACTCCGGTAGTACTTTTCTTACAAAGTTCTCCCTCATGGACCTTGTAGGCCTTCGATCGCCTCTATGCAGCGGGCCTCATTTTGGTCTTCGGGAAGTTCCTTCCTAAGTAAGTAGGCTAGGAAAGGTTCTGTCCACGCGGCGATTACTGCCATTATGTCGTGGGCGGAGGGTGTTATGTCATCTGCCGAATCACCGATTGGTGCGGTTTTCTCCAGTTTGTCGCTGTCGGGCTCCTCTTCCCATAGTACGGATGGCTTGAAAAGCCGTTCCAGGAAGATATTTGGAGGGACAACATCACGTTTCGCACCGATGCATGCCAGGACGTCGGCCGCTTGGTTATTATCTCGGGCTATGTGATGGAATTCGAGTCCTTCAAACCGAGCTGACATTTTTAGGACAGCATTGTGATATGCTGCCATTTTCGGATCCTTGGCGTCGAAGTCTCCATTTATTTGGGATATTGCAAGGTTTGAGTCCCCGCGCACCTCTAGGCGTTGAATGCCCATGGAGAACGCCATCCGGAGACCATGTAACAGGGCCTCGTATTCGGCTGCATTGTTGGAGTCCGTGTACATTATTTGAAGTACGTATTGGATCAGATCTCCGGTGGGGACGCCGATCTGGACGCCAGCCCGATCCGGCCAACATTTTGGAGCCGTCAAAATGCATAGTCCAATTGGAGTATGCGCCATACTCTTTAGGGAGTTCGGCTTCGGTCCATTCTGCGACGAAGTCAGCCAGGACTTGTGACTTTATAGCTCGTCGAGGTTTGTAAGTGATGTCGAATGGTAAGAGCTCAATGGCCCATTTTGCTATCCTGCCCGTTGCGTCGCGGTTATTTATAATGTCATTGAGTGGTACTTCAGAGGCCACTGTTATCGAGCACTCTTGAAAGTAGTGCCGGAGCTTTCGAGACGCCATGAACACCGCATATGCTATCTTCTGATAGTGCGGGTAACGGGATTTGCAGGGGGTTAACAGAGTGGATACGTAATACACTGGTTTTTGAAGAGGGAATTTATGCCCTTCTGTCGCTCGTTCGACGACAAGGACTGCGCTTACAACTTGATGCGTTGCTGCGATGTATAACAACATTGGTTCGCCCAAAGTGGGCGCAGCCAGGACCGGATTTGTTGCCAGTATGGCCTTTATTTCTTCGAGTCCGGCAGTGGCAGCATCCGTTGACTCGAAGTGTTCGGTGCGCCTGAGGAGGCGATAGAGGGGCAATGCCTTTTCTCCTAGACGGGAGATAAAGCGGCTTAAGGCTGCCACGCATCCTGTTAATTTTTGTATTTGCTTGAGGTCTTTTGGAATATCCAACTGTGACAGAGCTCGGATTTTAGCCGGATTTGCTTCAATTCCTCTACTGGATACGATGAAGCCCAGCAGCTTTCCGGCTGGCACGCCGAAACGCATTTTTCCGGATTCAGCTTGATGTCATATGCTCTGAGGTTGTCGAATGTGAGCCTCAAATCGTCTACTAAAGTTTCGATGTGTTTTGTTTTGACGACTACATCGTCTACGTATGCCTTAACTGTTTTGCCAATCTGGGTGGCCAGACATGTTTGAATCCTGCGCTGGTATGTTACGCCGGCATTTTTAAGTCCGAAGGGCATCGTGTTGAAGCAGAATCGTCCATATGGAGTGATAAACGCCGTTGCAGCTTGGTCTGCTTCTGCCATCTTGATTTGATCATAGCCAGAGTATGCATCCAGGAAGCAGAACTGTAGGATCGAAAGTATGTCTAGAGGGGGGTGATTAGACTACTTGAGAATATAAAAATTTAGCCTTTTGATAAAGACAAGTTTTTGGCAAGTTCACAATGGATATCAAGTCAAGTATCACCCTACACATGCAATTCTAGAGTATTGGCAGCGGAAAGTAAAGTGCACATGTAGTAAAGAGAGGTGGAGAAGAGCAAACGCAATTTGGAGACACGGAGATTTTTTCTCGTGGTTCCGATAGGTGGTGCTATCGTCAATCCACGTTGATGGAGACTTCAACCCACGGAGGGTAACGGCTGCGAGAGTCCACGGAGGGCTCCACCCACGAAGGGTCCACGAAGAAGCAACCTTGTCTATGCCATCATGGCATACGCCCACGGAGGACTAGCCTTACTCGGGGTAGATCTTCACGAAGTAGGCGATCTCCTTGCCCTTACAAACTTCTTGGTTCAACTCCACATCTTGACGGAGGCTCCCAAGCGACACCTAACCAATCTAGGAGGCACCACCCTCCAAAAGGTAATAGATGGTGTTGGTGATGATGAACTCCTTGCTCTTGTGCTTCAAATGATAATCTCCCCAACTCTCAACTCTCCTCACTGATTTGGCTGTGGTGGAAGAAAGGATTGAGTGGAAAGCAACTTGGGAAGGCTAGAGATCAAGTTTCATATGGTGGGAGTGGAGCTACTTGATCTCAACACAAGGGTAGGTAGTTTTCTTCTCAGAAATGTAAGGTAGGAGTGGTAGTTCTTTCTGATGGCTCTCTCCACGAATGAAGAGGGGGTGGAGGGGTATTTATAGCCTCCACACAAAATCCAACTGTTACACACATTTGACCAATCTCGGTCAGACCGAAGTTGACAACTCGGTGAGACCGAAAGTTCAAATCTTGTGAACGTTGGGATTTTCGGTGGGACCGAAAATACAATCTTGGTGAGTCCGATTCTTCCAAAGACTAGGGTTTGCCAATCTCGGTGGGACCGACTTTATCATCTCGGTGACACCGATATGATGACAGAAGGTTACAGAAGCTTGGCAACACTAGTTTCGGTGAGACCGAGTTCAGAATCGGAAAATCCGAGTTTCTAGGGTTTGGCTTTATGGCTGAGGTGGTTCATCTCGGTGTGACTGAGTTTGTGGAATCGGTGGGACCGAGATTACTTATGAGTGTATATTGGAATGAAAGATTGCTGATAGTTTGGGAGATAGATCACTAAGCACTTTGAGCAACCAGATCATTATCATAACCTCATCCCCTTTTAATAGTATTGGCTTTCCTATAGACTCAATGTGATCTTGGATCACTAAACCAAAAATGGAGTCTTGAGCTTTTGCCAATGCTTGCCTTAGCATTTTGAGGGGTCCACATCTTCAGTCATAGCCATACCCATATCACTGAACTTTCTGAAATGATTCTCAAGAAACTATTAGTTCAATGATATATATATATGTTGTTATTAATTACCAAAACCACCCGGGGATTAGTTGCACTTTCAATCTCCCCCTTTTTGGTAATTGATGACAACATATAGATCAAAGCTTCGACAAATGATATAATCAATGAATAATATAAATAAGCTTTGAGAAGTATGTGATAAGCAAGAGCTCCCCCTAAATTTGTGCATTATTTAAGATTTGCATTTGAATGCAAATGCACAATCGATTAGGATCATGAGTCACTCTTCCATGTCACATACATCTTGGTGGAGCGCACAAAATGATAAGAATGAATAGCATGCACCCAATCACCAAGACATGAGTAAATGGTCATACAAGATATGAATAGCATATGATAAGCATTAAGCACACATTAAGGCATAGTACGACCAAGCACTCAACAAAGTAGAGCAAACGTAGTATCAAACACACGGAATGTCTCGAAAATCTCAAAAGTATCTCAAAAAGACCGCAAAAGAACGAAAGAGCAAAAAGCGCAAAGACAAAAGCACACTCTCTCTCTCGAAGTCCTATGATCTATACAATTTCTCCCCCTTTGGCAACAAGTTACCAAAAAGTTCGAAAGGTATAGAGCTAAACGTCACTAGGGACTCTGCTGGCGGCTCCTGTCTGGGTTGATGGAGTTGAGATGGCTGCATCTGCAAAGGCTTCGGCTGATGTCTGTGGAGCCGGAGGAGTGGTCACTTTGCCGGAGCTGGGCCGATGGAGCTGTGGAGGTGCTTGATCTTTGTAGCCACAGTGTCATCCTTTGGAATAGCAGTGATCGGGTCTTGTGGGAACCGGAGCAGCTGTTCATAATCAACCTGGACTAGGTCATCCTGCATCTCCTTCATGAGCTCTTCCTTCTCCCTCTTTGCTTCCTCGATATCTGCCTCAAGCTTGTTGACGGTGACTTGCACTTCAGTCAGCTTGACATCCAGAGCATGGATCTTGTCTTCAACAATCCTCTCAAGACTCTCCTGAGACTGCACAATGCTGGCCAGGCGTTGTTCAATCCTCTGGGTAGCTTCAAGGAGCTGCTCTCCAACACTCTTGGGTTTAGCTGCTGCTGCTGCTGCTTCCTTCTCAGCTTTAGCTTTCTTGGCAGCTTCAGTCTTTGCTTGACCCTCAACTGACGTTGGGTCATCCTCATCCATCACAACTTCATTGTCCTCATGCTCAGGCTGCAGTGGCAAATGTGGTCTATCCAACAAGTAGGTGCCCGTGCCAAACTTGGCATTGATAAGCATCTGAATGTGCGGGGCAAATCCACATGACCTCTTCAGTCTGCTGCAGTCCTCTTGATAGTCTCAACTATCGTGTCCATCACCTTGAAAGGTGCCTTCGATCAAGTATATGCAGCATGTTGATAGAATACCCTCCGATCATGCGATGATCTCGGACTTGGGCATCAAGGTATGCCTCGAATTGTGTTTGTGGTAGGTAGACCTGCTCGAGATGATACACCGAGCCGAGCTTCGGATCTCTACATCCTTAGCTGGTACCTCATTGTACATATTTTCATAGACTCATGGTTCTTCTTGGGAATACCATAGACATCAACATCATCTTCTCTTGGCATTTGGAGCATTCAGCAGTGCTGCCCATTCTTCAACAGTTGAAGAGAATCTTTGGCCTTCACCATCCATGTGATCTTACCATCCGGATAGAAATGAGTCAGTGGCATAGAATTGCATGATCATCTCATCATTCCAATCATCCCTTCCGACCAACAAACTCAGCAACACCACATGCAAGAAAGCTCTCATGCACATGTGGAAAGAAGTCTCTGTGCTCTTCATCACAATGTATGCCCATCAACATATCTAGTATCTGCAACAATGGGCTTCTTGTCCATCAAGATAGCCTCATAGAAGTCCTGCTGCTCTACGGTGTGGAACCTTGGGTCAACAGCAGTCCTTCTCCTCACAAATATGGATCAGCTTGTCTCCATAGCCTGAGACCTTTATCCTTTCTTTCCTTCATGTTTTCAGCTCGAGGATGAGCATCATTGTGAATTGGCAATTTCTGACGAAGTTTCAGCAATACAGGTGCCTCATTATCTGACTCAGCTGGTGGCACATTGTCTTTCTTCTTCTCTGAAGCTGGGATGTTCCTGACAGTTTTCTTGGGCTTGGCAGCAGGCTTGGCTTGAGCTGCCTTTGCTGGAGCAGAAGGCTTGGGCTTAGAAGGTGCTCCTACCCTGATGGCATCACCCATGAACTTAGACTTCTGAGGAGGAGGCTGGGGTGCTTCCTCATCATCATCATCATCTGCTGCTTCATCATGCACAATCCTCTTTCTCTTGGAAGTTTTCTTCACCTTGCTTGAAGTTTCCTCTTCCATGCTCAGCTTCTTAGCAACAGTGGATTTCTTCACTTTACTGGTGCCTTTCTTGGTTTGCTGCCCTTGATGCTCTTTGGCAACCACTTTCCTCTTTGGCTTGGAGGAGATCTCTTCCTCAGCAATGAAATCAGAATCTTCTTCATCGAATTCTTCTTCTTCGCCCCGTGGCTGCAGGAGGCAAACCACTTGGTGTGCTCCTCTCACCATCATCTGAAAAACTGCTGGCCTCAAGACTAGTGCCTGCCTCTGGAATTTCAGCAATTGGTGACTCGGACCTGTTCATGCATCACACGGCATCGACATGGCTGACAACCCGTGAATAGATTAGGTGTAGGCAGAGTAGAAGAGTTATCACAAACTACGTAAGATTTCGCAAAAAAATGAGTTCAAATTTCAGTTTTAGGTTTTCACGAATGCATTTCGGTCGGACCGAGTCTAAAATTCGTGAATCCAAGTGTCCTAACAGAACCATTCACACCACTTTCGGTTGGACGAAATGGGTTTCGATCTTGCCGAAAACACTAGGGTTTCACTAAATCCTCATTTCGGTCGCACCGATTTGCACAGCTCGGTTGGACCGAAAAGTGCAGTGCAATGGCCAGAGGCCAAATCGGTCATACCGAGAATGTAGAATCGGTCTCACCGAGATGTGTTCGGCGGAAACCTAACCCTAAAACTCTTGCTCGAATTTCGTTCTAACGAACTAATCTGCTGGATAGGAAGATCTCAAACGTGGCAAGAAGCTAGGCAAACCAATCGTGTATAGAGTCGGAGATGGGAACACGAGAGGGATCGAAACTCACCCTAACTTGGTGGAGTTCCTCTACGGCGGCAACGGCGCGGAAAGAATGACCGTTGACGGCAACGGAGACCTGCGGCGAGGGCGCACAGGCGACGACGGAGACGATCCGGAGACCACGGCGACGGCAGCAAGGGGTTTGGGGGCGAGGCGTTTTGAATTAGGAATCAATGCGCGCGACCCACGGAGTATTTATACCCCTCTGCTGTCGGTGGGACCGAGTTGTAAAACTCGGTGGCACCGAGATGGATAACTATGAGTATTACACACTTGATCACGCCGAAAAGTACAACTCGGTTTCCCCGAGGTGAAAACCTAGATCAATCCAAGTGCTTTCGGTCTGACCGAGTTTGAGTGGGTTGGTCTGACCGAAATTACTTATAAGGTTTTGGAAGTTAAGCTTTTGACGGATCGGTGGCTCCGAGTGCTCCTCACTCGGTGTGTCCGAAAAAGACTTGTTCAAAGTTTGTGATAAAAGCATGAATAGAATTTGAGACAAGAAAGCATAGATAGCTAGGGGAGGTACTTAGGCATTCTTGTCCATCCATTTGGTTAGAAAAATCCAAAGAGACCAAAGCAACAAATGGATGTCCTCTAATGGATAAAATCATGCATCCAACATGCTCACACAATAAGATAGCAAATGAAATATGTGTCAAACATGCACAAACAAAACTCTAGCTACTATCACACAATTTGTCGATGACTAGGTCATCTTTATATGAGTATATTGACTTAGGAGTCAAATGAGAACATTTGATCATAGGTCATACTCATCGTTTAAGCACAAGTGGTGTTACCACTTTTACATAAAGCATTAATGTGTTCACATCATTTGAAGATGCTTTAGCTCAATTCTTTAGAGCAAAGCTCCCCCTAGATGTGAGAACCCCTTTAAAGGGTCAAACTAACCTTGGGTTGTCGAGAAGACTTCATGTAGATGTTGAAGATGTGGATGCTCAATGTTGATGAAGATCATCAAGAGTTGGGAGCAATCCTTTGGATTCGGGCACTTTCAATACCTACATGGGTTAGTCCCACAAGGAACAAACAAGGATATCCATGGACATAGATTGAAGTACACAATAGATGATGTCCATGAAAGCAATGATTACCTTGTCCCTTGACTTACCAACAAGAGGGTTTGTGACTCCATGAACTAGTGCAAGATGTGGAAGTTGATTGCACAAGTTCTTGCCAAAATGAATGTGAGTGAAGTATGTTGGCGGAGTCACCCTCAAGAACTCTCTAGTTCTTCTTCTTCGGGATCCACATCATCTTGATGGGAATCCTTGGGGTTGTAGTTGAGCTTGACGAAGTAGAACTTGACGTATCCTTGGGAACCCACTTGACCATGGCTTTAGGTGCTTCAATAAATGCATCAATCTCCTCTTGAAGCTTGTCCTTGCCTTTTAGCTTGTGGTCTTGTGGTGGAAGATCATCTTGTGCTTGTTCCTCATTGGAAGAAGTAGGATCATACTTCTCCTTTTGAGAAACAAACTTTGGAATGGGATATTGACCTTCTTCCCATTCAACACCCTCGGCGTTGAACTTTCGCTCAAAACCAATTCCTTGATTCTTCCGGTGCCTTCCTTGCTTGCGAACAATTTCCTCAAAGTTCTTGCTTCCGGCAAGGCTCTTGTAGACACCTTTCTCTACAATCCCTTTCAATAAGCTATTTTCTTGCTCAAGTGTAACTTGCCTTGAAACATTGTTAGTGGAATCAAGAGAATTACTAGGAGCAACAATATTGGATTTAGCATGGTTATTGTTACTACTAGATGAAGAATTTTTCTTATGCTTGTCATGCTTAGTTTTAATAGGTGGCAAGAAATTAGACAAGAGAAGTCGTTTGGCAAGATATGAAGAACTCTTCTTTCGAAGATCGTCATTGATTGCTTTTAGAAACTCATGTTCTTGCTCTAGAGTGAGCTTCTCGAAGCGTAGCTTCTCATGAGATCTTAGGAGCTCTCTATGATCTTCTTGAGTTGTTTCATGAGCTAACTTAAGAGTGTTTAGTTCTTTAGTTAGACGCTCAATCTCCTTCATAGCATTGTCATTCGACTCTTCTCGACTATAAAGACTACTAGCATGTTCATCATTACTTGGCTCACTAGATTTATCATGTAAAAGCTCATCTTCACCAAGCAAGTCATCCTCATCACTATCAAAGTCAATGAATTCAGGGTGTGATACCTTGGGGCCTTTAGCCATGAAGCATCTTCCAATTCCCTCATTTGGTGAATCAAATAAGTCATAGGAGTTGGAGTTGGAGGACACGAGAGCAAGACCGGCAACACCTTCATCTTGACTGTAGTCGGAGTTGGAGTGATAGCTTCTTTCGGAGTGATTGTCGGAGTCGGAGCCGGAGACCCATTCACCTACATGAGCTTGATGTTTTCTTCTTGTGTAGCTCCTTGATGACTTGTCTTTCCTCTCCGAATCCTTGCTTCTCCGAGAGGATCTTCGTTCATAACGATCATCTCTACTCCTTCTCTCTTTTCGAGGTGACTCTTCTCTTGAGCTTCTTCTTCTTGGAGATTCTTCTCTTCTCTTGTGGGGAGCCGAACACTCATTTGAGTAGTGTCCGGGTCTTCCACAATTGTAGCAGTTTCGATCACGACTTGAAGATCTCTTTTCATCATATGATCTAGACTTTGAGCTTCTTTCCTTGCTTCTACTCTTGTAGAATTTGTTGAAGTTCTTCACCATTAGGCTTATCTCTTCATTGGAAACTAGCTTGTCACTTGAGGTTGTGGGAGCATCACATGTAGCTTTGTAAGCACCACTTGACTTGTTGTGAAGCTCTTCCTTATCTTTAAGTGTCATCTCATGAGCAACAATTCTTCCAATGACTTCGGTAGGCTTGAGATTCTTGTAGTTTGGCATCATTTGGTCAAAGTGCACACGGTGTCATACTTTCCATCCAAAGCTCTGAGAATCTTCTTGATGATGAATCGGTCGGTCATTTCTTTGCTTCCTAAGCCGGCAATCTCATTTGTGATGAGAGCAAGCCTAGAGTACATTTCAGCGACTCCTTCACCTTCCTTCATCTTGAACTTGTCAAGTTGACCTTGAAGAACATCTAGCTTTGATTCCTTCACGGACTCGGTACCTTCGTGCATTTCGACCAAAGTATCCCAAATCTCTTCTGCGTTCTCAAGACGGCTGATTTTGTTGAACTCCTCGGGACACAAAGCATTGAAGAGAATGTCACAAGCTTGAGCATTGTTTTGCAACATCCGCAATTCATCCGCTGTAGCTTCACGATCCGAACTTTTCCTTCCTCAAGAACTCACCTTGCAAGCCAACACAAATAATGCCCCATGCGGCGGGGTTATGTCCAAGAATATGCATTTTCATTTTATGCTTCCAATTAGCAAAATTTGAACCATCAAAGTAAGGACCTCTCTTAAAATTACCCTCACTAGACGCCATACTCTCCTAGGTTGTGAAACCAAGCTTATGGAGTCCAATGCAATGGAAACCAATACAATGGAGACCAAAGCTCTGATACCACTTGTAGGATCGAAAGTATGTCTAGAGGGGGGATGATTAGACTACTTGACAATATAAAAATTTAGCCTTTTGATAAAGACAAGTTTTTGGCAAGTTCACAATGGATATCAAGTCAAGTATCACCCTACACATGCAATTCTAGAGTATTGGCAGCGGAAAGTAAATTGCACATGTAGTAAAGAGAGGTGGAGAAGAGCAAACGCAATTTGGAGACACGGAGATTTTTTCTCGTGGTTCCGATAGGTGGTGCTATCGTCAATCCACGTTGATGGAGACTTCAACCCACGGAGGGTAACGGTTGCGAGAGTCCACGGAGGGCTCCACCCACGAAGGGTCCACGAAGAAGCAACCTTGTCTATGCCATCATGGCATACGCCCACGGAGGACTAGCCTTACTCGGGGTAGATCTTCACGAAGTAGGCGATCTCCTTTCCCTTACAAACTTCTTGGTTCAACTCCACATCTTGACGGAGGCTCCCAAGCGACACCTAACCAATCTAGGAGGCACCGCCCTCCAAAAGGTAATAGATGGTGTTGGTGATGATGAACTCCTTGCTCTTGTGCTTCAAATGATAATCTCCCCAACTCTCAACTCTCCTCACTGATTTGGCTGTGGTGTAAGAAAGGATTGAGTGGAAAGCAACTTGGGAAGGCTAGAGATCAAGTTTCATATGGTGGGAGTGGAGCTACTTGATCTCAACACAAGGGTAGGTAGTTTTCTTCTCAGAAATGTAAGGTAGGAGTGGTAGTTCTTTCTGATGGCTCTCTCCACGAATGAAGAGGGGGTGGAGGGGTATTTATAGCCTCCACACAAAATCCAACCGTTACACACATTTGACCAATCTCGGTCAGACCGAAGTTGACAACTCGGTGAGACCGAAAGTTCAAATCTTGTGAATGTTGGGATTTTCGGTGGGACCGAAAATACAATCTCGGTGAGTCCAATTCTTCCAAAGACTAGGGTTTGCCAATCTCGGTGGGACCGACTTTATCATCTCGGTGACACCGATATGATGACAGAAGGTTACAGAAGCTTGGCAACACTAGTTTCGGTGAGACCGAGTTCAGAATCGGAAAATCCGAGTTTCTAGGGTTTGGCTTTATGGCTGAGGTGGTTCATCTTGGTGTGACTAAGTTTGTGGAATCGGTGGGACCGAGATTACTTATGAGTGTATATTGGAATGAAAGATTGCTGATAGTTTGGGAGATAGATCACTAAGCACTTTGAGCAACCAGATCATTATCATAACCTCATCCCCTTTTAATAGTATTGGCTTTCCTATAGACTCAATGTGATCTTGGATCACTAAACCAAAAATGGAGTCTTGAGCTTTTGCCAATGCTTGCCTTAGCATTTAGGGATTATTCCTCTAAAGGTTGTGCTGCTTCGCTCAATACGGCTCCAATCGATTTCCATTTTTCACAGAGTTTCCTCATATATGAGGTTTAGTCCGTTGCCGCCATCCATGAGGACCTTTGTCAGTCGAAAGCCGTCCCACTATGGGACTAAGTACCAGTCGGCCGGGCTCGTTGTTACGAATGTGGGCTCGTCACCGGCATTGAAGGTAATAGCTGTGTCGCTCCATGGATTTGTTGTTGCTACTTGGTAGACTTCGCGAGTTCGTGGACTGCTTCGTTTTACAGTATTATTTGATGCGAAAGTCTCAAGACCGCTGATACCGTGCTGGTATTGTTGGAGTGGTTTCGAGCTAGAAGCTCTTCGCCACTTTTGGCCACCGCCGTAATATCCAACATGCTCGGGCTATGTGTTGGGACGGCTCCTCTCGTACTATGAAGTTTACAGGTCCATTGAGCCATCCCTCTAGTACGGTTCCGTTTCCCTTATTGGGTTTTTGTTTTTTCATTTTTGCATCTGGGGCCTGATTGTAAGGCGCCCTTTTATCATGGATCGGGTTTGGGGCCGGATTATCCCAAAATTGATTTTCGGTCTTCCGGAAACTCTCCATCGCACAGTACTTTCGTACAATGGACGCCAGATCGGTGAAGCGCGTAATTTTGCGACGATCAATGGCGTTTAGTATCCCCTTGTCCGTGCGATTATTGCGTAAGATTGATATTATGTTTTCCTCTCGGCAGTCCTTTATCCCGTCCATAACCAGGAGGAATCGCCCATAGTGATGTACTGTTTTGAGGCTCTTGCCGTATTAGAGATAGATCGCATATGTCTGGGCGGGTGGGTGGAACGAAATCCGGATCCCTGCCCATCTTGAGGCTCAGAGGCCAAGGAGTTTCCGAATTCGGAAGCTTGGTTTGCTGGGCGCAATCCAGAGAGTCCGGGGCGATGCATGATTTTAAGTTGCATGCTCGATTGAAGTCCGTCCCTCCGCGGGGATCCGGCATGGAGGGTTCGGGAATCCGGACATGAATTGTCTTCAACATTGTCAAAGAGTTGTCGTATTGTTCCTCTACCACAGAGACGTGGTGGGTGGCCTGGGGAGAGTTGATCTCTCTCAGATCGGTTTTAAGCCCAATCTGGTTGTAGTCCGTAGCGACTCCCAGGGCGGCGATGCGATCCAAGAGCTCGTTAACAAACGAGAGCTTGATTGGATCTAACTGTTCGGCAGCTTTAGGGCTGACGCGAAGATTGCTTCCGACGACTTGAGAAGTCATTGCCGAAGCGGCGGCCAGACAGGTAGTCATGAGAAAACCACAAAGCCGGATAGGTTGGCCGGCGGCCAAGGCCCCTCCGGCGAAAACACCGTCTTTGAAGACGGGTGGAGGCATCCGCTCTATCAGCGACGACACAGAGGAACTCTCAATGAAAGCACCAATGTCGGTGTCAAAACCGGTGGATCTCGGGTAGGGGGTCCCGAACTGTGCGTCTAGGCGGATGGTAACAAGAGATGATGGACACAATGTTTTTACCCAGGTTCAGGCCCTCTTGATGGAGGTAAAACCCTACGTCCTGCTTGATTAATATTGATGATATGGGTAGTACAAGAGTAGATCAACCACGAGATCAAGGAGGCTAAACCCTAGAAGCTATCCTATGGTATGATTGTTGAGATGTATGTTCGTCCTACGGACTAAGGCCCTCCGGTTTATATAGACACCGGAGAAGGCTAGGGTTACACAGAGTCGGTTACAATGGTAGGAGATCTACGTATCTGTATTGCCAAGCTTGCCTTCCACGCCAAGGAATGGTACCAACCGGACATGAGCCGGAGTCTTCAATCTTGTATCTTCGTAGTCTGGGTGTCCGGCGGATATTGATAGTCCGGCTGTCCGGACACCCCCTAGTCTAGGACTCCCTTAGGGGGTGCTCGAGGGGTCCACGAGACAGGGGGCCGTGCCCTGTAGGGGGGGAGCCCCCTATCTCCTGGGCTCCTCGAGGATCTTCTGACTTGATCTCCAAGCCTCCAGGATGATAATCTTCCAAAAAATCACGTTGCCGAAGGTTTCATTCCGTTTGGACCCCGTTTGATATTCCTTTTCTTTGAAATACTGAAACAGGCAATAAAACAGCAATATGGGCTGGGCCTCCGGTTAATAGGTTAGTCCCAAAAGTGTATGATAAAGACCATAATCATTCAAAACACATAATAATATAGCATGAATGCTTCACAAATTATAGATAAGTTGGAGACGTATCACTCCTCCACCGCCCGCCTCGCCACGCCACACCACGCCTCGTCACGACACGCCGCGGGTTGCGGGAATGTGTCGAGCCGATGTCTAAATTTTTTCCACGCACGAGGGGTATACGAAAGGTCACGCGGGAGCTAAAACGTTTTTCTGTAGTGGACACTGAATCCTAACGGCTCACCTCTTCGGCTGAAGTATGTTCGCTTCGTCTTCCTCTGTTGCTTCACCTCCCGTCACAGCCCGTTCGCCTCCTTCTCCTGTGCCTATATAAGAGAGGTCGCTCCTCTCTAGAGACACACACCATAAGATCCTCTTCCTCTTGCCACAAAGTTCCTGAGCACCGCGCTGCTGCTACGATCTTCCCCATCCCGACTTGCGGCATGCACCGCAGGTCGGGACAGTAGGCCTCCGAAACTGCACCTTTTGAGTCCTGTACGGGAGAAGGGTGATAAGGTTTTTGAGGAGCGCTCAGCGCGACTACTAACTTCTTCGTCACGGACGTCCCGGACTCCGATGACTACTTCCCCGACGACGACTTCTTCCCCGACGTCGACAACCTCCTCCACGACATGGCTGGCAAGGACACCGACCCCAAGACTAGTGCATCTGCTCCCATTCCGTACGTTGTCATACTCTTTCTGTTAGAGGTTCTGTCTCAACTTCTTGCTCTAGTGTTTGTTCTAGATGTGTTCGGTTCTAGTTCATATATACAGATGCTATTTACCTTCTCTCTGTCGATTTTCATGACTTGTTTTATCTCTGCTATATTAGTCATGCTTTATCTAGTATTTTTGTCAATAAAATCATTCGGTAAATTGCTCATATTTCCAACAATCCAAAAACCCTATAATAGGCAATTTACCCTGAGTGGTTTTGCTACTTCCATGAGACCTCCTATGTTTGAGGGTATCAACTATAAGACGTGGCACGTGAGAGCAGTCTTATGGTTTCAAACCATTTGTTGCTATGACGCCACTCTTGGCAAACCTGAAGGAGAGCTTGATGCTCAACAAGCACAAGCTTTTTAGAAAATGGATACTATGTTTAAGGCTGCTCTCTTGAGTGTTCTTGGTGAGAACATAGTTGATGCTTATGCATCAATTGATAATGGAAAAGATATGTGGGATGCACTCGAGGCCAAGTTTGGGGTCTCGGATGCTGGCACTGAGCTGTACATCATGGTTCAATTCTACAATTACAGGATGACTGAAGAGCGCTCCATGGTTGAGCAAGCTCATGAGATACAGTCAGTTGAGACAGGAGTTTTCCATCCTGGATCTCATTGGCACTCTTGATGTGGAAGAAAAGGCGAGAGCAAAGGACACACGTGCTCAAGGTATTGAGGGGGGAATCTAGTGCCAATCTGGTACAGAAGAAGAACTTCCAGCCCCACAAGTTCAAGAACAAGGGCAAGTTTGATGGTAAAGCAAAGTTTGATGGGAAGAACAAGGCTGTGCAACACACGAACTTCAAGAAGAAGAATGACAAGAAGAAATGTGTTTGTCATGTGTGTGGGGATCCTGATCATTGGGGATCCTAGTTACCCTAATGGCTATGACAAGCGTCATCCTGGGAAAGGTGGCAAGACCGCTAATGTTGTCATTGGAGACACTGACATGAAGGATGCTGGGTATGTTATATTTCCTACTATTCTTTCAGTATGTCTGTCTGCTGATTGGTTGATTGACACGGGTGCTAATGTGCATGTATGCGGTGATATTTTCATGTTTTTGTCTTATCAGACCGCAAGGCCTTCAACCGTGCTGATGGGCAACGATTCACGTGCTTCTATTCATGGTGTTGGCACGGTCGATCTGAATTTTACTTCGGGGGAGATCGTGCGGCTGAAGAACGTGCATTATGTCCCCTCCATCAATAAAAATCTTGTTAGCGGATCTGTTCTGTGTAGAGATGGCTATAAGCTTGTCTTTGAGTCGGATAAATTTGTAATATCCAAGTATGGAACCTTTGTTGGTAAAGGCTATGAGTCAGGAGGCTTGTTTCGTTTATCCTTATCAGACGTTTGCAATAAAGTTGTTAATCATGTTTGCAACAATAGTGAATCAAATGTGTGGCATTCACGTCTTTGTCATGTTAACTTTGGTTGCATGTCGCGACTAGCAAAGTTGAACTTAATCCCTAGTTTCACCACTGTCAAGGGATCTAAGTGTCAAGTTTGTGTGCAAGCTAAGCAACCTCGTAAGTCTCACACGACTGCGTAAACGAGAAATCTTGCACCACTTGAGCTCATATATTCAGATCTATGTGAAATGAATGGTGTTTTGACAAAATGTGGAAAGAAATATTTCATGACGTTAATTGATGACTCCACTAGATACTGTTGTGTGTATCTTCTGAAATCTAAGGATGAGGTTGTGAACTTTTTCAAGATCTATAAAGCTGAAGTGGAAAACCAACTTGATCGGAAAATCAAGAGGCTTAGGTCCGACCGTGGTGGAGAGTATTTTTCCAATGAATTTGATGCTTTTTGTGCGGAACATGGTATAATCCATGAGAGGACGCCTCCCTATTCACCTCAGTCAAATGGGGTGGCCGAAAGAAAGAACCGTACTCTAACATATTTGGTTAACGCGATGTTAGACACATCGGGTCTCTCCAAGGCATGGTGGGGGAGGCTATATTGACTGCATGTAATGTCCTAAACCGATTTCCCAGAAGGAATAAAGAGATAACTCCGTTCGATGAATGGGAGAAGAAAAGATTAAAACTCTCTTATCCATGAACCTGGGGTTGTTTGGTGAAAGTCAATGTGCCAATTCCAAAGAAGTGCAAGCTTGGACCAAAGACTGTGGATTGTGTTTTCCTGGGATATGCTTTTCATAGCATTGGTTATAGGTTCTTGGTTGTAAAATCTGAGGTACCTGACATGCATGTCGGTACGATCATGGAGTCGAATGATGCGACTTTCTTTGAAGATATCTTTCCCATGAAGGATATGGCTACCTCACCCAATCAGGAGATGCCTAGTTCATCGAATCAGGAACCAGTTACAATTACCGAACCTGCCATTTCGATGGAACACTTTGAAAGTCCTGTGGAGGACAACAATGAAGTTCCTACTAGGATCAAGAGGCAGAGGACTGCAAAGTCCTTTGGTGATGATTTTCTTGTGTATCTCATAGATGACACTCCCAGTTCTATTTCAGAGGCCTATGCATCTGAAGATGCTGACTACTGGAAGGAAGCGGTTCATAGCGGGATGGATTCCATCTTGGTGAATGAAACTTGGGAGATAACTAATCGTCCTTATGGGTGCAAACCTATAGGATGCAAATGGGTATTCAAGAAGAAGCTTAGGCCTGATGGTACTATTGAAAAGTACAAGGCTCGGCTAGTGGCTAAGGGTTATACCCAAAAGGAAGGTGAAGACTTCTTTGATACTTACTCACCTGTGGCTCGACTGACCACTATCCGAGTTCTACACTCACTAGCTGCCTCACATGGTCTTCTCGTTCATCAACTGGATGTTAAGACTACTTTCCTAAATGGAGAGTTGGACGAGGAAATTTATATGGAACAACCAGATGGGTTTGTACTAGATGGTCTGGAAGGAAAAGTGTGCAAGTTGCTGAAGTCTTTGTATGGACTCAAGCAAGCACCCAAACGGTGGCATGAGAAGTTTGAAAGAACTTTAGCAACTGCAGGATTTGTTGTAAACGAAGCTAACAAATGTGTGTACTATCACCATGGTGGGGGCGAGGGAGTTATCCTTTGCTTGTATGTTGATGACATACTGATTTTCGGAACAAATCTGAATGTTATTAAGGAGGTCAAGGATTTCCTATCTCGTTGTTTTGAGATGAAGGATTTAGGAGTGGCTGATGTCATTCTGAACATCAAGTTGTTGAGAGATGATGATGATGGGATTACATTGCTTCAATCTCACTGTGTGGAAAAGATCTTGAGTTGCTTTGGCTATAGTGACTGCAACCCCTCTCCAACACCATATGATGCGAGTGTGTTACTTCGAAAGAATCAAAGAATTGCTAGAGATCAGTTGAAATATTCTCAGATTATTGGCTCACTTATGTACTTAGCCAGTGCTACAAGACCTGACTTCTCTTTTGCTGTTAGCAAACTGAGTCGGTTTGTCTCAAAACTAGGAGATGTGCATTGGAAAGCTCTAGAGAGAGTTTTGCGTTATTTGAAAGGCACTGAAAATTATGGAATTCACTACACCGGGCACCCAAAGGTGCTTGAAGGGTATAGTGACTCAAACTGGATCTCAGATGCTGATGAGATAAAGGCCACGAGCGGATATGTATTCACTCATGGAGGTGGCGCTATTTCTTGGAAGTCTTGCAAGCAGACCATCTTAACGAGGTCAACAATGGAAGCAGAACTCACATCACTAGATACATCTACGGTCGAAGAAAATTGGCTTCACCGGCTCTTGAATGACTTGCCGGTTGTTGAGATACCTGTACCGGGTATCCTTATGAACTGCGACAATCAAACTGTGATCACGAAAGTGAGCAGCTCAAAGGATAACTCGAAGTCATCAAGACACGTTCAGAGAAGGTTAAAGTCTGTTAGGAAAATGAGAAACTCCAGAGTTATTGCATTGGATTATATCGAAACGTCTAAAAATTTGGCAGATCCTTTTACTAAGGGTCTATCACGTAATGTGATAGATAATGCATCGAGTGATATGGGTATGAGACCCACAATATGAGTTGTTCACAGTGGTAACCTATTCTTTGTGATCGGAGATCATGTGAATTAGATGTGGAACACAAGCTGTTGATCAACTGAGAGGAGAGTATCCTTACTACTAAAAATACCACTCCATGAGGATGCAATACTCTCCTAAAACTGCATGGCAGGTTGATGTATATCTTAATGTGTTCTAAGTGGCTCAGTTAAGCAGAGATGTTGTCCTACAGAACATCTTTTGAAGAACACGCCTATATGAGCCTGATTGTCAAACGTCGCAATCTATGAGTAGGGTTCTCTCTAGTAAACTCATGAAAGGTCACGGAGTATGATGCATAAGCTCCACCCGCGGGGAAGACCCATAGTAGCCATGTATCGGTCAAGGCTTTATGTGAAGCTAGATTCGCAGAAAACTTGCAGTTCAAGGCCTAGTCCACTATTCAAGTTGCTTACTAGTGTAGCATAGAGTTCTAGGTGGAAGTTCAACTTAATGTCTCTCTCATCAAAGCATCGTATATAAAATAGTGTTTTGCAACTAAAGGCAAATTCTATGTGCCTCTAGGATCTGGTGGGGGATTGCTGGAATTTTATCTATTTATGGGCCACCCCAATAACTATTTCAGAAATTCCTAAATAAATCCTAGAGGCCCACTTAGCCCATTTGTGCAAGGCAAGGGATACAACTAAAGTTTAGTCCCACACTGCTAGTTTAGTGGGAGTTGGACCTCCTTATAAGGGAGGTTCTTTCCCCACTTGTATGAGCATGAGAACAAGAGGGACATCCATGCGCGTTCCTCCTCCGCCGCCCGCCTCGGCACGCCACACCACGCAACGCCTCGTCACGACGCGCTGCGGGTTGCGGGAATGAGCCGAGCCGATGTCTAAATTTTTTCCATGCACGACGGGTATACGAAATGTCACGCGGGAGCTGAAACATTTTTCTGTAGTGGACACTGAATCCGAACGGCTCGCCTCTTCAGCTGAAGTCTGTTCGCTTTGTCTTCCTCTGTTGCTTCACCTCTCGTCACAGCCTGTTCGCCTCCTTCTCCTGTGCCTATATAAGAGAGGTCTCTCCTCTCTAGAGAGACACACCAGGAGATCCTCTTCCTCTTGCCACAAAGTTCCTGAGCACTACGCTGCTGCTATGATCTTCCCCATCCCGACTTGCGGCATGCACCGCAGGTCGGGACAGTAGGCCTCCGAAACTGCACCTTTCGAGTCCTGTACGGGGGAAGGGTGATAAGGTTTTTGAGGAGCGCTCAACGCGACTACTGACTTCTTCGTCACGGACACCTCGGACTCCGACGACCACTTCCCCGACATCGACAACCTCCTTGACGACATGGCTGGCTAGGACACCGACCCCAGGACCGGTGCATCTGCTCTCGTTCCATACGTTCTCATACTCTTTCTGTTAGAGATTCTGTCACAACTTCTTGCTCTATTCTCTGTTCTAGATGTGTTCGGTTCTAGTTCATATATACAGATGCTATTTACCTTCTCTCTGTAGATTTGCATGACTTGTTTTTTCTCTGCTATATTAGTCATGCTTTATCTAGTATTTCTGTCAAAAAAATCATTCCATAAATTGCTCATATTTCCAACAGGGACAGGGTATCCCACAGGGACCCCTAAGAAGGATTTCGACGAGTGGTCCTGGGAGTGGTTTTATATCGAGGACATCCCCTTATTTGAGCCAGCTCGGAGGGGTTTGCCCGAATACTCAGACGCTCCTCTAAGGAAGCGATTTAAATGGCGGCCAAAGAATCCTTCTCAAAAGGAGAGTGCGGAAGTGCGGTGTCTGGCTGAGGGAGTCTTGGACTAAGGGGTCCTCGGGCGTCCGACCTGTTATGCTTGGGGCGGACTGATGGGTCGTAAAGATATGAAGACCGAAGACTTTCTCTCCTGTGTCCGGATGGAACTCTCCTTGGCGTGGAAGGCAAGCTTGGCGACCAAATATGAGGATTCCTTTCTTTGTAACCGACCTTATGTAACCCTAGATCCCTCCGGTGTGTATATAAACCAGAGGGCTAGGCTTGTAGAGGCCAATCATCATAATCATAGTCATACAGGCTAGACTTCTAGGGTTTTAGCCATTACGATCTCGTGGTAGATCAACTCTTGTAATACTCATATTCATCTAGATCAATCAAGCAGGAAGTAGGGTATTACCTCCATAGAGAGGGCCCGAACCTGGGTAAACATTGTGTCCCCTGTCTCCTGTTACCATCAACCTTAGACGCACAGTTCGGGACCCCCTACCCGAGATCCGTCGGTTTTGACACCGACATTGATGCTTTCATTGAGAGGTCTACTGTGACATCGAAGGTAGGGATTGATGGCCTGCCTTGTTATCAGGGATAATATCACCTCCGGAGGAGCCTGTCACGCCCAATATGCGACCCTATCCAAAAGGAACTCGAAGGTCCCACCAAGGATAGGCCCGCATATTGAAACGCTTTTGCAAGGTGGATATCATTACATCAACATTACATAATAGATGGGGATACATACAAAAGGCATACAATGCCACATGAATACAACATCATATTACATAATATCAACATCCGGCTACGGATGAAACACAAACAGAAGCTCAAACAATATCCACCCTGCTAGCCCAGGCTGCCGACCTGGAACCTATCCCCTGATCAAGAAGAAGCGTAAGAAGAACTCCAAAACAAGCAAACATCGCTCCCGCGTCATGATCATCGCATAACATGTACCTGCAACTATTGTTGTAGTAATCTGTGAGCCACGAGGACTCAGCAATCCCATTACCATGGGTATCAAGAGTAGCAAAGCTTAATGGGAAATGAAGGGGTACAGTGGTGAGGTTGCAGCAGCGACTAAGCATGGTATGGTGGCTAACATACGCAAGTAAGAGCGAGGAGAGAGCAAATGGAACGGTCGTGAAGCTAGCAATGATCAAGAGGTGATCCTGAACTCCTACTTACGTCAAATATAACCCAAAAGACCGTGTTCACTTCCTGGACTCCGCCGAGAAGAGACCATCACGGCTACACACGCAGTAGATGCGTTTTAATTCGGATCAAGGTGTCAAGTTATCTACAACCGGACATTAAAAAATTCCCATCTGCCACATAACAGCGGGCACGGCTCTCGAAAGTTTATACCCTGCAGGGGTGTCCCACCTTAGCCCATGATAAGCTCTCGCGATCAACGAAGGATATACCTTCTCCCAGGAAGACCCGATCAGTCTCGGAATCCCGGTTTACAAGACATTTCGACAATGGTAGAACAAGACCAGCAAAGCCGCCCAATGCACCGACATCCCGATAGGAGCTGCACATATCTCGTTCTCAGGGCAACACCGGATAAGTCAAGCTACGAGTAAAACCAGACTTGAAGTTTCCCGAGGTGGCCCCAAGAAGTTGCTCGGTTCGACCAACACTTAGACAAGCACTGCCCCGGGGGGGCTAAAATAAAGATGACCCTTGGGTTGGCCGACCCAAGGGAAGGGTATAGGTGGTGGTGAGGCAAATGGTAAAACCAAGGTTGGGCCTTGCTGGACAAGTTTTATTCAAAGAGAACTGTCAGGGGGGTCCCATAAATCACCCGACCGCGTTAGGAACGCAAAATCCGGGAACATAACACAAGTATGACGGAAACTAGGGCGGCAAGAGTGGAACAAAACACCAGGCATAAGGCCGAGCCGTCCACCCTTTACCAAATACATAGATGCATTAATAATATAAGAGATATTGTGATATCCCAACCAAAATCCTGTCCACCATGGAGAAATCTTCAACTTCACCTGCAACTAACAACGCTATAAGAGGGGCTGAGCAAAGCGGTAACATAGCCAAACAACGGTTTGCTAGGAATGGTGTCAAAGGTTAGAGGTTGACATGGCAATGTGGGAGGCTTGATAGAACAAGATGATAGGTAGCGCAGCATAGCGATAGAACGAAGCAACTAGCATGGCAATGATAGTAATGAGATCCAGGGTAGCAGTCATCTTGCCTGAAATCCCGCAAGGAAAAAGAACGAGTCCATGAAGAAGATGAAGCCACGAAGACGAACCACACGTAGACGAACGCATCCTCACGATCGCAATGAAACGGGAACTATCGAGAAGAAGCACACAACATAGTAAACACACCACACATAGGCACGACAATATGCACAACAAGCATGATGCATGACAAAGCTACATGAAGCTACTCATGGCAAGAGATGATGCAAACAAGAACAACACATCAAGGCAAGTTTAAATGAGGCCGGAAACAACATATAACAATTCCGGTAAGCCCTCATATGCAAATTTTGATATTGGTCCAGATCTGAATAAACGTTATGTTCAAGTTGTTAAACAGCAAGTTAAGATGCACCAAGATGATCTACACGAGATTCTAGTCAAGTTACATATAAAGTTCATTTAGTTCGGAGCTACGGCCTAGAAGATATGAGCAAAACAAGTTAAGCATGGCATTGATGCAAAATGCACCCAAACATCAAGCAAACACACCAAAACAAGGATGCAACATGATAATGCAAAAATATTCGGGACTTGGAGAAAAACAGAGGGGGAGGAAAGTCAACCGTGGGTGGTGGATCTGGATCCGGGTGGCATGGATCCCGAGGATCGCCGGAGTGCGCCGGAGGCAGGGGAGGACGCCGACGAGGCCGGGCCGGACCGGATCTGGCCGGACCCGGCCGGAGATGGCGCAGACGGCGCGGAGAAGGACGGTGGCAGGGAGAGGCGCGGGAGGCGGCGGTGGCCGGCGACCGGAGGGGGCGGCGGCGGCGGCGCAGCAGCGCGGGCGGCTAGAGCGCTGGAGGCGGCGGCGCTGTGTCGGCGACGGGACGGAGGCGACGGCGGCGGGCGGAGGAGGCTCGGGGCCGCCAGAGGGACGCGGGCGGCGGGTTTCGGCGCGGCGGCGCGGGCGCCGGGCGGTGGAGTGCGGGAGCCGGCTCGCATGGGCGCGGGCGGCGCTGGGCGCGGCCCGGAGGGCAGGGATGGGCCTCGCGGGTTTCGGCGGCGCGCGAGACGGGTGGCGGTGACGTGGCGGCGCGGGAGTGGCTGAGGCGGCAGAGGAGGTGACGTGGCGCGAGCGGGTTGGTCGGAGTGAGGTGGCTGGGCGCAGCGGACATGTCCGGCCGGTGGGGAGAAAACGTCCGGCGGCGCGAGGAGAGGGAGAGCTAGGTTTGGACTGCGGGAATTTCGGGGGATGCCACATATTTATAGGTAGAGGGAGCTTGGAGTGTCTAAATGAGGCACGGTTTTCGGCCACGCAATCGTGATCGAACGACCGAGAGCATGGAGTAGTTAGATGGGTTTTGGGCCACTTTGAAGGGGTGTTGGGCTGCACACAAAAGAGGCCTTTGCGGTTACCCGGTTAACCGTTGGAGTATCAAACGACCTCCAAATGGCACGAAACTTGACAGGCGGTCTACCGGTGCTATACCAAGGCCGCTTGGCAAGACTCGGTCCATTCCGAGAATGTTTAACACCCGCACACAAGAGAGAGGCAAAAGGGGACGCCGGGGAACATAGGAGTGTTGGATTACAAAACGGACAACGGGGAAAATGCTCGGATGCAAGAGACGAACACGTATGCAAAATGAAATGCACATGATGACATGATATGAAATGCATATGATGACATGGAAAAGTGCAACACGCAAGCAAATGACATGGCAACGACGGTGAATAACTGGCAGACACCTGGCGCATCGAATCTGGGGCGTTACAACACTCCTCCACTAACAAGAGATCTCGTCCCGAGATCTTAGGACCGAGACGGAAGGGAAAATGGATGAGGTGAAACAAGAACTCAAAAGAGAAGCAAAGTATCGAGAGCACTCGAGAAGAAGAGAGGAACGACGAGAATGACAAGAATCGAAAGCTCACGAAATCAGATAGACTATGAAACGACTCGTTCTAACCAGAGTGGTTAGAATGAGAAAAGGATCGAATAAGACTGAAAGAATTTAGGTAGCACTCCGGCTGAAAATGGGAGGATTAGAACAAACTTGAGAGGATGGAATGATACTTGATGAACCCTTGAAGAATGAATTAAATCGTGACGATCCACCGTGAAGAACTCCGGTAACAAAAGGATGATGAGATAGAATTAAAGGATGAAAAAAATAAGACTAAAGCTTGCGATGACTTAGATGGAGATTCCGACGAGATGGCCGAGGAAATTTGAACTCCGGAAAAAGAAAAGATGAAAGCACCTGGAACTAGAATTTATTCATCAAGAACAAACTCCGAAGGAAGGAATTACTCGCTTGGATGAAATAAGAATAAGATTTATTGTATGCTTATCCCTCATCAAATTAAATTGATGACAAGCAATGGATTCTTGCATACTACTTATTCTTCTTGAAAAGGATTGAGAAGTGACATATCGCAAACTTGAGAAGGTCTTCATGAACCACCGGTAGGATTGAAAAGAACGAATGGATTAATATGATAAACAAGGAAAAAAAATCTTGAACGAACCACCGTAAGAATTTGGAAATGACTGATGAAAAAGGATGAATCACCGGGAAGAATTAGAAGAACCAATATGCACGAGGGGATTTAGATGCAAACGAGCAAAGAGATCATGAGCTGATTAAAGAACACTTGAACGAGCACTGGGATAAATAGAGAACGATAACTAGAATGATGGCCTTCGGTGAAAAGAAATGGAAAAACAACTCCTGAAATACTCCGGATAGGTGAGAAAAAGAAATATCTGACAAATGGAATAATTTGAGAGGATAACATGAAGCTAGAACCACAAAACTTCGAGAGAACGGGCAAGATTTAAGAGAAATCTTCTTTTTTGATCTTCAAATGATGACGAGAAACACCACCAAAATTCCTGAGATACTCCGGAAGAATGAAAAGCGAAGGGGTTGAGCCAACAATGAAAATGATTTGAAAGAGATCTTGGAGAAGGCATCTGACTGATGAAATTCATACTTACATCAACCTTGAAAAGAATTGAGAATAACTCCGGGGAATCAGAAGAGTCAGGAAAGATCCTGGGAAAAGACCTGTGGGTTAGGGCCCACTAAAAGAATACACCGTTGGGAAGGGATTGTTGAAGAGATAGGTGAAGCACCGGAACAATGAAATATTTGAATGAGGTGACAACCTCGAATTAATTGGAACACAGACGAATCTCTTGTGATGTCTTGAACACTCCGGAAGGATAAACTGGCGAGAGGCGAACGAGCAAGGGGAAAACATTTGAGCTAAGGAAAAGAATATGATCAACCCGAAAATCTTGAATTGAGTCCACCGGAGAAGAAAAGGATGAAGAATGACGAACAAGACGAGAATTCACCGGTTGAAATGATTGACAAAAGACTGAAGAGGCTCCGCACGAATGAAATAGCTTCTCGAATAGATGCTTAGACTCCGGGAAGAAAAGGGGTGGGAGGGCGGCAAAAAACACAGGCAACTGGAAGGGGGAAAGCGACGAATATCTTGAAGAGAAAACACCGGTTGAAAACAATGAGGATAGAAAACAAAGACTTCGCACGAGTAGGATGGGTACTCGATTACAAACTCCGGTTCCAATAAGAAGGAGGGTGGGCGGGTGGGAAAAAAACAAAGACAACTTCGGACGGGGAAAACAACAATGTCGGAGGAAGAACTGAGGATTGATCTCGCGAAAGACAAAGAGGTTCGAGCCGACTTGACGAGAGATGCACCGGACAAAAGAGGATGGACAACTCACGAAACTAACCACGTGATCCTAAAGAAAAATTTGAAGGGGAAGAGGAGTAGTTCAAAAAACCTACGTCACGATTCCTTACCAGAGCGACGAAGGGGCAGAGGAGTAAAAAGAAATCCTACTCTCCAACATAACTAGACTCAGAAAACAGTTTTCTTCTAGACTCAACAACGGCCAAACTACACGATCAATCAAGGGGGCTCCTAGGGTCGGTCGAGGATCTGATACCAACTTGTCACGCCCAATATGCGACCCTATCCAAAAGGAACTCGAAGGTCCCACCAAGGATAGGCCTGCATATTGAAACGCTTTTGCAAGGTGGATATCATTACATCAACATTACATAATAGATGGGGATACATACAAAAGGCATAAAATGCCACATGAATACAACATCATATTACATAAGATCAACATCCGGCTACGGATGAAACACAAACAGAAGCTCAAACAATATCCACCCTGCTAGCCCAGTGCCGCCGACCGAACCTATCCCTGATCGAAGAAGAAGCGTAAGAAGAACTCCAAAACAAGCAAACATCGCTCTCGCCATGATCATCGTGATAACATGTACCGCAATCGTTGTTGTAGTAATCTGTGAGCCACGAGGACTCAGCAATCCCATTACCATGGGTATCAAGACTAGCAAAGCTTAATCGGAAAGGAAGGGGTATAGTGGTGAGGTTGCAGCAGCGACTAAGCATGATATGGTGGCTAACATAAGCAAGTAAGAGCGAGGAGAGAGAAGACGGAACGATCGTCAAGCTAGCAATGATCAAGAGGTGATCCTGAACTCCTACTTACATCAAACATAACCCAAAAAACGGTGTTCACTTCCCGGACTCCGCCGAGAAGAGACCATCACGGCTACACACGTGGTTGATGCGTTTTAATTCGGATCAAGGTGTCAAGTTATCTACAACCAGACATTAAAAAATTCCCATCTGCCACATAACCGCGGGCACGACTCTTGAAAGTTCATACCCTGCAGGGGTGTCCCAACTGAGCCCATGATAAGCTCTCACGATCAACGAAGGATATACCTTCTCCCAGGAAGACCCGATCAGTCTCGGAATCCTGGTTTACAAGACATTTCGACAGTGGTAAAACAAGACCAGCAAAGCCGCCCGATGCGCCGACATCCCGATAGGAGCTACACATATCTCGTTCTCATGGCAACACCGGATAAGTCAAGCTACGAGTAAAACCAGACTTTGAGTTTCCCCGAGGTGGCCCCAAGAAGTTGCCGGTTCGACCAACACTTAGACAAGCACCGTCCGGGGGCTAAAATAAAGATGACCCTTGGGTTGGCCGACCCAAGGGAAGGGTATAGGTGGTGGTGAGGCAAATGGTAAAACCAAGGTTGGGCCTTGCTGGACAAGTTTTATTCAACGCGAACTGTCAGGGGTTCCCATAAATCACCCGACCGCATTAGGAACACAAAATCCGGGAACATAACACCGGTATGACGGAAACTAGGGCGGCAAGAGTGGAACAAAACACCAGGCATAAGGCCGAGCCTTCCACTCTTTACCAAATATATAGATGCATTAATAATATAAGAGATATTGTGATATCCCAACCAAAATCCTGTCCACCATGGAGAAATCTTCAACTTCACCTGCAACTAACAACGCTATAAGAGGGGCTGAGCAAAGCGGTAACATAGCCAAACAACGGTTTGCTAGGAATGGTGTCAAAGGTTAGAGGTTGACATGGAAATTTGGGAGGCTTGATAGAACAAGATGATAGGTAGCGCAGCATAGCGATAGAATGAAGCAACTAGCATGGCAATGATAGTAATGAGATCCAGGGTAGCGGTCATCTTGCCTGAAATCCCGCAAGGAAGAAGAACGAGTCCATGAAGAAGATGAAGCCACGAAGACGAACCACACGTAGACGAACGCATCCTCACGATCGCAACGAAACGGGAACTATTGAGAAGAAGCACACAACATAGTAAACACACCACACGTAGGCAAGACAATATGCACAACAAGCATGATGCATGACAAAGCTACATGAAGCTACTCATGGCAAGAGATGATGCAAACAAGAACAACACATCAAGGCAAGTTTAAATGAGGCCGGAAACAACATATAACAATTCCGGTAAGCCCTCATATGCAAATTTTGAAATTGATCCAGATCTGAATAAACATTATGTTCAAATTGTTAAACAGCAAGTTAAGATGCACCAAGATGATCTACACGAGATTCTAGTCAAGTTACATCTAAAGTTCATTTAGTTCGGAGCTACGGCCTAGAAGATATGAGCAAAACAAGTTAAGCATGGCATTGATGCAAAATGTACCCAAACATCAAGCAAACACACCAAAACAAGGATGCAACATGATAATGCAAAAATATTCGGGACTTGGAGAAAAACAGAGGGGGAGGAAAGTCAACCGTGGGCGGTGGATCTGGATCCGGGTGGCACGGATCCCGAGGATCGCCGGAGTGCGCCGGAGGCAGGGGAGGACGCCGACGAGGCCGGGCCGGACCGGATCTGGCTGGACCCGGCCGGAGATGGCGCGGACGGCGCGGAGAAGGATGGCGGCAGGGAGAGGCGCGGGACGCGGGCGGTGGCCCGCGACCGGAGCGGGCGGCGGCGGGCGGCGGCCGAGCGCGGGAGGCGGCGACTGCCGGGCGGGGGGACAGAGGCGACGGCGGCCGGGCGGAGGAGGCTCGGGGCCGCCAGAGGGACGCGGGCGGCGGGGTTTCGCGCGCTGCCGCCGGGCGGCGGAGCGCGGGAGCTGGGCTCGCGGCGCGGGCGGCGCCGCTGGCCCCGGGAGGGCAGGGCGATGGGCCTCGGGCTTCGCGCAAGGGACGGACGGGCGGTGACGGGCGGCGCGGGAGTGGCTGAGGCGGCGGAGGAGGTGACGTGGCGCGAGCGGGTTGGTCGGAGTGAGGTGGCCGGGCGCAGCGGATATGTCCGGCCGGTGGGGAGAAAACGTCCGGCGGCGCGAGGAGAGGGAGAGCTAGGTTTGGACTGCGGGAATTTCGGGGAAGGCCACATATTTATAGGTAGAGGGAGCTAGGAGTGTCCAAATGAGGCACGGTTTTCGGCCCGCGATCGTGATCGAACGACCGAGAGCATGGAGGGGAGTTAGATGGGTTTTGGGCCACTTTGAAGGGGTGTTGGGCTGCACACAAAAGAGGCCTTTGCGGTTACCCGGTTAACCGTTGGAGTATCAAACGACCTCCAAATGGCACGAAACTTGACATGCGGTCTACTGGTGCTATACCAAGGCCGCTTGGCAAGACTCGGTCCATTCTGAGAACGTTTAACACCCTCACACAAAAGAGAGGCAAAAGGGGACGCCGGGGAATATAGGAGTGCCGGATTGCAAAACGGACAACAGGGAAAATGCTCGGATGCAAGAGACGAACACGTATGCAAAATGAAATGCACATGATGACATGATATGAAATGCGTATGATGACATGGCAAAGTGCAACACACAAGCAAATGACATGGCAACGACGGTGAATAACTGGCAGACACCTGGCGCATGGAATCTGGGGCGTTACAGAGCCCTGGTTCCGGGCCAAACCTCCGACTTGGCGGCTTTACCATGACCGCCTGTTCGGCCCTTAAGCCGACAATGACCTCTCGAGTCATCGAAAATCGTCTCCGCATTGACTCCGAATACTCCAGACGGATGGATCTGACGGATTTGTCATCTTTAAACGAACTCCTAGATCGCATCGCCGCCTTGGCGGTCGCTACAGACTATGATCGTATTGGGCTTAAACCTGACCAGAGAGAAATAAAATCTTCATCGATCACCCATTAGATAGCGGTAGTGGAGGAGCAAGACAATAACTCTTCCTCTATATTGAGGACGAACTATGTTCGGATTTCTGAGCTCGAAGAGCCGGATACCTGTCCGCAGAACAACGTGCCCTGTCTTCCGAACCTAGAATTGGACGCGGGCCTAGAACATCAGTTGATATTCCAGAGTCCGAACCATTAAATTCGGAAGATTCACAAACTCCGGATCCCAAATCGGGTCAGGGTTCAGATTTAAAACCACCCACCCACCCAGCTATACGCGATCTTATGTACATACGACAGCAGCCTCAGGAAACGGTCCATCACTTTTGGGCCAGATTCCTCCTTATAAAAGACAAGATTAAAGATTGTCGCGATGAAGACGCGATCTCAGTATTCTGCAACAATTGCACCGACGAAGGAATCCTCAAAACCATCAACCGCCGTCGCATATTACACTTCGCTGACTTGGCAACCATAGTACAGAAGTACTGCGCGATGGAAAGCGCCTGGAAAACTCAGGCAGCTCGTTGGGAACCACCGGCTTCAACTCAGCCCCTCGTCCGGGCAAAAAGGACGCAACCTCGTGGGCCGCCAGACCAAATTGTAATGAAATCAAAGCCCATTATGGGGCGCGGAACTGTTCTAGAGGGATGGCTCGACAGGGCATGCAAAATACATACAACACTGGACACCATACCAATCCATAGCCTTAGAGCATGTTGGATACTCCGGCAAGCGGCCAACATCGGTGAATATCTCCTCACCAAAAATACCCCAGAACAACACCCCCCGGAAGACAACGACCTCAGAGTATTGATGGTCTTCGAGAATTTTACTTCAAAAAATCAGCGTAAAAGGGCACTCCGCGACCTCGCCGAAGTTTGCCAAGTCATAGCACTAAAACCCTGGAACGACACGGCCATAACTTTCAATGCCGATGACGAACCAAAATTCAGGACAGTCCGGGCACCAGCCGCCCTAGTCCTCAGTCCAATCATGGACGGCTTCCGGCTCACCAAAGTGCTCATGGATGGCGGCAGCGGACTAAACCTCATCTAAGAGGATACACTCAAAAAAATGGAAATAGATAGGAGCCGCATTGAGCAAAGTAGCCCAACCTTCCGGGGAATCATTCCCAGTCGGGAGGCACGATGTGCGGGAGAAATCACACTCGACGTGGTATTCGGCACGCCGGAGAATTATCGGTTCGAAGAGATAACCTTCCAAGTGGCCCCTTTCAACAACGGATATCACGCCCAACTGGGGCGAGACGCATTCGCACGATTCCAAGCTATACCTCATTACGGGTACATGAAGCTCAAGATGCCCGAGCCCAACGGTACCATCACTCTTGCCAGTGATCCGGACATAGCACTGCACGCCGAAAATAAAACCACATCCCTGGTCCTCGAGGCATTGTCTGAAGCCCTCGCGGCCGAAGAGCTGACCGCGCTGCACTCCACTGTGGATAGGGATGACGTAATCCTGGACAAGTGACCCAAAGCCACCTCCTTTAAACCAGCAGACGAAATAATCAAATTTCAAGACCACCCGAAAAACCCCAAGAAGACAGGATCCATCGGGGCACAACTTGACCCAACGGTCGATGCCGCACTATGAGAGTTCCTGCGTGCGAACTGGGACATTTTCGCCAAGCACCCTTCTAATATGCCAGGAATCCCACGCAGGTGGGCCGAACACAGCCTTAATATCTTGAAGGGATATAAACCAGTCAATCAAACATTGCGGCGTTTTTCCGAACCTAAACGACAAGCCATGGGAGAGGAGCTAGCCAAGTTACTGGAGGCCGGATTCATTAGAGAAATAAAACACCTGGACTGGCTAGCAAACCTGGTGATGGTAACAAAGAAGGATAAATCGTGGCGCCTGTGCATCGATTTCAAAGACCTCAACAAGGCCTGCCCCAAGGATCCCTCCCCCTCCCTCGCATTGATCAGATTATTGATGCGACCGCAGGACATGACTCACTTTGTTTCCTCGACGTGTACTCCGGATACCATCAAATCAAGATGAAGGAGTCTGATCAAGCCGCAATGACATTCATTACCCCATATGGGCCTTTCTGCTTCAACACTATGCCTTTCGGGCTCAAAAACACTGGCGCCACCTACCAACGCATGATTCAAACATGCTTGGAGAAACAGATCGGCAAGACAGTTGAAGCATATGTGGATGACGTCGTCATCAAAACCAGGCACGTCGAGTCATTGATAGACGATCTATGTCTTACATTTGACAACCTCCGTACATATGACATCAAGCTCAATCCGGAAAAGTGTGTTTTCGGCATCCCCGCCAGAAAACTGCTGGGCTTCATGATTTCCAATAGAGGAATTGAGGCAAATCTAACCAAAATCCGTGATTTGTCACAATTGGCTACGCCAACAGACCTTAAACGGGTCCAAAAACTTGCGGGATGCGTGGCAGCTTTAAGCCGCTTTATCTCCAGATTGGGAGAAAAAGCATTGCCACTCTACTGCCTCCTCCGACACATCGACCACTTCGAGTGGACGGATGCGGCAATGGCCGGACTAGAGGAAATAAAGGCCCTTTTAGCGAGCAATCCAATCCTGGCCGCGCCGAACGTCGGCGAACGCATGTTATTCATATAGGCAACACACCAGGTGGTGAGTGTCGTGCTCGTTGTCGAGCGAGAGCAGGACGGACACAGGTTCCCACTCCAGAAACCAGTATACTATGTATCCACTGTCCTCTTAGCAAATCCCGGTACCCTCATTACCAAAAAATAGCATACGCGGTCTTCATGGCATCCCGGAAGCTACGACACTACTTTCAAGAGTACTCAATCACGGTGGTCTCCGAAGTACCACCCAATGACATAATAAACAACCGCGATGCGACAGGCCGGATTGCTAAGTGGGCCATTGAGCTCCTTCCATTCGACATAACATACAAACCGCGCCGGGCCATCAAATCCCAAGTACCGGCTGACTTTGTCGCCAATTGGATAGAGGCCGAACTCCCTCAAGAGTACTGCACATATTCCAACTGGGTTATGTACTTCGATGGTTCCAAGATGCTGGCTGGATTTGGAGCGGGAGTTGTCCTAATGTCCCCCCTGGAGACGTAGTTCAGTACGTACTCAAAATATTATACACAGACTCCAACAATGCAGCCGAATATGAGGCCTGGTTGCATGGACTTCAGATGGCTGTCTCCATGGGCATACAACGCCTGGAAGTGCGCGGGGACTCAAACCTTGCAATATCTCAAATAAATGGAGATTTTGATGCCAAAGATCCGAAAATGGCAGCTTACCACAACGCCGTTCTTAAAATCTCAGCCCATTTCGAGGGGCTCGAGTCCCATCATGCGGCTCGAGAAAGTAATCAAGCGGCGGACGTCCTCGCACGCATCAGCGCCAAGCGAAACCCTATCCCACCTAACATCTTTCTAGAAAGGCTTTTCAAGCCGTCCGTGGTGTGGCAAGGGAAGAGCGGCCACAACAGTCCGGACCCAATTATAACCTCAGATGCCGAACACACCGATATCATCGGGGGCTCAGCCACTGGAATAACACCGCCGGCCCATCTCATAATGGCAGTCATTGCCCCATGGACTGAACCCTTCTTAGCCTACCTTAATAGGAGAGAACTCCCCGAGGATCAGAATGAGGCTCACTGCATTGTCCGGCGCTCTAAAGCCTACAAAGTCCATGAAGGGGAACTCTACAAGAAAAGTGCTACCGGAGTACTCCAAAGATGTATCTCCGAGGAAGAGGGGCGGCAGCTCTTGGCTGAAATTCATGCCAGTCTCGGTGGTCACCACGCCGCAGCTTGGGCCCTTGTAAGCAAGGCCTTCCATACATGTTTCTATTGGCCGACGGCCCGAGAAGACGCACAGGACCTTGTCCAATGTTGCGTCAGATGCCAGCTTTTCGCCAACCAGAGCCATATGCCACCCACCGCTCTACAAACAAATCCCATCGCTTGGCCTTTCGCGGTCTGGGGGACTGATATGGTTGGACCCCTTAAAGGAGGAAGCCAGAAGAAAAAATATCTACTGGTCATGGTGGATAAATTCACTAAGTGGATAGAGGCCAAACCAGTTAAAACGGCTGAGTCCGGACCAGTGATAGACTTTATATCCGGTGTTGTGCACCGTTATGGTGTCCCACACAGCATCATCCCCGATAACGGCTCTAATTTCACAGCCGACGAGGTGAAAAACTGGTGCATCAATATGGGCATTAACCTCGATTACGCCTTCGTCTATCACCCGCAAACAAACGGTCAAGTAGAACGAGCCAATGGTCTTATTATGAGCGGCATTAAGCCTAGACTGGTGCGGTCTTTGAAAGAATCAGACAAGCACTGGGTTGAGGAGCTCGACTCCGTACTCTAGGGGCTCCGGACCACGCCCAATCGCACTACCGGATATACACCCTTCTTCATGGTGTATGGCACAGAGGCTGTGTTACCCTGTGACATTATTCATGACTCACCTCAAGTGTGCATGTACGAAGATAGAGAGAGGCCGAGCTTGATCGGCAGGACAGCTTAGATGCCCTATAGGAGGAGCGTGACGTTGCAAAAGCCCGTTCCGCATTTTACCAACAACAGGCTCGGAGGTATCAAAGCAGAGAAGTGTGGGCCAAGACTTATAATGTTGGAGAACTTGTTCTACGCCTAACGGAGAAGAAAAAAGACAAACTCAAGCCCAAGTGGGAGGGTCCCTTTATCATTGATGAAGTTCTCACCGGAGGAGCGCATCACTGCGTGATGCGCCGATAATCGCTTAGGGCCAAACCTCAGAACGCGCCGACCAAGATTCTATGCCTAGCGCCTGACTCTTTGTTCGTCTCCTTCTCCCTATTGTTTCCATTACTTTTCCTCTCTTTTCGCTTTTTTAGCCTTGAAGCTTTTAGTGCGGTTAAACTGTGCACTTGTGACATACACAAATATGTACGTCAATTATACCTGGGGGCTTCTTTGACAGAAGCTTATTATTATTTTTCGAGCATCAAGCTCATCACATATGCGCGTTTTCCCCATATGTACCTTTTCTTCACCATTATATGCATCGATATGACTTAAGTTTTGGCCAAGCTGGGTTGCCTTGATCCTGTGCTTATGCCCTACATTCCCGTTAGTTCGGCTAGGGAATAAAGGGAGCACCTCTGTGATTGTTACTACCGGGTCATCCGGATGTGTGCCTCAGAGTGGGTGAAGCCAAAAGCTAGCGTTCTTAACGGAATATTCGGTCGGTGGATTAAAGATGTTTTTTGCATTCACCCCACTGTGAACCCCCAGATGTCGCCTATGCTATGATTTTTCCAATCACAGTTCGGACATACATTTTAATGCATGCACACCAAAGGAAAGGAAACCTTAACGGAACTGTTCTCTCTGGAAGATGTTTCTTACAATCATAATGTAATATAACATAACTAGCTGGATACAACTTGTCTGTTCAAGCAAATATGACCCCTACCCCTGGTTTCCACGCATACCCCGGTCTATTGTACCGCTCAGGTATTCGGAAACACTCCGCACCTTCGGGTCCAGAGGTCGAAGCGAAAAGGTCTACCATGACAATCGTTTTACAATTCAGCTAGAGTTACACATGTCAAGGAAAGTACATAGTCACTTGGACTCAAAAATTTCCTCCTCTATAGCGTCCAACAGGCTGTCTAACTTACAATCCTGCTGGGAATACTTGGCTACTTCTACTTGATCATATACCAAATTCATGGGGATTTCTTTCCCATCTGGCCCTAGAGGTCCGACCCGGGCCATATGATTTGGATCAAGCTTGGTATACCGAGTTTTTACCATGGCCCAGGCTTCTCGTGCACCTTCCCGGCAGGCCGATATCTTCCATAAACGGAAGTGCCGCCGTGCTCCCTTGAATAGCTCTATAAGCTCCTCCATCTTTCCTACAGGGAGGCAGATGGCCATAAAGCCTTGGCAATACTTCAGATCACCTGCCGAGCTTGCTCGTGCATTTGCGACAACTCTTGTAGCAGATCGCCCGAGAATCCGGACATCCCCTCTTCGGGACGACCGGTCAGCACACCTACAGAAATAACTCTGTCAGCCCCCTTTATCTCCGAATTATTCGGAGGTAAGTTCGACCACATACTGAATATGCTACTGTCGGTGTCAAAACCGGCGGATCTCGGGTAGGGGGTCCCGAACTGTGCGTCTAGGCGGATGGTAACAAGAGACGAGGGACACGATGTTTTTACCCAGGTTCGGGCCCTCTCGATGGAGGTAAAACCCTACGCCCTGCTTGATTAATATTGATGATATGGGTAGTACAAGAGTGGATCTACCACGAGATCAAGGAGGCTAAACCCTAGAAGCTAGCCTACGGTATGATTGTTGTAATGTATGTTGTCTTTATCGACTAGCCTGGCCTCGGTTTATATAATGCACCGGAGGCCTAGGATAACAAGAGTCCTAGCCGAATACGCCGGGGGAGTAGTCCTTGTCTTGATCGCCAAGTCTTTTAGAATCTTCCTTGTATGCGGCACCGTCCGGATCGCCCATGAGTATACGGACGTGGGGTCCTCACCCAATCTAATAGATCGAGATGACGTGGTGAGTACCCCTAGTCCAGACACCGTCAAGAGCCCTCGAACCGGTCTTCGTTAGGGACGCCTCGATTCTTCCGAACTGTTCTTCATCTTCGGTCGCCGGTCTTGAAAACTGGTTCAACAAATCTTCTTTATCTTCGATCTTGAGGATCGCCAAATGCATTCGACGGGTTTACACGCCGGGTATCCGAGGAGCCCTTTAAGTTTCCGCCTTTATCAATGCCTCGTTATTTTTATGCCACACCTCGGGTTTGAAGTTGTTCCCAGGCGGCAGCGTCCTCTTGCGTCCGAGCTCTAACGCCGGACTCCATTCGAGGTATCTTTTGCAGTCGAGCACCAACGCCGGACCGCTTCCCAGCTTTAACGCCAGAACGTATCCGAGCTCCAACGCCGGATTATGTATCCGAGCTCCAACGCCGGGCTATGTATCCGAGCTCCAACGCTGGACTGTATCCGAGGTGTCGTAAATCACCTTGGTTCAAATAAGTTTGAAGGAGTTTAGCCGAGCTAAATGCCAGAAATGCCCTCTATGGAGCCAGCCACTAGCGCCCGAGCTTTATGCCGGACTGCTTCCGAGGTGGTGCACCACCCCGACTGTGAGCCGATTTTTTGTCAATATTTTTTATTATTGCAATTTATTCTCTGCCGAGATATATAGCCAGTAGCCCTCAAGGTGTGTATCGGTCTAAAACCCGAGATGCACCTGAAGGATGACGAAAGACCGCTGATCCCAGTAGCCGCTGAGACTCAGGTTGATTTGCAAAATCGGCCTGAGGATCAAGTCCAAGCTCGGCAGAATACTTCGGGACACTAAAAGCGGCGTGCTTAGTCCTCAAGACTCATGTTGGGTGCGGCCGACCAACCTGAGGATCAAAATCTCCTCGGAAACAATATTGCACATAAAATTTTCTGCATTGGGCAAGCAATGCAGTAGCCCCCGAGACACTGGTCGGCTGGCAACACCAGATCAGGGGATCAATATGCCCTTTTGATATGTTTTAAATAATAAGCCCGAAGCCCAAGAGTTCTCGAGCCTTAATGCGGCACGGGTGGTCAATTAAGGATCAATATCCATAGTAAAATCACAAATTATGTGTAATGACTCTATGTATCCAAGTACTTTACGCCATTGATGCTTGGATCTGATTGTACAAAACTTTGTCGACCGACCATCGGCTTCCACCTCCTCGCCAATAGCCGAGGAGTGTTTGTCCTACTTTATAAAGCCTTTATGAGGACGCATAAACAAGGCAATCCGCCATACGGTTTTATAAACAAAGGTACGCGGAGAGAGATATTATATTACTGTTTAACAGAAGAAATGTCTTCCAAAGAAAATTGTCCCGCTATCGGTTCCTTTCTTTGGGTTGTCATGCTAAGCATGATCATAAAACCTCAGCTCCAATGTGGGAGCAAAATATCGAGGATTTAGTTGGGGAGGCTAGTTAATAGCCCCCGGTAGTGTTCGGCGACAGTCGAGGTCAAGCCGTAAACACTTCGGCCAATGTTATGAACGGCCTGTTATTTAACATAGTTATCGGATCGCTGACCAGTTTATGCTTATTGTGACAGTCAGTTTTCGGCTTTCTCCACTGAGGTGCTTAACCATGTGAGCTGGAAGCACAATCGCAGTGGTTCTCCCTTTGCACGCCTAGCCGAACAAAACGGAACATAGGAAGCAAGTGCGGAGCCGCAACCCAACTATCGATCAAGACACAATTCAAACCGATTCATATATAGCAATATCCGAGAATATTTTTGCCAAATCCCTAAAAGGTGTTCGTGTTGCATCGCGAGACTAATGCCGAAAAGCACAAATAGTTTAAAAGTGCCAAAAGCTTGAAAACCAAGAAACGCCGGTGAAAACATGACGTCCAACAATATCAAGTGTTCGTGCCAATCCGAAAATTGGTCTTAGAAAAAAGAAGTGCTTCTGTCGTGCTTTAACATGATACATCCTATCTCAGGACTTCGAGCGGGTCAGCCTATGGCTTCAACCTCCTATCCCGAGGGCGGAGTACTTCTCATCAGGCCAGTTTAGCAAACTAAACACTAGCGGCTTTGAGAGAGAAATTAGGCTCCCCAGCTAGTGACCGCACACTCGTGTCGAAAAAAAGGAGTGATAAATAATAAAAACTTTGCAACGACTAAGGAGAAAAACACTTAGTATAAAACGGCTCAAATAAACATAAGAGCCCCCAAGTGACTTGGGTAAAAGTTGACTATATAATGTAAGGTGACATGTAAAATGCCTTCTAGCCGGATTGTAGATCGTTTGTCGTAGCGGACCTTTTCGCTTCAACCTCTGGACCCAATAGTCCGAGTGTGTCCGAATACCCTTGCGGTTATAAAACCGGGCATGCGTGGAGACCAGGCGTAGGGTCATTAGTGCTTTTTCGCATAAGTGCCCAACTAGTTATGTTATATTACATGGTTAGTAAGAAACATCTTCCAGGAGAATAGTTCCGTTAGGGGTTCCTTTCTCGGGAGGCATGCCCTAAAGTGCATGTCCGGACTCAAGAAAAGAGCAGAAAAACATCCGGGGCAGGTAAATAAATAGGTAAGAAATCATCTTTTAGTTCACCGACCGAGTATTCCCTTAAGAACGCTTAGCTTTCGCTTCACCTACCGAGGTACACATCCGCTGACCCGGCAAGAATAATCGCAGAGGTGCTCCTTTACCACCTAGCCGAACAATCGGGAACGTAGGGGTAAGCACAGGAGCCAGGCAACCCAGCTTGGCCAAAACTTAAGTCATATCGATGCATATAATGGTGAATAAAAGGTACATGCGGAAGTGTGACACATGTGTTGGGCATAAAGCCCAGATAATAAGCTTCATTAAAGAAGCCCCGTGTATAATGAGCGCGGATAGCGCGTCAAGTGTGTGCAAACAAAGTTTGGACAAGGAAAATTTTTACAAGCCACTTTTTTCCAAAAAAGTATAATGCTTGGTCGAACCGAACACAAGTTAAAAATTTAAAACTTTGAGTATGAAGACAACTTAGCTAGTTAATGTGTTCGGTATTGACGACGTGGTCCGAGCTTGATGCGGGACAAGGTTCCGTCCCCCAAGCCGGTCCCGAGGTGGCGGAGCAAAGAGCTCGGCATTCCAAAGTGGTGACATAGCTCGGTAAATGCAGAACGGCAGAGTGATGCCGAAGTCCCCCGTCCAGCCGAGGTGACGCCAAAGGATATAGTCCGGCTGGATCATTTTCCTGTGCACAAAAAATAGTGCAAACCGGAGATAATAGTGATAATAATAATTAAAAAAATCGTTGAATAATGAATAATTTATGCAAAGTGAGTAATAAAAGAAATATGGCCTGGCGCCGAGGTCGATGTCGATGCAGGGCGTCGGCGTGATGCGGTAAAGGCATGGCAAAGCCTGAATCCACAGGTCGGTCCGTGCTCCGGATGCGGCGTTCGCCGGACTATGTTCGAGATCGACCAACCATGATGCGACTGTCGCACGCGCCACCATTTGATAGACCTGTGAACATATGATGGACAAACCAGAGTAATAATTCTTTGGGAAAAATGAACCCAAACAAACAAAAAAAATTAGGATTAATAGCACCTGGTTTATTTGTTGTAGCAATCCGAAGGAGAATGATGCTGGCTGTGACTACCAAGGGGCATATTCACAGTTGGATGTGACTACCAAGGGGCATATTCACAAACCAATACCTCTTCGATGAAGGCTCGTCCGCGTTAGCCTTCCTCTTCGAAGGCTTGCCCGGTGTAGGGACCGCTCTCTTTGGAGTCGCCTCTTGGGTAGCATGGCGCGCCAAACGCCTCCCCTTTTGAGCAAGAGACAGTGCGGTGGGTGAGGCAGAACGAGGGAACTCCTTCGGAGGAGACGTCTCCTGATTACTTATGTATGAAGCAGGGAGAAGACTGGGGTAATCGGCGGTGATGGCCACTTCTGTGCCATCATAGCTCTCCTGGTAAAACACTCCATCCTCGAGCACCACGAATATATCCGGATCCTCTTCAAATCCGGGGTCAAGGTCCCGGTTGTGGCCCTCTGGCTGCGGGGCGCGGCTGTGAAGCCCCTCGGAGATCTTTCACCAGTGCTGTTATAAATGGACGGATTAATATTCATTGAAAGTGGCTCAGGGAGTGGAGTGAGTAGAGCAGAGGGATTAGGACTTACCCAGCTAGGAGGATTGTACATGGAAAATCCATCTCTGCGCTTGATATGAAGAAATTCTTCCTCCCCTTTGAACAGTTCGGCCAATATTTTGGCCAGAGCGGCGGGGGTGTCCGGACCCTTCCGGCCGCAGCGGGAGGCGTCATCCTCCCCATTGTGGTGCCACATGGGAAGCCCTCTGTATTGGAGTGGCTGAACCCCCCGTACCATGGAAGTCGCCATTATATTGCTCATGAGTTGACGAACTTCCGCACTATCTTCCTCCTCGAGGCTTTGAGGGTGCCAACTATGGCGTTTCTTCAAAGGAACGCTTGTGAACTCGGGAAGACCCCTCTGAACTAGGTCAGGAAGTGCGACGTCCTCGATATAGAACCATTCGGAAGGCCATTCTTCGGATACTTTCTTCGGTGTGCCGGACAGGTATCCGGTCTCGGCGATGTGCCATACCTCGGCTCCGCCCACTTCAAATATGGATCCCTCGTAGTTACGCGGGACGAGACGGAAGAGCTTTCTCCACAATTCAAAATGGGCCTCACAACCCAGGAATAGCTCACAAAGGGCCACGCAACCCGCGATGTGCATGATGGAGGCGGGAGTGAAGTTGTGCAGTTGGAGGCCATAATACTCCAGAAGCCCTCGGAGGAACGGATGAATTGGAAATCCGACACCTCTCAGCTGATAAGGGACGAAGCACACTCGCTCCCCCTAGATGGGTTGGGGAAATTCTCCGCCTGGGCCTCATCACTAAAGGAGGTCAACCCTGCCCGAACAGGGACCGGATCCGCGGGGGGAAGAAATCCCTGTGTTTGCAGCTTCACTAGCTGACCGTGGGATACGGAACATGTCTCCCAATCGCCTTTTTCTGGGATGCAGGGACATGAGGAAGAGCTGGGAGCGCTAGCCATGTCGGAGTGGTCTTTCCTAGCAAGCTCTGAGGATTTTTCCGCGTGGTGCTGAATGGATCTGAGATCCAATCTCTTTAAATAGATATTCCTCCTTGCATGGCCGGGGTGTTATGTGTAAAAACACCCTGACCTCTCGCATTCGCTCGACACGTGGAAACTGAAATTGTTGATGCGCATAAGCCGAGGGGTACAGCATTAAATGGAAGGCCGAATACATCACTTTAAAGTCACTGGAGGAAGAACCCGCCTTGCAATGCCGAAGACAATCTGCGCACCGGACATCTCATCATTGAAGCCTGGTTCGGGGGCTACTGAGGGAGTCCTGGACTAAGGGGTCCTCGGGCGTCCGACCTGTTATGCATGGGCCGGACTAATGGGCCGTAAAGATACGAAGACCGAAGATTTTCTCTCCTGTGTCCGGATGGGACTCTCCTTGGCGTGAAAGGCAAGCTTGGCGACCAAATATGAAGATTCCTTTCTTTGTAACCGGCCTTATGTAACCCTAGATCCCTCCGGTGTCTATATAAACTGGAGGGCTAGGCCCGTAGAGGCCAATCATCGTAATCATAGTCATACATGATAGACTTCTAGGGTTTTAGCCATTACGATCTCGTGGTAGATCAACTCTTGTAATACTCATATTCATCTAGATCAATCAAACAGGAAGTAGGGTATTACCTCCGTAGAGAGGGCCCGAACCTGGGTAAACATTGTGTCCCCTGTCTCCTGTTACCATCAACCTTAGACGCACAGTTCGGGACCCCCTACCGGAGATCCGCCGGTTTTGACACCGACACTGGCTGCTAAGGTGAAGCTGCTAGCACACAACAAGCTGACCATTACTAACGGGATGGCCGCTGCCATCACACGATGCATGCAACCCCTTCAGCAGAGGATGCACCCGCTGTGGTGCTACAATGCGATAGGCAATGCGACCCATTACAAATGGCAGGGCCCGGACAACCAGGCAGCAATGGCAGCTATATTAGCCGACCTCTTCAAGGGAGAGGAAGAAGAATTTTCCCTTCTGAGGAACAGGGACGGCTAGTCCAGCTATAATCCCATTGAATGGGTAAGTTGAAAATTCATTTGCATGGTCGTGGCACCAAGTAAATGTACCACAGCCATGTGGGTCACATGGGCCCACACGTCAGGTTCAAAGGTTTCAGTCAACGGTCTGATGCCGGGTGGTACCAGAAAGCTCTCGGTAAAGAGCACGTCATACTATTCATTTTAAAAACTTAACAAATATTTTTTTCACTAACAACTAGGTCTAGTGGGTCCACCTGTCAGGTCAGAATGTATCTTTGACAGGTGTTTTACCGAGCGGGCTCTGGACATAGATAACAGCAAGTCACAAAGCCATCAGTTACAAACGGACATGCCACATTGTGCATTGTTCACCGTGATGTTGTGTCGGCAAAATGTTGTAGTTGTCGTGAACCCGCAGTTGCCGAGTGTAGCTCCCGGTGTATGTAAGTTTGCCGAGTACCCGTGGATTCGCACCCGGTGAAGAGCCAGACACCCGTGTATAAGGAAATTCCAGTAGTGACATAAGAGATGCGACAACTTTTTTTTTTTTTTGAGCATCAGTACAGACATAAGAGATGCGACAACTTGTGTGTGAGAGAAATGTTACCCACGAATACTCTCATCGGTGCTACGTTGAGACACTTTCTACTGGAATACTTAGACGAATATGCTACACTACCATGTGTATTTTACAGGCCATCATTTAACAGAATAAAGAGACCCCAAAGAATGACCGGAACCTAGGGAAACGTTCCGTGTCAACATGCGGTGGGATGGTATAAGTAGACGGAGCTCGGGTGCAGAATGGACTTTTCGGGTCACCTACTCCCCATTCCAACACGGCTTGTGCCATCCTGGTTTCTCTCGAACGAAAGATGGCCTCCAACGATGGTGCTGATAGCTCAAGCCGTGGTCGCCGTCCATACCGTGCGCTTCGGATGAGAGCCTCGTCGTCATCACCTTCTCCGCCTCCGCCACGGCGCAAACGTGCGCAAGTCGTCGCTAGCTCTGTGGGCGTCAATGCTGCGGGATCTGAACGCCGTCGACGTCCCTACCGTGCACTCCGGATACGTGCCAGCAACTCATCGCCATCGCTATCGCCATCGCCTCCACGTCCACGGCCAGGTAATCATATGTGCATGTTCGCTAACGACTCCTCTGTTGTGTACGTACACACTTTAGTTTACATGCATGCATGAACGAAATTCTTTTGTACCATCGGCCGAGATGCTAAGTTCGTTACGCGCGCGTGCAGGTGTCGCTGTGGAAGCGTTGCCGCTAGCCGTGCCTCTGGCGGTGCCAGCTGACCCCCTGGTGGCTGATCGAGTGTCTCCCCCGCCAGCCGTTGCTCTGACGGTGCCAGACGACCCTGTGGTGCTGGCGCCACCATCGCCGCAGTTTCCGAGTGTTCCAGGCCCCGTGGCGGCATCACCCTAGTTTACTCATAGCCTTTCTCTCTGGCGGCATGATCATTTGAAGATCGCTACAATAAAGGGGGATGGTTCTTGCGAATGTATCTTTAGTAAAATTTGCTTCGTGTTGTCAGATGATGTAGTACCTGGAGGAAGCCAAACTGGTGCTTTTAATTTACCTTGTTAGAGCATCTCCAACGCCGACTCTCAAATTTACTCCGGCATCTATCTGCGAACAAGAGGGATCAGTCCGCGAGAACTGATGCCAGATGCCGCCATCCAACTGTATTCACATACATTTTAAACAACTTTTCAACTAAACAGACAAAATTCACGCAAACATGATGGATTTTCATATAAACCAGACGAGATTCGTGCAAACGCGACGGATTTTCATACATTTCAAACATTTTTAGAGGAAAAAAGCATTCCAAACCCTAAACCTATCCAACATAGGCGACCACGTTCTCCATCTGCCATCTTTACAAACAGTGGCGGAGTTTAAGACCCATGAAGTATAGACGCGGTCTCCGGTGAGGAAGAGTAGACATGAGGGACGGACCGGCCCACTAGGGATACCATGCCCTGCTGCGTCCCATGCCCTACTCATTCTCGGAGGAGTCCGCGACATGTCCTTCGCTGACGTTGGTGGGCGTGAGGTAAATGATGGACTAGGACAGTTCGTCGCTATATGCCGGCCACACGTGCCCCCGTAAGTTTGACGGCGGTGCGTAGGACGCGCAGCTGGCAGCCGCGTCCGTGCCCGGCTGCACCGAAACTTCATTGCGAGCGGCATGCTCGGCCTCGTAGAGCATATGCTCTGCTGCGGAACGAAGTTCGCGTTCATCGCCGCCATGGCAGCCGCTACCTCGTCGCTTGCGCATTTGCCGTAGATTTGGCTGTCTGCTAGCTGGTGTTGTTCGAGGAGGAACATGTTGTACCTCTGCTCCTCCTGCACCTGCTGGAATGCCAACATAGGAGCCGCGCAGGCTGCTCTTCCTTCGTCATGGCGGTGTCATAGTGCGCCTACGCTTGCTTCATGATCAGGCTGGAATGCACAGGCACGGGGTCCGGTGTCGTGTCGTTGTCAGAGCCCGTGGGGTCGTTAGTGGAGACCTCGCGCAAGCTGGCCGGCATGCCCTGCTCGACCGCCTAGCCCGACGAGAGTGCCAGGCGGCTGCAAGGGCGGCCACCTCATGCTTCATCTCCGGCCAGAGATTATCCCTCAGAACTCGCGGTCATGGCGGATGTGGAGCAAAGGAGGAGGATGTGGAGCCGATGTGTTGTGGCGTGGAGATACCCGGATGTGGCCGCCTTTAAATAGCGGATTCCAGTGAGGGTAAGCGTACGGGTGTGTCAATGCGTGGCACCGGAGTTGGTTCCTCGCCCGGCGAGCCTGCTTAATGGCGGCATCCAGACGAATGGGCATTGAACGGGCGTGGTAGATATCCGCCCCGTCCCGTTCAATAAATGTCTCTCAAGCATCGAACATGCACGGACACCAGGGACGTGCAGTAGGCGGCACTCTCGGCCGGCGCACCGCTTCAATGTCGGCGCCGTTGAAAGGCTGCGTCCGCTCTGAAGACGGCGTCATTGCGGAGCGACAGCGACATGAATGTGGCAGCTCACTCAGGGCGGGAACACGCGCAGGCGAGGGAGGTTTTTTTACGGGGCCAGGGTAGTCAGGAGCAAGCGTGGCAGCGGTTCGGACGCCCACAAAGCCCTCAGTTTGTCTCCAATTTGCTGGGGAAAGCACGTCTGACCGCTCGACGGATCGACACAGGTCATGTTGGATGACACAACATGTTCGGACCGCGCGGTCTGAATGTGTGCTGCCGCTTTGAGGGCGCGGCATTGGAGATGCCTTTATGTTGTATGCCAGTGATGTTCTACGTAAGTTTGGAAGCCATTTTAAATATATTTTTACTAAAAGCTACTTCATGCCTAACGTGGCACATGTTCTCGCTGGCGGTATGTGAAACGATGTCTGTTTTTCAGTTTGACCATCGTTTCTTAATTTATAGACATTATAGAGTCATGGCGTTGTGGTTGCACGCTTACATGTGGTCTTTCTTTTAGTAAGTATGCACATTCAACGACTTTGAAATAAATTCAACCATATCAATATCAAAAGAGCGAGTTGCAGAGATCCAACAAATCTCAGCCGCTTAACCACGTCTATCCAACGATCTACATCGCTTCAATATTTAGCGTTACACATGTTTAACACACTCCACTAATTAATACCATCCCTAATATCAACGTCAACATTAATAAGATAATTATATCCTACCAAATATTAACATGTAATTATATGTTGCCCAACATTAATGTGCAATGCCATTAATATCTTGCCTAATGTACACAATTACTAGTTCTAAAAATTACTCCCTCCGTCTAGGTGAATAAGTCATCTTAGGTGTGGCAGGGCGACCTAGGTGGCTTTAGATTGGGCGAGGAGGAGCACCGGGAATAGCTGAACTTCCAATCAAAACGTTGTTACAAAAGGAAGCAAAATTAGCAATTAATCGCTAGTTATTAGGATGCCTTTTCAGCTGCCCATGCAGGCCCACAGACGTGATTCCATGCTGGCCACGATGCATGCACTGGTCAAGGGGAGGGGTTTCCACGGGGGAGAATGAGGCAGCGAGAGAATCGAGCAGGATGCGGCCGCTCCTGAACGAGACTGAGACGGGATCGAGGAGAATTTAATGTTATGCGCCTTATGGTTTTGGGAAAATCTGGATTTCGTAAGGTGACTTATTCACCTAGACGGAGGGAGTAGTGAGATTGGACCATATGTAGCATGGACCTGGAGTGTATGTGGGCCTTTGAATGGGCCAAAAATAAATAAATAAATAAGTTAGTAATCTGGAGTGTAGACATACTACTATAATAATTTGTAGGCATCTAGCCCAGATAAAATTGCCAAGCATTGAGCTAGGCCAAAATAATAGCAACCATTCCCCATTCAAGGCTGCAAGAAGCATTTGGATGGCCCATCGAGGTTGCAACATATTGGTTTGGCTTGCAAAACTATTGTCAATGCAATTTGGGGCGGTAAGGAAACTAACCAAGCATCATATCCTCATGTTTGGCAAAAATCAAAATCAAGCATCTTCCTAAATATTGCCCCTCTTATGGATATCTACACGTGAAAAGAACCAATTTGAACTCTTTGAATTGAAAACAAGAGAGAACTAAAATATAAACAAAATTTCCAAAACACATTCCTATAATTCAAACACTAGATGTAATCCGGTCAAGTTCCAACCTCAGGTCATGTACATACAAATATCTAACATGGGTCCGCCGTTCGTCCTACCATGATAATGTGACGTGATGGGAGGAGATGAATGCAATTTCAAGATCACATGGCACGTAAATAAAAAGGAAAGGGAAAACAAGATCACAAATAATAAAGTCGACGAAATACTCGCCAGAGCATTTTAGTGTAATTTCTCTCATCGTGAGGAGTTTATGGGGCCCAAAAAGTATATAAGATGTCGAAGAGATCCCCGTGGACTGTTAGCTCCCCATAATATAAACGGTGTTTCCCGTGGCCGAGGAAAAGGTATGATGCAGTTGTCCATATTAGATGCCAACTTCCTACCATATATTGACGCATCATGCCCTCTAGATGACCATACATCTGACTCGATCTGAGTAGATCCGGCCATATGTATCTGCGAACCATGAAATCACACATATCATGTGCTAGATCTATATGGCTGCATCAAGATCCAACCGTATATTCACTTTGAATGACTGGAATGTTTAGATATGTCAAGATCCTAACGCTAATACAATAAACCATACCTTGACTTTGATAGGACCTAGATCCACATAGATTAAGCCATTTCTACGATGAATCTCAACAGTCTCTGGCTTGGTGGAAAGGATTCCAGATCAGAAAACCAACAACAATTACTCGCCTTGAGAGTTGACATAGGGGCGATATCAATGGAAAATGATGGATGAGAGGCGCATCCAGGGGCGAGACAACGAGATTTAAGGATGTCATCAGTGCGACAAGAGGGGTTGAGCACATATGGGCATTGCATGATAACTAGAGAAAGCGATTTTTGTCATGTCGCTCGTGGAAAGAGAACGTGGAAGGAGGTTATATGAAAGGTTTGGCTAGGGAGGGGAACACAAAACTGGTAAAATTATTTGCTTTGGGGGGAGGAGGAAACAATATACAGTGTTGGACATTCCATATTAACTAGTTTCTTCGTGTTGGAGACATATATGTGTATTATTTTGTGCCAACCATATGCGCAGTTTTCCATTAGCAATTGACGAGGGAATATCTTCAGGGAAGGCCCACATATAAGAATGGATCTGCCAAAGGCCCAGGCCCATCAGTATTATAGCCGAAGAGGCCATCAACCAAGGGGTCCTGTGCCAAGGGACTAAGTGTCTACAAATGGATTCTACTCTTCCAATTGAGCAGGCACTGTCAGTCGGTCATCCTCCGAAGTGGGTAGCAGTACGACGCCCCATAGTCGGCTACACCAAGAGATACCCATGATCAAAATGATGTGTTCAATGATGTCATTACCCAATGTACTACACGTAGTTAAATACATCACTAACTAGTAGTAGCAACGATGAAACAGTTGGTTGTGCATAAGGCCATCAACATCATTAATAATTGCTCGTTAGGACACCCCTCCTACCACACTGTATATAAGCCAAGAGGAGGGCACCGGGCTGAGGCTTGGATTCCCATTTGTAACCTACATACAAGAGGAAGAACACCACCATAGAAGTAGGGTATTGTCTGTTCCAATGAGGGCCTGAACCTATATAAATGATTTCTTGTACTTCCATTTATATGTATAGAAGACACGACGCCCCTACTTTCATACCCATACAGTATTGTTAGGAAAATATTCACGGCCATTATCACCCACCGTGGGGAATATCGTCTATTGAATCTATGACACCTCATCTACTTCATCACCCTCTGGTTGCATTCATTTAGGCACCCTTGAGTTCGCCACAGATCAGTCGGTGTGTCATCCAGATGCCACTTTGAACAACTCTGATTTGGAGTATCCACTTTTGGGCCAATGTCTCGAGCACCCTATGCTTCAGGTATTGACTTTGCATTACTCGGCTGGGCTGACACCCCGACGCCGAAAGTGCTCTTACAAGGCTCGTGTTCATCATCGCGCTAGTCAGCTAGTAATCATCATCAACCTTGCTGTATGGACGCCATGTTGTGCCAGGCACCGCCGCCTGTGTTGCTCAATCGGTAATACGGTGGGTGGCCGGGAGGAGTGGTTTGTCTGTTTCTCTCGTACGCGCCTATGTGCGAGAACGCAAGCGAGCCCTTCGCATTAGTGAACCCAAGCGATCGAGCCCTAGCACTATTGAACCTAAGCAATTCCTCGCATTACTGAACCTGGGCGATCGATGCAAGACTAACTCGATCGATCGTTGCTCATCCGCATACGTAGTTTGCTGGCCCGGTCGATCGATGAAAGTCTCCAGCTAGTCTACAGCTATGCGAGTAGAGTTGGTTGTTGCATCGAACCCCTATGCGTGATACATAGAGTCGACACTAGCTAGTTATTTCACTGAGCCCCTGTAACACCCCCAGTGTCATGCTACAGTGACCTCACACTAATGGTGCCATGTCATCAAATTTAACTAAGCCAAATTGCCACTTGATAAGTCAAATAAATTATTTCTTCAAACAGTAAAACTAAAATGTTTATAATGCTACAAATAATCACTGGAAAATTGTCATGGTGAAACCAACATTTTATAAATTGGTTAAATGCAATTGAAACAGAGGGCAAAACAATAATTTAAATGCTTTTCAAATTATAAAAATCCTAAAAACTAATTTAAATAAGTGCCAAAATTTTGTCTCAGTGGCCTGAAATATAACACTAATTTAGAAGCAAGTTTTATATTGTATAAAACTAAAATAATTTTGTTTTAAAAGAAAACAGAATTAACGAAAATGAAAAAAAGGTCTATGCGGCATCGTGCGCACGGCCTAGCCGCGGCAATAGTGCCCCGGCCCAACCCACCTACGCCCCGTCGTCCTCCCTTGTTCACCGCGCGCCGACCGAGGCACGTCCGTGGCCACGGATGGCCATGTGTCGGCCATCCGGCGGCTCCACGGTGACCTCAAGACGTTGACGACTCCCCTGTCACCAACCCTAACCCCCACTTGCCCCCAATCCTCCCCTCTCGCCCAGATCTCCTTTCCCCGGGCACATCCGACGCCGCTGCCACCATGGACGTCATCGCCCTCGCGGCCACCGTCCTCCCCTCGCCTGTCCGACGTGCCCACTAGCTCCGCTGCCATCTCATACATCGCCTGCCACCTCGAGCTGCAGGCGGGGGCCCTTGCACCGCCGCCTCTGACCTCATCTTCTACCTTCGTCTGCCACCCGTCGCCGCTTCGATCCACCGCCTCTTTTGCTCCTGTTGCTCGTCGGGCCTTCGTGCACCCCCCCTGGCGAGCCATTGCTCCTCCCTTTCCCTCCTCCAGCTCAAGCGCGCCCCCTAGCTAGTTACCCGCCACGGCCGAATTGCTCCGCCGCCCGCGCTCATCTCCGGCGTGGCCCCGGTGACCTTTTGGTCCCGTGCGTGCCACCGTCGTGATCACCGCACCGAGTAGGCCCAGTAGCACCTCCTCCTGGACCAAGTAGTGGTTGAGAGCGCCGTCCCTGTCGAGCCCGTGCTCCGGCCGCCGCCCTTGCAGCTCGACGTCGTCACTATAGCGCTTCTTCGGTGACGCCACCACCTCCATTCGACGCGGCTTCGTCGCCCCATTCGAACGCGTTAGACCCCAAACAAAACGGTGCCCCGTAGGCATTTTCCGGTGAGATCCCGCGTGCCTTCGCCGCGTTTCTGCGTCACCGGCGGCTGAACAACGGTCGCCGCCGATGTGGCGCTGCTGGGGTCCACCCCTGGGCCACTGCTAGTGGGTCCCAGGGGCCTAGTTGACTGGGTTGACCCAATCAACTGTGCTGACTGGGTGACCCAGCCACTGACATATGGGCCTCCAACGCCCCTAATTAACTAATTTAATTAACCTAATTAGTCACTGACTAGTGGGCTCTGCCAGCTAATTAACTTTTTAGTTAAAAATAAACCCCTGATTAACTCATCTGTCTATGACATGTGTGACCCAGCGGTCAAGTTTGACCTAGACTAGCTGGGTTGACTGCTGATGTCATGTTGACATCATGCTGACGCAATAAATCTAATTTTCAAATTATTTTAAATAATAATAATTTCAAAAAATGTTTAAATCTTTGAAAATCGTATAAAATAATCTACAAGTCAGATTAAAATAATTTATATATTAAAGTTGCTCAGAAAAATATAACGAATCCGAATATGATATCCGTTCATTTATCACATGTCTCTGTCGGTGTTTTGGGGACCAGGGTGCCAAGACTTGCCTGCCTGCGGCCCATGGCATGGATTCATCGATGGCCTGGTACGGCCCATCTACAACACCAACAAGTCAAGACCCTTGCGTGGGGCAAGGCCTCGCGAAGTGGGTGACAACAAGACCTCCAGAGGGAGTAGTCTCCCAAGGTTGCCTTCTGAGGAGCGGAGATTTCTATGCGGGTGCTCAACCTCATGAGTTTGCGGTGACAAAAGCCATGACGACCAAGGCTAGGCGGGCTCCAGCGGGCGTAGAGGAGCAGGTTTCCTCTTTGGTGCTAAGGAGGCAAGCATAGGCGCGGGGTCCCAAGGAATCAGCCAAAGGTTTCCATTCCCGTGCAATGAGACCAAGACCGTCAGGACGGCAGGACGGATATCATCGCCGAGCCCACCGCGGCGTTACGACCAGGAGCTTTGTAGGAAAAGACCACCTTTTGTCAGGATAAGATGTACTACTTGTCCCCCTTCAAAATTGGCCACTGTGGGATCCCTTCCCGCCTACATTTTCGGGGAAGAGGACCGAGGCCACTATAAATATAGCTTAGCCACCACCATAGTAGGGTCGGAAGGTTGAATCCCTTTAGCTCACATCCACACCAGAGAAGACCTTGCGAGGTTGTTCTTCCCTTGTACTAGTTCATCCTCAGCCCCTCGTGGGGCAAATCCACCAAAAAGCAGGAGTAGGGTTTTACACCGCAAGGTGGCCCGAACTTGGGTAAACTGTCATGTCCATCTTCTTCCTTGTTCATCGAGCTGGACCGTGGGGCGACAAAATGGTTGGTTGAAGGGGTTGAGTTCTTCGCACACGCCCCAGAGTTCGAACCTTTTCTTGGGTCTACGGAGCCCTGAATCCGACATTTGGCGCACCAGGTAGGGGTGTGTCGAAACCCTTCTTCCATCTATACACCATGTTTGTTCCGTCGCACCCATGGCAGAGGCTTCTCGAGCTTGCGATGGTTGTTGGGCTGCTCCCCCACCCAAGGGGTGCCCCTTGGCCACGGAGCTCATCATCACCCTATGCTCCCTGCGGCCGGCGCGGATATCGGCATCAACAACCACTGGTGGTGTGGGCCGCTCCCGTCTTCTTCCGTGCGGCGTCGCAACCGTTCCACCGCACGGTCCTCCGGCCATGCCGCGGCGTCATCTCTGCACACTCAAAGGGAGCAGGCGAACAAGCGAGCTGCGCTCCTCGTGGCGCGCGAGCTGCTGCTGTTTAGGTTAGCAGAAGGCGGACGCAACACCTTACTCGTCTGCGTCGCCGAGCTGCTCGATGCTGCCTGCGAGGGTGTGGTGCCTTTCCGTGTCCTGTTGGCATCGCGGACACCTCCGGGGACCCGTACCCGCCCCTGCTGGGCCTTGATACATCTCCAACGTATCTACTATTCCAAACACTTTTGCCCTTGTTTTGGACTCTAACTTGCATGATTTGAATGAAACTAACCCGGACTGACGCTGTTTTCAGCAGAATTACCATGATGTTGTTTTATGTGTAGAAAAGAAAAGTTCTCACAATGTCCTGAAAATCCACGGAGGTACTTTTTGGAATTAATAAAAATTTCTGGGCGAAAGAAATACACCAGGGGGCCCACACCCTGTCCACGAGACAGCCCCCCTATAGGGCATGCCCCCCTATCTCGTGGGCCCCCTGGACCTCCACCGACCTCAACTCCAACTCCATATATTCATGTTCAGGGAGAAAAATCAGAGAGAAAGTTTCATCGCGTTTTACGACATGGAGCCGCTGCCAAGCCCTAATCTCTCTTGGGAGGGCTCATCTGGAGTCTGTTCGGGGCTCCGAAGAGGGGGATTCGTCGCCGTCGTCATCATCAACCATCCTCCATCACCAATTTCATGATGCTCACCGTCGTGCATGAGTAATTCCATCGTAGGCTTGCTGGACGGTGATGGGTTGGATGAGATTTATCATGTAATCAAGTTAGTTTGTTAGGGTTTGATCCCTAGTATCCACTATGTTCTGAGATTGATGTTGCTATGACTTTGCTATGCTTAATGCTTGTCACTAGGGCCCGAGTGCCATGATTTCAGATCTGAACCTATTATGTTTTCATGAATATATGTGTGTTCTTGATCCTACCTTGCAAGTCCATAGTCACCTATTATGTGTTATGATCCGACAACCCCGAAGTGACAATAATCGGGATACTTCTCGGTGATGACCGTAGTTTGAGGATTTCATGTATTCACTATGTGCTAATGCTTTGTTCCGGTTCTCTATTAAAAGGAGGCCTTAATATCCCTTTGTTTCCACTAGGACCCCGCTGCCACGGGAGGGTAGGACAAAAGATGTCATGCAAGTTCTTTTCCATAAGCACGTATGACTATATTCGGAATACATGCCTACATTACATTGATGAATTGTATCTAGTTCTGTGTCACCCTATGTTATAGCTATTACATGAGGAATCGCATCCGGCATAATTATCCATCACTGATCCATTGCCTACGAGCTTTTCACATATTGTTCTTCGCTTATTTACTTTTCCGTTGCTATTTTTACAATTACTACAAGAACCCAAAAACTATTATCTTTACTTTTGCCATAGTTACCTTTATTATCATACCACTTTTGCTAATAAATACTTTGCTGCAGATATTAAGTTATCCAGGTGTGGTTGAGTTGACAACTCAACTGCTAATACTCAAGAATATTCTTTGGCTCCCCTTGTGTCGAAACAATAAATTTGGGTTGAATACTTTACCCTCGAAAGCTGTTGTGATCCCCTACACTTTTGGGTTATCAGGACTAATTTCTGGCGCCGTTGCCGGGGAGCATAGCTCTATTCTCTGAGTCACTTGGGATTTATATCTGTTGATCACTATGAAGAACTTGAAAGACGATCGAACTGCTATTTTGCCCTCAACTACGAGGGAAGGTAAGGAACTGCCATCTAGCTCTGCACTAGATTCTCCTTCTGTTATTAGTAAGCTTGCAACACCTAAACCTGCTACTGCTATGAATTCTGATATGTCGCATGTTATTGATGATGCCACTTCTGCTATGCATGATGAAACTACTTCTGTGCGTGATACTACTTTGCCATTAGGTGAATTTCTTGATGAACAACTTGCTAGAGTTAGGGGGAATGAAAATATTGAAGATGTTATTATTGTTGATAGTGATGATGAAGGTTCTCCTAATGATTATGAATTGCCTATTGTTCCTGAGGGTTATGTTATGAATGAAGAAGCTGTTAGAGCTATCTTTGCTTGCAATGATAGATATGATCTTAAAAAATTATTAGCTAAATGGAAGCAGCAGTCTCTTAATGCTAGAATGAAACCTGACCCTGCTTTTGCTACTTCACCTATCTGTGTTACAGATAAGGATTATGAATTCTCTGTTGATCCTGAGATTATTACTTTAGTTGAATCTGATCCTTTTTATGGCCTTGAATCTAAAACTGTTGTGGCACATCTTATCAAGTTGAATGATATAGCCACCCTGTTTACTCATGATGAGAAGTCTCGCTATTATTATATCCATAAGATATTTCTGTTCTCATTAAAGGGTGATGCTAAGGGCATCTCTAGCCCTTGGAGCCCCCCAGGACAATCGCCGGACCAATAAAAGCACGTCCTGGGGGGCAAAACGCTTCCGCCGGGGGGACGATGAGTGCCGTTTTCCAGCAGTGGGTGCCCCCGGGACAATCGCCGTGGCTGCCCCCAGGACAATCGCCGAGAAAAAGGACGTGTGGGGGAATAGGATTGATCATTGCTTCTGTCAGCGCCCCCAACAGCCCCCCGACGCGCTGGGTTTGCCCTGGGTTCGCTGACGCTTTTTTAAGGTTCTGGGGGTGCTTGGGGGGGCTCGGCTGGACCAATTTTTGCCCTTTTTATGTCACAGGTGAAGAAAAAGGGCTCTGGGACGCTTCGGCGACTGGAGATGCTCTAAGACTTGGTATAATTCTCTTGCTCCCGATTGTGTGCATAGTCCCCAGGATATGATTTATTACTTCTCTGCTAAATATTTCCCTGCTCATAAGAAACAAGCTACCTTGCGGGAAATATATAATTTTGTGCAAATCAAAGAAGAGAGTCTCCCACAAGCTTGGGGAGGCTTCTCCGATTATAATTCTTTGCTGATCATCCTCTCAAGAAAAATGAAATACTTGATATCTTTTATATGGACTAACCGATGCTTCCAAGGACTACTTGGATAGTTGTGCTGGTTGTGTTTTCAGGAAAGAACAATGATTTAAGCTGAAATACTATTGAATAATATGTTGACTAATGAAAATAATTGGACTCTTCCCGAGCCAATTCACGAGGCAATTCTGAACCAATTGAGCCAACTCCCGAGCCTATTCCTAAACCCACTCAAGAAGAGAGGTGTTTTATTTCTCGATCTGAAGATATGCAAGAGGCAAAGAAATCAATGAAAGAAAAAGGTATTAAAGTGAAGATGTTAAGAATTTACCTCCTATTGAAGAAATACATGGTCATAATATACCTCTGTTGAAGAACCACATTGTCTTGATAACCCGACACGTAGTAAAGGTAAATTCTCTCTATAGATATGATAAAGTTGAAATCCTCTACTAAATTTCATAGCCCATGCTTAGATGAATTTGATGACTTTATGGCTAGACAAGAAAGTTTTAATGCTTATGTTGGTAGAGAGTTAAAGAATAATGCTTTGAGATAGGACGCGTAGTTTATAATATGGCTAGAGTTAAAGGTGAACTCCAACTCATTCGCAAATATGCTTCTATGGTTGCTACTCAAGCTGAGCAAGTACTTAAAGCTCAAAATGATTTGCTTGATGAATTAAATAATAAAAATGACTTTGCTGTTAGAGTGGCTACTAGAACTAGTAGAATGACTCAGGAACCTTTGTATCCTGAAGGCCACCCTAAGAGAATCGAGCAAGATTCTCAGAGAAATAATTTAGAGGCACCTAGTTCTTCTAAAAAGAAGAAAAAGAAAAACGATAGAACTTTGAATGCTTCTAGTGAACCTACTGTAGACACACCTGAGAATCCCAATGATATTTCTATTTCTGATGCTGAAACTCAATCAGGTGATGAACATGAACCTAGTGATAATGTTAATGATAATGTTCATGTTGATGCTCAACCTAGCAAAAACAATGATGTAGAGATTGAACCTGTTGTTTGATCTTGATAACCCACAATCAAAGAATCAACATTATGATAAGAGTGATTTTGTTGCTAGGAAGAACGGTAGCGAAAGAGAACCATGGGTTCAGAAACCCATGCCCTTTCCTCCTAAACCATCCAAGTCAAAGGATGATGGGGATTTTGAGCGCTTTGCTGAAATGATTAGACCTATCTTCTTACGTATGCGCTTAACTGATATGCTTAAATTGAATCCTTATGCTAAGTATATGAAGGATATCATCACAAATAAAAGAAAGGTACTGGAAGCTGAAATTTCCACCATGCTTGCTAATTACACTTTTAAGGGTGGAATACCAAAGAAACTTGGAGATCCCGGGGTACCAACTATAACATGCTCCATTAAAAGAAATTATGTTAGAACTGCTTTATGTGATCTTGGAGCCGGTGTTAGTGTTATGCCTCTCTCTTTATATAGTAGACTTGAATTGAATAAGTTGACACCTACTGAAATATCTTTGCAAATGGCTGATAAATCAACTGCTATACCTGTCGGTATTTGCGAGGATGTGCCTGTTGTGGTTGCAAATGTCACTATCTTAATGGACTTTGTTATTCTTGATATTCCCGAGGACGATAGTATGTCTACTATCCTTGGTAGACCTTTTTTGAACACTGCAGGGGCTGTTATTGATTGCAACAAAGGCAATGTCACTTTTCATGTTAATGGTAATGAGCATACGGTACACTTTCCGAGGAAACAATCTCAAGTTCATAGCATCAATTCTATTGGAAAAGTTCCAACTATCATTATTGGAGGTTTTGAATTTCCTCTCCCTATTGTCAAGAAAAAGTATGATATTATTATTGTTGGGGATTTTCATATCCCCGTTGTGGTAACTTAGTGTTATTCAAAATTTCTCTGCTTCCGTGTTATTCGGAACGAGTTTGTTAACAAGACTTGATCAACCTTGTTAGTGGATTCATTTTGATGATCATGAGATGGATGAAACTAGAAGGCACAACCTTCTGTACCCACTTTTTACTTTCTGTTATTTTAGAATAAATAAAGCAAAAATAGTATTATCTGTCTGTTTTTTGAATTATCCATGCATTAAAAAACATCCCGAAAATAAAAGTGCTCCAAATGCCCTGCAAATTTAGTATGATTTTTTATGGAATATTTGAGGATTTTAGGCACTGAAAATACTGCAGGAGGGGCAAGCACCAGGCCACGAGAGTGGAGGGCGCCCCCCTATAGGCCGCGCCCCCTGTCTCGTGGGCCCCTGGTGGCCCCCTTCCACTTATGCCAGCACCCACACACTTCATCTTCTACCCAAAAAATCCCTATCCAGCAGCACGAGTTCTAGCTCTTTTTGCTGCGATTTTCGATCTCCTTGCTCAAAGCTCCATTCACAAAATTGCTTTGGGAGATTGTTGCTTGGTATGTGACTCCTCCATTGGTCCAATTAGTTTTTGTTCTAGTTCTTTATTCATTGTAAATTTTTGCTGCATAGGTGACCATGCTCTTGAGCTTGCATGTTGAATTTTTGAGGTCCCAAGCAGTTCTAATGCATGATATAGGCTCTAGGCACTTGTAGGTGTAGTTGCTACCAATCTTGTTAGTTTTATTCACTTTTATTTTGAAGTTACTAAAATTTCAGAAATTTTCAGAAAAAGAATTATGCTTAGAAGAATGTACCAGGGTGGTTCCTCGGCAAAGAAAGGGCCAAGGATTGCTATACGTGAGCAAGATGTTGAATTGCCGAGGGACGCGAATGTGCGAGCTTGTGAGTGGCCATCCAATGATTTTATGGTCGAAGTGGGCTTCAAGGAGGAATTTGACACGTATGTGCGTAATGCCGAGCTGGAGGACTTCTTACAAGATAAGTGTCCTCAGTACTATCAATTGACTGATTCCTTTGTGCGGAGGTTTAAATATAACTGTGCGCATAATTCTCCTAGTGTCATATTTGATATTTATGATACATCTTATACCATGGATTTAGAAGATTTTACAACCGCTTGCAAACTCCCGCAGTGGGGTAATATTAATGATCCTCACAAATCTGAATTTAGAGATTTTCTTGCTAGTATTACTGTGGGGGAATCTAGGGACATAGCACAAGCTACCATAGGGAGCATTCATTTTCCTGTTATACATTATTTTGCTCTCTTTATTGGTAGATGCATTAACGGTAAAGACGAAGCATGCCACATGTGTGTCCCTGATCTTTGTGTCCTCAAGAGTGATGTGTTAGGTTATAAAGGTTATAACTTGGGGGCAATAGTTGCACGTAGATTGCAGAATAATAGTAGAAAAGGAAATTTATTTGGAGGAATTTATGCAACCCATGTGGCTAATTATCTTGGTATAGCCCCACGAGAAGGGGATATGATAATACCTCCTGTTTATTTGGATTCTGAAGCTATGGTCAATCATCAATTTCTTGGGAGGAATGAACAATTCCTCCAATATCGACTAATCTATGACAGACGCAATGTCGTCGATGTTACTCTTCCTGCTCCCTACCTTTTTGATTATCAGGCAAAAGGAAGATATGTTGTCACCAGGGAGGAAGCAGCTGAACACGAGAGGGGAGCGGAGGCAGCTCGCCAACACATTGCAGCTCAGGAGGCAGTTGCCGCTGCATCTCAGTACGACCCCAGTTTCACTTACGAATATCAACCAGGCGGTCCTTGGTACTAGACCAACTTAGGCCAAAAGCCTAAGCTTGGGGGAGTACGTATTTCTCACCGACTTTACAATCATGTTCACACACTAGTCGTCGGTGCTCATACTCTTTCATTGTATTATCCATGCTAGTTTAAATTTCTTTCTCTAGTTTTCTTCTTGTGTGCTTGATAAACCTTAAGAAAAAACAAAAAAAATAGTTAGTTTAATTTCGATGCTTGTAGTAGAAATTTAAATGAAAACCCCAAAAGATTTCTAGTTCTTCTTCTTACTTGTTGGAAGCTTTCCCGTGTAAATAGTTTTATTTTCTTTTCTTTCCTTTGGGGGTCGAGAAGACCATGTTGAAAATGTTTAGTGGCTCTCATATGCATGATTGTTTATTTAACTTAGAGCCCATATTACTTGTCTTCTCTCTTGAGTTGAATGCTTGAAGATTCCAGCTTAGTCCAATGCACATGCACTATTATTATTATACACATCTTTCGGTCGTGCAAGTGAAAGGCAATAATGACGATATATGATGGACTTATTGAGATGAGAAAAGTTGGTATGAACTCGACCTCTCTTGTTTTTGTAAATATGATGAGTTCATTGTTTCGGATTCAGCTTATTATGAAGTAAACATATTTGCAATGACATTTAGAGATTATAGTTGCTTGTGCCATGCTTGATTAGCTATGAGTTATAATGGTTTACCTTGCGTGCCAACATGCTATTAGAATGATTATGACGTGGTATGATGGGATGGTATCCTCCTTTGAATGTATTGAGTGACTCGACTTGGCACATGTTCACGCATGTAGTTGAATCAAATCAACATAGCCTTCATGATATTTATGTTCATGGTGGATTATATCCTACTCATGCTTGTACTCGGTGTGAATTAATTTTAATGCATGTTTATGAGTGTTGTCGCTCTCTTAGTTAGTCACTTCCCAGTCTTTTGCTAGCCTTCACCTGTACTAAGCGGGAATACTGCTTATGCATCCAAACTCCTTAAACCCCAAAGTTGTTCCATATGAGTCCACTATACCTTCCTATATGCGATATTTACCTGCCGTTCCAAGTAAATTTGTATGTGCCAAACTCCAAACCTTCAAATGAAATTCTGTTTTGTATGCTTGAGCAGCTCATGTTACAACTAGGGCTGCCTATATCTTCCATGCTAGGTGGGTTATTCTCAAGAGGAGTGGACTCCGCTTCTCATTCACGAGAAAGGGCCGGTAACCGCGATAACCAGTCCCATGATCCAAAAAGATCAAAGCAAATCAAAATAATTAAACAAAACTCCCCTAGGGCTGTTGTTAGTTATAGGCACCCGTTGTTTTGAGCAAGCCATGGATTGATGCTTGTTGGTGGTTGGGGAATATAAACCTTTACCATTCTATTTGGGAACTGCCTATAATGCATGTAGTATGGAAGATACGGCCATCTCATAGTTGTTGCGTTGACAGCAAAAGTATGCCGCTCAAAATGTTATTCAAATCTCTATTTTCAAATCGAGCTCTGGCACCTCTACAAATCCTTGCTTCCCTCTGCGAAGGTCCTATCTATTTACTTTTATGTTGAGTCATCACCCTTCCTATTAAAAGCACCCGCTGGAGAGCACACTGTCATTTGCATTCATTACTATTAGTTTATATTGGGTATGACTTGACTGGATCTCTTTTACCATGAATTACAATGTTTAGTCAGTCCTTGATCTTTAAAGGTGCTCTGCATTTATGTTTTGCGGTCTCAGAAAGGGCTAGCGAGATACCATTTTGTTATATCATGTTACGATTATTTTGAGAAAGTGTTGTCATCCGAGTTTTATTATTATGGCTCACTAGCTGATTATGCTATTGATATGAGTAATGGTGAGACCTAAGTTTTATTGTGCGTATGGTTACTTCATAATATTTGCTGAAACTTGAATGCTGGCTTTTCATGTTTACAACAACAAGAGCAAACAGAGTTTGTAAAAGTTTTTCTTTATCACATTCAGTTTATCAACTGAATTGCTTGAGGAGAAGCAAAGGTTTAAGCTTGGCGGAGTTGATACGTCTCCAACGTATCTACTTTCCCAAACACTTTTGCCCTTGTTTTGGACTCTAACTTGCATGATTTGAATGAAACTAACCCGGACTAACGCTGTTTTCACCAGAATTACCATGATGTTGTTTTATGTGTAGAAAAGAAAAGTTATCGGAATGTCCTGAAAATCCACGGAGGCACTTTTTGGAATTAATAAGAATTTTTGGGCGAAAAAAATACACCAGGGGGCCCACACCCTATCCACGAGACAGCCCCCCTATAGGGCACACCCCCTATGTCGTGGGCCCCCTGGACCTCCACCGACCTCAACTCCAACTCCATATATTCACATTCGGGGAGAAAAAAATCAGAGAGAAAGTTTCATCGCGTTTTACGACATGGAGCCTCCGCCAAGCCCTAATCTCTCTTGGGAGGGTTGATCTGGAGTCCGTTCAGGGCTCCGGAGAGGGGGTTTCGTCGCTATCGTCATCATCAACCATCCTCCATCACCAATTTCATGATGCGCACCGCCATGCGTGAATAATTCCATCGTAGGCTTGCTGGAGGGTGATGGGTTGGATGAGATTTCTTATGTGTTGGGGAACGTTGCAGAAAATTAAAAATTTTCCTACGGTTTCACCAAGATCCATCTATGAGTTCATCTAGCAACGAGCAACGGGAGAGAGTTTGCATCTACATACCACTTGTAGATCGCGTGCGGAAGCTTGCAAGGTGATGATGGAGTCGTACTCGAACGTGATTCAGATCACCGATGTCCAAGTGCTGAACGGACAGCACCTCCGTGTTCAACACACGTGCGGGCGGAGACGTCTCCTCCTTCTTGATCCAGCAAGGGAAGGAGAGGTTGAGGAAGACAGCTCCACCGCGAACGACGGCGTGGTGATGGTGGAGAAGCGATACTCGGCTGTGGCTTCGCCGAGCTCTTACGGAGGAGGAGAGGTGTTGGGAGGGAGGGCTGCGCCTTGGAGATGGGTACAGCAGCCCCCTCCCTCCCCTTTATATAGGCACCACAGGGGCTGGCCCCGAGATCCAATCTCCGAGGGGGCGGCCAAGGGGGTGGAGTGCCCCCAAGCCGGTGGGCGCCCCCCCCCTAGGGTTTCAACCCTAGGCGCAGGGGTGGGCCTAGGGGCGCACCAGCCCACTATGGGCTGGTTCCTCCCACTTCAGCCCATGGGGCCCTCCGGATAGGTGGCCCCACCGGTGGACCCGGGACCCTTCCGTGGTCCCAGACATTACTGGAGACCCCAAACTTTCCGATGGCGAAATACCACTTCCTATATATTATTCTTTACCTCCGGACCCTTCCGAACTCCTCGTGACGTCCGGATCCCATCCGGACTCGAACAACATTCGTAGTCTCATACTTGACTTCCTACTAACCCTAGCGTCCACCGAACCTTAAGTGTGTAGACCCTACGGGTTCGGAGACACGAGACATGACCGAGACGACTCTCGGGCAATAACCAACAGCGGGTCTGGATACCCATGTTGGCTCCCACATGCTCCTCGATGATTTCATCGGTTGAACCACGATGTCGAGGATTCGATCAAACCACATATGCAATTCCCTTTGTCAATCGATGCGTTACTTGCCCGAGACTCGATCGTCGGTATTCCAATACCTTGTTCAGGTCTCGTTACGCAAGTCACTTTACTCGCATCGTAATGCATGATCCCGTGGCAACACCTTGGTCACCTTGAGCTCATTATGATGATGCATTACCGAGTGGGCCCAGAGATACCTCTCCGTCATACGGAGTGACAAATCCATCCTCGATCGTGTCAACCCAACAGATACTTTCGGAGATACCGTAATGCACCTTTATAGTCACCCGATTCGTTGTGACGTTTGATACACCCAAGGCACTCCTACGGTATCCGGGACTTGCATGATCTCATGGTCGAAGGAAGAGATACTTGACATTGGCAAAGCTCTAGCAAACGAACTACACGATCTTTGTGCTATGCTTAGGATTGGGTCTTGTCCATCACATCATTCTCCCAATGATGTGATCCCGTTATCAACGACATCTAATGTCCATAGTCAGGAAACCATGACCATCTGTTGATCACAACGAGCTAGTCAACTAGAGGCTCACTAGGGACATATTGTGGTCTATGTGTTCACACGTGTATTATGATTTCCGATAATACGCTTATAGCATGAACAAAAGACAATTATCATGAACAATGAAATATAATAATACTTTTATTATTTCCTCTAGGGCATATTTCCAACAGTCTCCCACTTGCACTAGAGTCACTAATCTAGTTACATTGTGATGAATCGAGCACCCATAGAGTTACGGTGTTGATCATGTTTTGCACGCGAGAGAGTTTAGTCAGCGGATCTGCGACATTCAGATCCGTGTGCACTTTGCAAATCTCTATGTCTCCATCTTGAACATTTTCACGGATGGATTTGAAGCGACGCTTGATGTGCTGGTCTTCTTGTGAAACCTGGGCTCCTTGGCAAGGGCAATAGCTCGGTGTTGTCACAAAAGAGTTTGATCGGCCCCGACGCATTGGGTATGACTCCTAGGTCGGTGATGAACTCCTTCACCCAAATTGCTTCATCGCTGCCTCCGAGGCTGCCATGTACTCCGCTTCACACGTAGATCCCGCCACGACGCTTCGCTTGCAGCTGCACCAGCTCTCGCTCCACCATTCAACATATACACGATCCGGTTTGTGACTTAGAGTCATCAAGATCTGAGTCGAAGCTAGCGTCGGCGTAACCCTTCTGACGAGCTCTTCGTCTCCTCCATAAACGAGAAACATGTCCTTTGTCCTTTTCGGTACTTCAGATATTCTTGACCGCTGTCCAATGATCCTTGCGGGATTACTTTGGTATCTCGCAACCAAACTTACGGCAAGGTTTACATCGGGTCAGTACACAACATGGCATACATAATAGATCCTATGGCTGAAGCATAGGGATGACACTCATCTCTTCTTTATCTTTTGCCGTGGTCGGTGGTCGAGCCGAGCTCAATCTCACACCTTGTAACATAGGCAAGAACCCTTCTTGGACTGATCCATTTTGAACCTCTTCAAAATCTTATCAAGGTATGTGCTTTGTGAAAGACCTATGAGGCGTCTCGATCTATCTCTATAGATCTTGATGCCTAATATATAAGCAGCTTCTCCAAGGTCCTTCATTGAAAAACACTTATTCAAGTAGGCCTTAATGCTATCCGAAGTTTTGTATCATTTCCCATCAAGAGTATGTCATCTACATATAATAGGAGAAATGCTACTGAGCTCCCACTCACTTTCTTGTAAACGCAGGCTTCTCCATAAGTCTCATAAACCCAAACGCTTTGATCATCTCATCAAAGCGAATGTTCCAACTCGAGATGCTTGCACCAGCCCATAAATGGATCATTGGAGCTTGCATACTTTGTTAGCATTCGAGGATCGACAAAACCTTCCGCCTGCATCATATACAGCTTCTTCCTTAAGATGTCCGTTAAGGAATGCCGTTTTGGCGTCCATCGCCCATATCTCATAATCATAGTATGCGGCAATTGCTAACATGATTCGGACGGACTTTAGCTTCGCTACGGGAGAGAATGTCTCGTCGTAGTCAATCCCTTGAACTTGTCGATAACCCTTAGCGACAAGTCGAGCTTTATAGATGGTAACATTACCATCTGCGTCCGTCTTCTTCTTAAAAATCCATTTGTTTTCTATCGCTCACCGATCATCGGGCAAGTCTGTCAAAGTCCATACTTTGTTTTCATGCATGGATTCTATCTCGGATTTCATGGCTTCAAGCCATTTGTTGGAATCTGGGCCCGCCATCGCTTCTTCATAGTTCGAAGGTTCACCGTTGTCTAACAACATGATTTCCAGGACAGGGTTGCCGTACCACTCTGGTGTGGAACGTGTCCTTGTGGACCTACGAAGTTCAGTAGTAACTTGATCCGAAGTACCTTGATCATCATCGTTGTTTTCCTCTTGGTTGGTGTGGGCATCACAGAACGGTTTCTGCGCACCACTTTCCCGTTCGAGAGGTAGTACTTCATCGAGTTCTACTTTCCTCCCACTTACTTCTTTCGAGAGAAACTCTTTTCCCAGAAAGCATCCGTTCTTGGCAACAAAGATCTTGCCTTCGGATCTTAAGTAGAAGGTATACCCAACGGTTTCCTTAGGGTATCCTATGAATACGCATTTTTCCGACTTGGGTTCGAGCTTTTCAGGTTGAAGTTTCTTGACATAAGCATCGCATCCCCAAACTTTTAGAAACGACAGCTTAGGTTTCTTCCCAAACCATAATTCATACGGTGTCGTCTCAACGGATTTAGACGGTGCCCTATTTAAAGTGAATGTAGCTGTCTCTAGAGCGTATCCCCAAAATGATAGCGGTAAATCGGTAAGAGACATCATAGACCGCACCATATCCAATAGAGTGCGATTACGACGTTCGGACACACCGTTTATTTGAGGTGTTCGGTAGCGTGAGTTGTGAAACGATTCCACATTTCCTTAAGTGTGTACCAAATTCGTGACTTAAGTATTCTCCTCCACGATCTGATCGTAGGAACTTTATCTTTCGGTCACGTTGATTCTCTACCTCACTTTGAAATTCCTTGAACTTTTCAAAGGTCTCAGACTTGTGTTTCATTAAGTAGACATATCCATATCTACTTAAGTCATCGGAGAGTGAGAACATAACGATATCCTCCATGAGCCTCAACGCTCATTGGACCGCACACATCGGTATGTATGATTTCCAACAAGTTGGTTGCTCGCTCCATTGTTCCGAGAACGGAGTCTTGGTCATTTTGCCCAAGAGGCATGGTTCGCATGTGTCAAACGATTCATAATCAAGAGACTCTAAAGTCCATCAAGATGGAGCTTCTTCATGCGCTTGACACCAATGTGACCAAGGCGGCGATTACCACAAGTATGTGGGACTATCGTTATCAACTTTACATCTTTTGGCTTCCACACTATGAACATGTGTAACATTACGCTCGAGATTCATTAAGAATAAACCATTGACCATCGGAGCATGACCATAAAACATATCTCTCATATAAATCGAACAACCATTATTCTCGGACTTAAATGAGTAGCCATCTCAGATTAAACGAGATCCAGATACAATGTTCATGCTCAAACATGGCACTAAATAACAATTATTAAGGTTCAAAACTAATCCCATGGGTAAATGTAGAGGCAGCGTGCGACGGCGATCACATCGACTCGGAACCATTCCCGACGCGCGCCGTTACCTCGTCCTTCGCCAGTCTCCGTTTATTCCGCAGCTCTGCTTGTGAGTTACAAATATGAGCAACGGCACCGTATCAAATACCGGGAGTTACTACGAGTAATCTTGGTAAGGTACACATCAATTACATGTATATCAAATATACCTTTGGTGTTGCGGCCTTCTTATCCGCTAAGTATTTGGGGCAGTTCCGCTTCGGTGACCCTTCCCTTGCAATAAAAGCACTCGGTCTCGTGCTTGGGTCCATTCTTTGACTTCTTCCGGCAACAAGCTTACGGCGCGGCAACATCTTTGCCGTCCTTCTTGAAGTTCTTCTTACCCTTGCCCTTCTTGAACTTAGTGGTCTTATTGACCATCAACACTTGATGTTCTTTCTTGATTTCAGCCTCTGCTGACTTGACATCGAGAACACTTCAGAATGGTCTTTACCATCCCTGCATGTTGTAGTTCATCACAAAGCTCTTGTAGCTTTGTGGGAGCGATCGAGGATTCTGTCAATGACCGCCTCATCAGGGAGGTTTATGTTCACTGGGTCATACGGTTGTGCAACCTGGACATCTTGAGGATGTGCTCACCGACGTAACTGTTTTCCTCCATCTTACAACTATAGAACTTGTCGGAGACATCATATCTCTCGACCGGGCATGAGATTGGAAAACTAGTTTCAGCTCTTGAACATCTCATATGCTCCGTGATGCTCAAAACGCTTTTGGAGCCCGGTTCTAAGCTGTAGAGCATGCCGCCTTTGAACGAGGGAGTAAACATCGAGCGAGTCCGCCAAACGTTCAAATCGTCTTGTAGTGCTGGGAGAACAGGTGGGTCACCTAGCGGTGCTTCTAGGACATATTGTTTCTTGGCAGCTATGAGGATGATCCTCAGGTTCCGGACCCAGTCCGTATAGTTGCTGCCATCATCTTTCAGCTTGGTTTTCTCTAGGAAGCGTTGAAGTTCATGTTGACATTAGCGTTGGCCATTGATCTACAAGACATATTTGCAAAGGTTTTAGACTAAGTTCATGATAATAAAGTTCTAATCAAATTATGAACTCCCACTTAGATTAGACATCCCTCTAGTCATCTAAGTGTTACACGATCCGAGTCGACTAGCCCGTGTCCGATCATCACGTGAGACGGACTAGTCATCATCGGTGAACATCTTCATGTTGATCATATCTTCCATACGACTCGTGTTCGACCTTTCGGTCTCCGTGTTCCGAGGCCATGTCTGTACATGCTAGGCTCGTCAAGTTAACCCTAAGTGTTTTCGCTGTGTAAAACTGTCTTACACCGTTGTATGTGAGCGTAAGGATCCATCACACCGATCATCACGTGGTGCTTAGAAACGACGAACTGTAGCAGCGGTGCACGTTAGGGAGAACACTTCTTGAAATTTTAGTAAGGATCATCTTATTTACTACCGTCGTCCTAAGTAAACAAGATGCATAAACATAATAAACATCACATGCAATTATATAGTTGTGACATGATATGGCCAATATCATAAAGCTCCATTGATCTCCATCTTCGAGGCTTCATGATCATCCTGTCACCGGCTTGACACCATGATCTCCATCATCATGATCTCCATCATCATGTCTTCATGAAGTTGTCACGCCAACGACTACTTCTACTTCTATGACTAACGCGTTTAGTAATGAAGTAAAGTAGTTTACATGGCGTTCTTCAATGACACGCAGGTCATACAAAAAAATAAAGACAACTCCTATGGCTCCTGCCGGTTTTTATACTCATCGACATGCAAGTCGTGAATCCTATTACAAGAACATGATCTCATACATCACAATTCATCATTCATCACAACTTCTGGCCATATCACATCACATGATCAATCGCTGCAAAAACAAGTTAGACGTCCTCTAATTGTTGTTGCATCTTTTACGTGGTTGCGATTGGGTTCTAGCAAGAAAGTTTTCTTACCTACGAAAACACCACAACGTGATTTTGTCAACTTCTATTTACCCTTCATAAGGGCCTTGTTCATCGAATCCGCTCCAACTAAAGTGGGAGAGACAGACACCCGTCAGCCACCTTATGCAACTAGTGCATGTCAGTCGGTGGAACCGGTCTCACGTAAGCGTACGTGTAAGGTTGGTCGGGCCGCTTCATCCCACAATACCGTTGAGCAAGAAAAGACTAGTAGAGGCAAGTAAGATGACAAGATCAACGCCCACAACAAATTGTGTTCTACTCGTGCATTAGAGAACTACGCATAGACCTAGCTCATGATGCCACCGTTGGGGAGCGTTGCGAGAAAATTAAAATTTTCCTACGGTTTCACCAAGATCCATCTATGAGTTCATCTAGCAACGAGCAGCGGAGAGAGTTTGCATCTACATACCACTTGTAGATCGCGTGCGAAGCTTGCAAGGTGATGATGGAGTCGTACTCGAGCGTGATTCAGATCACCGATGTCCAAGTGCTGAGCGGACAACACCTCCGCGTTCAACACACGTGCGGGACGGAGACGTCTCCTCCTTCTTGATCCAGCAAGGGGAAGGAGAGGTTGAGGAAGACAGCTCCACCGGCAAAGACGACGGCGTGGTGATGGTGGAGAAGCGAGATCTCGGCTGTGGCTTCGCCGAGCTCTTACGGAGGAGGAGAGGTGTTGGGAGGGAGGGCTGCGCCTTGGAGATGGGTACAGCAGCCCCTCCCCCCCCTTTATATAGGCACCACAGGGGGTGGCGGCCCTGGAGATCCAATCTCCGGGGCGGCGGCAAGGGGTGGAGTGCCCCCAAGCCGGTGGGCGCCCCCCCCCTAGGGTTTCAACCCTAGGCGCGGGGTGGGCCTAGGGGCACACCAGCCCACTATGGGCTGGTTCCTCCCACTTCAGCCCATGGGGCCCTCCGGATAGGTGGCCCCACCCGGTGGACCCCCGGGACCCTTCCGGTGGTCCCGGTACATTACCGGGAGACCCCTAAACTTTCCCGATGGCCGAAATACCACTTCCTATATATTATTCTTTACCTCCGGACCCTTCCGGAACTCCTCGTGACATCCGGGATCCCATCCGGGACTCCGAACAACATTCGGTAGTCACATACTTGACTTCCTACTAACCCTAGCGTCACCGAACCTTAAGTGTGTAGACCCTACGGGTTCGAGAGACACGCAGACATGACCGAGACGACTCTCGGGCAATAACCAACAGCGGGGTCTGGATACCCATGTTGGCTCCCACATGCTCCTCGATGATTTCATCGGTTGAACCACGATGTCGAGGATTCGATCAAACCCTGTATGCAATTCCCTTTGTCAATCGGTACGTTACTTGCCCGAGACTCGATCGTCGGTATCCCAATACCTTGTTCAGTCTCGTTACCGGCAAGTCACTTTACTCGTACCGTAATGCATGATCCCGTGGCCAACACCTTGGTCACCTTGAGCTCATTATGATGATGCATTACCGAGTGGGCCCAGATACCTCTCCGTCATACGGAGTGACAAATCCCGCCTCGATCGATGTCAACCCAACAGATACTTTCGGAGATACCGTAATGCACCTTTATAGTCACCCGATTCGTTGTGACGTTTGATACACCCAAGGCACTCCTACGGTATCCGGGAGTTGCATGATCTCATGGTCGAAGGAAGAGATACTTGACATTGGCAAAGCTCTAGCAAACGAACTACACGATCTTTGTGCTATGCTTAGGATTGGGTCTTGTCCATCACATCATTCTCCCAATGATGTGATCCCGTTATCAACGACATCTAATGTCCATAGTCAGGAAACCATGACCATCTGTTGATCACAACGAGCTAGTCAACTAGAGGCTCACTAGGGACATATTGTGGTCTATGTGTTCACACGTGTATTATGATTTCCGGATAATACAGTTATAGCATGAACAAAAGACAATTATCATGAACAATGAAATATAATAATACTTTTATTATTGCCTCTAGGGCATATTTCCAACTTTATGTAATCAAGTTAGTTTTGTTAGGGTTTGATCCCTAGTATCCACTATGCTCTGAGATTGATGTTGCTATGACTTTGCTATGCTTAATGCTTGTCACTAGGGCCCGAGTGCCATGATTTCAGATCTGAACCTATTATGTTTTCATGAATATATGTGTGTTCTTGATCCTATCTTGCAAGTCTATAGTCACCTATTATGTGTTATGATCCGACAACCCCGAAGTGACAATAATCGGGATACTTCTCGGTGATGACCGTAGTTTGAGGAGTTCATGTATTCACTGTGTGCTAATGCTTTGTTCCGGTTCTCTATTAAAAGGAGGCCTTAATATCCCTTAGATTCCACTAGGACCCCGCTGCCACGGGAAGGTAGGACAAAAAGATGTCATGCAAGTTCTTTTCCATAAGCACGTATGACTATATTCGGAATACATGCCTACATTACATTGATGAATTGGAGCTAGTTCTGTGTCACCCTATGTTATAGCTATTACATGAGGAATTGCACCCAGCATAATTATCCATCACTGATCCATTGCCTACGAGCTTTTCAGATATTGTTCTTCGCTTATTTACTTTTCCGTTGCTATTGTTACAACTACTACAAGAACCCAAAAACTATTATCTTTACTTTTGCCACTGTTACCTTTATTATCATACCACTTTTGCTACTAAATACTTTGCTGCAGATACTAAGTTATCCAGGTGTGGTTGAATTGACAACTCAACTGCTAATACTCAAGAATATTCTTTGGCTCCCCTTGTGTCGAATCAATAAATTTGGGTTGAATACTTTACCCTCGAAAGCTATTGCGATCCCCTACACTTGTGGGTTATCAGGCCTGCTCGTCCACCTGGGAGGAGCCTAGGGGGCCCGTGGAGGCGGTTCCGCACGCGACGCCCCCCTGGCCCAAGGGGCGCGACACCCCCAGGCTGGCAAGGCAGTGTACCGGAGATGGTGGGCAGCGGAGTAGAGGGGCTGGGGGCTGGCCTCATGATGATGGCCCCTGGTGCCTCCTTGACGCCATCGATGGGCTCGTTGTGTGAACAAAAGAGAGCCTTGTACACCTTCCCTCCGTCGGCCAAGATATCCGGATCACCAAGGCCACATGGGGCCAGGACCTCATATGAGCCAACCCAGCGCCTCGCTAGTACCTTCGACAGCAACAGTCGCCAGCTACGACCAATATCTTTGGAACATGTCACGCTAACCCTTGATCGTAGGTAAATACGGCGGCGCACCTCCGGACGTTGGCCCCGCCTCGGGCAGGAAGGGAACACCAGGGGATCGCGCAGGGGGAGCCTGGTGCTAGAGCTCCCCCCGCACCGCAAGGCGCAGGGCGCCACCACTACGGTGACGCCTGCATCCTGAAGCGGGTCCTCCATCGAGGAAGGCGCCAGCGAGCCCTTCCCCTGGGCGAGGGCCTGCAGCCACCCGACCACTGCATGCATAGCCCCTTACCCATTGGTCCCGTCCTAGTTTTCGGACGCCCCAACGGTGGTCGGGGCATGCGCGGGGCGGGGTCCCTGCCCGGGAGGCAAGGAGTGCCCCTCAAGTCTCCGCTCATGAAACTCTCACATAATAATGAGTGAGGCTGTACACGCCTTGGAGTCTCCCGAGCGCTGCCCCTGAGCCTCACGGGGGCTCCCACCCACGTCCAAGTGGAAGCACCATGCTCCGTGCTGGCAGTCGACATTGTCCTCCAATGACTATGCCCACGCCTAGTGGAAGCACTAAGCTCCGCGCTGGTGAGAGGACTAGTGTAGATGCCAGACGCGGTCGTCTTTCTTGCTCTCTTTTGTAATCTAGTTTGCTGCTTTTGAAATGAATTCAAGGTTTTGTGCGCTTGTTAAAAGAAAAAGGGGGGAATTTTTCGATTCGTGGTGTTTCCTTGTTCTCCTATTTGTGTTTTGGGAGGCACGGCTCATGCCTGCTGCTCTCCCCTCGAGCACCCCGCGAGCGGGGGCTGGATGTGGCGTACGCATCTGAGCTGGCCCAAGCGGCATCAGGATCCCCCCAGGGGCCAAGGAAATTATTGTCACGGGTCCGCCTGTGCACACACCTTGCCAAAGTTTTGGCATTTGGATCCTCACGCGACGCTCTCGAGAGAGCTAGCAGGCACGCACCATGCCCGACACCCGGCTCCGAGCCGTAGGGGCACTTATCACCGGGCGCCCCCCACGCTCCCGTGAAGCTCGACGCCAGGCGGAGGCACACCAGGAGGCCTCAAGCTCATGCAAGCCCCTCCTAAGATTCCATGGGTTGGGGGCCCGGAGGAATCACCCCAGGAGAAGCGCGTCTCTACGATACAAGAACCCGTCCAAGGTCGCAAACACAAAGATAAGCCATGCCAACTACTCTAGTCAGGAGCCCTACAGCTCTCGACGACACGTTTTCGAAATTAATTTAGAGGGCATATTCTTGTTCCATGTATTACAGGGGAGCCCCCTCCAAAAAATGCTTGCACGCCCATTTTGGCAGGTAAACAAGGGAATACAAGCCTAGCGGGACGCACTACCGCCGCTGACGTTGTCATCATCATCACCATCAGTTCCGCCCTCTTCGGCCGCGAGTGCAGCCACGTCATCGGCAAAGGTGAACTCCGCAATTAGGTCGTCCACCCAGCTCGCCAGGTCGCCCTGGGTTACTCCGGGCATGAGGGCTATTGCAGCGTTGAAATCAAAGTTAGGATTGAGGCTAAGGAGGTAGCTGAAGACGCATGAGAACGCGCGCCCAAGGAGTGTTGGGGAACGTAGTAATTTCAAAAAAATTCCTACGCACACGCAAGATCATGGTGATGCATAGCAATGGGAGTGGAGAGTGATGTCCACGTACCCTCGTAGACCGAAAGCGGAAGCGTTAAAACAACACGGTTGATGTAGTCGTACATATTCACGGCCCGACCGATCAAGCACCGAAACTACGGCACCTCCGAGTTCTAGCACACGTTCAGCTCGATGACATTCCCCGTACTCCGATCCAGCAGAATGTTGGGGAAGAGTTCCATCAGCACGACGGCGTGGTGACGATCTTGATGTTCTACCGTCGCAGGGCTTCGCCTAAGCACCGCTACAATATTATCGAGGAGGACTATGGTGGAGGGGGCACCGCACATGGCTAAGAGATCAAGAGATCAATTGTTGTGTCTAGAGGTGCCCCCCTGCCCTCGTATATAAAGGAGCCAGGGGGAGGGGGCACGCCAAGGGGAGTCCTACTCCCACCGGGAGTAGGACTCCCTCCTTCCTTGTAGGACTAGGAGAAGGGGGGAAGGAGGAGGGAGAGAGGAAGGAAAGGGAGGCGCTGTCGTGGTTCTAAGTCTGACAGTAGAGTAGGGGGGTAGGTATGGAGAGGCAAGGTCCTAGCTATGGAGAAGTTGTAAACACAAGCGATGTACGAGTTCAGGCCCTTCTCGGAGGAAGTAAAAGCCCTACATCTCGGAGCCCTGAGGCGGTCGAGTGGATTATGTGTATTGGTGTTACAAGAGTGCGAACCCCTCTGCCTGTGGAGGGGGGTGGCTTATATAGTCGCCAGACCCCAGCCAGCCCACATAATGGAGGGTTAAAGTACATTAAGCTCAAGGCGTTCGTAACGCCCTCATAAAGTGCCTTAACTATCATTAAGTCTATTCAATTACAGGCCGTTGCGTTGCGGAGTGTCTTCTGACCTTCTGGTGGTCGAGTGTATCTTCATGGTCGAGTGAGTCTCCATGGTCGAGTCCTTCTAGTCAGTCGAGTGGGTTCCTCGTTGGTCGACTGGAAGGTGATCTCTTCTAAGGGTGTCCTTGGGTAGGACGTTTAGGTCAGGCCTATGACCCTACCCTAGGTACATGAATCCATCATTAGCCCCCGGATGGGTCGAGGCTTGAATGAGGAAGGAGTTGATGCTGTTTCCGATTGAACTTTAGCATGCCGGTTATGCGTCGGTCTTGACCAAGATCTTCTTTGTTGATAACGAGCAACTTTTCTTGATCGACTCGATCCATTCTTGTTCTTTCGTCGAGTGATCTTTTGTACTTTGCGGTTCGGCGACGGATCGCAGGAAATCTCGCGCTTGATGACCGATCTGCTGCTCATGGATTCCGCGAATCTGAAATTTGGGGAAGAGCCTTGGCCAGAACGGACCGCGGCGCTCGGACGGGACAGGACATGGACGTCTCGATCTCTGCGCCGCTTTTTCCGCCACGTATCGTGTCAATGCAACTGTTTCGGGATATGATTGGATTGCCCGGGTCCACCTATCATCCACTCGGAAGGGATGTTATAAATGCGACTTGTGAGGGTTTCTGCATAGTACTCCATTCTTTCTCCTCTGCTCTCCTCGTCTCCGCCCAACGCAACCGCTGTCATCTCCGCAACGCTCTCCCTTGCGCATTTTGCCGGCGGCCATGGGCAAGGAGAAGACGGCGGTGCTGGAGCGCGCAAAGAAGGCGTCGGCAGCGGAGAAGGCGTCGGCGGCGGAGAAGGCGAAGGGAGATCCACCAGCCGCATGGGTCTTCGCCGAGATCCCGCTTTGCGAAGGGCTGGGTCGAGGAGATTGGATCGATCGACCATCGAGGAGAAGGATCTCCTCGACATGGCCAACGACGGGCTGATCCCCCACGGCGTCGCGAGGCTTCGAGGAAAGGAGTGGCAACCCCAGCCGAAGAGGGTGAGTCGTGCTCTGGCCACTCATGTCGATCGAGGATTTTCTCTGCCACCGAGCATTTTCTTTCGGGGTTTTTTGAACTTCTTTGGAGCCCAGCTCCACCACTTTACTCCAAACTCCATCGCGTATCTTGCTGCATTCGTATCCATGTGTGAAAACTTCTTGGGCTGCCGACCGCACTGGGGCTTGTTCAAGCACATCTTCACATGTCGTTCTCAGACTGTGAAGAAGGCGTGTCCAGGCGATGAGAAAACCCAAGTGGTCCAGATGTGCGGGGGCCTAGGAATCCAAGTGAGGAATAAGAGCACCTTCCCAGCCATGTCTTTTCCCGAATCGGTCGGGGGGCGGCGGTCGACTGATTCTCTCGCTGAATGAGTGACCTTGGGGACAGTCGAGTGGACTTCCTCCTTTCACCATGAGTCGAGTGAACAAACCCTCCTCTCTGAAGGTGGTTCCGGAGGAGAGAGCTGATGTGAAGATGTTGATGGATCGCGTGGTGCAGTTGGTTCGGGATGGCGTGGCTGGCATGGACCTTCGGAGGTTTTCCTCCGGGCGAATCCAGCCTCTTGATTCCGGAGCCACCGCATGTGGTTGTCTTCGGAACCAAGACGAGACTCGAGTCCACCGGAAGCGGTCGGCAGCGCAATAGTGGAAAGGTGGATGGCGCGATCATCGGGAACAAAGATAATCCTCGTGGATCCGGGAGGATTTCTCCACTCGACCATCACAGGCGTTCGGATAAGGTACATTTGCTCGCTTTCCATTGTATGTCTGTTGAATTTGTTTACGTATGTTACGCAATTTGGTCGATTGAACTCTGTCTTGGCGTCTTCGAGCCCTTACCGAGCTGTACTCAATGCCCAATGGAGCTCAGGCTCCGACTGAAGAGGGAGAAGCCAGCGGGGGTGAGAGCCACGATGAGTGGGATTCGGACGCTGCTGAAGATGACGATGACGACGACGACGATGATGAGGACGAAGTAGAGGAGGAGGAGGAGGAGGAGGTTGCACCACCGCGCTTGGAAAGGCGGTCGAAACTCGTTCATGACCTCGCGATGAGCGCGTAGGGGGTTTCGATCGCCTCGCATGATCGACCACGCCTCGGACCGCTTCTCGGTGCCGATCGAGAAGGCGCCAAGCGATCGAAGGTAGCTCCGTCGAGGCCAACCAAGCCCTCGCCGAAAATGAAGGTGTCCATCCCCACCATATCGAGCGTAAACATATTACTTAAGTCTTCTGTCTTGTACAAGCTTTATCTCTGGTTGATACTTGAGTTAATCGGTGATTCTTTGGAACTTGTCTGCAACCACGAAACCTCAGGCAAGGCTGAGGACCATGAGATGGAGGACGCGGCAACCTCAAATCCTAGTACTATACCCTTAATTTTGTCCTTAGTCGACTGACTCATGTTTTCAAACTTTGATTCTTCTCTGAAGCTCCATCCAATGACATTATCACCCTTCCTGATGATGATGATGAGGACGAAGAACCACTGAGGCATAGGAGGAGCAGGAAGGCATCCACTGGCAAAGCAGCCCAAGATGTGATGGCGCCCGAGACTGCTGCCACGGAGGGGGAGAACACCACTCGACACACCGTGTCTTTCACGGTGCCGTTGACGAGTGCTCGTCCCACTTCGTCGAGTGCTGGGCAGCCTTCACTCTTCACCATGCACCACGTCCCGGAGGACCAAGCTAGCGCTGCTAAGGAGGCGTCATGGCGGGGATCATGATGGAGCGGTGAAGATCATCCGGATGCAAGCCAAGCAGCTTATGACGCCAGCTCCGCTCTTCAAAGCAATGTTCAGGTCAGTCGACCACCGCCTGTTCTGTTAGGATATGCTATCAAAACTTTTTTCTTTCTGAAATCCATAGCAATCACCCAGTGGGTGTGTCGATAAAAACTCCGTGTTAGCGGGCACGCTGAGTGCACCCGCCGGGTGTAATCCCCAAGGCTAAGGTCATTCGTTGGCGATCGGCCTTAGGCTTTATAAGTAAGATTGATCATCATTCGACTAGGCGAATGGGTTTACAAACCAGTGGGGAGCACGCTGAGTGCACCCACCGGTGTAATCCCGAGACTGTGATCGATCACTGGCGCTTGATTACGATCTGAAGCTTTTTTTGGTTGACTAGTCGACTCTGTCCTTGAATAGGACCAGTGGGGGCACGCTGAGTGCACCCACTGGGTGTAGTCCCCGAGACTACGGTCGAATGCTTGCATTCGACTGTAGTCTTAGAAACATATGATTTTCTCTTATTCACTCGGAAGCGAATTATCTTTGATATTTTGTGGATTGGTTCTTCGTAGAGATCCTGTGACCTTGCGGCTCGCTACACTGAGCTGGAGCAAAAGCACACCCAACTCGAACTGGATCTGAAGCTGGTGCAGGAGAATCTGACGAAGGCGAAGGAGGAGTCCAAAGGTATGTTCGGTGAGACCTCGACGACTCCTTTTTCCTTCCACTTGTTTCAAAATCTGACTTTGCTGTAACTTGCAGGCAAGGTGAAGGAGGCCCAGAAGAAAAAAGACCTTGAGCTAGCTGAGAAGACCAAGCTTGCTGACGAGAAGTTAGCCTCAGTTACCAAGCTCGAACAGGAAAATACCAATCTGAAAGCTGCTCTGGCAATTGCCACCAAGGATGTCGACCGACTGAAAGCTGACAAGACCACTCTGACCGAGAAGATCAACCAGTTGACTGGGAAGAAGAATGACCTTGAAGGCTTCCTGGGTGGTCTTGCTAAGAAATTGTTCCTTATGCTCGAAGGTACCTTTTTTTCAGTCGACCAACATTTTCAATTGCGATGCTTCCATTCGACCGGTGTCTTGACTCGGCATTTTGTATTTGCAGAATTCTGTCGAAACTTTGAAGAAGAGACTAGCCAGCTGGAACCAAACCTTGACCCCGTCAATTCTCCGGTGAATGATGAAGTTGCCATGAATGTCTTCAGACTAGAGTCCCGTGTTGCAGCTGTCGTGGACTACCTCGCAAGGATGAAGGTTGCTACGTCCCGCATCGACTCGACGCTCTGGCCCAGGGCGACACTCCAAAATGACCTCGAGTCGCTGATGGCTCAACTGAACACCGTCCCTGACTGAGTGCAGGAGTGGAAGAAGTCCTCGGCTCGGTGTGGCGCAGATGTCGCCCTGTGCCTGGCCCGAGTCCATTGCAAGGATGCACGAGAAGAGAAGCTGGCGGCTCTCCGAGTGGCCAACACCAAGAAACACGACTTCAGGTCCTTCATGGAAACTTTCATCGCTGCTGCTACCCGGATCACAGACGGGATCGACCTCGATGAGTTCGTTGCTCCTTCCAGCCCTCCACAGGAGGGGTAAAAAACTTCCTTTAAGTTCGACACTTTAAATTTGCCTCGGTATGCCGAGTGGAATTGTAACCGATAAACCTTAACAGGCTTAGTGCCTGAGCACTCTCGGTTCCTTTAGGTATCGACCTAAACTTGGATTTGATGTTTGGATATGATTGCCTTTGGCTCGAATTGCCCTTTGCAGGTTCACAGCAAGATGCCTACTGCAGTCGACTTATTCCTTAGGCGAGCACTGGGCTGCAGCTAAGCCCCCGAGTGAGAGGTTTGCTCTTCACTCGGTAGGATTTTTATACCTTAGGCGAGCACTGGGCTGCAGCTAAGCCCCCGAGTGAGAGGTTTGCTCTTCACTCGGTAGGATTTTTTATACCTTAGGCGAGCTCTGGGCTGCAGCTAAGCCCCCGAGTGAGAGGTTTGCTCTTCACTCGGTAGGATTTTTATACCTTAGGCGAGCACGGGCTGCAGCTAAGCCCCGAGTGAGAGGTTTGCTCTTCACTCGGTAGGATTTTTATACCTTAGGCGAGCACGGGCTGCAGCTAATCCCCGAGTGAGAGGTTTGCTCTTCACTCGGTAGGATTTTTATACCTTAGGCGAGCAGTGGCTGCAGCTAAGCCCCCGAGTGAGAGGTTTGCTCTTCACTCGGTAGGATTTCCGTTGTATTTGTGGCGAAGCTCGGAGGAGAGGGTCGCAGTCGACCTGCACCTCGTCTTCCTTGCAAGCGCACATTATACTTATGGTGTAGCTCGGAGGAGAGGGTCGCAGTCGACCTGCCCCTCGTCCTCCTTCTAAGCCCACACATTGTACTTATGGCGTAGCTCAGAGGAGAGGGTCGCAGTCGACCTGCACCTCGTCCTCCTTGCGAGCGTACGTTGTACTTAGGCGAGTACTTGGACTGCAGCTAAGCCTCCGAGTGGAAGTCTGGCTTACCACTAGGTAGGATTTTTAATAACTTAGACGAGCACTGGGCTGTAGCTAAGCCTCCGAGTGGAAGTCTGGCTTACCACTCGGTAGGATTTTTAATAACTTAGGCGAGCACTGGGCTGCAGCTAAGCCTCCGAGTGGAAGTCTTGCTTACCACTCGGTAGGATTTTTAATAACTTAGGCGAGCACTGGGCTGCAGCTAAGCCTCCGAGTGGAAGTCTGGCTTACCACTCGGTAGGATTTTTATAACTTAGGCAAAACGGATTCGCGGCTAAGCCCCCGAGTGGAAGTCTGGCTTACCACTCGGTAGGATTTGTACAAACTTAGGCGAAACGGATTCGCGACTAAGCCACCCACTGGGGGAAAATTTTACTGGAAAAAATAAAAGGTGACAAAAATTATGAAGGAATTATGACACTATTATTTCGAAATCCATGAACTACAGAAGTACTTTATTACAACTCATCCGAGTGAAAAACTTTAAGTGTAAAATGGGCGGAGCAGATCCGCATTCCAAGCTCGGGGCTCTTCGATATTGTGCTCAACGTTATAAAGACGATACGCCCCGTTGTGGAGAACTTTGGTGACAATGAAGGGTCCTTCCCAGGAAGGAGCGAGCTTATGTTGTTTCTGCTGATCCACTCAGAGAACTAGATCTCCTTCCTGGAAGGCTCGATCTCTCACATTTCTGGCGTAAAGGCGACGCAAGTCTTGCTGGTAGATGGTCGAGCGGATCAGAGCCATCTCCCTTTCCTCCTCTAGAAGGTCGACTGCGTCCTGACGCGCTTGCTCAGCTTCTGCTTCATTGTAAAGTTCAATTCGGGGAGCGTTGTGAAGAAGATCACTCGGGAGGACTGCTTCAGCTCCATAGACCAAGAAGAATGGAGTTCTTCCGGTCGACCGATTAGGCGTGGTCCGCAATCCCCAAAGCACTGAAGGGAGTTCGTCGACCCATGCTCCAGCCGCATGCTTGAGATCTCGCATCAGTCGGGGCTTCAAACCCTTGAGGATTAAGCCGTTGGCCCATTCTGCCTGTCCATTCGACTGTGGATGGGCCACTGAAGCGTAGTCGACTCGCGTGCCTTGAGCGTTGCAGAAATCTTTGAATTCTTCCGAGTCAAAATTCGACCCATTATCCGTGATGATGCTGTGCGGGACTCCATATCTGAACGTCAACTCCCTGATGAAGGAAACGGCAGTACCGGCATCGAGATTCTTGATTGGTTTAGCTTCAATCCACTTGGTGAACTTGTCGACTGCTACCAGCACATGCGTGAAACCGCTCCGACCCGTTCGCAAGGGACCGACCATGTCCAACCCCCATACTGCGAAAGGCCAGACGAGTGGAATGGTCTTCAGAGCTGATGCAGCTTGTGTGACATATTGGAATAGAACTGACATCCTTCGCACTTGTCCACTATTTCTTTCGCCATCTCATTCGCCCTTGGCCAGTAAAATCCGGCTCGGTATGCTTTGGCTACAATGGTCCGAGAGGACGCATGGTGACCACAGGTCCCCGAGTGGATGTCATTGAGTATGACTCGACCTTCTTCTGGCGTTATGCATCTTTGACCAACTCCAGTCGGGCTTTCTCTATACCGCTGCCCTTTGATAACGGTAAAGGCTTTGGATCGACGGACGATCTGCTGAGCCTCTTCCTCATCTTCTGGGAGCTCTTTTCTCAGGATATATGCGATGTAGGGAACTGTCCAGTCGGGAGTGACCACTAAAACTTCCATGACCAAGTCGACCACTGCTGGGACCTCGACCTCAGTCGGGTCTGTGGCACTCTTGGGCTGTGGAGCTTCCTCTGTGAAGGGATCTTCTTTAACTGACGGAGTGTGCATATGCTCCAAAAACACACCACTCGGGATGGCTTCTCTTTTGGAACCTATCTTCGCCAGATCATCTGCTGCTTGATTTTTCAGTCGGGGGATGTGATGGAGCTCCAACCCCTCGAACTTCTTTTCCAGCTTCCTCACTGCATTGCAGTATCCAGTCATGGCTGGGCTTCTCACGTCCTACTCCTTCATCACTTGGTTGACCACTAAATCTGAGTCGCCATAGACCATCAGGCGATGGACGCTGAGTGAGATGGCCATGCGCAATCCATATAAAAGGGCCTCGTACTCTGCCTCATTGTTGGAGGAATCAAAGTGAATCTGGAGCACATACCTAAGCTTATCTCCTCTGGGGGAAACCAGAACAACCCCAGCACCGGAACCATTCAGCATTTTAGAGCCGTCAAAGAACATGGTCCAATGCTTCGAGTGAACTTCAGTCGGCTGCTGTTGTTCAATCCACTCGGCAAGGAAATATGCTATAGCCTGGGACTTAATGGCTTTCTTTGTCTCAAATTTGATATCAAGGGGAAGAAGTTCAATCGCCCATTTCGCCACTCGACCGGTTGCGTCTCTGTTGTGCAGAATCTCTGATAGAGGAGCGTCGCTGACGACTGTGATAGAATGATCAGAGAAATAATGAGCAACCTTCTTCGTGGTCATGTATATCCCATACACAAGCTTCTGATAATGCGGATATCGCTGCTTGGATGGAGTCAAGACTTCAGACAAATAATACACTGGGCGTTGAACTTTGAAGGCTTTTCCTTCCTCTTCCCGCTTTCGATCGTAAGCCTTTGATCGACGACTTGTCCTGTGGCTGCGATATAGAGCAACAGAGGCTCTTTGCTGATTGGAGCAGCAAGCACCGGCTGGTGGAGAGCGAGCTTTTAGCTCGGCAAGCGCTGCATCGACTTCGAGTCCACTCGAACTTGTCGGCCTTCTTCATCGATCGGTAAAGAGGCAATGCCTTTTCACCGAGTCGTGAGATGAATCGACTTAATGCGGCCAAGCATCCAATAAGCTTCGGGCGTCGTGCACTCGCATGTATGCGTTTCATTCGAGAATAGTGCCGATCTTCTCGGATTAGCATCGATCCCTCGTTCGAAACGAAAAACCGAGTAATTTTCCACGGGAACTCCGAATGTGCACTTTGACCGATTGAGCTTGATATCGTACCTTCGATGTTGGCAAATGTTTGGCGAGGTCGCAAGCAGGTCGGAACCCTTCGCGACTTGACGATTTATATCATCCATATATGCTTCCACATTCCGACTGATTTGGTGAAGACACTTCAATCATTCGCATAAATGTGGCTCGGCATTCTTGAGGCGAATGGCATGGTGATATAGCGAAGCACCGAATGGAGTGATGAAAGCTGTTTTTATTTCGTCGGGTCCATACAGACGGATCTGATGATACCCGGAATATGCGTCTAGAAAAGACAATCTCTCACATCCCGCGGTCGAGTCAACAATTTGATCTATGCGAGGGAGAGGAAAATGATCCTTCGGGCAGGCCCGATTGATGTGCTTAAAGTCAATGCACATGCGGAGCGACTTGTCCTTCTTGGGGACCATGACGACATTAGCGAGCCACTCGGAGTGGTATATCTCTCGGATAAATCCTGCCGCCAACAGTCGAGCCACCTCTTCACCAATAGCCTTTCTCTTCTGGATGGCGGACCGCCGAAGATGCTCTTTGACTGGTTTTGCTGACTTGTCAACTCTGAGGCGATGCTCAGCCAGATCCCACAGGAACACCCGCATGTCGGTGGCTTCCATGCAAAAATGTCCCAGTTCTCACGGAGGAACTGGATGAGCGCTTCTTCCTATTTCGGGTCGAGTGTCGTGGAGATGTGGGTCGGGGCTGCATTGGGGTCAGTCGGGTGAATGTGAACTGGCTTTGTCTCACCAGAAGACTGAAATGCAGATTCTGTGGCGGGCTTCTTAGATCGTAACAAATCACTCGGATCTGCGTTTTGCTTGTACTCTTCGAATTCGACCGCTGTCACTTGGGAGTCGGCAATCTTGAGCCCTTACGAAAGCACTCTTCTGCCTTTTTCCGATCGCGGTGACGGTGATCACTCCCTTGGGACTGGCATTTTCAGTTTGAGGTACACGTAACATGGTCGAGCCATGAATCGTGCGTAGGCTGGCCTCCCCAAAATGGCGTGGTACGCACTCTGAAAATCCACCACCTCAAAGGTCAACTTTTCCTTGCGAAAATGTTTGGAGTCACCAAAAACCACGTCCAGAGCTATTTGGCCGAGTGAGTTGGCCTTCTTCCCTGGTATGACTCCGTGGAAACTCATGTTGCTGGTGCTCAGTCGGGACATTGGGATGCCCATTCCTTTCAATGTCTGCATATAACAAATTCAGCCCACTACCACCATCCATCAGCACTTTCGTCAGTCGAGTGCCTTCGACAACTGGATCGACCACTAAAGCTTGCCTCCCAGGGGTGGCAATATGAGTCGGATGATCAGATTGGTCAAATGTGATGGGTGTTTGGGACCATTTCACATAACTTCGTTTTGCTGAGGCAACCATGTTTACCTCACGGTTAATGACTTTCAGTCGACTCTTGCTTTCCACATCCGCGAAGATCATCAGAGTGGAGTTGACATGCGGATATTCTTCCTCACTGTCCTCGTTGTCTCCAGCCTTGTCTGGCTCCTTCTCCTTGTCCTTAGACTGTTTTCCTGGCTTCTTTGGATCGAGAGTCGACCTTTGGCAGTGGTGTGCTTTGGGTAAATGATATTGCCCTCTTCATCTTTCTTCGTGTGAATATGGCATGGCATATCCATCACGTCGTTTCCTTCTTTATCCTTTACTTTCTTAGGATTCCAGGATCCTTTTGGCTTCCCCTTGAACTTCCCCTGAGTCACGGCCAGAGCCTCTCCAGGAGCTGCTGGCTCGGCTTTCCGCTTCTATTTCCGACTGGAATTTCCCTTCTCCGACTGGCTTGGCTTGTACTTGCCGCTTCGGAGTTAGTCCTCTTCCTCGCCGTTGGCGTACTTGGTAGCAATCTCCATCATACGACTCAAGGTCATGTCTCCAGTTCGACCAAACTTCAGACTCAATTCCTTGTTCTTGACGCCATCTTTGAAGGCGCAAACTGCCTGATGATCTAATACATTTTCCACAGTATGGTGCAGAGTAATCCACCTCTGAATGTACTCTCGGAGAGTTTCATTGGTCTTCTGCACACAGACTTGCAGCTCTTTCAAACCAGCCGGTCGCTTGCAAGTTCCTTCAAAGTCTGATTTAACACTCGGGACAAATCTTCCCAAGTGTATATCTTGCTAGGAGGTAACGATTCAGCCATGCCTGGCGTAACCTTCCAACATGAGGGCAAATGCTTCATGGCCACCTCGTCATTCCCACCACCAATCTGAACAGCTACTCGGTAATCTTCAAGCCAAGTTTGAGGTTGGATTCCCCGATGAATTCTTGACTCTGTTGCCAACCTGAAATTGGGGGATTCTGCGGCTCGATAGCCTTGCTAAAACACTCGGACGTAAACGTGCACTCGACTGCTCATGGGTGCATCTCTCTCGGGTCCACCTCGATGGGCTCTGTTCCGGTCGACCAAGCCTTGCACGATAATGGATCACGCGTCGAAACCTGGTTCTCTGGGGTCGACTGGAGCTCTTCGCCCCGTCTTGAATCGGCGCTCATCATCCTGTCGCCGAGGAGCGTAAGACCCTTCCCTTGGAGGGGAAATGGGCACTCGGCGCTTTCCGTCTTGGTCGAATTGGTCTCCATCTTGATCTTGCGGTTGTCGCGCCCTTCCCGCCAAGGAGGTGATCTGGGGCTGTGAGCCGATCGAGCGAGTATTCGCAGCGACGGATCGACCGTGAATTTGTTCTTGATCGCGACACGGCTGAGTTCGGTCTCCTGCTGCTCGGAGTAAATCTCGATCTGCATCAAGCCTCTCCCGCTTCCGACCGAGAAGGCTGGATGGACTCTGCTATACTGAGTTGCAGCTGCTAAATTCTGAATTGGCGTCGGTATACCCGAGTCGGCGGGAAGAGTCGATGTCGGCCGCTTCGAACTTCGTTGCACAAGACTCGTCGAGTGCTCGCTGAAGGTTCTCGAGACGGCGCGTTCACCACATTGGCCAAACGTGCTTCCTCCAAGGCGCGGGCCTCGGGGGTTTCTCCCGCGATGGGAGTGTGCAGAGCATCCATGTTCCTGCGGCGTAGCTCTTCTCTCTGCAGAGAGTCAAGTGTCTCGGGCTGGTACTCTTCATGGTCTTGCACGGGGTCTCCTCCACCGCCTGCTCCGCCCCCATGGGCGAAGCCGGGAGGACTGCGGGGACCGTCGACCGAGGATTTCCGCCGCTGGATCACTGCTATCGCATTCGGATGCAGTCTCTATGAAGCCAGTCGACAGATCGAACAGGCCATAGAGGGACTCGTCGGGCTCAATTGCCGTGACCTGGGTGATGGCTGACTGGCGAGCCACCGCGTACTTCACCCACCGCTGAAGTCTCGACCGACCAGAGCGCTTGCGCTGGTGGGAGACCGGGCGGGCGGCCGATAAAGGAGTCAACCGATATGGGTTCGACGGTTGCCGCAGCAGAACGCCGCGGACACATGCGCGGAAATGCGTCGCACCGTGGACGGGGAGCGCCTCGATGTCGAGTGGAGCCTCCTGGAGCCATGCGGAGTCGTCGGCGACAAAGGTGAGAGCACCGAGACGGATCTCGCGCCCCTCGACCAAAACTCCAGCAGTCATCCTGATGAAAGTACTCGGAAGTACCGCAACTTCTTCACAAATCGCTAAAACACCTGCCCCACGGTGGGCGCCAACTGTCGTGGTTCTAAGTCTGACAGTAGAGTAGGGGGGTAGGTATGGATAGGCAAGGTCCTAGCTATGGAGAAGTTATAAACACAAGCGATGTACGAGTTCAGGCCCTTCTCGGAGGAAGTAAAAGCCCTACGTCTCGGAGCCCTGAGGCGGTCGAGTGGATTATGTGTATTGGTGTTACAAGAGTGCGAACCCCTCTTCTGTGGAGGGGTGGCTTATATAAGTCTTGCCAGACCCCAGCCAGCCCACATAATGGAGGGTTAAAGTACATTAAGCACAGGCGTTCTTGTAACGCCCTCATAAAATGCCTTAACTATCATTAAGTCTATTCAATTACAGGCCGTTGCGTTGCGGAGTGTCTTCTGACCTTCTGGTGGTCGAGTGTATCTTCATGGTCGAGTGAGTCTCCATGGTCGAGTCCTTCTAGTCAGTCGAGTGGGTTCCTCCTTGGTCGACTGGAAGGTGATATCTTCTAAGGGTGTCCTTGGGTAGGACGTTTAGGTCAGGCCTATGACCCTACCCTAGGTACATGAATCCATCAGGCGCCGCCCCCTCTCCTTGTCCTATTCGGACTAGGGGGGAGAGGCGCGCGGCCCAGCCCTTGCCTCCTCTCCTATTCTCCACTAAGGCCCATGTAGGCCCATTAAGCCCCGGGGGGTTCCGGTAACCTCCCGGTACTCCGGTAAAATCCCGATTTCACCTGGAACACTTCCAATATCCAAATACAGGCTTCCAATATATCAATCTTTATGTCTCGACCATTTCGAGACTCCTCTTCATGTCCGTAATCACATTCGGGACTCCGAACAAACTTCAGTACATCAAAACTCATAAACTCATAATATAACTGTCACCGAAACCTTAAGCATGCGGACCCTACGGGTTCGAGAACTATGTAGACATGACCGAGACACGTTTCCGGTCAATAACCAATAGCGGAACCTAGATGCTCATATTGGCTCCTACATATTCTATGAAGATCTTTATCGGTCAAACCGCATAACAACATACGTTGTTCCCTTTGTCATCGGTATGTTGCTTGCCCGAGGTTCGATCGTCGGTATCCCAATACCTAGTTCAATCTCATTACCGGCAAGTCTCTTTACTCGTTAAGTAATGCATCATTCCGTAAATAACTCATTAGCTACATTGCTTGCAAGGCTTATAGTGATGTGCATTATAGAGAGGGCCCAGAGATACCTCTCCGACAATCGGAGTGACAAAACCTAATATCAAAATACGCCAACTCAACATGTACCTTTGGAGACACCTGTAGAGCTCCTTTATAATCACCTAGTTACATTGTGATGTTTGGTAGCACACAAAGTGTTCCTCCGGTAAACGGGAGTTGCATAATCTCATAGTTGTAGGAACTTGTATGAGTCATGAAGAAAGCAATAGCAACATACTAAACGATCAAGTGCTAAGCTAACAGAATGGTTCAAGTCAATCACATCATTCTCCTAATGATGTGATCCCGTTAATCAAATTATAACACATGTTTATGGTTAGGAAACATAACCATCTTTGATTAATGAGCTAGTCAAGTAGAGGCATACTAGTGACATTAAGTTTGTCTATGTATTCACACATGTATCATGTTTCCGGTTAATACAATCTAGCATGAATAATAAACATTTATCATGATATGAGGAAATAAATAATAACTTTATTATTGCCTCTAGGGCATATTTCCTTCAGTCTCCCACTTGCACTAGAGTCAATAATCTAGATTACACAGTAATGATTCTAACACCCATGGAGTCTTGGTGTTGATCATCTTTTGCTCGTGGAAGAGGCTTAGTCAACGGGTCTGCAACATTCAGATCCGTATGTATCTTGCAAATCTCTATGTCTCCCACCTGGACTTGGTCCCGGATGGAATTGAAGCGTCTCTTGATGTGTTTGGTGCTCTTGTGAAATCTGGATTCCTTTGCCAAGGCAATTACACCAGTATTGTCACAGAAGATCTTCATTGGTCCCGATGCACTAGGTATGACACCTAGATCAGAAATGAACTCCTTCATCCAGACTCCTTCATTTGCTGCTTCCGAAGCAGCTATGTACTCCGCTTCGCATGTAGATCCCGCCACGACGCTTTGTTTAGAACTACACCAACTGACAGCTCCACCGTTCAATATAAACACGTATCCGGTTTGCGATTTAGAATCGTCCGGATCAGTGTCAAAGCTTGCATCGATGTAACCATTTACGACTAGCTCTTTGTCACCTCCATAAACGAGAAACATATCCTTAGTCCTTTTAAGGTATTTCAGGATATTCTTGACCGCTGTCCAGTGATCCACTCCTGGATTACTTTGGTACCTCCCTGCCAAACTTATTGCTAAGCATACGTCAGGTCTGGTACACAACATTGCATACATGATAGAGCCTATGGCTGAAGCATAGGGAACATCTTTCATTTTCTCTCTATCTTCTGTTGTGGCCGGGCATTGAGTCTGATTCAACTTCACACCTTGCAATATAGGCAAGAACCCTTTCTTTGCCTCATCCATTTTGAACTTCTTCAAAACTTTATCAAGGTATGTGCTTTGTGAAAGTCCAATTAAGCGTCTTGATCTATCTCTATAGATCTTGATGCCTAATATGTAAGCAGCTTCACCAAGATCTTTCATCGAAAAACTTTTATTCAAGTATCCCTTTATGCTATCCAGAAATTCTAAATCATTTCCAATTAATAATATGTCATCTACATATAATATCGAAATGCTCTGAGCTCCCACTCACTTTCTTGTAAATCTGAGGCTTCTCCAAAAGTCTGTATAAAACCATATGCTTTGATCACACTATCAAAGATTTTATTCCAACTCTGAGAGGCTTGCACCAGTCCATAAATGGATCGCTGGAGCTTGCACACTTTGTTAGCACCTTTTGGATCGACAAAACCTTCTAGTTGCATCATATACAACTCTTCTTCCAGATATCCATTCAGGAATGCAGTTTTGACATCCATTTGCCATATTTCATAATCATAAAATGCGGCAATTGCTAACATGATTCTGACAGACTTAAGCATCGCTACGGGTGAGAAAGTCTCATCGTAGTCAACCCCTTGAACTTGTCGAAAACCTTTCACAACAAGTCGAGCTTTGTAGACAGTTACATTACCATCAGCGTCGGTCTTCTTCTTGAAGATCCATTTATTCTAGATGGCTTGCCGTTCATCGGGAAAGTCAACCAAAGTCCATACTTTGTTCTCATACATGGATGCCATCTCAGATTTCATGGCCTCAAGCCATTTTGTGGAATCTGGGCTCATCATCACTTCCTCATAGTTCGTAGGTTCGCCATGGTCAAGTAACATGACTTCCAGAATAGGATTACCGTACCACTCTGGTGTGGATCTTACTCTGGTTGACCTATGAGGTTCAGTAGTAACTTGATATGAAGTTTCATGATCAATATCATTAGCTTCCTCACTAATTGGTGTAGTTGTCACAGGAACCGGTTCTTGTGATGAACTACTTTACAATAAGGGAGCAGGTACAGTTACCTCATCAAGTTCTACTTTCCTCCCACTGACTTCTTTCGAGAGAAACTCCTTCTCTAGAAAGGATCCGAATTTAGCAACAAAAATCTTGCCCTCAGATCTGTGATAGAAGGTGTACCCAATAGTCTCTTTCGGGTATCCTATGAAGACACATTTCTCCAATTTGGTTTCGAGCTTATCTAGTTGAAGTTTCTTCACATAAGCATCGCAGCCCCAAACTTTAAGAAACGACAAATTTGGTTTCTTGCCAAACCACAATTCATAAGGCATCGTCTCAACGGATTTTGATGGTGCCCTACTTATCGTGAATGCGGCCGTCTCTAAAGCATAACCCCAAAATGATAGCGGTAAATCAGTAAGAGACATCATAGATAGCACCATATCTAGTAAAGTGCGATTACGACGTTCGGACACACCATTTTGTTGTGGTGTTCCGGGTGGCGTGAGTTGCGAAACTATTCCGCATTGCTTCAAATGTAAAACAAACTCGTAACTCAAATATTCTCCTCCACAATCAGATCGTAGAAACTTTATTTTCTTGTTATGATGATTTTCCACTTCACTCTGAAATTCCTTTACCCTTTTTCTTGAAACTGGTGGTCTTATTGACCATCAACACTTGATGCTCCTTCTTGATTTCTACCTCCGCGGCCTTTAGCATTGGGAAGAGCTCGGGAATAGTCTTGTCCATCCCTTGCATATTATAGTTCATCACGAAGCTCTTGTAGCTTGGTGGCAGTGATTGAAGAATTCTGTCAATGATACTATCATCAGGAAGATTAACTCCCAGTTGAATCAAGTGATTATTATACCCAGACATTTTGAGTATATGTTCACTGACAGAACTATTCTCCTCCATGTTGCAGCTATAGAACTTATTGGAGACTTCATATCTCTCAATCCTTGCATTTGCTTGAAATATTAACTTCAACTCCTGGAACATCTCATATGCTCCATGACGTTCAAAACATCGTTGAAGTCCCGGTTCTAAGCCGTAAAGCATGGCACACTAAACTATCGAGTAGTCATCAGCTTTGCTTTGCCAAACGTTCTTAACGTCGTCAGTTGCATCTGCAGCAGGCCTGGCACCCATCGGTGCTTCCAGGATGTAATTTTTCTATGCAGCAATGAGGATAATCCTCAAGTTATGGACCCAGTCCGTGTAATTGCTACCATCATCTTTCAACTTAGCTTTCTCAAGGAACACATTAAAATTCAACATAACAACAGCACGAGCCATCTATCTACAACAAACATAGACAAGCAAAATACTGTCAGGTACTAAGTTCATGATAAATTTAAGTTCAATTAATCATATTACTAAAGAACTCCCACTTAGACAGACATCTCTCTAGTCATCTAAGTGATCACGTGATCCAAATCAACTAAACCATGTTCGATCATCACGTGAGATGGAGTAGTTTCAATGCTGAAAATCACTATGTTGATCATATCTACTATATGATTCACGTTCGACCTTCGGTCTCCGTGTTACGAGGCCATATCTCAGATATGCTAGGCTCGTCAAGTTTAACTCGAGTATTCGGCGTGTGCAACTGTTTTGCACCCGTTGTATTTGAACATAGAGCCTATCACACCCGATCATCACGTGGTGTCTCAAAGACGAAGAACTTTTGCAACGGTGCATACTCAGGAGAACACTTCTTGATAATTAGTGAGAGATCATCTTAAAATGCTACCGTCAATCAAAGCAAGATAAGATGCATAAAGGATAAACATCACATGCAATCAATATAAGTGATATGATATGGCCATAATCATCTTGTGCTTGTGATCTCCATCTCCGAAGCACCGTCGTGATCACCATCGTTACCGGCGCGACACTTTGATCTCCATCGTAGCATCGTTGTCATTACGCCATCTATTGCTTCTCGACTATCGCTACCGCTTAGTGATAAAGTAAAGCAATTATGTATGCTTGCATTTCATACAATAAAGCGACAACCATATGGCTCCTGCCAGTTGCCGATAACTCAGTTACAAAACATGATCATCTCATACAATAAAATATAGCATCACGTCTTGACCATATCACATCACAACATGCCCTGCAAAAACAAGTTAGACGTCCTCTACTTTTTTGTTGCAAATTTTGCGTGGCTGCTACGGGCTGAGCAAGAACCGTTCTTACCTACGCATCAAAACCACAATGATAGTTCGTCAAGTTAGTGTTGTTTTAACCTTCGCAAGGACCGGGTGTATCCACACTCGGTTCAACTAAATTTGGAGAAACAGACACCCGCCAGCCACCTGTGTGCAAAGCACGTCAGTAGAACCAGTCTCGCGTAAGCGTACGTGTAATTTCGGTCCGGGCGCTTCATCCAACAATACCGCCAACCAAAGTATGACATGCTGGTAAGCAGTATGACTTGTATCGCCCACAACTCACTTGTGTTCTACTCGTGCATATAACATCTACGCATAAAACCTGTCTCTAATACCACTGTTGGGGAACGTAGTAATTTCAAAAAAATTCCTACGCACACGCAAGATCATGGTGATGCATAGCAACGAGAGGGGAGAGTGATGTCCACGTACCCTCATAGACCGAAAGCGGAAGTGTTAGAAAAACGCGGTTGATGTAGTCGTACGTCCTCACGGCCCGATGTAGGACCTTGAGAAGAGGTGTCTAGAGTGGGGGTGATTAGACCCTAAGTACCAAAGTTGTAGTTTTTAAGATTCTTTAAGTTTAAGTGGAGTTTAGCCACAAGTTTAACATTCACAATACATATCAAGCAAGCATGCAAAGAGTATATGAGCAGCGGAAAGTAAAGCATACAACTTGCAAGAATGTAAAGGGAAGGGGTTTGGAGGATTCAAATGCAATTGGATACACGGATGTTTTTGGCATTGTTCCGATAGGTGGTGCTATCGTACATCCACGTTGATGGAGACTTCAACCCACGAAGGGTAACGGTTGCGCGAGTCCACGGAGGGCTCCACCCACGAAGGGTCCACGAAGAAGCAACCTTGTCTATCCCACCATGGCCGTCGCCCACGAAGGACTTGCCTCACTAGCGGTAGATCTTCACGAAGTAGGCGATCTCCTTGCCCTTACAAACTCCTTGGTTCAACTCCACAATCTTGTCGGAGGCTCCCAAGTGACACCTAGCCAATCTAGGAGACACTACTCTCCAAGAAGTAACAAATGGTGCGTTGATGATGAACTCCTTGCTCTTGTGCTTCAAATGATAGTCTCCCCAACACTCAACTCTCTCTCATGGGATTTGGATCTGGTGGAAAGAAGATTTGAGTGGAAAGCAACTTGGGTAAGGCTAGAGATCAAGATTCATATGGTAGGAATGGAATATCTGAAGGAAATATGCCCTAGAGGCAACAATAAAGTTATTATTTATTTCCTTATTTCATGATAAATGTTTATCATTCATGCTAGAATTGTATTAACCGGAAACATGATACATGTGTGAATGAATAAACAAACAACATGTCACTAGTATGCCTCTACTAGACTAGCTTGTTAATCAAAGATGGTTATGTTTCCTAACCATGAACAAAGAGTTGTTATTTGATTAACAAGGTCACATCATTAGTAGAATGATCTGATTGACATGACCCATTCCATTAGCTTAGCACACGATCGTTGAGTATGTTGCTACTGCTTTTATCCATGACTTATACATGTTCCTATAACTATGAGATTATGCAACTCCGTTTACGGAGGAACACTTTGGTGCTACCAAACGTCACAACGTAATCGGGTGATTATAAAGGAGTACTACAGGTGTCTCCAAAGGCGGATGTTGGGTTGGCGTATTTCGAGATTAGGTTTTGTCACTCCGATTGTCGGAGAGGTATCTCTGGGCCTTCTCGGTAATACACATCATCAAGCCTTGCAAGCATTACAACTAGTAAGTTAGCTGTGAGATGATGTATTACGGAACGAGTAAAGAGACTTGCCGTAACGAGATTGAACTAGGTATTGGATACCGACGATCGAATCTCGGGCAAGTAACATACCGATGACAAAGGAACAACGATGTTGTTATGCGGTCGACCGATAAAGATCTTCGTAGAATATGTAGGAACCAATATGGGCATCCAGGTCCGCTGTTGGTTATTGACCGAGAATAGTTCTAGGTCATGTCTACATTGTTCTCGAACCGTAGGGTCCGCACGCTTAAGGTTTCGATGATGGTTATTATGAGTTTATGTATTTTGATGTACCGAAGAAGTTCGAGTCCCGGATGTGATCACGGACATGACGAGGAGTCTCGAAATGGTCGAGACATAAAGATTGATATATTAGAAGCCTATATTTGGAGTTCGAATGGTTCCGGTGAAAACGGAATTTATCGAGTACCGGAGGTTACCGAACCCCGGGAACTAAATGGGCCTTAATGGGCCTCGAGGGAGAAGAGGAGGGCCGGCCAGGGGCAGGCCAAGCCCCCCCCCAGTCCGAATAGGACAAGGAGGGGGCGCCCCCTTTCCTCTTCCCCTCCCCAATCCTATTCCAACTAGGAAGGGGGAGTCCTACTCCTGGGAGTAGGACTCCTCCGCAGCCTCCCTTGGGCCGGCCGCACCTCCCCCTCCCTCCTTTATATACGGGGGCAGGGGGCACCCTAGAGGACACAAGTTTGATCTACGGATCGTTCCTTAGCCGTGTGCGGTGCCCCCCTCCACCATATTCCACCTCGGTCATACCGTCGCGAAGCTTAGGCGAAGCCCTGCGCCGGTGAAACATCAAGATCGTCGCCACGCCGTCGTGCTGACGAAACTCTCCCTCGACACTCGGCTGGATCGGAGTACGAGGGACGTCATCGAGCTGTACGTGTGTCAAGAACTCGGGGGCGCCGGAGTAACGCGCCGATCGGTCGGATCGCGAGGAGAACGTCGACTACTTCCTCTACGTTGTGATCGCTTCGCTTTGGGTCTCGAGAGGTACGTGGACAACACTCTCCCTCTCATTGCTATTCATCACCATGATCTTGCGTGTGCGTAGGAAATTTTTGAAATTACTACGTTCCCCAACAGTGGCATCCGAGCCTAGGTTTTTATGGTTTGATGTTTTGCACGAGTAGAACACAAGTGAGTTGTGGGCGATACAAGTCATACTACCTACCAGCATGTCATACTTTGGTTCAGCGGTATTGTGAGATGAAGCGGCCCAGACCGACATTACGCGTACGCTTACGTGAGACTGGTTTCACCGCTACGAGCACTCGTTGCTTAAAGGTGACTGGTGGGTGCCTGTCTCTCTCACTTTAGTTGAACCGAGTGTGGCTATGCCCGGTCCTTGAGAAGGTTAAAACGGAGTCTATTTGACGAAGTATCGTTGTGGTTTTGATGCGTAGGTGAGACTGGTTCTTGCTTAAGCCCGTAGCAGCCACGTAAAATTTGCAACAACAAAGTAGAGGACGTCTAACTTGTTTTTGCGGGGCATGTTGTGATGTGATATGGTCAAGACATGATGCTATATTTTATTGTATGAGATGATCATGTTTTGTAACCGGTTATCGGCAATCGGCGGAGCCATATGGTTGTCGCTTTATTGTATGCAATGCAATCGCTACGTAATGCTTTACTTTATCACTAAGCGGTAGCGATAGTCGTAGAAGCATAAGTTTGGCGAGACGACAACGATGCTACAATGGAGATCAAGGTGTCGCGCGGTGGCGATGGTGATCATGGTGGTGCTGCAAGATGGAGATCATGAAGCACAAGATGATGATGACCATATCATATCACTTATATTGATTTGCATGTGATGTTTATCCTTTTATGCATCTTATCTTGCTTTGATTGACGGTAGCATTATAAGATGATCTCTCACTAAATTATCAAGAAGTGTTCTCCCCGAGTATGCACCGTTGCCAAAGTTCGTCGTGCCCAGACACCACGTGATGATCGGGTGTGATAAGCTCTACGTCCATCTACAACGGGTGCAAGCCAGTTTTGCACACGCAGAATACTCGGGTTATACTTGACGAGCCTAGCATATGCAGATATGGCCTCGGAACACAGAGACCGAAAGGTCGAGCGTGAATCATATAGTAGATATGATCAACATAAGATGTTCACCATTGAAAACTACTCCATTTCACGTGATGATCGGTTATGGTTTAGTTGATTTGGATCACGTGATCGCTTAGATGACTAGAGAGATGTCTTTCTAAGTGGGAGTTCTTAAGTAATATGATTAATTGAACTTAAATTTATCATGAACTTAGTACCTGATAGTATCTTGCTTGTTTATGTTTGATTGTAGATAGATGGCTCGTGTTGTTGTTCCGTTGAATTTAATGCGTTCCTTGAGAAAGCAAAGTTGAAAGATGATGGTAGCAATTACACGGACTGGGTCCGTAACCTGAGGATTATCCTCATTGCTGCACGTAAGAGTTACGCCTGGATGCACCGCTGGGTGCGAACTGCTTCTGATGCAACCGACGATGTTAAGAACGTCTGGCGAGCAAAGTCGATGACTACTCTATAGTTCGATGTGCCATGCTTTACGGCTTAGAACCGGGACTTCAACGAAGTTTTGAACGTCATGGAGCATATGAGATGTTCCAGAGTTGAAGTTGATATTCAACAGAATGCCCGGATTGAGAGATATGAAGTCTCCAATAAGTTCTATAGCTGCAAGATGGAGGAGAATAGTTACATTAGTGAGCACATACTCGTAATGTCCGGGTACTACAATCACTTGACACAATTGGGAGTTAATCTTCCGGATGATTGTGTCATTGATGTAATTCTTCAATCACCGCCACCAAGCTACAAAGGCTTCGTGATGAACTATAATATGCAAGGGTTAGTAAAGACTATGCAGAGCTCTTCGCAATGCTAAAGGCTGCGGAGGTAGAAATCAAGAAGGAGCATCAAGTGTTGATGGTCAATAAGACCACTAGTTTCAAGAAGAAAGGCAAAGGGAAGAAGAAGGAACTTCAAGAAGAACAGCAAGCAAGTTGCTGCTCAGAGAAGAAACCCAAGTCTGGACCTAAGCTGAAACGAGTGCTTCTCTTGCAAGTAGACTGGTCACTAGAAGCGGAACTGCCCCAAGTATTTGGCGGATAAGAAGGATGGCAAGGTGAACAAAGGTATATGTGATATACATGTTATTGATGTGTACCTTACTAGAGCTCGCAGAGCACTGGTATTTGATACTGGTTACATTGCTAATATTTGCAACTTGAAACAGGGGACTACGGATTGCTTAACACCGCAAAGGACGAGGTGACGATGCGCGTGGGAAATGGTTCCAAAGTCGATGTGATCGCGGTCGGCACGCTACCTCTACATCTACCTTCGGGATTAGTTTTAGACCTAATTGTTATTTGGTGCTGCGTTGAGCATGAACATTATATCTGGATCTTGTTTGATGCGAGACGGTTATTCATTTAAATCGAGAATAATGGTTGTTCTATTTATATGAGTAATATCTTTTATGGTCATGCACCCTTGAGGAGTGGTCTATTTTGATGAATCTCGATAGTAGTGATACACATATTCATAATGTTGAAACCAAAAGATGCAGAGTTGATAATGATAGAGCAACTTATTTGTGGCAATCGCCGTTTAGGTCATATCGGTGTAAAACGCATGAAGAAACTCCATCTTGATGGACTTTTGGAGTCACTTGATTATGAATCACTTGGCACTTAAGAACCGTGCCTCATGGGCAAGATGACTAGAACCCGTTCTCGGTACTATGGAGAGAGCAACAGATTTGTTGGAAATCATACATACGTATGTATGTGGTCCGATGAATATTGAGGCTCGTGGCGGATATCGTTATTTTCTCACCTTCACAGATGACTTAAGCGAGATATGGGTATATCTACTTAATGAAACATAAGTCTGAAACATTTGAAAAGTTCAAAGAATTTCAGAGTGAAGTTGAAAATCATCGTAACAAGAAAATCAAATTTCTACGATCGATCGTGGAGGTGAATATTTGAGTTACGAGTTTGGTCTACATTTGAAACAATGCGGAATAGTTTCGCAACTCACGCCACCCGAACACCACAAAGTAATGGTGTGTCCGAACGTCAGAATCGCACTTTACTAGATATGGTGCGATCTATGATGTCTCTTACAGATTTACCGCTATCGTTTTGGGGTTATGCTCTAGAGACGGCGCATTCACACTGAATAGAACACCGTCGAAATCCGTTGAGACGACACCTTATGAACTGTGGTTTGGCAAGAAACCAAAGTTGTCGTTTCTTAAAGTTTGGGGATGCGATGCTTATGTGAAAAAGCTTCAACCTGATAAGCTCGAACCCAAATCGAGAAATGTGTCTTCATAGGATACCCAAAGGAGACAGTTGGGTACACCTTCTATCACAGATCCGAAGGCAAGACATTCGTTGTTAAGAATGGATCCTTTCTAGAGAAGGAGTTTCTCTCGAAAGAAGTGAGTGGGAGGAAAGTGGAACTTGATGAGGTAATAGTACATTCTCCCTTACTTGAAAGTAGTTCGTCGCAGAAACCGGTTTCTGAGACACCTACACCAAGTAGTGAGGAAGTTGATGATGTTGATCATGAAACTTCAGATCAAGTTACTACGAACCTCGTAGATCAACCAGAGTAAGATCCGCACTGAGTGGTACGGTAATCCTGTTACTCGAAGTCATGCTACTAGATCATGATGAACCTACGAACTATGAAGAAGCGATGGTGAGCCCAGATTCCGCAAAATGGCTTGACGCCATGAAATCTGAGATGGGATCCATGTATGAAAACAAAGTATGGACTTTGGTTGACTTGCCCGAGGGTCGGCAAGCAATAGAAAACAAGTGGATCTTCAAGAAGAAGACCGACGACGACGGTAATGTTATCGTCTACAAAACTCGACTTGTCGCAAAGGGTTTCGACAAGTTCAAGGGATTGACTACGATGAGACCTTCTCACCAGAGGCGATGCTTAAGTCCGTCCGAATCATGTTAGCAATTGCCGCATTTTATGATTATGAAATTTGGCAAATGGATGTAAAGACTGCATTCTGAATGGATTTCGGAAGAAGAGTTGTATATGATGCAACCGAAGGTTTTATCGATCCAATGGGAGCTAACAAAGTGTGCAAGCTCCAATGATCCATCTATGGACTGGTGCAAGCATCTCGGAGTTGGAATAAACGCTTTGATAGTGTGATCAAAGCATTTGGGTTTGTACAGACTTTTGGAGAAGCCTGTATTTACAAGAAAGTGAGTGGGAGCTCTGTAGCATTTCTGATATTATATGTAGATGACATATTGCTGATCGGAAATGATATAGAATTCTGGATAGCATAAAGGGATACTTGAATAAGAGTTTTCAATGAAAGACCTCGGTGAAGCTGCTTACATATTGGGCATTAAGATCTATAGAGATAGATCAAGACGCTTGATTGGACTTTCACAAAGCACATACCTTGACAAAATTTTGAAGAAGTTCAAAATGGATCAAGCAAAGAAAGGGTTCTTGCACGTGTTACAAGGTGTGAAGTTGAGTAAGACTCAATGCCCGACCACTGCAGAAGATAGAGAGAAATGAAAGATGTTCCTATGCTTCAGCCATAGGCTCTATCATGTATGCAATGTTGTGTACCAGACCTGATGTGTGCCTTGCTATAAGCCTAGCAGGAGGTACCAAAGTAATCCAGAGTGGATCATCGGACAGCGGTCAAGAACATCCCAAATACCTCAAAAGGACTAAGGATATGTTTCTCGATATGGAGGTGACAAAGAGCTCATCATAAACGGTTACGTTGATGCAAGCTTTGACACCGATCCGGACGATTCTAAATCACAGACCGGATAATATTTACACTAAACGGAGGAGCCGTCGGTTGGTGCAGTTCTAAACAAAGCGTCAGGCGGGATCTACATGTGAAGCGGAGTACATAGCAGCTTCGGAAGCAGCTAATGAAGGAGTCTGGATGAAGGAGTTCATATCCGATCTAGGTGTCATACCTAGTGCATCGGGTCCAATGAAAATCTTCGTGACAATATCGAGCAATTGCCTTAGCAAAGGAATCCAGATTTCACAAGAGGACCAAGCACATCAAGAGACGCTTCAATTCCATCCGGACTTAGTCCGTGGGAGACATAGAGATTTGCAAGATACATACGGATCTGAATGTTGCGATCCCGCTGACTAAGCCTCTTCCACGAGCAAAACATGATCAGCACCAAGACTCCATGGGTGTTAGAATCATTACTATGTAATCTAGATTATTGACTCTAGTGCAAGTGGGAGATGAAGGAAATATGCCCTAGAGGCAACAATAAAGTTATTATTTATTTCCTTATTTCATGATAAATGTTTATCATTCATGCTAGAATTGTATTAACCGGAAACATGATACATGTGTGAATGAATAAACAAACAACATGTCACTAGTATGCCTCTACTAGACTAGCTTGTTAATCAAAGATGGTTATGTTTCCTAACCATGAACAAAGAGTTGTTATTTGATTAACAAGGTCACATCATTAGTAGAATGATCTGATTGACATGACCCATTCCATTAGCTTAGCACACGATCGTTGAGTATGTTGCTACCGCTTTTATCCATGACTTATACATGTTCCTATAACTATGAGATTATGCAACTCCGTTTACGGAGGAACACTTTGGTGCTACCAAACGTCACAACGAATCGGGTGATTATAAAGGAGTACTACAGTGTCTCCAAAGGCAGATGTTGGGTTGGCGTATTTCGAGATTAGGTTTTGTCACTCCGATTGTCGGAGAGGTATCTCTGGGCCCTTCTCGGTAATACACATCACTGAAGCCTTGCAAGCATTACAACTAATAAGTTAGCTGTGAGATGATGTATTACGGAACGAGTAAAGAGACTTGCCGGTAACGAGATTGAACTAGGTATTGGATACCGACGATCGAATCTCGGGCAAGTAACATACCGATGACAAAGGGAACAACGTATGTTGTTATGCGGTCTGACCGAGAAAGATCTTCGTAGAATATGTAGGAACCAATATGGGCATCCAGGTCCCGCTGTTGGTTATTGACCGAGAATAGTTCTAGGTCATGTCTACATTGTTCTCGAACCGTAGGGTCCGCACGCTTAAGGTTTCGATGATGCTTATTATGAGTTTATGTATTTTGATGTACCAAGAAGTTCGAGTCCCGGATGTGATCACGGACATGACGAGGAGTCTCGAAATGGTCGAGACATAAAGATTGATATATTGGAAGCCTATATTTGGAGTTCGAATGGTTCGGTGAAAACGGAATTTATCGAGTACCGGAGGTTACCGAACCCCCGGAACTAAATGGGCCTTAATGGGCCTCGAGGGAGAAGAGGAGGGGCCGGCCAGGGGGCAGGCGCGCCCCCCCCCAGTCCGAATAGGACAAGGAGGCGGCGCGCCTTCCTCTTCCCCTCCCCCAATCCTACTCCAACTAGGAAGGGGGAGTCCTACTCCGTGGGAGTAGGACTCCTCCCAGCGCCCCTTGGGCCGGCCGCACCTCCCTCCCTCCTTTATATACGGGGCAGGGGGCACCCTAGAGGACACAAGTTTGATCTACGGATCGTTCCTTAGCCGTGTCGGTGCCCCCTCCACCATATTCCACCTCGGTCATACCGTCATGAAGCTTAGGCGAAGCCCTGCGCCGGTGAAACATCAAGATCGCCGCCACGCCGTCGTCTTGACGAAACTCTCCCTCGACACTCGGCTGGATCGAGTCTGAGGGACGTCATCGAGCTGTCGTGTGTCAAGAACTTCGGGCGCCGGAGTAACGGCGCCGGATCGGTCGGATCGCGAGGAGAACGTCGACTACTTCCTCTACGTTGTGATCGCTTCCGCTTTGGGTCTACGAGGGTACGTGGACAACACTCTCCCCTCTCGTTGCTATTCATCACCATGATCTTGCGTGTGCGTAGGAAAATTTTTGAAATTACTACGTTCCCCAACAATATCTTGGCCTCAACACGTGAGTACGTAGTTCTCTCTCAGAAAATGTATGCTGGAAGTGTAGGTTCAGTCTGATGGCTCTCTCCACGAATGAGGAGGAGGTGGAGGGGTATATATAGCCTCCACACAAAATCTAACCGTTACACACAATCCACCAAACTCGGTGGGACCGAATCAACAAACTCGGTCGGACCGATTCAGTAAATCTAGTGACCGTTAGGATTTTCGGTGGGACCGATATGCAACTCGGTAGGACCGATATGGTTAGGGTTAGGGCATAACGTAATCTCGGTGAGACCGATTACACAAACTCGGTGAGACCGATTTTGGTAATTAGCTAACCAGAGAGTTGGTCAGGCAAACTCGGTTGGACCGATTACACAAACTCGGTAGGACCGATTTTGGTAATGAGTTAACTAGGAAGTTTGCATTGTAATCACGGTAGTACCGATTGCTCAAACTCGGTGAGACCGATTTTGGTAATGGACATACACAGAGAGATTACAATCCCATCTCGGTGAGACCGAGATCCCTATCGGTGAGACCGATTTGCCTAGGGTTTGTGGCAGTGGCTATGACATCTGAACTCGGTGGCGCCGGATAGAAAGAATCGGTGGGGCCGAGTTTGACTTTAGGTTTAGGTCATATGTGTGGAAGTGGGAAAGTAGTTTAGGGTTTTGGAGCATATCACTAAGCACTGTGGAGCAAGAAACTCATTAAGCAACACCTCATCCCTTCTTGATAGTATTGGCTTTTCCTATAGACTCAATGTGATCTTGGATCACTAAAATGTAAAATGAAGAGTCTTCAGCTTGAAGCTTGAGCCAATCCTTTGTCCTTAGCATCTTGAAGGAGTTCCCACATCCTTTAGTCCATGCCACTCCATTGTTGAACTTATCTGAAACATACTAGATAAAAGTATTAGTCCAACAAGAGATATGTTGACATTAATTACCAAAACCACCTAGGGAGCATTTGTGCTTTCAATCTCCCCCTTTTTGGTAGTTTATGACAACATACATCAAAGCTTTTGATGAAGATATAAAGAATAGCAGGTAAAGCTTTGTAAGGACATGTAACAGGCATAGGCTCCCCCTACATGTATGCAATCATGTGAATATGGAATATAGAAGAATGTGAGAGCATAATCATGATAGAGTAGGCAATGTGTTACATGTATCTTGTCCATATGCATCAGAGCAAAGAATATTAAAGAAAATACCTTCATGCTCATGAGTCCTTCTTGCAAACAGTATGTACATCAGCAAGAATTCCTCATACACATGATTGTGATGCATATACTTACCTTGTAGTCTTGAGTTGGCTTAGGATGAAATGAACCTGTGAAAATAAGGTTAGATAACACAGATACATCTACTAGCCAGAGCAAACAGAAGAAACCACAAGAATACCAAGACTGGGATGACATGTAAGGAGTGAGTACTAAGTACCACATTGGATTAGACATGTCCCCAAGAGTAAAGATATGCAACGAATTTAAATGATTTCTTTCCCTTAGATGTATTGCTCCCCCTGAATCTAGCATGGGATACTGGGAGAAGATAGGGAACAGAAAATAAGAGCTAAAAGATATAAAAGAACAGAGCTAATGCAATCTAATGCAAATAAGCACATATGAACATGCCTTTCCCCTCAAGAAGACATGTGGCATCTCTCCTCTTGAACACCAAGCATCTAGGATCCTTGAGAAATACTTTTTATATGAGTATTCTCTCCCCCTGGAGATCTCTTTCTCCCCCTGAGGAGGTGATACTCTCTTTCTCTGATGTGATCTCTCTAAGTGATAAGCTTTGATGTGATCTCTCTCTCCCCCTTTGACATCAATTTCCAAGAAGGGTTTGATCATTGAGACACAGTACAAAGCATGTATAAAATTGTGATGCTTGTAGAGGACAAGATTCATTGAGTGGAGCTAGAGCAGAAGAAACACAGAATAAGTGGCAAACTATTTTTCCTGTTGTGAAATCAGTGGCACCGAGTGGTATGCTTCGGTTGTACCGAAAGGATTTGGTTGGACCGAGAACAACAAATCGGTGAAACCGAGTTCATTGCAGATAAAACACTTGTCACCTCAGCTCACTAGACTAGTAAGATCTCACAAAGATTTGCAAGGAATTTACTGAATGATATGCAATGAATTGGATGCAGAGAATGCAGAGCAAACAAAAAGAAATCTAGATGAAGTTTTTTTAAGGGGAAACAAATATGCATGAGAAAAATGCAAAAACACAGAAAAGAACACAAGAGAACTTCATCTAGAGATGGTCGGTGACAAAGTCACCTATGTTAGAGTATATTGACTTAGGAGTCAAGTGAGATCACTTGATCATAGGTCATACTCATCGTTTAAGCTCAAAATGGGGTTGCCATTTTTCGTTCAAGCATCTTGATGTATTCACATCTTGTCGAGTTGCTTTAGCTCATGACTTGGAGTAAAGCTTCTCGAAGATGGAATAACATACCTTGGTTGGTGGTGTAGTCCAAGTAGTTGAACTTGTGTGGGTTGCTCAAGGTTGATGTAGCTCATCAAGAATTGGGAGCACCACTTGGAATTTGAGTCCATCTACCTACATGGGTTAGTTCTTGGAAGGAAGAGCACTTGTGTATCCAAAGATGACAATCATGAAGCTCAACATAGAATTTGTCAAAGGATATGTTTGAGTGGTTCCGTGCTTCCTTGTCTTCAACCACCATAGTGTAGAAACTTGGTGATTTAGAGATTGCTCAAGATGTGAGTAGATTACAATCTCATGGAATTTGATTCCACCAAGTACCTACATGGGTTAGATAACATGCAAGATGCAAATATATCCAAGACATAAGATTCTCATCATAAGAGAAATATCAAGGATTAGTCATAAGCTCATGTCTTGCATGTATCCAATGGAGTTCCTACTCCAAGTTTGAAGCATCAATGATGTTCAATTCTCCTCTTAACCTGCAAAACACTTTCTCATCAAGAGGTTTAGTGAATATATCCGCTAATTGCTTTTCGGTGCGAACATGCTTAAGATCAATGTCACCCTTAGCAACATGATCTCGAATGAAATGATGACAAACTTCAATATGCTTAGTTCGAGAATGTTGTACAGGATTATGACCAATTTTGACAGCACTTTCATTGTCACAAAGCAATGTAACATGTTTCACATATATCCCATAATCTTTAAGGGTTTGGGTCATCCAAAGTAATTGAGCACAACATGAACCAACGGCAGTGTATTCCGCTTCGGCGGTGGATAAGGATACCGAGTTTTGTTTCTTGGAGGACCAAGACACAAGAGATCTACCAAGAAATTGACAAGTACCCTAAGTGGACTTTCTATCAACCTTGTCTCCGGCATAGTCCGAGTCAGAGTAGCCAACAAGATCGAAAGAGGCCCTCTTAGGATACCAAATGCCAAAATTTGGTGTATGGATTAAGTATCTCACTATCCTTTTCACGGCCTTAAGATGACATTCTTTAGGAGCAGCTTGATATCGTGCACACATGCACACACTTAGCATGATATCGGGACATGAAGCACATAGATATAACAATGAACCAATCATAGAGCGATAAACCTTTTGATCAACCGGTTCACCATCTTTGGTCAAGTCAAGATGTCCACTAGTAGGCATGGGTGTAGACATACCTTTGCATTCTTGCATATTGAACTTCTTGAATAAGTCCTTGGTGTACTTCGTTTGAGAAACAAAGGTACCTTCCTTAGTTTGCTTGATTTGCAACCCAAGAAAGAATTTGAGTTCACTCATCATAGACATCTCAAACTTCTCCGACATTAGCTTCCCAAACTTTTCACTAAAATGAGAGTTAGTTGAACCAAATATAATATCATCAACATAGATTTGGCACACAAATAGTTCTCCATTAACCCTTTTAGTAAAAAGTGTGGAATCAATTTTCCCAATTTCAAGCCCTTTTTCAATAAGGAACTTGGTCAAGCATTTATACCATGCTCTAGGAGCTTGTTTAAGACCATAAAAAGCTTTGTAAAGTTTGTAAACATGATTGGGTTTCTTAGGATTGACAAAGACGGGAGGTTGCTTAACATAAACTTCCTCCTCTATTTCACCATTTAGAAAAGCACTTTTAATGTCCATTTGGTACAAGGTGATATCATGATGATTAGCATAGGCAAGTAAGATGCGAATGGACTCAAGTCTAGCAACGGGAGCGTAAGTCTCACCATAGTACATACCTTCGACTTGTGTGTAGCCTTGGGCGACGAGACGTGCTTTGTTGCGAACTACTTGTCCATCTTCATCTTGCTTGTTGCGAAACACCCATTTGGTACCGATGATGTTGTGGTTGTTGTCGGGCTTCTCAACCAATGTCCAAACTTGGTTTCTCTCAAAGTTGTGTAGCTCTTCATGCATAGCATTTATCCAATCCGGATCTTCCAATGCTTCTTCAACCTTCATAGGTTCAATGCTAGAGATGAAAGAATAGTTTTCACAGAAGTTAGCTAAACGAGTTTTAGAGCGAGTGATTCTCCCGGTTTGAGTATCATTGTAGATTTGCTCCACAGGATGGTCTTTAGCAACTCTTGCTCGAATTCGTGAAAGCTTTTGCTTGTTTCTTGGTTGAACTCCTTCTTCTTGGCCTTCTTCATTGTTGGCGTTGGCGTTCTCTTGTCATGGTGGAGAAGGAGGTTGTTGACGTTCATCTTGATGCACTTCCTCGTTTTCTTCATCTTGGTGTGTCCCACTTGTGGATGCTTCCGTATCAACTCTTGGTTCACCTTGTCGTGAAGTAGAATCTTCCACTTGGACGGACGAGGTACTCTCCTTCACCTCCGTTGGACGGACCTTGCCAATAGACAAGTCTTGGATTGCTTCCGAAGGATCTTTGTCTCCTACATCAATTGGCAATTGCTCTACTTGCGAGCCGTTAGGTTCATCAAACTTCACATCTACCGTCTCTTCAACCTTTCGGGTGAAATTGTTGTAGACACGGTAAGTGTGAGAGTTTGAGCCATAACCTAGTAGGAAACCTTCATGAAACTTAGGAGCAAATTTAGAACGACTATGCTTATCAAGAATGTAGCACTTTGAGCCGAATACTTGAAAGTATCCAACTTGGGGTTTGTTACCGGTGAGGAGCTCGTATGCCGTCTTGCCGAGTAGCTTGTGAAGATACAAGAGATTTGTTGCATGACAAGCTGTCTCAACCGCTTCTACCCAAAAGTGCTTCGGTGTCTTGTACTCATCAAGCATCGTTCTCGCCATTTCGATGAGCGTCCGGTTCTTCCTCTCAACAACTCCGTTTTGTTGAGGTGTGTACGTAGCCGAGAACTCGTGTGAAATCCCTTCTTCATCAAGAAAGGTGTCCACATTTGCGTTCTTGAACTCCATTCCGTTGTCGCTGTGAACCTTCTTGATCTTCACTTCAAATTGATTTTGGGCCTTCCTAGCAAAGTTTTTGAAGATCTTTTGGACCTGCGATTTATCATCGAGAAAGAACACCCACGTAAATCTTGAAAAATCATCAACTATAACTAGACCAAAAGAATTTCCACCGAGACTCTTGTAAGAGTTGGGACCAAAAAGATCCATGTGAAGTAGCTCGAGTGGCCTCCTCGTGGTCATGACGTTCTTCACGGGATGCCTTCCTCCAACCTGCTTACCTGCCTGACAAGCGCTGCAAAGTCTATCCTTATCAAATATGACGTCGTTAACTCCAAGGATATGATTTCCCTTAATATGCTTGTCAAGGTTTCTCATGCCAACGTGACCTAGACGTCTATGCCATAACCAACCTTTTGAGGATTTAGCAATGAAGCAAGTTTTAGGTTGAGCCTTTTTAGTGAAATCAACAATGTATAGATCACCTCTACGCACACCGGTAAAGACCATTTTATGATTATCTCCACGAAACACTTGGCAATCTACTTCAGTAAATAGGACATTGAAACCGAAATCAGCAAGTCTAGATACTGAAAGTAAGTTTTATCCAAGAGATTCAATGAGCATGACATTTTGTATGGAGCTATCATGTGATATGGGCACCTTACCGAGGCCAACCACCTTACCCTTTGAGTTGTCACTGAAAGTGACATACTTTCGAGGACTATCATTTTTAGCAAGCTCACGAAACATGTCTTTATCTCCGGTCATGTGATCGGTACATCCACCATCAAGAACCCATTCCTTTCCTCCTGACATATATCCTTGAAGATTTGCCATAAGACCAAAGTGTCTCATTGCATCATCAAGATCGAAGTCACTATCATCATCCTCATCATAGTATCCATGTTCAACATCGTCATGTGGTGGATCAAATCCTAGAGAGGGTGATTCGTTAGAGTGAGTTTGACAATGATCTTGCTTATGAATTTTTATAGCTTCAGAAATAATATCACTAATAATTCCAACATCTCCTTTGGCACGCATAAGGTTTGTAAGCTCAAATAGACAATCACCAAACATAGGATCACTAGTATTCATCTTACTCAAGGGAATAGACTTATGGAGAATTTCATCTAGATTTTTCAATGAATAATTTGGAAAGCGTTCCTCAAGAAATTTCCATATAGTGTAGGCACACTTAAGAGTAGGCAAACATCCAATCAAGTTTCTAGGCAATCCTCTAATGATAAGTTCGGCAGTTCTAAGATTGCGGATCATGTTAATTGACTCATCAAGGGTAGGATGCATAGGGTCAATGTCGGTGTCAAAACCGGCGGATCTCGGGTAGGGGGTCCCGAACTGTGCGTCTAGGCGGATGGTAACAGGAGACGAGGGACACGATGTTTTTACCCAGGTTCGGGCCCTCTCGATGGAGGTAAAACCCTACGTCCTGCTTGATTAATATTGATGATATGGGTAGTACAAGAGTGGATCTACCACGAGATCAAGGAGGCTAAACCCTAGAAGCTAGCCTATGGTATGATTGTTGTAATGTATGTTGTCCTATGGACTAAAGCCCTCCGGTTTATATAGACACACAGGGAGGCTAGGGTTACACAGAGTCGGTTACAATGGTAGGATATCTACATATCCGTATCGCCAAGCTTGCCTTCCACGCCAAGGAAAGTCCCATCCGGACACGGGACGGAGTCTTCAATCTTGTATCTTCGTAGTCTTGGAGTCCGGCGGATAATGATAGTCCGGCTGTCCGGACACCCCCTAGTCCAGGACTCCCTCAGTAGCCCCCGAACCAGGCTTCAATGACGATAAGTCCAGCGCGTTTATAGTCTTCGGCATTGCAAGGCGGGTTCTCCCTTCAAATTCCATGTACCTGCCGAACAGTGTCCGGCTTCATCTTGAATACCGTGTTCCTCGGCTTCTACGCCAAATAATGGCCCTCTTCCACGCGTCGCACGAATGCGAAAAGCCAGGGTGTCTTTTACATTCCACCCCCTAGTTGTGCGAGTCTTCTGCCTATAAAAGAGGCAAGAATCCAGATCCAAACCGCACCGTCTTCCTCCCGCGAATACCCCATCGAAGCGCCTTTGACCTAAAAATCCATTCCACCATGGATCGTCGACGCGGCTCTTCTTCACGCGCTCCCAACCCACCGCCGGGGAATTGGAGGAGGTGCTCTGTTTCGCACAACGAGCTAGTGAAGCTCCAAACGGGGGGATTTCTCCCTCCGGCCTTCATGGTCCCAGTCCAGGCCGGACTGGTTACTTATCAAGGTGGGAGGCAGGCGGAGGACACTCCAAGCCCCAATAAGGGGGAGCGTGTATGCTTCGTCCCCTACCTGATAAGGGGACTCGGATTCCCAATACATCCGTTCCTCCGCGGGCTCTTGGAGTTCTACGGACTCCAGCTCCACCACCTTACGCCTGCCTCTGTCCTGCACATCGCGGGCTACGTAGCTCTTTGTGAGCTATTCCTGGGCATCGAGCCCCATTTCGCATTGTGGAAGAGGCTGTTCTGCCTCGTACCCCGTTCTCACGAGGGGTCCATATATCAAGTGGGCGGCGCCGAAATATGGCGCATTGCCGGGACCGGATACCCATCCGGTACTCCCAAGAAGGCGTTCGAAGACTGGCCCTCAGAGTGGTTTTATATAGGAGACGCTCCGCTACCGGACCCCGTCCGGATCGGCCTCCCGGAGTTTAGTGCTGCTCCCCTAAAGAAGTGCCTCAGCTGGCGCCCACGGAGCCCCCGATTGGAGGAAGACAAGAGCGTTCATTACCTGATGGGCCGAGTAAGATTACTGGCCCACTCCGGGTTGACCATGATTGGAGTCATGACGACATGCATCATGTGGGGGGTACAGCCATTGCAATATAGAGGCCACCCCATGTGGGATTTCAACGGGGAAGACGACGCCACCCGTCATGGCCGCAAAGGGCCGGACTCGACCAAGGACCTAGTGAAGATCCTGTCTGGTCTGTACAAGGGGGAGAAGGAGGACCTCCTTCGAACGAACTCCTTAAATGGGTTTTCCATGAACAACCCTAGGGGATGGGTAAGTGAACACCTTTAAGGGCTCGACCCATGCTTTCGAAGTTTAAGCTTCTTACATTATGTCTTCGGCGCAGGATCTACGCCGGACTGTGGAGGACATGGTGAGTCCTGCTCCGCAACCCGAGGATCCAGAAAGATCCCTGGATCCGGCCTCCGAAGAGGACCCGGACATCGAGGTGGAGCTGATCGACGGGGTGTTTCACCAGCTCAGCATAGACAATGCTTTGGTCGCCATTACGGCGGACTACCCCGGACTAAGTTCGGCTTCCCAGGTGACCGCGACCGAAGTCTGGACACCATTATCTCTTCCCTGCCCATTTCTAACCTTCGCGAACGATGGTATTTTGCAGGAAGCGCCTTCACGGCAGGAAGCCGAGCCCGCGGCGGCTGACCAACAGAGGCCAGTCCGGACCAGCAGGCGGAAAAGGAGCGCGGTGCGAGCGGAAACGTCACCGCAAAGGTATAGCTCGTATTTGAATTTTCAGAGCAACGCTAGAGGAAACGCTGAGTGCTCATAATCTTTGTAGGAGAAAAGCGCCACGGATCTGCGGGCGCAGGTTGCCGATCCAACCTACACCGCCAGGCTCCAGCCGCCCGGCTGGGGGAGGCAAGCGCAAGACGCGGGCGGATCCTTCTCCAATGGAGGACACCGACTGCATCGTCCGCCACCAAGTCCGAGGTGGAGAGCGCCATGAACCATAGGCACCGCCGACAAGATTTCGTGAAGCGTGCTTTTCCCGAAGGCATTGGATGCCTTTAAAGCAGGGGACGCGCATCTCCGTGCTGCTCAAGATGGTTTTACCAGAGCCACGGAGCAGTATGTGAAAGACATACGGGTAAGGGAAGTTTAATGGTTGTATATACCAGTAGCCCCCGAGACTTAAAGTAGTTATGCTAACTGATTTAAGGATCATTTGGAAACGCAGGCTCTTACCAAGAAGAACTCCCAACTGTCTCGGGAGCTGCAAGATTGCAAGGCCCAACTGGAGGCCGCACTTGCTGCCGCAGGAGGAGATGGAAAGACCCCTCCTGGTAACACATTTTTATTAATAAATATAAGCGCTGTGCGGCGTGCGCGCGAGTCTAATAATGACATTGCAGGTACCGCCGGACAAGATCCGGATAGGCAAGCATTGCTGCGCCAGCTAAAGGCCGGCGAGAGTGTGCTGAATAGGGTTCAGCAGGAAAGGAACAAGCTCCAGGATGCCAACGCCAAGCTCGGAGAAGAGCTGAAAGGCGCTCGGGCCGAGCTGTCCGGCTCTGTTAAGGAGAATCAGCGGCTTCGTCGCGGCATTTATAGTAAGTGCTTGAGCGGACTCTTTTGAAAAGAAGAGTTTGGCGAGGAAGTATTTTGACATAATATGTCTTGTAGGTATACTCACGGGTCGTCCTGCAGAGGAGATGCCCGTATCAACGGGTGATCAACTTCCCGAACTGTTGCAGCTACTCGAACGAGTTCGGCAGGCAATGAGCAGCGTCTTTCAGGCTTTATGGCCAGCCCTCACCCTACCCGAGGGCCTCGGGGAGCTTGCGGAGAAGCTGCAGGGAGTGCGGCAGCGCTTCCGCTTGTGGAAGATTTCGCTTGCCGTCAAGGTGCCAGGAGGCTTGGGCCATGGTGAAGACGCGGTACAAGAAGGCGGATCCCAACCACATGGCCGAAGTTGGACCGGTGGGGGCCGATGGGAAGGAGATCCCTGTGAGTTTAGTGTACAGCCAAGTAGAGTTGGCTGCTAAATTTTCCCAACGGGACTGTAAACTAGATAGCATGTTAGACGGGATTGAGGAGGAATACAATCAGTAAGTTTGACAATGTATGTTATCCTTTAAAGTAACATGTGAAATGCCTTCTAGCCGGATTGTAGATCATTTGTCTTTGCCGACCTTTTCGCTTCAACCTCGGGACCCTAGAGTCCGGAGTGTGTCCGAATACCTCTTTGGTTGAGAAACAACCGTGGTATGCATGGAGACCAAAGCGTAGGGGTCATTAGTGCTTTATCGCATAAGTGCCCAACTAGTTATGTTATATTACATGGTTAGTAAGAAACATCTTCCAGGAGAATAGTTCCGTTAAGGGTTCCTTTCTCGGAGGCATGCCCTAAAGTGCATGTCCGGACTGCAAAGAAAGCAAAGAAACATCCGGGGTAGATAGATAAAATAGGTAAAAGTCATCTTTTGAGTCACCGATCGAATATTCCCTTAAGAACGCTAGCTTTCGGCTTCATCCACCGAGGTACACATCCGGTGACCAGGCAAGAATAATCGCAGAGGTGCTCCTTTACCTCCTAGCCGAACAATCGGGAACGTGGGGGTAAGCACAGAGCCGAGCAACCCAGCTTGGCCAAAACTTAAGTCATATCGATGCATATAATGGTGAGTAAAAGGTACATGTGGAAGCTTGACACATGTGCTGGGTATGAAACCCGCGTAATTTGAGCTTCTGTAAAAGAAGCCCCCAGGAATAATGAGTGCGGATGGCATATCATGCGTGTGAAAAAATGCGAGAATAGGCCCGTAGGGGCTTTTAAATAAAAAGGCATAAAAAAGAGAAACAAAGGACAGCCGAAGTGTAAAAGTTTGGACGGGGGAAGTGGACGAACTCTTAGTCTGGCGCTAGGCGTAGAATCGTCGGAGGCGGGCTGCGTTCCATGGGTTCGGCTCGAGTCGGTTATCCGACGCATTTCTTAGACGGTATGCTCCGCCGGTCAGGACTTGATCGATAATGATGGGGCCCTCCCATTTGGGCTTGAGCTTGTCCTTTTTCTTGTCCGGCAGGCGTAGAACTAGTTCACCAACGTTGTAAGTCTTGGCCCGTACTTCTACGCTTTGATATCTTGGGCCTGCTGGCGATAAAATGCGGAGCGAGCCTTCGCGACGTCACGTTCTTCCTCCAATGTGTCCAAGCTGTCCTGCCGATCAAGCTCGGCTTCTCTTTCCTCATACATGCGCACTCGAGGTGAGTCATGAATAATATCACAGGGCAAAACTGCCTCTGCGCCGTATACCATAAAAAATGGTGTGAATCTGGTAGTACGGTTAGGCGTTGTCCGCAGCCCCTAGAGTACGGATTCGAGCTCCTCGACCCATTGTGTGTCGGATTTAGTAAGTGACCTCACTAGTCTGGGTTTAATGCAGCTCATTATTAGACCATTTGCTCTTTCCACTTGACCGTTGGTTTGAGGGTGATAGACTGAAGCGTAGTCGAGCTTGATGCCCATATTTTTGCACCATGACTTAACCTCGTCGGCTGTGAAGTTCGTGCCGTTGTCGGTGATGATGCTGTGGGGGACTCCGTAACGGTGTACCACCCCTGATATAAAGTCTATCACTGGTCCGGACTCTGCCGTTTTGACCGGTTTGGCCTCTATCCATTTGGTGAATTTATCCACCATGACCAATAGGTACCTTTGCTTGTGGGTTCCCCCTTTGAGGGGTCCAACCATGTCAAGCCCCCAGACCGCGAACGGCCAGGTAATGGGTATGGTTTTGAGGGCGGTGGGTGGCATATGGCTCTGATTAGCAAAGAGTCGACAACCGACGATCGCTGGACCAAGTCTGCGCGTCTGCCCGAGCCGTCGGCCAATAAAATCTGTCGGAATGCCTTTCCTACAAGGGCCGGGCTGCTGCGTGGTGTCCGCCTAGTCCGCATGAATTTCAGCTAGGAGGTTTCGCCCTTCCTCTTGGAGATACACCTCAAGGACTCGGTTGTACTTTTCTTATAAAGTTCTCCTCATGGACCTTGTAGGCTTTCGATCGCGGACTATGCAACGGGCCTCGTTTTGGTCTTGGGAAGTTCCCGCCTAATTAAGTAGGCTAGAAAGGTTCTGTCCCACGGCGATTCTGCCATTATGACGTGGGCTGAAGGTGTTATGTCATCTGCCAATCACCGGTTGGTGCGGTTTTTCCGGTTTGTCACTACCGGGCTCCTCTTCCCATAGTACGGATGGCTTGAAGAGCCGCTCGTGAAGATATTTGGAGGACAGCATCACGTTTCGCACCAATGCGTGCCAGTACGTCGGCCGCTTGGTTATTATCTCGAGCTATGTGATGGAATTCCAGTCCTTCAAACCGAGCTGACATTTTTAGGACAGCGTTGCGATATGCTGCCATTTTCGGATCCTTGGCGTCAAAGTCTCCGTTTATTTGGGATATTGCAAGGTTTGAATCCTCACACCTCTAGGCGTTGAATGCCCATGGAGACGCCATCCGAAGACCATGTAACAGGGCCTCGTATTCGGCTGCATTGTTGGAGTCCGTGTACATTATTTGAAGTACATACTGGACTATATCTCCGGTTGGGGATGTCAGTACGACATCAGCCCCCAGTCCGGCCAACATTTTGGAGCCGTCGAAATGCATAGTCCAGTTGGAGTATGCGCCGTACTCTTTAGGGAGTTCGGCTTCGGTCCATTCGGCGATGAAGTCAGCCAAAACTTGTGACTTTATAGCTCGTCGAGGTTTGTAAGTTATGTCGAATGGTAAGAGCTCAATGGCCCATTTTGCAATCCTGCCCGTTGCGTCGCGGTTATTTATAATGTCATTGAGTGGTACTTCAGAGGCCACTTGTTATCGAACACTCTTGAAAGTAGTGCCGAGCTTTGGGGCGCCATGAACACCGTGATATGCTATCTTCTCGATAGTGCGGGTAACGGATTTGCAGGGGTTAACACAAAGGATACATAATACACTGGTTTTTGAAGAGGGAATTTATGCCCTTACGTCGCTCGCTCAACGACGAGGACCGCGCTTCGACTTGATGCGTTCTTTGTGATGTATAACAACATTGGTTCGCCCGAGTGGGCGCAGCCAGACCGGATTCGTTGCCAATATGGCCTTTATTTCTTCGAGTCCGCGGTGGCAGCATCCGTCCACTCGGTGTTCGTGCCCCGAGGAGGCGATAGAGTGGCAACGCCTTTTCTCCTAGACGGAGATAAAGCGCTTAAGGCTGCCACGCATCCTGTTAATTTTTGTATTTGTTTGAGGTCTTTTGGAATATCCAACTGTGACAGAGCTCGGATTTTAGCCGGATTTGCTTCAATTCCTCTACAGGATACAATGAAGCCCAGCAGCTTTCCGGCTGATACGCCGAAAACGCATTTTTCCGGATTCAGCTTGATGTCATATGCTCTGAGGTTGTCGAATGTGAGCCTCAAATCGTCTACTAGAGTTTCGATGTGTTTTGTTTTGACGACTACATCGTCTATGTATGCCTCGACTGTTTTGCCAATCTGGGTGGCCAGACATGTTTGAATCATGCGCTGATATGTTTCGCCGGCATTTTTAAGTCAGAAGGGCATCGTGTTGAAGCAGAATGGTCCGTATGGAGTGATGAATGCCGTTATGCTTGGTGCCTTCCGCCATCTTGATTTGATGATAGCCAGAGTATGCGTCCAGGAAGCACAACGAATCGTGCCCTGCTGTAGCATCGATAATTTGGTCGATGCGAGGGAGAGGGAAGGGATCCTTTGGGCAAGCCTTATTGAGGTCTTTAAAATCGACACAGAGGCGCCAGGATTTATCCTTCTTTGGTACCATCACCAGATTTGCTAGCCAGTCCGGATGTTTGATATCTCTAATGAATCCGGCTTCCAATAGTTTGGCTAGCTCTTCTCCCATTGCCTATCTTTTGGGTTCGGAAAATCGTCGAAGAGCCTATTTGACTGGCTCAAATCCTTTTAGGATGTTTAGGCTGTGTTCTGCCAACCTGCGTGGGATTCCGGGCATGTCCGAAGGATGCTAGGCGAAGATATCCCAATTTTCCCGGCGAATTCGCGCGATCTGGCGCTACTTGGGTTCAATTGTGCCCCAATGGAGGCCGTCTTTGTTGGGTCCGTTGGATGGACCTGGAATTTTATTATTTCATCTGCTGGTTTGAAGGAGGTGGACTTGGATCTTTTATCGAGTATCACATCGTCCTTGTTCACCGTAGAGTGCAGCGCGGCGAGTTCCTCTGCCGCTAAGGCTTCAGATAGTGCCTCGAGGGCTAGTGCGGCTGTCTTGCTTTCGGCGCGGAGTGCTATGTCCGGATCACTAGCGAGAGTGATTATTCCGCTGGGCCCAGGCATTTTGAGCTTCATGTACCCGTAATGAGGTACTGCCTGAAAAATTGTGAATGCCTCTCGTCCTAATATGGCGTGATACCCGCTGCTGAACGGGGCCACCTGGAACGTGACTTCTTCGGATCTGTAATTGTCCGGAGAGCCGAACACCACATCGAGTGTGATTTTTCCGGTGCAGCGCGCTTCCCGGCTAGGGATTATTCCTCTAAAGGTTGTGCTGCTTCGCTCAATACGGCTCCAATCGATTTCCATTTTTCGCAAAGTTTCCTCGTAAATGAGGTTTAGTCCGCTGCCGCCATCCATGAGGACTTTTGTCAGTCGAAAGCCGTCCACTATGGGACTAAGTACAAGTGCAGCTGGACCTCTGGTTGTTCGGAATTTAGGCTCGTCACTGGCGTTGAAGGTAATAGCTGTGTCGCTCCATGGGTTTGCTGTTGCTACTTGGTAGACTTCGGCGAGTCCGCGGATTGTTCGCTTTCGCATATTGTTTGATGCGAAGGTCTCAAGACTGCTGATACCGTCTTTGGTATTGTTGGAGTGGTTTCGGAGCTAGAAGCTCCTCGCCACTTTTGGCCACCGCCGTAATATCCAACATGCTCGAAGGCTATGTGTTGGGACGGCCCCTCTGTACTATGAAGCTTACAGGTCCATTGAGCCATCCCTCCAAAGACAGTTCCGCTTCCTTATTGGGCTTTTCTTTTTCGCTTTTGCATCCGGGACCTGAGTGTAAGGCACCCTTTGTCGGATCGGGTTTGGGGCGGATTATCCCAAAATTGGTTTTCGGTTTTCGGAAGTTTCCATCGCCAAGATTTTCGTATTATGGATGCCGATCGGTGAAGCGTAATTTTGCGACGATCAATGGCGCTTAGTATTCCCTTGTCCGTGCAGTTATTGCGTAAGATTGATATTGCGTTTTCCTCTCGGCAGTCCTTTATCCCGCCCATAACCAGGAGGAATCGCCCAATGGTGATGTACTATTTCAGCGGGCTCTTGCCGATTAGAGATAGATCGCATATGTCCGGGCGGGTGGGTGGACTAAAATCCGGATCCCTGCCATCTTGGGGCTCAAAGGCCGAGGGGTTTCCAAATTCGAAGCTTGGTTTGCTGGACACAATCCAGCGAGTCCGAGCGATGCATGATTTTAAGTTCAATGCTCGATCGAAGTCCGCCCCTCCGCGGAATCCGCGGAGGGTTCGGGAATCTGGACATGAATTGTTTTCAACATAGGCAAAGAGTTGTCGTGTTGCTCTTCTACCACTGTGATGTGGTGGGTGGCCTGGGGAGAGTTAATCTCTCTCAGATCGGTTTTAAGCCCAATCTGGTTGTAGTCCGTAGCGACTCCCAGGGCGGCGATGCGATCCAAGAGCTCGTTAACAGACGAGAGCTCTATTGGGTCCAACTGTTCGGCAGCTTTAGGGCTGACGCGAAGATTGCTTCTGACGACTTGCGAAGTCATTGTCGAAGCGGCGGCGAACAGGCGGTCATAAGAAAACCACCAAGCCGGATAGTTTGGCCGGCGGCCAAGGCCCCTTCGGCGAAAACACCGTCTTTGAAGACGGGTGGAGGCATCCGCTCTATCGGTGACGACACAGAGGAACTCTCAATGAAAGCACCAATGTCGGTGTCAAACCGCGGATCTCGGTAGGGGGTCCCGAACTTTGCGTCTAGGCGGAGGGTAACAGGAGACGAGGGACACGATGTTTTACCTGTGTTCGGCCCTCTCGATGGAGGTAAAACCCTCGTCCTGCTTGATTAATATTGATGATATGGGTAGTACAAGAGTGGATCTACCACGAGATCAAGGAGGCTAAACCCTAGAGGCTAGCCTATGGTATGATTGTTGTAATGTATGTTGTCCTACGGACTAAAGCCCTCCGGTTTATATAGACACCGGGGGAGGCTAGGGTTACACAGATTCGGTTACAATGATAGGAGATCTACATATCCGTATCGCCAAGCTTGCCTTCCACGCCAAGGAAAGTCCCATCCGGACACGGGACGGAGTCTTCAATCTTGTATCTTCGTAGTCTTGGAGTCCGACGGATAATGATAGTCCGGCTGTTCGGACACCCCCTAGTCCAGGACTCCCTCAGTCAACATGAGGTGCACAAGGGCTAGCAATGTACTTGTTCAAATGATATTGATTGAAAATTACAAGCATCTCATTTTTCCACTGATGAAAATACTCTCCATCAAGAATAGGCACTCTATGTCTAAGACTCCCCAAAGTAGACTCATCCATCTTCCTCCAATGGTGATTAAACCAAGGCAATGGAGACCAAAGCTCTAATACCACTTGTAGGACCTTGAGAAGAGGTGTCTAGAGGGGGGTGATTAGACACTAAGTACCAAAGTTGTAGTTTTTAAGATTCTTTAAGTTTAAGTGGAGTTTAGGCACAAGTTTAACATTCACAATACATATCAAGCAAGCATGCAAAGAGTATATGAGCAGCGGAAAGTAAAGCATACAACTTGCAAGAATGTAAAGGGAGGGGTTTTGGAGGATTCAAACGCAATTGGAGACACGGATGTTTTTGGCATTGTTCCGATAGGTGGTGCTATCATACATCCACGTTGATGGAGACTTCAACCCACGAAGGGTAACGGTTGCGCGAGTCCACGGAGGGCTCCACCCACGAAGGGTCCACGAAGAAGCAACCTTGTCTATCCCACCATGGCCGTCGCCCACGAAGGACTTGCCTCACTAGCGGTAGATCTTCACGAAGTAGGCGATCTCCTTGCCCTTACAAACTCCTTGGTTCAACTCCACAATCTTGTCGGAGGCTCCCAAGTGACACCTGTGTTGACATCGGATTTTGGCAAGATACAAAAGGCAAGTAAGATGGCCTCAAGTAAAAGAGTTTTCGGCATGCAAAGTTTCAGGTCGCCGAGTGGAATAACTTTGATGTTTAACTTATCGCCATTCGACCTTATCTCGGTGGCCGAAGTTGTACTCCGAGTGACAAAATTCAACATTCCGAGTGGTTTTCGGCCAATCTTGCCTTCAAGACGACCTCAGATGGAGGAGTATTCTAAAGGAATTGTCTTCATCTCATCGAGGCAATCGATTTTGATATATAAATCATCTCAATCCGAGTTCATATGCAAAAGTTAGAGGCAATACACTGCAGGCCGAAGCTGAGTGGAAATCTGGCGCAAAGTACCAGACGCCATGTCTGGTGGGTCACGCGAGCAATTAGGCCCTTAAGAAGTCCTTGAATCGAAAAACCTTCAACACGCAAAAGTTTCGTCTCGTCGAACCGATCGATTTTCATATATAATTCGTCTCAATCCGAGGTCGTATGAGACTTGGGGAGACAAATCAAGATCAGGCTATGTGTTTGGTCGAGTGAAAGCTTACCATCCGAGTGAAAACTCACCGGTCGAGTGAAAACCTACCAATCGAGTCACCGGTCGAGTGAAAATCTACCGATCGAGTCACCGGTCGAGTGAAAATCTACCGATCGAGTCCAAGGTCGAGTGGAAACCTACCGATCGAGTCACCGGTCGAGTGAAAATTTACCGATCGAGTCCAAGGTCGAGTGAAAATTTACCGATCGAGTCCAAGGTCGAGTGAAAACCTACCGATCGAGTAAAAGGTCGAGTGGAAACCTACCGATCGAGTAAAAGGTCGAGTGAAAACCTACCGATCGAGTAAACGGTCGAGTGAAAACCTACCGATTGATTGTCTTCCGAGGAAAATATAGTCATCCGAGTGAAAAGTCCAATGGACCATCCGAAAGTGAAAGACTCTAAAATCCGAGTGGATGAGCTCAAATCCGAGTGAAACTGAACATGTGCCCAAAAGTTTATCAAGATGATCTCGGATGAAAAAGTGTTCAATACAGAAGTTGTGCGATCGTCAAGACGGTAAACTTTGCTTTTGGAGTCATCGTCATCAGAGATAGTATATGGCCTGCAAATTCATTACAAGACTCGGATGATTCAGTCTACCGCAAGACCGAGTCCGATTGGGAGGTAAAGATGACCTCGAAAAGTGTTCAAGATGGCCTTATTTGAAAAAGTGATCAACATGAGAGTTGTTCGTATCGTCGAGGCGCACAAGTTTGGTATTTGGGCCATCTTGATCGGAGGTCATATGGAGGCTCGGCGGCCTGCACAAGGAGGAAGACAGAAGTTGGGCCAGATTCAGACTGAATCCGAGTGAAAGACTCTAAAATCCGAGTGGATGAGCTCAAATCCGAGTGAAACTGAACATGTGCCCAAAAGTTTATCAAGATGATCTCGGATGAAAAAGTGTTCAATACAGAAGTTGTGCGTATCTTCAAGACGGTAAACTTTGCTTTTGGAGTCATCGTCATCAGAGATAGTATATGGCCTGCAAATTCATTACAAGACTCGGATGATTCAGTCTACCGCAAGACTGAGTCCGACTGGGAGGTAAAGATGACCTCGAAAAGTGTTCAAGATGGCCTTATTTGAAAAAGTGATCAACATGAGAGTTGTTCGTATCGTCGAGGCACACAAGTTTGGTATTTGGGCCATCTTGATCGGAGGTCATATGGAGGCTCGGCGGCCTGCACAAGGAGGAAGACAGAAGTTGGGCCAGATTCAGACTGAATCCGAGTTGGAATAGAACTAGGACTCTAGGACGTGAATTGATGTAATTTTTTTGTAAGGAAAGCCTAGATGAGTCCTTTACTTGTAAAGGAAGTCCAGCCGCCACTTATATATGTTGGGGATGATGGCCGATTAAGCAACACAGAATCGAACAAATCAATATACTACTTTTTCCTGTCTACTTTTTATCTCTCCACCGTTTTTCTCTCTCGTTCTTCGTTGTTCTTCGTGTTTGAGGGCTGCGAATCTCGAGGCTCTAGGGGCGAGCGAATCGACCTAGGGCAGCCCATAGCCGCCGCACTCCCTGACGGGGTCCCTCCCGGGTGCGCGGGGTTTCGGGTCTGCAAAAGCACCCGCCGACCGCCTTGCGTGATCGCTACTGTCGGTCGGGTCTCCTTCGACGTGAGCTGCGGTGCATCACCCCGCGCCGAGGGTACACGTGGCGTGTTCGTGTGTCGACACACTTTTGGCGACTCACTGGGGACCAAGATCAATCATCATCATCCACCATGTCCGATCTTCCCAAGCCATCGAGGTAGACGCCGATGACATCATTAAGCCCAGTCTTGATGAGATATCGCCGATCATCGCCAAGTCTATGAGGAGTACAAGAAGGCACGCGAGGAGAAGGACTTGCAGGAGTTCCTTGCAAAGTTCAAGAAGGATCGCCAAGGCAACATCACTCCGATTGAAGAAATCAAGTTCCTCCTTTGCAAGCCCAAAGAGTTAAACCCTCTGTAAGTACTACCTTTTCTCCCGAGCGGTGGGCTGAGATTGAAAGTCGATTGCTGATGGTAACAATCTAGTCTATCAAACTTTCATTGAAAATACTAATGCTCGAAGAATGCATCTCAATCGACTAGTGGTAATGATGGTGTAGCTGCTAGTGTGCAAAACCCTAGTCTGGCTTTACCTATCTCATCGGGCGCCTCCGTGCCGATGACTTATTATCCTACCCAAACAAATCAGATTGTGGCTGCACCCATTAATCCTATTATGAGCATGCCAGGTTCGGTGGTGACGCCAACCAAACCCTACCTACAGCTACAACCACTCGACCACTAGCAAATTATGGGTCGACATACCGCCACAATTCCTACCTACAGCTAGTAACCCTACTCCTCCTATGCCATCGCCACAAGCTTCATCGTCCACTATGGATGATGGTTTAGCTAATCTTAGAGAGGAGATGGCTAAGATGCTTCGAGAGAATTTTGGAGTTGAGTTACCTCGAATCGGATTTACCAAAAGCCGCACTTCAGTACTTTGATGCCATCCAAAGCCCTCCGTGATATAAAATTCCAGATTTTGTTAAGTTTAATGGAGAAGGCACAAAACCACATGGGAGCATGTTAGTCAATACTTAGCACAATTGGGTGAGGCAGGCTCATTGAATGAATTGAAAGTGCGTTTATTTCCTTTGTCATTAATCGGTACCGCATTTTCATGGTTTTCTTCTTTGCCACATGGTTCCATTCGAGTTTGGTCACAGCTAGAGCAGAAATTTCATGATCACTTTTATAGCGGCGATAATGAACTCAAGTTGTCACATCTAACATCGGTTAAGCGAAGCATGATGAATCGGTCTCCGATTACGCCAAGAGATTCAGAGAAACGAAAAACCGTGTTTTAGTTTGGTGATAACCGAGAGACTTGGCAGATCTAGTGCTGAGTGGTTTGAGAACTCCCATTAGAGAAAAGCTAGAAGGCTATGAGTTTTAAATATCAACCAAGTCTTACAAAGGGCTTTGGCTCAGAAAGCGAAGCAAAGATCTCAAAGAAGTGCATAGATACAAACCGATCGACCAAAGATGAATATGGTGGAATATGATAGTGATCACTCGGACGATGAGGGTGATATTTTGTTATTGAATTTGTTTGGCCATCTAAGGCCAAACCCTTTACTTGCAATGATCTGAAACCGATTCATAAGAATCGTGATGAAGAGATGAAGTTTACTTTTAACATTGCTAAGTGTGATAAAATATTTGATGCTTTGCTGCAGGCTAAGATTATTAGAATATCTCATACTTTACCGCCGTTTGAAGAGCTGAAGCGGCGTGCTTATTGCAAGTATCATAACTCTTTTCTCATGCTACTAATGATTGCAATGTTTTTCGACGACAGATACAATCGGCCATTAATGATGGACGATTGAACTTTTCTGAGATGCAAATTGATAAACAGCCCTTTCCAATGAACACCATGGATTTAGAAGGGAAGAAGTTACTCATTCGGCCGGAGGTAGCCGAATCTGCTAATAAAGCTAATGTCATTGTTGGTGAGCCCAGGAAAGACAAGGAGGGCGACAAGGTCTTGGGGAGACATGTTGTGCTTGATAAGCAACCCGATGGCAAGGAAGTAATCAAGATCACCATCAAGAATCCTACACTCGGGGGGCAAACACAGGTGCAACAGGACACTCGAGTTAAATTTGTCAAGCCCAAGAGTCCAGAAGTTGGCAAATGGAAGAGGAATGAAGCTAAAATGCAACGCAAGCGGATCAAGCCAACTTTTGATATGTTGCTATCCAAATATGCTAATCAATCGGCTGGTCCCAGCTCTAACCGGCCATCACACTTGAAGCGACCAAGGTCACCATCAGATGATATGTTTAGTCGATATGCAAAACCGAGTGGACCAAGGGCACTATTTCCAGAAGAGCAGAGGCAATCTGTGGAATCGAATTGATTACTCATATAATGGCCGATCGAACATTGGTAACTATCGATCGGCTGGTCAACATATGCGACCGAGTGGAAACTATCCTAGTGTAAGAATGCACCTGGTGGAAGATATCCAAGTGAAAAATGTGGTCAAGTGGATTCCATCCGAGTGGATTCCATCCGAGTGACATCCATCCGAGTGGATTCCATCCAAGTAAAAGGCGCGCCGAGTGGAAATTTCATGCATCCGGAAAGTCGAAAAGAATGGCGATTAAGTCACAGAGTGTTGCAGCAGTTGAATCAGGAAAAGGCAAGGAGAAAATGGATGTCGACTCACTTATCCTGGGCGCCAAACATTCCCCATACAGCAGCCGATCGTGCATAACCACTGACCGAGCCGATACTTTCTATCGCTACAAAGCACTCGGCTAATGACCATGAAGCAAGCACTAGCCAGGTAAAGGTGAGAGATGCTAAATACACTCGACCAAAGTGGTGTCCTCGGGGCTAACAAAGACACGTAAGAGGAAACTACAGAGGTTAAGGAGTCAAGAGATGGCGGAGCAGGAGGCCGAGAAGCAAAGGGATAAGTTGTTCAATGACACTCGGCCCATGGCTCCAAAAAACAAGTGTGGAGGCCAAAACAAATACAAGATACATCAGCTTCTACATCTATCACAGAAGTGCCTACACCACCCAAAGAGGACGATGTGACAGCTATTACATCGTCTGCGACACTTCTTACTTCTCCTTCACTCGACCAGATTTCAGAATCGGTCGATCCACTTGAAGAAGAGGTTGATATGTTGGACTATGAGTCTACGCCGTTCATGAAGGTATGGATATCAATATGGTGTATTACTTACCTGCTGAGTTTCGTGCTGTAGATGAGGAAGGGGAAGTGGCTCAGCTGGATTTTGGCCCTAAAAACGCAATATTCGAGAAGCCAAAAGAACCAAGAACACATTTGAAACCGTTGTATCTCGTGAGGTCATATCAATGGATCGCCGCTTAGTCGAATGCTTGTTGATGGTGGTGCTGTGGTAAATCTTATGCCCTATTCGGTCTTCAAGAAATTGGGTTTGCTCGATGAAGAATTGATCAAGACCAATATGGTGCTCAACGGGTTTGAAGGCAAAGAGAAAACTGAAGCCAAAGGTGTAATGTATGTGGAGCTTACGAATGGAAGCAAAACTTTGGCCATGCATTCTTTGTCGCCGAGGTGCAAGGTAACTACAACGCCATACTAGGCCGTGATTGGGTTCATGCAAACCAGTCGTGCCATCTACTATGCACCAGTTTTTGATTCATGGGTTGATGATGAAGTGGAAGTCATTCATGCGGATAACTCGGCTGTGTTGCTTTGGCCGATGCATCGGTGGATTGGCACATCCCAATGCTACTTGCTTGACGGGACGTGATTTGTCGAGTTTGATTTTCTCGGTCACGACTAAGAATGGTTTTGTGCCCGTGTCTTTAAAGCCGATCAATGCAATCGGCTCCAAGGTATGATATGTTTAAATGGATCCTAATTCGAGTGGTTACAAAAGCGTCTTGCAAAATATCGGTCCAATGAGAACGATATGTATGAGTCTATTGAGGAGTTGGATGACATGGATAAACTTGGACAAGGTTTTACATCGGCCGATCCGTTAGAAGAGGTAGATATCGGAGACGGATCACCGATCGACCGACATTTATAAACAAAAATCTGAAAGCCGATTGTAAAGCTAAATTAATCGAGCTATTGAAAGAATATGTTTGTTGCTTTGCATGGGAATATCATAAGATGCCGAGGTTGAGCCGAGAGCTAGTAGAGCATCGGTTGCCTATAAAGGCCGGTTTAGACCTTATAAACAATCGGCGTAAAGTTTAATCCAAAACATATGACCGGATCAAGGAAGAGATCGGTCGACTGCTTGAAGCTAAATTCATTCGACCTTGTAGGTATGCCGAGTGGATTTCTAACATTGTCCCAGTGGAGAAGAAGGGATCCGGCAAGTTGAGGGTGTGCATTGACTTCAGAGATGTGAATAGGGCTACACCCAAAGATGAGTATCCCATGCCAATAGCCGATATGCTTATTAATGATGCTTCTGGACATAAGGTTATTAGCTTTCTAGATGGTAATGCGGATACAATCAAATTTTTATGGCAAGAGGACATGTACAAAACAACTTTCCGATGTCCCGGTTTCCTTGGTTTATTCGAGTGGGCAAAGATGACATTCGGATTAAAAATGTCAGGGCCACATATCAAAGGGCTATGAATTTGATTTTCATGATTTACTCGGTATCATACTTGAAGTTTATATTGATGATATTGTTATCAAATCGGATGCTTTTGAATCTCACTTGGCGATTTGCGTTTAGCTTTTGAAAGAATGAAAAGTATGGACTGAAGATGAATCCTTTGAAGTGTGCATTAGTGTGTCACCGGCAAATTTTTGGGTTTCATTATTCATGAAGATGGCATCAAATAGATCCCAAAAGATAGAGGCCATACAGAAAGTGGAGGCTCCAACATGCAAGAGAGATATGCAAAAGTTCCTTGGCAAGGTCAATTATTTGAGAAGGTTCATAGCTAATCTGTCGTGGAAAGTTGATGCATTTACTCCTATCCTTCGGTTAAAGAATGATGTTGATTTCACTTGGGGGCAAAACAGCAAGAAGCTTTTGATATGATCAAGAATTATTTGTGCACTCCTCCGTGATGAAAGCACCCAAGCATAGAGAGCCTTTTAAACTTTATATCGCAGCAGAGGAAGGTGTTATTGGTGCTGTTTTGACTCAAGATACCAAGGAAAAGAGCATGCCATTACATATTTGAGCAGACGTTTATTGGACGCCGAGACAAGGTATACATTTATTGAAAAACTGTGTTTATGCTTATATTACGCTTGCACAAAGTTGAGACATTACCTAGTGCCGAGTGCTTGTGTAGTAGCTTGTCAAACCGATGTCATTAAGTACATGTTGCATAGGCCAATTCTTAGTGGTAGAATTGGCAAGTGGGCTTATGCTTTGATTGAGTATGATTTGGCTTATGAATCTCTAAAATCCATGAAAGGCCAAATTGTTGCTAATTTCATTGTTGAACATCGGATTAATGACAAGCATGATGTTGATATGAACCTTGTTTCATTAGTGCCATGGAGATTATACTTTGATGGTTCAGTTTGTAGCAATGGCCAAGGTGTTGGTATTGTTTATATATCTCCTCATGGTGCTGTTTTTGAAGCCTCATGCCGCTTAGAATATTTTTGCACAAACAATCAAGCCGAATATGAAGCATTGTTATTCGGTCTAGAGATGTTACTTGCTATAGGTGTTACACATATTGAGGCTTACGGTGATTCGTTACTAGTGGTGCAGCAAATATCCAAAGTCTTTCAAAGGTGTTTGGACGAATCACTTAATGTTTATCTTGATAAATGTCTGGATATGATTTCTACTTTGGATTGTTTTAGCATTGCACATATATCTAGACATGACAATTGGAAAGCAAATGAGTTGGCGCAACAAGCATCTGGATATCATGTTGATCATGGCATGTTTCATATCTCTCAAAGACCGATGTCTTGTCTTGCCAATATGGGAGAGACCGAACTGAACCCACTGATTCGGTCATTAACAAAAAATCTAGTGCAGATGACAATTCCGTCTGGAGGAAGCCCATTGTTGCTTACTTGCGCAATCCGAGTGAAAGGGTGGACAGGGCTGTTCGGCGATGGCTTTTAAATATACTATAAGGGATGATGACCTTTATCGCGAACAGTTGATGATGTTCTTTTAAAATGCTTGGATGAGGACCAAGCAAGAGTTGCTATGGGAGAGGTACATGAGGGCATTTGTGGTACTCACCATCGGCTCCTAAGATGAAATGGTTATTACGACGTCTTTGGGTTTTATTGGCCGACCATGGTTAATGATTGCTTCAGATATTATAAAGGGTGCGAAGCTTGTCAAAATTTGGTGATATTCAATTGGCTCCTGCTGCTATGTTGCATCCTATTATCAAGCCGTGGCCTTTCGGAGGATGGGGTTTAGATTTTATTGGGCAAATTCATCCATCTTCCTCAAAGGGCATCGATTCGTGTTGGTGGCAATCGATTATTTCACTAAATGGTCCAAGCAGTACCTCTCAAGAACATGACACATACGGAGGTAATTCAATTCATAACTGAGCACATTATTCATAGATTCGGTATTCCTCAAACATTAACTACAGATCAAGGTTCATCTTTTATGTCACACCAAGTCAGAGAGTTTGCCGAATCTTATAATATAAAGTTGCTCAATTCCTCTCCGTATTATGCCCAAGCTAATGGACAAGCCGAATCTAGCAATAAAATTTTAATCAAGCTCATCAAGAAGAAGATTGAGGATAATCCGAGGAGATGGCATGAGCTGTTGTCTGAAGCTTTATGGGCACATAGAATTTCAAGGCATGGTGCTACGAAGGTAACTCCATATGAGCTAGTATATGGCCAAGAGGCTGTTTTACCAGTGGAAGTAAATTTGAATGCTTTGAGAATAGCCAAACAAAATGATTTATCGGCAGTAGACTTTTATAACTTGATGGTGGACAATATTGATGAAGTTGCCGATAAACGTTTGGTTGCTTTGGAGTCCATAGAGAGAGACAAGTTGAGGGTTGCAAGAGCTTACAATAAGAAAGTTAAATTGAAGCATTTTCAAGTTGGTGAACTCGTCTGGAAAGTGATTCTGCCGATTGGTTCAAGAGATAGAAAATTCGGGAAGTGGTCTCCAAGTTGGGAAGGTCCTTTTAGGATTACAAGGGTTGTTCCTGGAAATTCATATTTGGTGGAATCAATACAAGGGGCATTCTTACCCCGAGCTCTCAACGGAAAATATTTGAAGAAGTACCACCCGAGTGTGTGGCAGAAAGCCTGAGTAGGCAATGGCCGATATACGATTATCGCCCTTAGCACAAACATGGCCGATACATAATTATTGCCCTGAGGAAAATAAATGGCCGATGGAGTGTTGACATCGCCCTTAGAACAAACACCGTGCATATTATTTTTTTCGTGCAAGCATTGCCGAAAAACAGGGGGGCATGTGTTGACATCGGATTTTGGCAAGATACAAAAGGCAAGTAAGATGGCCTCAAGTAAAAGAGTTTTCGGCATGCAAAGTTTCAGGTCGCCGAGTGGAATAACTTTGATGTTTAACTTATCGCCATTCGACCTTATCTCGGTGGCCGAAGTTGTACTCCGAGTGACAAAATTCAACATTCCGAGTGGTTTTCGGCCAATCTTGCCTTCAAGACGACCTCGGATGGAGGAGTATTCTAAAGGAATTGTCTTCGTCTCATCGAGGCAATCGATTTTGATATACAAATCATCTCAATCCGAGTTCATATGCAAAAGTTAGAGGCAATACACTGCAGGCCGAAGCTGAGTGGAAATCTGGCGCAAAGTACCAGACGCCATGTCTGGTGGGTCGCGCGAGCAATTAGGCCCTTAAGAAGTCCTTGAATCGAAAAACCTTCAACACGAAAAAGTTTCGTCTCGTCGAGCCGAGCGATTTTCATATATAATTCGTCTCAATCCGAGGTCGTATGAGACTTGGGGAGACAAATCAAGATCAGGCTATGTGTTTGGTCGAGTGAAAGCTTACCATCCGAGTGAAAACTCACCGGTCGAGTGAAAACCTACCAATCGAGTCACCGGTCGAGTGAAAATCTACCGATCGAGTCACCGGTCGAGTGAAAATCTACCGATCGAGTCCAAGGTCGAGTGGAAACCTACCGATCGAGTCACCGGTCGAGTGAAAATTTACCGATCGAGTCCAAGGTCGAGTGAAAATTTACCGATCGAGTCCAAGGTCGAGTGAAAACCTACCGATCGAGTAAAAGGTCGAGTGGAAACCTACCGATCGAGTAAAAGGTCGAGTGAAAACCTACCGATCGAGTAAACGGTCGAGTGAAAACCTACCGATTGATTGTCTTCCGAGTGAAAATATAGTCATCCGAGTGAAAAAGTCCAGTCGGACCATCCGAGTGAAAGACTCTAAAATCCGAGTGGATGAGCTCAAATCCGAGTGAAACTGAACATGTGCCCAAAAGTTTATCAAGATGATCTCGGATGAAAAAGTGTTCAATACAGAAGTTGTGCGTATCGTCAAGACGGTAAACTTTGCTTTTGGAGTCATCGTCATCAGAGATAGTATATGGCCTGCAAATTCATTACAAGACTCGGATGATTCAGTCTACCGCAAGACCGAATCCGATTGGGAGGTAAAGATGACCTCGAAAAGTGTTCAAGATGGCCTTATTTGAAAAAGTGATCAACATGAGAGTTGTTCGTATCGTCGAGGCGCACAAGTTTGGTATTTGGGCCATCTTGATCGGAGGTCATATGGAGGCTCGGCGGCCTGCACAAGGAGGAAGACAGAAGTTGGGCCAGATTCAGACTGAATCCGAGTGAAAGACTCTAAAATCCGAGTGGATGAGCTCAAATCCGAGTGAAACTGAACATGTGCCCAAAAGTTTATCAAGATGATCTCGGATGAAAAAGTGTTCAATACAGAAGTTGTGCGTATCGTCAAGACGGTAAACTTTGCTTTTGGAGTCATCGTCATCAGAGATAGTATATGGCCTGCAAATTCATTACAAGACTCGGATGATTCAGTCTACCGCAAGACCGAATCCGACTGGGAGGTAAAGATGACCTCGAAAAGTGTTCAAGATGGCCTTATTTGAAAAAGTGATCAACATGAGAGTTGTTCGTATCGTCGAGGCGCACAAGTTTGGTATTTGGGCCATCTTGATCGGAGGTCATATGGAGGCTCGGCGGCCTGCACAAGGAGGAAGACAGAAGTTGGGCCAGATTCAGACTGAATCCGAGTGAAAGACTCTAAAATCCGAGTGGATGAGCTCAAATCCGAGTGAAACTGAACATGTGCCCAAAAGTTTATCAAGATGATCTCGGATGAAAAAGTGTTCAATACAGAAGTTGTGCGTATCGTCAAGACGGTAAACTTTGCTTTTGGAGTCATCGTCATCAGAGATAGTATATGGCCTGCAAATTCATTACAAGACTCGGATGATTCAGTCTACCGCAAGACCGAGTCCGACTGGGAGGTAAAGATGACCTCGAAAAGTGTTCAAGATGGCCTTATTTGAAAAAGTGATCAACATGAGAGTTGTTCGTATCGTCGAGGCGCACAAGTTTGGTATTTGGGCCATCTTGATCGGAGGTCATATGGAGGCTCGGCGGCCTGCACAAGGAGGAAGACAGAAGTTGGGCCAGATTCAGACTGAATCCGAGTTGGAATAGACTCAATGTGATCTTGGATCACTAAAATATAAAATGAAGAGTCTTGAGCTTGAAGCTTGAGCCAATCCTTTGTCCTTAGCATCTTGAAGGAGTTCCCACATCCTTTAGTCCATGCCACTCCATTGTTGAACTTATCTGAAACATACTAGATAAAAGTGTTAGTCCAACAAGATATGTTGACATTAATTACCAAAACCACCTAGGGAGCACTTGTGCTTTCACCCGACCGATCAAGCACCGAAACTACGGCACCTCCGAGTTCTAGCACACGTTCAGCTCGATGACGTTCCCCGTACTCCGATCCAGCAGAATGTCGGGGAAGAGTTCCGTCATCACGACAGCATGGTGACGATCTTGATGTTCTACCGTCGCAGGGCTTCGCCTAAGCACCGCTACAATATTATCGGGAAGGACTATGGTGGAGGGGGCACCGCACACGGCTAAGAGATCAAGAGATCAATTGTTGTGTCTAGAGGTGCCCCCCTGCCCCCGTATATAAAGGAGCCAGGGGGAGGGGCGGCCGGCCTAGGAGGGGGCGCGCCAAGGGGAGTCCTACTCCCACCGGGAGTAGGACTCCCTCCTTCCTTGTTGGACTAGGAGAAGGGGGGAAGGAGGAGGGAGAGAGGAAGGAAAGGGGGGTGAGAGAGTCCCGGACTAGGGGGTGTCCGGATGCCGAACTATCATCATCGGCCGGACTCCAAGACTATGAAGATACAGGATTGAAGACTTCGTCCCGTGTCCGGATGGGACTTTCCTTGGCGTGGAAGGCAAGCTTGGCGATACGGATATATAGATCTCCTACCATTGTAACCAACTCTGTGTAACCCTAGCCCTCTCCGGTGTCTATATAAACCGGAGGGTTTTAGTCCATAGGACAAGAACAACAATCATACCATAGGCTAGCTTCTAGGGTTTAACCTCCTTGATCTCGTGGTAGATCCACTCTTGTACTACCCATATCATCAATATCAATCAAGCAGGAGTAGGGTTTTACCTCCATCAAGAGGGCCCGAACCTAGGTAAAAACATCGTGTCCCTTGTCTCCTGTTACCATCCGCCTAGACGCACAGTTCGGGACCCCCTACCCGAGATCCGCCGGTTTTGACACCGACATTGGTGCTTTCATTGAGAGTTCCTCTATGTCGTCATTGATAGGCTCGATGGCTCCTTCGATCAGCAACAACAACAACGCAGTCCAGGGTGAGACTTTTCTCCCCGGACAGATCTTCGTATTCGGCGGCTTTGCACTGCGGGCCAATTCGCTTGGCCATATGGAGCAGATCGAAAGCTACGCCCCTGGCCGTCAGGTCAGATTTGGAAGTATGAACTTCACGGCTGACATCCGCGAAGACTTGATCTTCGATGAACTCGAGCCACAGCCGAGCGCGCCGCACTGTCACGATGGGCATGATTTAGCTCTGCTGCCGGACAATGCCCTGGAGGCAGCGCAGGAGTCCACTCCGACCCTTAATTCGGAGCCGGCTGCGCAGATCGAGGACGGGTGGCTAGACACCGCCTCGGGGGCTGCAACCTCTACGGTGATGGAGCCGAATACTGACCTTGTCCCTTGTGAAGCTCGTGACTCCGAGGTTCCGGACTCCTCGCCGGACTCCGAACCTCCCGCGCCCCCTCCAATCGAATCCGATTGGGCGCCGATCATGGAGTTCACCGCCGCGGACACCTTTCAACACTCACCTTTCGGCGACATCCTGAATTCGCTAAAGTATCTCTCGTTATCGAGAGCCCTGGCCGAATCTGCGGTCGACGGGTTGGGATGCGACGACGAAGAAATTCAAAGCCCACCCACCACCCACTTAGTAGCCATCGTCGATTTATTTAACCCACATGCTAGACTTCGACTCCGAAGACATCAATGGTATGGACGACGATGCCGGAGATGACCAAGAACCAGCGCCTACTGGGCACTGGAAAGCCACCTCGTCATACGGCATATAAATGGTGGATATCCCAAAGGATGGGAATGGCGAGGGAACAGCGGGGGAAGACCCCTCCAAGAAACAGCCTAAGCGTCGGCGTCAGTGGCGCCGCTCTAAATCCCGCCACAAAGAAGAATGGAGATTCCGCACCGGAGATAATAACACCCCTGACGGTCAAGACAACCCCTCAAAGAAGATTCAGACAGAGGACGGAGAAGCCAGCCCTCATGAGAGAGCGGCGATTTAAGAGGTAGAGGATGATAATTACATGCCTCCCTCTGGAGACGAGGCAAGCCTCGATGACGATGAATTCGTCGTGCCTGAGGATCCCGTCAAACAAGAGCGTTTTAAACGCAGGCTTACGGCCACGGCAAGCAGCCTCAAGAAAAAGCAGCAACAGCTTAGAGCTGATCAAGATCTGCTAGCCGATAGATGGAATGAAGTCCTTGCGGCTGAAGAGCATGAACTCGAACGCCCCTCCAAAAGCTACCCCAAACACAAGCTGCTCCCCCGATTAGAGGAGGAGGCATATAAACCTGCATCACCAGCGCACAATACGGCTGACCGACCACCCCGCAGCCGCGACAGATAGGCCTCTAGGCCCTACACTAAAACCGTACCCCGGCATCGCTCGAAAAGCACAAAGCCACAGGGGAACGCTTCGGACTTGCGAGATATATTGGAGGATAAGGCAAGACAATCAAGATCGATATATGGATCGCGTGGGCGCCCCATGATACGCGATGACAACCGTCATACCGACCACGTTAAGTCCGCCAGCCGAACACGAGATAAAGCTTGTTTGAGCTACGTCGTGATATAGCCCAATACAGAGGCGCCGCCCACCCACTATGCTTCACAGATGAAGTAATGGATCATCAAATCCCTGAAGGGTTTAAACCCATGAATATTGAATCCTATGACGGCACAACAGACCCCGCGGTTTGGATCGAAGACTATCTCCTTCATATCCACATGGCCCGCGGCGATGATGTTCACGCCATCAAATACCTCCCACTCAAGCTTAAAGGACCAGCTCGGCATTGGCTCAACAGCTTGCTAGCATAATCAATTGGGTGTCGGGAGGACCTGGAAGCCGCATTCCTTGATAACTTCCAGGGCACGTATGTGCAACCACCAGACGCTGACGACCTAAGCCATATAATTCAGCAGCCGATTTAATCGGGCGGATAATTACAGACACGGTTCTTAACTAAGAAAAATCAAATCGCCGATTGTCCGGATGCAGAGGCCCTCGCGGCCTTCAAACATAACATCCGCGACGAGTGGCTTGCCCGCACCGGGACAGAAAAGCCAAATCCATGGCAGCCCTCACATCACTCATGACCCGCTTCGGCGGGAGAGGACAGCTGGCTAGCCCGCAGCAACAACCTCTGCAAAAATTCTGGCAGTCCGGATACCAAGGACTGCAACGGCAGTCGCGTCGCAACAAGCACAAACTCCGCGTTAACGGGCGATAATATCGAGGATACGGCAGTCAATGCCGGATTCGTGAGGCTCCAAACCCGGTCGTGGAAAAGCCATTCAAAAGAACTACTCCGGTCCGTCCAATTTGGACCGAATACTCGACCGCTCGTGCGGATACACGGCACTTCGAAAAGCCAGCTAATCACACCAACAGGACTGTTGGGTATTCAAGCAGGCAGGCAAGCTAATTGCCGAAAACAATGACAAGGTGTTGCATAGCGATGACGAGGAAGAGACCCGACCGCCGAACAATAAAGGACAAAAGGGTTTCCCCCCACAAGTGCAGACGGTGAACATGATATATGCAACCCACATACCCAAGAGGGAGCGGAAGTGCACTCGTGGACGATACGCTGATGGAGCCGTCGTCCCCGAAGTTCAACCCATGGTCCTCCCGCCCGATCACTTTTGATCGAAGGACCACCACCGACATCCGCCACGGCGGATTCGCGCATTGGTTTTAGACTCAATCGCCGATGGATTTCACCTCACCGAGTCCCGATGGACGGCGGCAGCAGCTGAACCTGCTTTATCAGATACAAAGGCGCAAGATGGGCATAGACCCTCAAGGATTAAACCCACAAAGACGACCTTCAAAGGCGTCATACCAGGTGTAGAGGCCAATTGTACAGGCTCGCTTACTGAAGTGGTCTTCGGATCCCGGATAACTTCCGAAGCGAGGAGTTAATCTTCGACATAGTTCCGTTCCGTAGCGGCTATCATGCTCTGCTCGAACGGACCGCATTTGCAAATTTCAACCGCACTACGCATACCTCAAGCTCAAGATGCCAGGCCCTCGAGGAGTCATCACGGTCAACGGAAACACTGAACGCTCTCTCCGAACGGAGGAACATACGGCGGCTCTCGCGGCAGAAGTACAGTGCAGCCTCTTAAGGCAATTCTCGAGTCCGGCCGTTAAGCGACCGGACACGGCTAAACCCGCCCGGAGTAACCTACAACAAGACCACATGGCTCGTTCCGAGCACGCGTAGCAATGCGGCCCCAACCCCAGCCCTTGCAAAATTGCAAGACTGGCCCTTCGCGTACATCTTTACGCTCTAGAGATACCGTGGGCATAGGGGGAGGGGCACGACCACGACAGGCCCAGAATGCGGCTTAACCACACAGGGGCTCCCAAGTGTGTCATCCTTTTTTTTCCTTTTCTTTTTTTCCTATCCATAGGACTCCGTTCACCAGAGGCCCTGTCCGGCAGTAGACCTGCCGAACTCACGATGCAACAGCCAGGGAAGGAGAAAGGCCATGACGAGTATCCAGGTGGTCTCCATTACAAGCATTAAAATCTGTTTTATACACCATTCCGCAGCCTACCCCTGGAGGGGGACATGTTTAATAGTCCCATCCCTTGCTTGCCGCACTATTTGTATCGTTCTGCATTCATGGCAGTATTCCTTGAATAAACAATGCATCGCTTTTTTGCTTATAATTGCATTCCTTTCTTATACATATGTTCATTTATGACATGTTGCATCCGTACACTTTGGTACGGCTAAATACACTAGGGGCTTAAGTCCCCCACATTATGGTGTGATAACTCCGAACACTTTCACAAGTGCGGCACCCTGAACTTATAGCATTATATGCATCAGCTCCGAATCATGTCTTGGGTCAATAGTTGGGTTTGCCCGGCTCCCATGTTTTGGTACCTTACGTTCCGTTATATCGGCTAAGGTAGCGCTGGGAGAACCACTCCAATTGTGCCCCAGTTGAGCTGGGCGAGCACCTCAGTGGAGAAAGCTAAAACTGACCATCATGATGAGGCGAGAGCTGGTCGCTGTTCGAGAGGTTTCTTCGAGTCCCTAAAGACTTATGCCGCTTAGAGCGAGGAACCAGCTTCGTCCGGCCCAGGCGTGGATAGCGCCCCGAACTCGGTCTTCCGAACATTAGGGGCTTCGCCGAAATTTAAAATTATAGAATTCTATGGCTAAGTGAGAGTGTTCAAGCACTATAAGTCCGGTTGCCTTGTTCGTTGTGTTGAGTGCCTCCCTAGATGGACCCAAAAATGGGAACAAGAGCGCTCAAGTTTATCCCAAACACCCCAGCACTCGTGGTATGGGGGCTGAAGCCGACGACTTGCCATCTCTCAGATTTGTTAAACGGCCGCACAGAAGGTAATACTTTAAATTAACAAGCGTTGCTTAGCACATATGAACAAAGTTTTCAGCGCACGGGATAACAAAATGCGAGTCTACTCAAATATTACATCTTTGGAGCACTCACCCGCAATAATGCGGGCACCCTTCAGGACACCCTTATAATACATCTCGGGCGTGCGATACTCCTTGCCCGGCGGTGGCGCGTCCGTCACAAGCTTCTCAGCGTCCATCTTGCCCCAGTGCACCTTAGCACGGGCAAGGGCCCGACGGGCACCTTCAATGCAGGCGGAGTGCTTGATGACTTCAATCCATGGACAAGCATCCACCAGCCGCCGCACCAGGCCAAAGTAGCTCCCAGGCATGGCCTCCTTGGGCCACAACCGAACTATGAGGCCCTTCATGGCCTGTTCGGCCACCTTGTGGAGCTTGACCAGCTGCTTCAGCTGGTCGCTAAGGGGCACCGGATGTCCGCCTCGAAGATATCTTGAGACCGTAAGACCTTCTCCGTCAAGCTCCCCTCCTCGGCCCTATAGAAAGCGGCAGCATCGGACACACTGCAGGGCAGATCTGCGAACGCTCCTGGAAAGCTCCGAATTCGGGTAAGTAATAGGTAATTCACATTCACATGCTTGCTCTGCATGAAAAATGCCTTACCCGCCACTATTTTCTTCAACGCCTCGATTTCCTGGAGAGCCTTGTGGGCTTCAGCCTTAGCGGCTTTGGCACTCTCAAGAACCGATGCAAGCTCGGACTCTCGAGTCTTCGAGTCGCGCTCCAAACTCTCATGTTTTTTCACGAGAGCCTGGAGCTCTTGTTGTACCTCCGCCACCCGCGCCTCCTGCTTCTCTCGCCCAGCACGCTCCACGGCCGCATTACGTTTGGCCGCAGACACCGCCTCCTTCAGGGTCACCACCTCGTACGTGGCCCCTGGAGTACCCACGTTATCCTTGTCATTCCTCTTGCAACCAAATCCTTCTTTGTAAGGTACAACTTTAATAAGGTGTTACTCACCTTCCTTGTCCTCGAGCTGCTTCTTGGCACGGCCGAGCTCGTTCTCGGACCGCTCGAGGCTTTGCTTCAAAGCATTGACCTCTGCGGTCGGTCTGGGCAGAGGTCAAGCAGCGAGCCTGCAATCCCATATTGACATATTTTTAAGACTCCTACGTATATCTTTTTAGATCCTCAGTCCATCTTTTCTTTCCGAACACCAAACCGAGCATCAGGGGCTACTGTCTATGCGGCACTATTTTACATATATCAAAATTCTTACCTCAAAGCCTGTTAGAAGGCTACTGCAGGCCTCGGTCAGCCCGCTTTTGGCGGGCTGAACCTTCTGAATCACTGCACTCATGACAGTGCGGTGTTCCTCTTTGATGGAAGCGCCGTTGAGCACCTCCAGCAAGTTATCCGGTGCCTCCGGTTGGACGGAGGCTGCTGGCGTCACAGTCTTGCCCTTCTTACGAAGGGGCCGCCCGCGGGACTCCAGAACCACTGCAGGTTCCGGTGCGGAGTCCGGTATGAAGTCCGGGAGGTTGCCCTGTGGCACCTCCAGGGCCTCCTCCTCCGGGTGGGTCCCTCTCTAGGATCCCACCTCGGCGTCATCGGCGTCACGGGGGGTGGAGGCGGTCGGAAGTGAAGTACTATCCACATCCGACGTACCCAAGGACCCGCTCGATGAAGCGGGAAGATCATCCTTGGGCGGACTGCAGGGTTGTATGCGGCATTAGAAAGACACCGTGTGGCGAAAAGAAAAATCATGAAGTTATTCGGGAGTCCGGATACTGACGATCTCGCCAGGGGCTTGGCCCTTGAGGGCCACTCCTCGTCTTCATCGCCAATGTTGGCGGAACAGTCCAGGGGAAGGGTCCTTCCCTTCTTGGACCCTTCGGCCTCCCTCGTTGGGGAGGCCTTCCTCTTCTTCTCTCCCCCCGCTAGGGGAGAAACCTCTTTCTTCTCCTCCTCGTCCTCGTGGGAGGAGTCCGCCTCGGAGTCATCGGACGATGAATCCGATACCACCTGGCACCGGGAACTCCTTCGGGTTCCCGTGGCCTTCTTCTTGGCCTTCTTCTCCAGCACTATGTAAAGTGTCGGGACCAGCAGCCCTGCTAGACGGGCATCCGGTGGGTCTTCTGGAAGGGGAGCCGGACAGTTAACCTGTCCAGACATTGCTTGCCAGGCCTGATAAAGGTGTTGGGAGTTTAGATCCCGCATAAAGTCAAAACATGAAAAGCAAGTGTCCCATAAAGGATAACATGGCTTACCTCGCCAGCCGGACGCTGCGAGTTGAATCCGTGATCTTCGGTAGCGGATGCGGGAGCTTCGGCACCCTTGAGCAGCACCCTCCAGGCATCTTCGTACGTAGTGTCGAAGAGCCCGCTCAAGGTCCGGTGCTGTGTCGGATCAAACTCCCACAAATTGAAGTCCCATTGTTGGCAGGGGAGAATCCGGCGGACGAGCATGACCTAGATCACGTTCACAAGCTTGAGCTTCTTGTTCACCAGGGTTTGGAGACAGGACTGGAGTCCGGTCAGCTCTTCCGAACTACCCCATAACAGGCCCTTCTCTTTCCAGGAGGTGAGCCGCATGGGGATGCCAGATCTGAATTCGGGGGCCGCTGCCCATTTAGGGTCACGCGGCTCGGTGATGTAGAACCACCCCGATTGCCACCCTTTGATGGTTTCTACGAAGGCGCCCTCGAGCCAAGTAACGTTGGGCATCTTGCCCACCATGGCGCCTCCGCACTCCGCCTGGCTGCCCTTCACAATCTTCGGCTTGACGTTGAAGGTCTTGAGCCACAAGCCGAAGTGGGGCTGGATGCAGAGGATGGCCTCGCACACGACGATAATCGCCGAGATGTTGAGAATGAAATTCGGGGCCAGATCATGGAAATCCATGCCGTAGTAGAACATGAGCCCCCGGACAAAGGGGTGGAGTGAGAAGCCCAGTCCGCGGCGGAAATGGGGAAGAAATACCACCCTCTCATGGGGCCCGGGGGTGGGGATGAGCTGCCCCTCGTCGGGGAGCCGGTGCGCGATGTCGCTGGACAGATATACGGCGCTGCGCAGCTTCTTGATGTGCCCCACCATAACGGAGGAGGCCATCCACTTGCCTCCCGCTTCGGACATGGCTGGAGAAGGTCGAGGTGAGATGTGTGGACTTGGGCGCTGGAGCTCGAGTGCGCGGAGATGCATAAGCAAAGGAGGAAGAAGGCGTAGGTAAAAAAGGTGGATCCTTATCCCCTTATATATGGGTGGACGAAACTATGCATCCCCACCGGCCTGGTAAAACTCGCTTATCTCCCAAGCGCCGCAATCAATGGCGCGGTTGGGTTACCCACGTCCGTATTGATGGGAATCCCGGAATAAGGGGAACACGATCTCTGCTTCGACAAGACGTGCCAAGGAAACCGCTTCGCTAAACGCGCTGAGGTGGTATAATAGGCTTGGTTGTGGTGTGATGTCACGCCACAAAATACGTCAGCAGATTGAACTTGTGTAAATATTATTCTCTCTACGGTGGTATGTGGAATTTATTTTACAAAGCCGGACACTATCCTGGTGTTCACAATCTTCTATGAATTATTCGGAGGAGGAACCCGTCTTGCAATGCCGAAGACAATATGCGGGCCGGACTCATCGTCATTGAAGCCTGGTTCAGGGGCTACTGAGGGAGTCCCGGACTAGGGGGTGTCCGGATAGCCGAACTATCATCATCGGCCGGACTCCAAGACTATCAAGATACAAGATTGAAGACTTCGTCCCGTGTCCGGATGGGACATTCCTTGGCGTGGAAGGCAAGCTTGGCGATACGGATATCCTACCATTGTAATCGACTCTGTGTAGCCCTAGCCCTCTCCGGTGTCTATATAAACCGGAGGGTTTTAGTCCATAGGACAAGAACAACAATCATACCATAGGCTAGCTTCTAGGGTTTAGCCTCCTTGATCTCGTGGTAGATCCACTCCTGTACTACCCATATCATGCAGGAGTAGGGTTTTACCTCCATCGAGAGGGCCCGAACCTGGGTAAAATCATCGTGTCCCTTGTCTCCTGTTACCATCCGCCTAGACGCACAGTTCGGGACCCCCTACCCGAGATCCGCCGGTTTTGACATCGACAGGGGGCGCCGCCCCCCTCTCCTTGTCCTATTCGGACTAGGGGGAGGGGCGCGCAGCCCAGCCCTTGCCTCCTCTCCTCTTCTCCACTAAGGCCCATGTAGGCCCATTAAGCCCCCGGGGGGTTCCGGTAACCTCCCGGTACTCCGGTAAAATCCCGATATCACCCGGAACACTTTCGATATCCAAATATAGGCTCCAACATATCAATCTTCATTCCTCAACCATTTTGAGACTCCTCGTCATGTCCGTAATCACATCCGGGACTCCGAACAAACTTCGGTACATCAAAACTCATAAACTCATAATATAAGTGTCATCGAAACCTTAAGCGTGTGGACCCTGCGGGTTCGAGAACTATGTAGACATGACCGAGACACGTTTACAGTCAATAACCAATAGCGGAACCTGGATGCTCATATTGGCTCCTACATATTCTATGAAGATCTTTATCGGTCAAACCGCATAACAACATACGTTGTTCCCTTTGTCATCTGTATGTTACTTGCCCGATATTCGATCGTCGGTATCCCAATACCTAGTTCAATCTCGTTACCGGCAAGTTTCTTTACTCATTACGTAATGCATCATTCCGTAACTAACTCATTAGCTACATTGCTTGCAAGGCTTATAGTGATGTGCATTACCGAGAGGGCCCAGAGATACCTCTCCGACAATCGGAGTGACAAAACCTAATCTCGAAATACGCCAACTCAACATGTACCTTTGGAAACACCTGTAGAGCTCCTTTATAATCAGCCAGTTACGTTGTGACGTTTGGTAACACATAAAGTGTTCCTCCCGTGAACGGGAGATGCATAATCTCATAGTTGTAGGAACTTGTATAAGTCATGAAGAAAGCAATAGCAACATACTAAGCGATCAAGTGCTAAGCTAATGGAATGGGTCAAGTCAATCACCTCCTAATGATGTGATCCCATTAATCAAATGACAACACATGTCTATGGTTAGGAAACATAACCATCTTTGATTAATGAGCTAGTCAAGTAGAGGCATACTAGTGACATTAAGTTTGTCTATGTATTCACACATGTATCATGTTTCCGGTTAATACAATTCTAGCATGAATAATAAACATTTATCATGATATGAGGAAATAAATAATAATGTCATTATTGACTCTAGGGCATATTTCCTTCAAGGAGGTCTCAGCTCTTATCTTCGACGAGTTGGCGCGCCCTCACGGTCCCGCCTTCGAGGCAGGTCACGACCTGGGTGAACAAGCGGAGGTAGCCAGCATCATCAGCTTCGTACGGGTGGGAGATGCTCTCGCCACAGATGGTGTCAAGGGCCCAATTGGCCCTAACCCAGAGGTCCTCGAACATCAAGGAACGCTCGCGCTGCATTGTTTGGCGGTGGCCCGCCTCGTCCGAGGCCCTCTTCACGAGGGACGTAACACCTGTGACCTGCTGATGAAGCAAGGACAACTCAGCCTCGGTGGTGGCTTGGGCCTCCTCGGCAGCCTTCTCGCGCCGATCTGTTGCGGCCAGCTTCGCCTTGAGGGCGTAGGCCTAGCCCTGCAGTTGAACTTGCCGCCACTTGAAGCGAGCCTCCTGGAGCCCCAGCTTTCTGCGGTATTCCTCCACAAGGGCCTCGCGGATCCCCGCCACCTTCTGGTCGACCTCCTGTTGGATCCTTGCCTCCCGAGAGGCAAGGGCATCCTCGGCTGTGGCTACTTGGCGCTACATCACCTCCAGACGCTTGCATTCTAGGTTGTGCTCCAACACCTCGAGTGCCAGCGCGTCCTCACACGCCCGAACTTCTGTCTCGCCTAAGGGGATTTCGCCTAGCGGCGCCGCTAGGGCGGCTCTCCGCGCCTGGACTTGCTGTTCAAGGGCGGTGTTCAAGGCTCGGAGCTCCCTCTCGCGCTCCTTGGCCGCTCACGATGATGATCCGCGGCCCTGGCCTCCTCCCGGGCGCGGGCACAAGCCTCCTGACAAGTAGCAAGGGACTCCTCGACCTCCGCACGGGTGCGCTCATGTTGCAAGCGTCTGAGGTTGATGGCGACTTTTAATTGGCGCCACTCGCGTGCCAAGCAGAGGCCTTCCGCCTCAAGGCGCGTGTCGATGTCGGACAGCTCTGCCCTCAGGTGGCCCAGCACGCTCGTTGCTTCCTGGAGAAGGTCATGGCGGACAGCGCTGCTCCCGCACGGAGCTCCAGCGCTCGGCCAGGCCCTTCTTCCATGCCCCAGTTTGTCGTAGGAGTGCAAGACGACTCACCTATCTTCGATAGGGGGCCGGTGGCCGGAGCTCCTCCGACCGCTCCCCGGGCCTCGGGCGGAGCATGGCGTGGCCCAGACCCGCCGCTTGAAGATGAGGTCGCCGTGAGGATCGCCCAACCACTGGGAAGAACCAGTGGAGGAGCCCTCGGCACGGCCTCCATGCCCCAGAACATGCTCCAGAAGAAGGACGCCGGGAGAGCAGGTTCGCGGCCCTCCAGCAGCGGCCTCAGCTCATGAGCTGGCGCCACCTCACGCACGGCCGCCTGGCTCGAGAGGTCCGGGGTTGCAACAAAACTAGGGCCCCCAGAGGTCATGCACCAGGCGGGCTCACCACCACGACGGAAGGGGTCCTGAGGGGCAAAAGTCATAGGAGGATGCGGTACGCGAGAATCCGGAAGGGCAAGGTACTTACTCATCCACGGCTACCCACTTCCTCTTTTTCAGGGCCCGTGGGGCATCGCCGTAGTGGCTCCGAAACCCCTTCCTCTTGCGGAGCGCCCCGAGGTTTGGAAGGGACGCGCCGAAGGCTGGCGCATAGCCCCTCTCGGTAGGGGCGGCAGCTGCATCGGTAGGCGGGGCTCCTCCTGTGCCATCTGTGGGGGTATGGACCATCGCCTCAGGAGCGCTCGGTGGTGCTCGCCCCCACTCGTTGAAGCACGGTATCTTCTTGGCGAAGTCCTTCCCGTTCGAGCAGTTGTACAAAGGGCATTCCTCGTTAGGGAGTGCAGCAGGCGCAGCGTCACCCGTCAGGAGCTGGAGCACTGTGCGCAGCGTCATGGAGGGGTGCGAAGGCACCTAGAGCCTCATGGGGTCGTCAGGGCCAGGAAAGGGCCACATCGGGCGAGAATGCGCTGGAGCGGGGCAATGCGCCGCCGGACGAACTCCCTCACCACCATCGCCGCCGTCACCCATGCCTCCTTCACCTTGCCCAGCCTCGACAAGATACGCGCGAGCCATCGGTCAACGAGCTCGGCGTGTCCCCAGCCGGAACTCGGCTCCGCTGACGCCAACAGGAGGAGGAGCAGGGGGACTGTGCACGGCGGAGTCCACATACACCCACTGCTTCCGGAACCCCCTCGCACCGGGCGGAGCGTGAAGTCGATGCCGGAACCAGCTGTCGCCGGCACCGCCTGGAGCAACACACACCCCGAGCGTTATCCGCCGTCGACCAAGTGGAGCGAGGAGAAATGGCAGAGCAAGGCCGCGGACGGGGCAATACCCACGAGGGTGTCGCACAGGAAGGTGGAAGTGGAGAGGAGGACGATGGATCTGGGGTCTAGATGCAGCGCGTGGATCTGGTAATGTGAGAGCACGGCGTTGAAGAAATATGAAAAAGGGGGATCAGGCCGGCGAAGAGAGCGTGGAGATGAAGGGGGATTTCGATGGCCTCCATGTCCACTAAGGACAGGGAGGCAGGCCAGACCATCGTCGCCTTTCACTCATTGGAATCAGCGGCAAGGGCTTGCCGGACCTTATCCAGGCCCTCCTGGTAGATCACCGTGGACAAGTCCAGCGCCGGTTCCGGACCCGGTGAGGGCTCCGCGGTCGCATGGGCCTTCTCTCTTTTCTCCCTGGGAGCCATGGTGGCGAAGTGAATTGAAGCTGGAGTGGGACCTGGAGAGGAAAGCGCAAGTCTTCAGGAAGGGAACGGAGCGGAAGGCGAGTGGGGCGAGCAATGATGGCTGGGCCGCATGCGCCAGGTAGTTGTCAAGTCGTGTAGTTGCCGAGACGACATGGGGAAGTGGAGACGCCCACGACCCATCAGGCGCCACACGTCAGCCTGGCCCACAAGTGATTGGGGCTCGTGGCGCTTCGCCCTTGCCTTTGGCTTCGCCTCGAAGCCAAGTCCGAGCATGCCTTGAGCCCGGGAGCTACTATCGGCATTCAGGGAACCAGGGTACCCAGACTTTCCTGCCTATGGCCCACGGCGTGGCTTCATCAACGGCCTGGTACGACCCATCTACAACACCAACAAGTCAAGACCCTCGCGAGGGGCAAATCCTCGCAAGGTGGGCGACATCAAGACCTCTGGAGGGAGCAGTCTTCCTACGCTACGTCCTGAGGAGCAGAGATTTCTATGCGGGTGCTCAACCTCATGAGGTTGCGGTGACGCAAGCCTTGATGACCAAGGCCAGGCGGGCTCCAGCGGGCGCAGAGGAGCAGATTTCCTCTTTGGTGCTAAGGAGGCAAGCACAGGCGCGGGGTCCCAAGGAATCAGCCAAAGGTTTCCATTCCCGTGCAACGAGACCAAGACCGCTAGGACGGCAGGACGGATGTCATCGCCGAGACCACCACGGCGTCACGACCAGGAGCTTTGCAGGAGAAAACCACCTTTTTGTCGGGATAAGATGTACTACTTGTCCCCCTTCAAAAATGGCCACTTTGGGATCCCTTCCCGCCTACATTTTGGGGGAAGAGGACCGAGGCCACTATAAATATAGCTTATCCACCACCATAGTAGGGGGTCGGAAGGTTGAATCCCTTCAGCTCACATACACACTAGAGAAAACCTTGGGAGGTTGTTCTTCCCTTGTACTAGTTCACCCTCAGCCCCTCATGAGGCAAATCCACCAAAAAGCAGGAGTAGTGTTTTACACCGCCAGGTGGCCCGAACCTTAGTAAGTTGTTGTGTCCATCTTCTTCCTTGTTCATCGAGCTAGGCCGTGGGGGCGACGAACTGGTTGGCTGAAGGGGTTGAGTTCTTCGCACACGCCCCAGAGTTCGAACCTTTTCTTGGGTCTGTGGAGCCCTGAAACCGACAGTCTCTAACATGATGAACATGATCCTTCCCCTCTGATTCATGTGTTCAAAACATGCCAACCGCTGGGAAAACATTCCCAGATGTTTTCCCGCTTCATCTGTAACATGTAGTACTGCGTTAGATCACCCTTAGCGCTGCATATTGTCATGTCATGCATCGTAATGCATCTGTTTGCTCTATATTTATTGTTTCTTCCCCCTCCTCTCTCCAGTAGAAACCGAGACACTCTAGAGTACAACTACACCTCTAACAGCCAGCCACTTGCAGCAGAGCTTCCAGGCAAGCAAACCCCCTTGATCATTCCTATATCGCCCATTCCATTCTCTCTCATGCTTGCATTAGATTTTTCTACTGTAAACGATTGCTCCTATTCTGATGCATAGCCTACTTTTGTAACATGTTTTTGTACCTTACCTGTTTATCCTATCTGCTTAGTATAGGTTGGTTAGTGATCCACCAGTGACCCCTCACCTTGTCCTAGTTGCCCCCGCTTTATGATTGATGACTCGATCAACCTGATCGACGTCCAGATCCCGACACATCACATCACACCCCCTTAGTTGTATGACACTTCTGGGTTACTATTGAGTGCCGAGGGTGATACCTCGTATAGCACTTCTGATAAGACCTCTATAGTGAAGTTAATTGGTCGTGGTCTACAGAGGGTGATTCCTCCTTGACCACTCCCGATAATGACTCTGTCGTGCAACACCTCGAGTGTGAACCCTCGAGGGTGATTCCTCCAAGTTCACCTTGACGATTACATCAAGTGGAATCCATCGAGGGTGATTCCTCGGATTCTCCCTTGGTGTTATGGACACACAATTACTTTGCCTTTACCACAGAACCATGTTAATGATGGGTCGGCCCCCAAGGAGTACTCGCGAGAGTTACTATTTCTCTAGGACTGGAGGGACAGGCGGTACCACCCCGGTAGAGGTGGAGCTGAGTTCCCGATGGTCTCTTGTGAGTCGGCTTTACCGTGAGGATACCCGTGAGTGATGTGGAGTCGGGTTGACCTGGAGGGTACCCGCAAGATAACTACGCGACACGGTCAGGCATTCTTAGCCCTTGCCGTAAGTTTGTGAGATGGGGCGACGGGACCACAGATCGTGCTAATGGGTTCGGATATGTGATCTAAGTAGGCCTATGGCCTTTTAGCACTAACCACCACACGGGAATAAGTATGGGCACTCGGCGTCGTGCGATTCTCTGAAAGCTCTTTGGAAGTCAATGATTGAGCGGCACGCGCCCGGGTGATCCGCGCAAGCACCTACTTTTTATAAAGAGGTAGCCAGCACTGATCCTGGTCGTCCATGCAACGCGTAGGTTGCAAAGGGCGATGGGCCCAAGATCCCTGAGCACTTAGGATGTAGACTGGCGTGTTGGCCTCTCTGTTGAGCCTAGGTAGGACTACGGCGTGTCGATCAGCCAAGGTGAGGCATGACCCAAGAAAAGTGTGTTCGACCGGAGTTAATCGAGCATGTTGGGTAAGTTTGTGCACCCCTGCAGGGAAGTTAATATATTCGAATAGCCGTGTCCACGGTAACGAACGCTCGGAGTTGTATCCCGATCTTTACAACTAGAATTGGATACTGGAGATGTGAAATGGATATGATGGCTCTGGGATCATTTTCTCACGGGGATTCGAGGAAGGATCTCTAGGCGTTACTACAACATACTTGATAATTATAATATGCTAATCTGCACTCTTCTAATGTTGCAAGATGCTTCAAGATTCTAGTCTTCGATAGGACTAGGCCTTCCCTTCTCTTCTAGCATTTCTGCAGCTCAGTCCAAAGACATAGCCCCATTCCTTTAATATCGATACATACTTAGCATAGTTCTGATGTAAGTCTTGCGAGTACTTTGGATGACTACTCACGGTTGCTTTGCTACTTCTTTTCCCCTATACCCGATTGCTGTGATCAGATGACAGATATCAGGAGCCACCTGACACCGCCCATGACTACTACTGCCCCGACGGTGCCTACTACTACGTGGAGACCGCCGACGACCAGGGGTAGATAGGAGGCTCCCAGGCAGGAGGCCTTGCCTTTTCGATCATAGTTGATGTTTGTGCTAGCCTTCTTAAGGTAGACTTGTTTACTTATGTTTGTACTCAAATATTGTTGCTTCCGCTGACTTGTTTGTATTCGAGCCCTCGAGGCCCCTGGCTGGTAATATAAAGTTTGTATGACTTTAATGTGTGTCTAGAGTTGTGTTGTGATATCTTTCCGTGAGTCTCTGATCTTGATCGTGTGCATTTACGTGTATGATTAGTGCATGATTAAATCGGGGCATCACAACCCCTTTGTGCGATTTGTACAGTTGACCTAGCTGGTTGGCTCTCGATGTATAGTCCTCGTTGGCTGCCGCGCGCGTGTGCCCCATCCAGTTGGTGCCGGGGGTTGGATGAACAGGACCCCGTGGAGGCCAGGCCGTAGGCGGTTGGCGCTGGATGAACATGACCCTAAGGAGGTCGTTCCGCGGTACGCCACACCCTAGCTGGTTGGGGGTCGATGAACAGGACCCTTGTAGGCCGTAGGCAATTGGCGCTGGATGAACAGTACCCCCGTGGAGACTGTTCTGTGGTACAACACACCCCCTCCCAATGAACATAACCCCGTTTTGACCGTACGCAGTTGGCGCTAGATGAACAAGACCCTGTTTCGGTTGTTCCGCGGTACCCCACACCTCAGGCGTTTAGCTCCGCACGAATAGTACCCTATATCGACCATTTAGCCCCAGCATGTTGACTCTGATGAACAGAACTCCGTTTCGGCCGTTTCGCCCTACTCGGTTGGCTCCCGATGAACTGGACCCAACAGAAATCTGTTCCGTGCTGCCGCGTACCCCCACCGTCCTTTGTATCCATCCGTATATACGCGAGTACGACCGCCTGGCGAAGTGTTTTCGGCAGTCCCAAGTAGCGCAGATCACATTTCTGGTTTCGGAAAGATTGTAAAAATTCCTAAACCACAAAAAAGTCTACTATTAAAAAGTTGTCCGGCGCTTCGTTTCGAACGAGCTGGCCCATGTAGAAGTTTAGTGTAAGGAAACTTCCATGCAGTTTTATGAACCTTCTAGGTCCAGGTATTTTCCTTTCTTGTTTAATATTTATTTATGGTTTTTACTCGGTTTCATTTGATTTCATTCAGTCTTTTTTTGTCCTTTTTTTGTTTTTATGTTTTTTCTTCAGTTTCGTGAACTTTTTGGAAAATGAAGATCAATTTTCAAATTCGTGATTTTTCTAATTCATGAAAATTATTCAAATCTGTTAATATTTGTAAAATCAAATGATTTTTAAATCCTTAAACTATTTTCTAATTTCCTAAAAAATTGTAATCTAATGAGTTTTTAAAAAAATTGCAACCTTTTTGAAATTCACGATTTATTTTCAGATATATGCTTCAAAAAAAAAGTATATTCAATGTCAACGGTAAAGGGTGGAAGCGAGCGAGCCAGCTAGAAGGGCAGATCCTAATTGTCGCTCGTTAGCGGCAAAAGGTCGTGCCTTCGCTGAGGCGACCTCCGCTTGGGCCGGCTCATGTACAGAGTTCGCGCTGCTCTTTGTTTCGCTGCTACTTCCTTCGCTGTTTCTTGCGTTTTTTCTTCTGTGGATTTTTACTTCCGGTTTTTTCAAAGCTTTGTGCGGTTTTCAGTTGTTTTGTTTTGTTCCTTTTTGGTTTCTTTTTCCTTTCGTTTTTTTCTTTTTCTCTTTTGTCTTTTACTTGTTTAATGCTTTTTCTTCTCTTTTGGTGTGTTATATGAAAACTTCTCCACGTATTACAAAAATGGTCATCGTATTTTAGGAAAATGTTTACTGTATATTATGAAAATTTTCAATGGAAAATGCGCAGCGTATATCACAAACTTTTCGATCTGTATTTAAAATTGTTCAACATATATTAAAAAATGTTTAATGTGTATTTATAAGTTTTTCAGCGTATGTCACAAAATATCCAACGGCCGAAATTTTCAACATATCTTTTTAACTGCCGCAGCGTTTAGTTCTTAAATACTTGTGCGGCCGAATAATCAGTAAGAATCGACAGCTCCACTGGTAAGCTACACATACCCTCAACAAAGCTGCAATTTTTGGCTAGTTTAATACCTGCTCGCCACCGAATGTGCTGGCGCATTCAGATCGGGCGCCCTGCATGAAAGCTCGGCTGATTGACGCTAATGAGGGAATATTCTATTTGACGCGCCTTGTGACAAACTGCTGGTGCTTCGCACAGGCGAGCGACTGACAACGACACGATGGGCTGGCCCAGTTGCTTAGACAGTGCACATAAAACAGCAAATAGCCAGCCGGTTATGGGAACTTTCTAGAAGGTTCCCTGAATTTTTTTACCGGTTTTTCTGTTTCATTTTTTCGTTTTTCTGTTTTTGTTTCTTTTTCTTCTTTTTTGTTTTTTTGTTTCTTTTTTGCTATTTTTTCAAGGTCATTTTTTCATTTCTAAACAAAGTTCATTTAAGAAAATTGTCCTTATTTTTGGAAAAAGTTATTGCATTTAAAAAACGTTTGAAATTTCAAAAAATGGTCGTTTTTCAAAAATTGTTCATAACTTCAAAATTTCTTAAGGATTTCCAAAAAATGTTCTTATGTTTCAAAAAATTGTTGCAAATGATTTTTCTCCACAGTTTTCACATCTTTTCAAAATAATTTTGTGGCATTAATTTTTTTCCTGTTTTCAAATATTGTTTGCAAATTGCAAAAAATGTTCACGTTTTCATTTTTTCCAGAGTTTCAAAGAATGTCCCAGTTCTATAATTTTTTCAAAAGTTTCACAAAATGTTCGTGTTTATAAATTTTGTTCAGGAATTTCAAAATATGTTCGCATCTCCAAATTTTGTTCTGGAATTTGGAAAAATGTTACCGTTTCAGGAAATCTGCATGATTTTCAAAAAAAGTTCCTGTTTTTTTAAATGTAACAGTTTTCTTTAAATTTATTAAAAATTTGGAAAGTGTTTGTGTTTTGTAGAACATACCTTTCTTGAATAAAAATGTTGGATCTTGAAAAAAATCCATTCCTTTGAATACGTTCGGGTTTCAAAATTTGTTCATTTTTATTTAAAATGATGTTGTTGTTTTTCGAAAATGTTCACATTTTTATAAAATCTTTGTCAAATTCCAAATTGGGTATGTATTTTTCGAAGACTCTTTTGGAATTTCAAATTCTATTCACGTACAAATTTTTGTTCTTGTTTCCCAAAATGTGTTCATATCTTCAAAAATATATATGCTATCGTACACGTACAAAAAAACATCCAGCAGGGAATATCCCGCAACGGTACTTTCCTAAATAAGTTTGCGATGTGTGTTTGTTCTAATGGGGCCATTTATTCTAGTGGCTTGTAGCGCTCTCAAGCAAGTGACGTCGGGTGCTCGATTCCTAGGGACGCCTTTTTTTACAGTTGTTAACAACTCGCGGTGCCTCTTAGTGGGCTGGCCCAGCCGCACGGCTCTTGTGTGCGTCGCACTCCCTATTCACCACAAACTGCGGTGCATAGGAACTCCCGCTAACGAGCGTCGGCTAGGAGCTCTCGCTTGAAGCTAGAGATCGTGGGTGGATCGAGCAAATCAAAAGTTAATGGGCCTTGATCAGGAGATTTGGTAGTGAGCTCCAACACGAAAACATATGGTAAAAATAAAAGCGCCAGCAGGAAAACAAGTGCTATAACCGTCGATTACTTATTTCCTATTTGGCACCTTGCGCGCTAGTTATAGACATTTCCTATATGGGGCTTAAGGCCCCGGCTAAAGACGGATCACTTCTTTTCAGTTGGTTTCTTTTATAAGTTGTCCGCCTGGGTTTCAAAGTTTTCTTCTTTACTCCTTTTCTTTTCTTCTTTTTTCTTGTTTATTAATTGCGAGAAGTTTTTTCAAATGGATGAAATTTATCCAAATTGATGAAATTTATTTGATATTTGATGTACTTGTTTCAAAACTAATGATTTTCTAAGAAACTGATGAACATTTTGAAATTCAATGATCTTTTATCAAAATCGTTGAACTTTTTTACAAATTCATTGAACATTTTTCAAATTTGATGAATTTTTTCCAAAAATGATGGATTTATTTAAAACGTGATTTAGTCTTTTCATTTTTTTGAAAAATCAATGATTTACTGGAATTCATAAACTGTCTTTGAAGTTTGATAACATTTTATCAAAATCTGTGAATTGGATTCACGAATTTTTTTCAATATTTTATGATTTTTCTTTTTCTCTATTTTTAAAAGTTAATGATTGACCAGTCAACTAGTTAACGGCAACCGGTCCAAATGCGATTGAGCATCCAGAACAGGACCCAGTGAAATGCGATAGAATGGTTCAACCTTTACATGAGCTGGGCCACGAGCGGGCGCGCGTGATCGTCGGTTGCTCCAAGTGGCGCCTAGGCCGCCACATAGGAGCTCCCTGTTTTTTTTTGAGACAAAGGAGCTCCCTGGTTATAGCATTGTCTATCGACATGGGCCTCTCCATTGGGTCTTCTTTTTCGCTAGTTTTTTCGCCTTGCCATGAATGTTGTGTTGTTTATTTTGGTTTTCACCCAGCATGGGTTTCTTTTTAATTTTTCTCGTTTTGTTTTCCATTTCTTTTCTTTTTCCATTTCCTTTTTACCTTTTTTCTAAAAAAATTTGCCAAATTCGTACTTTTTTCGAAATTTGAACCTTTTTTCTAATTGTTTAACTTTTCTCATATTCATGATTTTATTTTCCATTTACATGCTTTTTTAGAAATTCTTGATTTTTTCCATTTTTGCGAACCTTTTCCAAATTATAAACCATTTCAATTCTTCAAATTTTGCCAAATTCGTGATTTTGCCAATTCTAGATGTGTTTTAAAAATTGCATGTTTTTTAAAAACAAATTGCTAACTTTTGTTAACAAATGTGAACCTTTTTGGCAATTTCATTTTTTTTAGAATTCTTGAACTTTTTTCAAATTCATGAACTTTTTTTAATTCACTATCTTTTTCCAATGTTCAAAGTTTTTAAAAAATCCGATGAACTTTAAAAAAATATTTGACCATATTTTCTAATTCATGAGTTTTAAAAATCAACAGTCAATGGCCATGTCAGTAGTCAACTCAATCAATAGTCAATGGCGAACGAAGCGAGCAAGGCGAGTGAAGCGTGGGACCGCTATGGGCCGTGGCCTGCCAAGCTCGTGCATGAGTGCCACATCCCCTAGCTGGCGCTAAAGGCGTCAAGTAGGAGGTCTCCGTTGATTGAGACTCTCATGTTCTTCTTATCTCTGGAAAAGGGACTCCTTTGTTATCTACGAGCCCAAAAACTCTTAGGAAACGGCCAAGACGCATATATTCAGCCAGTATGAAGCCAACAGGCCCCATGTATCTCATAGTCACACTACATTGGCATCCATTCGTTTTCCCATCGCGAGGGGGAACCCACATGGTTGTTCCTACCATTTGTCATGACGAAGCGGGTTTGTATCTTAGGACTTCTGTTGTGTTATCCTAGGTGTCACTGCCTTGCCACACTGGAGGAGTTGTCATGGAAGTCCTTGCTCTTGCCGATGATCTTGTTCTTGGGAGACTGCATATTGCCTCATATTGCTCAATGGTGATCAATGATATTGCAAAAAGGACAGGAGGACGATATGAGGCCAATATCCAAGAAATTTTAGCTCAAAGATCCTTGTTTGCTATGGGTAATTTTGTTTGTAGAAGATCGAATGTTGAATATCACAATTTAGCTATGAATGCTTTCTCTTTGGATCAGGGCCGCCATGTTCGGCTTGGCCCCACGATCATAACCCCCATGACCCAATGTTTTTTTAATCAATAAAGCCTTGCAAGTTGTGCTAAAAAATCCATTCCTTTTTCCCTTCATTCCTCATTTTTCCCTTTTTCCTTTCTCAATTTGTCTTTATCATTTATGTGCGGAATTGTCTCAAAGAAATAAAATGTATTGAGTTGTGCGAGGAGCATATTGCAAACCCAATACTTCACTCTTTTCGTTTGTGAGCGGTATACTTCATGTTTAACTCATGAATTTTTATCATCACACAATACATACCATAATGTAGTGATCACATTTATTGTCATCATGACACATACGCGTGCATCATTTAATAGGAAACGGTATCATATCATGATACTTAATCCTCTCTTCACTCATTTAATTATATGTCACCACACCAAAATTGTTTATTTGGTATGCATGATACTATCTTTTTTTAGACAATCCCATGCATGATACTATCTAGGATACTCTCATTGTGACGAGCCTTAGAAATAGAGGCCTAGAAAATCATAAAAAATTTATTCGAAGTGGACTATTTGTAAGGGTATGGTCAAATCATGGGTCTTGCATGACAGTATAGGAGTCGACGTTCTAAAGAACACTTATAAACATTCAAGAATTTTGGTTTTACGTGAATTACCAAAAAAATCAAAAAATTATAAAATATTCATGAATTTTAGAAACGTTCATCATTTTCTAAATTCTTTAAGAAGAATGATATAACTATTAATGAATTATAGAAAATGTTCACGAATTTTATAATTGTTCATGATTTTTTTAAATGGCCATGGATATAAACAATTTTTGGAGTTCAGTTATTTTTCAAAGTATCAAAAATTTCACGAATATAAAAAAACTCCATGGATTTTTATTTAATATTCTTTTTCGAAATATATTATGAATTTGAGAGAATGTTCAAGAATTCAAATCATGTTTTCAAAATTCAAAAAATATCCATAAATTTGAAAATATTCATGAATTAAAAAGTAAAAATAAAACAAATATCAAGCAAACAGGAAAATAAGGCAGGAAAAAACCCGATAGAGAAAATGAACAAGAAAAATGAATAAAACCTTGCCAAAAATAGAAGGACTGGCTTACATGGCCAACCCAATAGAGCCGACGGGGTCCGTGTTGCTCGATCTTCTTCGCGGGATGCTGGGTGATGACCCACAAATATAGGGAATCGCAACAGTCTTCGAGGGTAGTATTTCACCTAACTTTATTGATTCGACACACGGGGAGGCAAAGAATATTTATAAGCCATAGCAGTTTAGTTGTCAATTCAATCACACCTAAGAAGTCACTTCCTTGCAATAATTTATTACTGACAGTAGCAGTAATTGCAGTTTTGCAGATTCGAATAGTGACAATAATAGCAAATTGAACAAAGACAATATTATAAAAGCGTAGGCATGAAATAGCGATGGATATTTGGATGAAATTCAATATGTATCTATCACAACCTAGAGCGATACACAATGGTTCCAATTCATGAATCATATGTAGACATGTATTTCATATATAGTTATACGTGCCTACAATGAGAACTTGCATGACAATTTTTGTCCTACGCTCCTGTGGCGGAAGGGTTTTAACGGAAACTAAGGTAACTAAAGTATTCCTTTTAATAGAGAACCGTAACAAAGCATTAGCAAATAGTGAATACATGAACTCCTCAAATTACAGTCATTCCCAAAGAGTATGCCAATTATTGTCACTTTGTGGTCTACGATTCAGAACAATAACAGGTGCACATAACTTTGGGATAGCATCAGGAACTCAAATATATTCATCAAAACATAATAGGTTCAAATCTGAAATCATGGCACTCAGGCCCTAGTGATAAGTATTAAGCATAGCAAAGTCATAGCAACATCACTATTAGAACATAGTGGATATTAGGGATCAAACCCTACCAAATTGACACGATTACATAGGAAATCCCATCCATCTTCATCTATCTCCAGTATGCCTACAAAGAAATTACTCACTCCCAGCTGTGAGCATCATGAGATTGTTGATGGAGAAGGGTTGATGATAACAATGGCGATGAATCCTCCTCTCCGGAGCCTCGCACAGACTCCAGATCACGCCTCCCAATGAAGAACAAGAGGTGGCGGCGGCTCCGTTTCGTAAAACACGATGAATCACTCTATATTTTTTTCTCGGGAAAATGATATATGTAGGCTTGGAATTAGGTCTGACGGACGCTCGTGGGACCCACAAGGTAGCATGGCGCACCCCTTGCCATGTGGGCTGCTTGTAACCCCCTCTGGTAGATCTTTGCACTAGTATTTTTTATATATTCCACAAAAATATCTTTGTAAAGTTTCGTCCAATTCCTAGAACTTTTATTTCTGCACAAAAATAACACCAAGGTAGTTCTCGTGAAAAAACCTTCAGTTCAGGTTAGTTTCATTCAAATCATGCAAAGAGTAAAAAATAAGAGGAAAAGTGTTTGGAAAAGTAGATACGTTGGAGACATATCAATTCCCCTAGGCTTAACTCATTCCTTTTCCTCAAGCAATTCAGTTGACAAACTAAAAGTGATAAAAAACTTTTACAAACTTAATTGTTCTTGTTGTTGTATATACGCTTATCTAGCAATCAAGTTTTCAGCTAAGATCATGAACTAGCGAAATGCATGATAACACTTGGAATCCATATTTACTCATGTCAATAACATAATCGACTAGCGAGCAATAATACTATATCTTGAATACCAACACTTTGTCAAAATAACCATGATACAATATGATAGTGTGGTATCCCCTAGCCCTTTCTAAGACTGCAAACATAAATGCAGAACACCTTTGAAGTTTAAGCAACGACTAAACATTATAATTCAGGGTAGAAGACATCTATTCGTGCTCACACCCAATATTAATTAGACCAAATGCATGTTACACTAAAAATGACAATAGCGCTCTCAGGATAGGCGCTTGAATGAGAAGGTGATGACTCAGCAATAAGAGTAAAAGAAGGGCCCTTCAAAGAGTGAAGCAGAGATTTGCAGTGGTGCCAAAGCTCATTTCTAAATACAAAGATAATTGCATTTGAGAGGTGTACTTTTCCTGTCAACGGTTTACAACAAAGTTTTCAATATCTTCCATGCTAAACACGTTAATGGCGGTTCCCATGCAAACAGTTTTTTCTCCCCTTCCACCATACTAACACAAACCATTGCCAGCCGAATCCACGGGTGCCCGCCAACAATCAACTGTCGGGGGAGTGATTTTATAAATAGTTCAGGACTAGGCATCCCTGTAACTAGCCTCCCTCAAATTTGACGAGTGAATAAACTATCATCGGTGAGTAAAGCACACATAGCATGGAAGATATTGACTACCCCATCGCTTCATGAGCGATACGAGTACACAAAATGGATGTTCATTTGAAGATTTAGAAGTGGCACATGCAAATTTACTTGGAACGGCAGGGTAATACCTTATATACGTAGATATGGTGGATTGTGATGACATGGCTTGGTTTCAGGATTTTGGATGCTCAAGCAGTATTTCCGCTTAATACTGAAGGCTAGCAATAGATTTGAGAAGCGACCAACTAGAGAGCGACAACGGTCAGAATCATGCATCCTAAATAACCAACATTGAGCAAGAGCATGATGAAGATATAAACACTCTGAACATATCATGGAGGAAATATTGGGTTTGAATCAATTACATGTGTGAACATGTGCCGTGTCAAACCACTCAAATTCTTCAAAGGAGGACACCATCCTAACATACCACATCATGATCATTTTAATGCATGTTGACACACAAGATAACATACTATCCACTTCTAGCTACTTAAGCATGGCATGAACAACTATAAAATCTAATCATCATACACATGTTTACCCATGACAAGCTGAATCAAGATTACTATGGTAAACATATTTACAAAAAACAAGTAGAGTTCATACCAGCTTTCCTTTACCATGATCACTTCATCAAATCATCTTCATTATTGCCTTTCACTTGCACGACTAAATGATGTGAAAATATAACATAGTGCAAGTGTGTCGTGGAATAAGATGAAATCTGCAAAGGACTATATACACAGGAAAAGATAAAGAGATGTTTGGTATTTCATTACAACAACAAGAAAGCGCATAAGAGCCAATTGGAAATTAATTTTGATGCCTTCTCCTTTTTCAAAGCAAGACCGATGAGACGCAAGAAAATTCAAAGAAACGACAAAGAAGAAAAGAGCAAAAAGAACCAAGAGAAACTAGGGAAATCTTTTTTTATTCTTTTCTGAAATTTTTAGCAAATATGAAGAGTTCAAATAAACACACCAAAATATTTTTGGAATTTTAATTTTTTTGAAGAAAGCAAAAAAAGCGAGAAGATATTTACACCGAAGAACTCCCAACAAACAACAAGAGAAGTAATGAGAAATCTTTTTAGATTTTTCTTTTAATGCAACAAACTAGTAACTAAGGAGAGGAAATAAAAAGGAAGTGAGAAATATTTTTGGATTTTTCAAAGTTTCACAAACACAGAAAGGAAAATGAATAAAAGCGAAACATGGATATACAAATAAAACGATGAACACCAACAAGTGTAGTGAGTGTGAAAACACAAACGAAATGTCGGTGAGAATACGTACTCCCCCAAGCTTAGGCTTTTAGCATAACTTGGATTACTCCCACTGAAAGAATCCCTCGGGTCCAGGTGCAAACTAGGTCTACTGAGGCACCTGGGCATCCCAAGGTTGAAACTTGTTCTTTGTAGCAGCAGTGCATTCTTGTAGGCAATGATTTCCTCTGGCATGATAATATATCTCTCCCTGGCATCAGCATCAAACAAAGCAGAAGCAGCCAACATAATAACCTTACATGTATCCTTGCTAAATATGAAGTTATACCTATAATAGCGAGGATGAATAGCTCTGTCAATAAACTCATGGAACCTCATGGACTCATAGTCTAAATAACTCTCAGGCAGAAAAAAATCCTCACCTATTCTAATAGCAACATTAAGATGTCTAGCGAGACGTGTAGCATAAATACCACCATGACCCTTAGACCTGTTAATATGCAAATGGTGTGCAATAATAGCTCCCAAACTATGGATTCTACCACCAAAAAGTGCACTATGTAAAACAGCGAGGTCAGAGGCACTAAGTGTACCACCGACCTACCTTGCAGTCAAACATTTCCCTATGAATAAGGCAAAGTAACACACGACGGGAAAATGCAAACTAGTGGATCTAGTGTGAGAAACTCCTCTAGTTTCTCCCATAGTAATAGTTTGCAGGAAACCCTCAAACTCACTGGGTTCAGCCTCACTTATATCACCCTCGTCAAGAATCATGCAGTCATTACGGAATTCAACAAAAGATATTTCAAATGGGTGATCATAAAGATGGAATGACACACTTGGCACATGTTGTCTACTCAAGAATAAGTTTGCATGAAAGTATTTGTGAGGAGATGATATTGATCACACTTATCTGCGATGAAGGCTCTCAAGCCTGCCTTGTCCACAAGTTATTCAGAATCGTGTTGGAAACCAACTCCTACCATGAAGGTCTTGCGCGGCCACTCGCATGGCCGTACATCGAAATTACGAGGAACATTGTACCTAGGTGCTTCCCTCAAAATTCCCTCAGAACCGCAGCTTGAGGAGCCCCTCATGAATATCTTCTTAAAAATTTCTCTTTTTCTGAAGTTTTAAGGCAATGCATAAGAAGTGAATAAAATTTAACACAATTGATAACAACTACTCCCATAAGTGCCTAGAGGCTATATCATGCATCAAAACTACTTAGAACCAAGCAAATCAAATATGCAAGCTCATATTCAAGATGACCAATAGTAGAGGAATAAACCACTAGAACAAAAACTAATCGACCATTGGAGGAGTCACATACCAAGGAGCAATTTCTCTGAAAGGTTTTGAATATGGGCCCCCAAGAAAAGAGATCCAAAATTGTGCATGTATGAGCAAGAACTTGAGCAAGGAAGCAAGAACAAATTTCTCTGGAGGTGGAAGAAGACTGGGGGCATGAGCACCAAGTAAGTGGGTGCCTGTGGGCCCCACAAACCATGTGGGTGCATGCTGACCCCACTGCCTTGTGGTCAGCAGGTGCACCCCCCATGGGGTGTGTCCAGCGCCAATTTTTTCTTTTATTCAATAAAAAATTATGTTAAGTTTTTAGGACATTTTGAACACTTCTATTATTGGGTCATTTCATTGCATAGAAAACTCAAAAAACAGGCTAAACATGATATTCTAGTTCATTTAAACTTTATTGAAACCAAAAATAATAGAGGATAAAATTAAATTACAGAAAGTTGTAGTTACGGGATTTATCGACCATGTGCTCCTAAAAAAGAATCCATTAACAATGGAAGCGTAGGTTATCTCCCAGAGGGGGTGAATGGGAGATTTTTAGAAATTCATCAATGAAGAATTTGACGAAAATCAAAGTGAATAAAATAGGAACACAAGGGAAACTAAGTCATCACAGAATCATAGTACATGCAATCAGGATACATAAGAGTGAAGAACATGCAATCATACAGTCATACAAACATGAGGATTATGAACTGGGGAAATGAAAGATAGCGCGATGAAATTCTTCAGTTCAAATTCGTCAGAGCATAGATCATGAATTCTTCAACAGCGGAATAATGTAAGAGAGGGTGAGGAATTTTTAACCAGGTTGGCTTGATGAAGACAATGCAATTTGGCAGACCAGTTCTAGTTGCCGCATCAACTGTACGTCTGGTTGATGCGGATGAGTCGCAACTCAAAGGACACACGGTCCTCACCATATTCCTCTTGAACTAAGGCCCATAGACCTCGTCCAATCACTCGTGGTAAGTCTTCAAGGTAGACTTCCAAAACCTTCATAAACTTGTTCACCGGCACACCACAATGACTCTTGGTGTACTTAGAACATGACACCTAACCGTCTAGAAGAATGATAGTCTTCAAAGGTAACAGTGGTTGGATCACACACATCAATTTCTTCAGTGATGCTCAATCACTTTGGCTCTGGGTTTTTCCTCACTTAGGATTCACTCAAAGTCGTCAAGGATGGGTTGCTCTCAAATGACAAGTGTAAAGTTCCCTCGGAGCAGCCAACTAGCAAGTGGTTGTGGGGGGCGGCTATTTATAGCCAGGGAGCAACCCGACATGAATTGTCATAAATTCCCTTCTCTGATTTGACCGCTGTGATAAGGGTCCACTCAACCGCTGGCACGCGATGCAGCAACGGTCGGAATTTGAATTCTCAAATCCATCGGGGCACTCAATTTTCTCACTTGTAGGCAGATCGCACTAGCGAACTCCTAACTCCTTAGCATGACCAAATTTTTCAGCGACCAGATGAACTTCCTCACTATCACTAACAAATGTGTCAGCTATTCCGGGGATTTCGAAAGGCTTCACTCGAAGCAGCTTTTGTGTGTATAGGTTTGAGTAGGTTTGAGCATCACTTTGGAGATGTGAAATATGTTTCACCTAGACCCCCTTTAACAGTACAGTTTTCCTATGACTCAAATAAGAAGAAAATAAACTACGACAACAAAAGTCTTCAAGCTTCAAAGTCTTCACATCAATTTCTTCAAAGGCCATACCAATTTTATCATCAAATTCTTCACTTGAAGAAATCCATTTTTAGGGGTCGTCTTCCATGTGTTAAACCAAATCTTCAGGGACTATATTACTTGTGTATACTCACAAACACATTAGTTCATCAGCCTATTTGTCTTCAATACTCCAAAACCACTAAGGGGGCACTTGATGCACTTACAATCTCCCCTTTTTTTGTGATTCATGACAAATTGGTTAGGTTTCAACGGGAATAAACATAATTGAAGTGTAGGTACGGAGTTTGAATAAATTGGTTACAAGATATTGAGGAACTCCCCTCGAAGATCTGCATATGAGGAATTTGCTTTGGATTGCAAATGCACATGGCAGGTTAAAATTGTGGAGATCTCCCCTATATCTTGGAATCGAATCATGCATGATCATAAGATATTTGAAGAATATGAGTGCATTATGAAAATTGGTGTTTGGCGAAATTGTGCACGCATGAGCAGATATATTTAAGATTGGAGAATGCGCATGGAATGTAGCAAAAGAGTCACATGACCAACAATTATTAAGTTACAACTCATCAAAGAGCAAAACCGATAAAATTCACGAGTTGCAACTTAAGCAAAAATAGCCCATATGTTCCGCTTGAAGACTAACCCAGACTTCTCCCCATTTGTCATCAAATGACCAAAAGGTGAGGAAACTAAGGACTAGCACCCCTGAAGAAAATCATCATGGAGAGGTCAAGGGAGTGCCAGCATTGTTGGGGTCGCACGGTGTAGAAGGACCAGCAGCGGTGTCTTCAACAACTTCATTTTTGTCAGTTGAGCGTGATGAAGACTCTGAGCTCGGCATGAGAGAAGGAACTTGAGTTTTCTTGAACTTCTTCCTTGGTGGTTCAGCCCAGTCAAAGTTCATTTGAAATTCCATGGCAGGAAGTTCTTCATCTGATTCGAGGTGTGAGAGGATGGCCCATGATCTATCAAAGATCTCATGCAGATAGTAGCGGTTTTTGCACACTGCGTTATGTGTCACAGTCATATTGGCTTGAACAGGAGCAAACTGACGCTTAACCCAGCGATGATTCTTGTCAAGTTTCTAATGAAGACTAATAAGCAACTCATGGTCTGTCATGGCACGTGGTGCTCCAGGTGAAGAGGATGACCTTGAAGCTTTTGCGACAGTATCCTGGCTAGCAGATTCATCAGCTATGGAGCTGGAGATAGGCTGACGAAATTCTCCATCGAGTCGACGAATTCCTTCATCAATGATGCTCTTGCCTTTGCCAGTTACAGTGGACAGAGTGGTTTGAAGAATTTAGACTTCAGGAAAATAGCTTAGGTGATTTGGACGATCTGCCTTGTAGTGCATTGAAGACCGAGACATGATGAATCTCATAATCCATGGTGCATATGGCTTCAATTCAAAAGGAGACTGTGCCATAGTGACCAAAGTCCTCAGGAAGAAATCATGAATGTCGATGTGAGTCCCATGAATGATGTGGAACAACAAGTTCTTCATAACTCCCACAACTTCTTCAGTGTTGGAATTGTGGCCTTTGATCAGGCTGAGGGTCTTTGCCAGAATGCGATAGATAGTATTCAGCACATAGAGAAAATCCTTCACTAAGAAGGTTGTCTGTGGAGCATTTCCTTCAACCATTGGCTTCATCAGCACTTGCGTCATATTATTGGGCAGCTTAGGTTCTTCATAAATTTTCTTTGCACCTTCTTGGGGTGGATCAACTGGAAGAGCACAAAGTGGTTCATTAGTCGGTGCTTTGTAGTGAGTGTATTCACTCATACAGTCCAGAGCCTAAGTTGTAGTGTCGTCAGCGTTGCCACAGAAGTGTACAGTTGCATAGAATGGAAGAATGAGTTCTTCATTCCAATCGCAGACGCTAGTGCAGAAGTTGAGTAGCCCAACATCATGAAGAACAACCAGAACTGGCCGGAAGCAGGGAATTGACTCCATATCCACATGAGGAATATGGTGATGCGGGAATACTTTGTTCTTGTCAAATAGTAGTGAGGCATAGTAGTTCATCTGCGTTCTTGTCCAGAACCTCAAACGCCTGAGTTTGGCCGAGTCATAGGGTGATTCGCCAATGAAGAAATTCTTCTCTTGAAGAATTTGGCACTACCAAACTTTGGTTGTTTGAGGCCTTTGCCAATCTTGGGCATCACGGGGACAGGTTGAAGACTCTGCCTCTTTGTCCTCACATCAAAGATAGGCCTAGGAGAGCCAGTTGAATCATCTGGATCAGTGATTGCAAGTGATTTTGCAACTTTGTCAGGAGTGGTTGTTGGTACAGTATCAGTGTCAGTTGAGGGGATGGAATCTGCAGGCGGAGGTGTTGCATTGATGACATCAACAATTTGATCATCTTGAGCATTTTGATCAGCTGTTGCAGCTGGGATTCCTTCAGAAACGTTCTAGAGCGATGGTTGTCATTCATCAGAGCCAACATGTATTTCTTTAGTGCGCGCATTCGACTGAGGCTCTTAAGTGAGGGGAGAATTTGGGTGAGTTGCTTCCCAATATTTGTCATGGATTGGAGGGGTTGTTTCGCCATCAATATGCACTTCTTCATCATGATCTTTAATCAGTGGAGTTCGCTGAGGACTTTGAGAAATATCTTGAGGCATTGATACATTAGTATCAACCTCAATCTCTTCATCCATTTGCTCTGTGGTAGCAGCAGAATGGGTATCTTCATTGTCTTCATCAACCTGAGGAATTTGATAATCCACCCCATAAGGAACCATTTGAGGGTTTTCCAGTACAACCAGGGGGCGCTGATGAGATTGTGATAGCATCAATTGGAATGACAATTGAAGACAATGTAGCCATCTTTAATTTATTCACATATTCAGGCGTAGGCAGAGCTGACACCTTTATCTACTTTCCTTATCACTTAGCAGCCTTGGTCTTCTTTACTTCTGATGCAGAAGGAAGGGTGATAAGCTTCAAAGATGAAGTCGTGGTTGGTGGAGCTGCTGCTGAGGAACTAGTTGGAGCATTTTCATCAGGCATGACTGATGCAGTCACCCTGGGAATTTCTTCAGGTGCAACATTATACGTTGCCCTTTCACTTTCATCAGGTGCAACTTCTTCAGTTGCCATGGCAGTCTCTTATGCAATTGAAGATGTAGTCTCACTGGCATGTGCATTCGGGGGTGGAGCTGAGGAACTTGACGGTGGTACTGTGCCAAACTTGGCGGCTTCTTGATTGTTCTGATCTTCAACTACCTTTGTTGAGGCAGCAATGAATCTCTCTTTTGCATCAAAACAATGACTAACATGCCTCTCATATTCTTCAGATAGTTGATGTACAGATTGTAACGTCACAAGCTGTTGAGGGGATATGGACAACATGTTCTTCCTCAATTCCTTCTCCTTTTGCACTTTCTGTTTATGCACGAGTTTTGCCTGTGCAATCTTGTACTTCTCATTCAAGATGAATGAAGAATCACGTGGCCTGGACCAGGTGGTAAATTGAGGTCGTCAAGAGGTGTTTCTGGGTTTTTGCACCAGATGTCAATGAAACCAAGCAATTTCTTTGGGTCTAGCTACATTGGAACTGAAGAATTCTTGGCAATAGCAGCTTGCTCTTACTTTCTTCTAAGGACTCTGCAAGCTCATCTTCGTCAGCTAGCCCATGTTCATCAACTTGAGGCACTACGGTCTTACTCTTGGGACTTGGCCTAGTTCCATGGCCAGCAGTTGCTTTTTGCTTTAGCTTGGGCGTTGAGGTAGTTGGGTGCCCACTAGCTGAGGCACTTGATGCAACAATTGAGGCTATTGGGAATCCCTTGGCACGTTGACAAGATGCGAGCGCAACCGATGTTGAAGTTCTAGCTACGACCATTGAAGAAATTGAAGCAAGAGGAGGCACTGAAGATTTTGAAATCTTGGAAGCTGCAGCCTTTGAAGCTTTAGGCTTGGACACTGAGGGCATTGGATCAGATGGCTTGGGCTTGTGTGCAGGATTTATTTTGCATAGTCTTCTTTGGAGCGCTAGAACAACCACTACCACTTTCTTTAGCAGAAGCCTTTGGGGCTCTGTTAAATTCATCAACGACTTTCTTAGCCTATTTTGCCAATTTTTCTTAACGCTTTGCCCGTTCTTTGGGGAAATCTAAACCCCTTCTGATACTTGAGGGATCAACATGTTGAAATTCATCAAGTAGTAGTCTTTTGCAAGGAGGCTTAACAACGAATTCCTTCATGTACTTGGGAGTGAAATATCTGTAAGCTCTCCACTCATATGATCATCTGCATTTTATCCTCTGCATACGAGTCTTGCGCTGCTTGTCAGTTTCTGGGCCATGAACATTCTCATCAGGCGTGCAGTACCCTGCATACAAGTTGCCAGGGATCTCAAAAGTTGTCAGTTCTTCTTTCCTTTTGCCACATTTGTAACGCCCCGGATTCGTTGCGCCAGGTGTCCGCCAGTTATTCGCCGTCTTTGCCATGTCATTTGCTTGCGTGTTGCATTTTATCATGTCATCATGTGCATCTCATTTTGCATACGTGTTCGTCTCATGCATCCGAGCATTTTCCACGTTGTCTGTTTTGCAATCCGGCACTCCTATGTCATCCGGCATTCCCCTTTTGTCTCTCCTTGTGAGCGGGTGTTAAACTTTCTCGGAATGGCCCGAGGTTTGCCAAGCGGCCTTGGTATAGCACCGGTAGACCGCCTGTCAAGTTTCGTGTCATTTGGAGGTCGTCTGATATTCCAACGGTTAACCGGGCAACCGCAAAAGCCTCTTTGTTTGCAGCCCAACACCCCCTCCAAAGTGGCCCAAAACCTAGCAAACTCCCCACCATGCTCTCGGTCGTTCGATCACGATCGCGTGGCCGAAAACCGCTCCTCATTTGGACCCTCCTAGCTCCCTCTACCTACAAATATGTGATCCCCTCCGAATTCTTCGCAGTCCAAACCCTAGCCCGCTCCTCTCCGCCGTCGGACACGTCCGAAGGAGCGGACGCGTCATTGCAAGCGCAGCCGCAGCCACTTGAGCCGCCACGTGTCCCCCGCATGGCCCTCCTCTCTCTCCGCGCCGCCCGGCCGCTGGGCCCATCCGGGCCCGCCTGCCCGACACAGCGCCGCCGCCCGCCAGCCATGGTGCCCCCAAGACCACCCGGCCATGGTGTGCCCGTCGCCGCCCTCCGCCGCCTCCGGGCGACCCCCACCGTCGGCGCGCCTGGCGTAATCTCTCTGCGTCGAGCCCGTCGCCGAAGTCGCCGCCTCGGCGCTGAGCCTCTCCGCCGTCCAGCCCGGCCGCCGGCGCCTCCCGCCAGCCGCCGCCCGCTGGCCCCGCTCGGCCGCGCCCTCGCCTCCGCCCGATCGGCGCCGCCGTGCCTCCCCACGCCGCCGTGCCTCCCCCCGGCCGGCCGCCGCGCCTCAAGGCTGACCCGCCACGGCGCCCTGCTCCGGCGAGCTCCATGGCCGCCCCCTCCTCTCCAACTCCGGTGGCCCGAGCCCGGACCCGTCTCGATCCGCTCCCCGATCTAGATCTGAATATGAAGGTTGTCCCCAATTTTGGCCAAGTCCCTGAAACCTTGCATTATCATGCCATGTTCATCACATTGTATCTCTTCATCCGTAGGTCCGTTTCGTGCGTGTAATATGTCAAATTGTTCGCCTCGACGAGTACAACATTTCATTCCATTGCATAATTTTCATTTGAAATCATCTTAATGCCCGAAATGCTGTTGGAAGAGTGCATGTTGATGTTAATCTGCTGAAACTGTTATAACTTGCTCATTTGTCATTTTTGCCATGTTTGATGTGTGCATCCTATGAGGTTGATGTCTACATGTGTTTTGATCTATGCCATGCCATCTTTCCAGGGGTGTATGCTATGTATTTTTGTGATCAATGTGGTGACTAGCACAAGCATGCAAACTAGGCTTCGTGATATTGCTGATTTTAGTCCCTGTTCTGCTGTTATTTTAATGCCATGTAAACTTGATGCTACAGAGAGATCCATGCATATTTTGAGATACTTCAGTAAGAGTGTTTTGAGCATATGGTTATTCTCTATCCATTCATGCCCTTGTTTGCAATTATGGAGTAGTCTAGCATGTCATTTGAGTGCTCTACTTTTGCTTCAAAATGTTTCCTGGCAGATTGTTTACGTGTTATTCAATTTGGCCAAGCTTGCTATATTTGATCCTTGCATGCTATGGACTTATTCTTGACTTGGTTTGTTTCACAAACATGTCTTCTTGATGATTCTATGCTTATCTTGTCATGCAATGACTTGTGATGAGTGAATCGAGCTTGTTAAGTAGTGTACTTGTTGTTGCTGTTTTGCTACGCTGAATCTGTTATTTCGTGATGCTATATAAACATGCTTCTACTAATCATTCTATGCATAATCTGGAGATGTTCTATAAACATGTTTTGATCTACATGTTATGCCCTATCCATCCATGCCCCTGGTTGCATTTATAGCTTGCTGTAGATTGTTCATATCTTGCTCCAAAGTTGCTTCATAATGTTGCTGTCAGCCTGTTAACATTAAGTTCACTTGTTCCCAAGTGTTTTGCTAGTGTTCCATTCACCCTATGACCTTGCTCTTGACATGCTTAGCTTCATAAACATGCCTTCTTACTGTTGGTTGCCTTGCCATGCCATGTGTTGCTCTGTGGTGAGTGGTTCAAGCTCACCAACATGCCTACTTATCGTTGTTTCTGCCATGTATGAATCTGTCATATAACTTGCCATGTTTACATAGGTTCCATCATATTTTCTATGCCTTTTTGGCTCATGGTCAGTAAGGGACTCTTGTTCTATGGTATTAGTAGATTCATTCCATGCTTTTGTTTGCCATGATAAGTTCCTGTAACATGTTGTTTGATAGCTCTAAACATTGCAACCTGATGTTATTTCTGCTAAAGTCTGAAACTGTTATTATTTGCAATCTTACCATGTGTTTTTTAGCATGTTCTAGAGATTTCTGGAGATAGCTCAGTGTTCATGTTTTGTAGCGCTTTACCAGTACTTCATGCCCATGCCTTTTGTTCTTATGTTGGGGTGCTGTAGCATGTTGTTTTGATGCTTGTAAGATGCCTAGTTGCTTTGTTATGGATGATTGTTGTTATGACTTGTATAGAGTGTATGTGTTGCCCCGTTGCTCCGTTTTGAGTGTGCTCTATATGAAACTTGCTTGATTTTGCATGTAGCTTCATATTATCATGTTGCATCCTTGTTTTGGTGTGTTTGCTTGATGTTTGTATGCATTTTGCATCAATGCCATGTTTAACTTGTTTTGCTCATATCTTCTAGGCCGTAGCTCCAAATCTAATGAACTTTATATGTAACTTGACTAGAATCTCGTGTAGATCATCATGGTGCATTTTAACTTGCTGTTTAACAACTTGAACATAAGGTTTATTCAGTTCTGTACCAATTTCGAAATTTGCATATGAGGACTTACCGGTATTGTTATATGTTGTTTCCGGCCTCATTTAAACTTGCTTTGATGTGTTGTTCTTGTTTGCATCATCTCTTGCCATGAGTAGCCTCATCTAGCTTTGTCATGCATCATGCTTGAGTGTGCATCATGCCTTGTTCTTGTGTGGTGTGTTTACCATGTTGTGTGCTTCTTCTCGATAGTTGTCGTTTCGTTGCGATCGTGAGGATTCGTTCTTCTACGTGTGGTTCGTCTTCGTGGCTTCATATTCTTCATGGACTCGTTCTTCTTCCTTGCGGGATTTCAGGCAAGATGACTGCTACCCTGGATCTCACTACTATCATTGCTATGCTAGTTGCTTCGTTCTATCGCTATGCTGCGTTTCCTATCTTTTGCTCTTCAAGCCTCCCAAATTGCCATGAACCTCTAACCTTTGACACCCTTCCCAGCAAACCGTTGTTTGGCTATGTTACCGCTTTGCTCAGCCCCTCTTATAGCGTTGCTAGTTGCAGGTGAAGTTTCAGATTGCTCCATGGTGGACAGGGTTTATGTTGGGATATCACAATATCTCTTTTATATTATTAATGCATCTATATATTTGGTAAAGGGTGGAAGGCTCGGCCTTATGCCTAGTGTTTTGTTCCACTCTTGCCGCCCTAGTTTCCGTCATACCGGTGTTATGTTCTGGATTTTATGTTCCTAACGCGGTCGGGTGATTTATGGGACCCCCGACGGTTCGCTTTGAATAAAACTTGTCCAAAGGGCCCAACCTTGGTTTTACCATTTGCCTCACCACCACCTATACCCTTCCCTTGGGTCGGCCAACCCAAGGGTCATCTTTATTTTAGCCCCGGGCGATTGCTTGTCTAAGTGCTGGTTCGAACCGAGTAGATCTGGGCCCCTCGGGAAACTCGAGGTCTGGTTTTACTCGTAGGATGTCTCATCCGGTGTCGCCCTGAGAACGAGATATGTGCAGCTCCTATCGGGATTGTTGGCGCATCGGGCGGTTTTGTTGGTCTTGTTTTACCATTGTCGAAATGTCTTGTAAACTGGGATTCCGAGACTGATCGGGTCTTCCTGGGAGAAGGTCTATTACTTCGTTGATCGCGAGAGCTTGTCATGGGCTAAGTTGGGACACCCCTGCAGGGTATAAACTTTCGAGAGCCGTGCCCGCGGTTATGTGGCAAATGGGAATTTGTTAATGTCCGGTTGTAGATAACTTGACACCAGATCCGATTTAAAACGCATCAACCGCGTGTGTAGCCATGATGGTCTCTTCTCGGCGGAGTCCGGGAAGTGAACACGGTTTCTGGGTTATGTTTGACGTAAGTAGGAGTTCAGGATCACTTCTTGATCATTGCTAGTTGACGACCATTCTTTTGCTTCTCTTCTCGCACTCATTTGCGTATGTTAGCCACCATACTTGCTTAGCCGCTGCTGCAACCTCACCACTTTACCCCTTCCTTTCCCATTAAGCTTTGCTAGTCTTGATACCCATGGTAATGGGATTGCTGAGTCCTCGTGGCTCATAGATTACTACAACAACAGTTGCAGGTACAGGTTATGCGATGATCATGACGCGAGAGCGATGCTTGCTTGCGTTGAGTTCTTCTTTTGCTTCTTCTTTGATCAGGGGATAGGTTCCAGGTCGGCGGCCTGGGCTAGCAGGGTGGATGTCGTTTGTGTTTCTGTTTGTGTTTCATCCGTAGTCGGATGTTTATCTTGTGTATGATGTATTGATGTATTCATGTGGCATTGTATGCCTCCTGTATGTATCCCCAACTATTATGTAATGTTGATGTAATGATATCCACCTTGCAAAAGCGTCTTCAAGATGCGCTTCTATCCTTGGTGGGACCTTCGAGTTCCTTTAGGATAGGGTCGTATCTTGGGCGTGACAAGTTGGTAATCAGAGCCTCGACCGACCTTAGGAGCCCCCCTTGATTGATCGTGTAGTTTGGCCGTTGTTGAGTCTAGAAGAAAACTATTTTCGGAGTCTAGTTATATCGGAGAGTAGGAATTCTTTTTACTCCTCTGCCCCTTCGTCGCTCTGGTGAGGAATCTTGACGTAGGTGTTTTGAACTATTCCTCTTCCCCTTCAAATTTTTCTTTAGGTTCACGCAGTTGGTTTTCCAATCGTTGTTCCTCAGCTCTTTGCATCCGGTGCATATCTCGTCAAAGTGATTCGACCCTCTCCGTTTTTGCAAGTTCAACCCTCAGTTGTTTTCTTTTCCCACCCGCCCACCCTTCTTCTTCTCGGAACTGGAGTCTGTAATCGAGTATCCTTCCTACTCGTGCGAAGTCTTTGCTTTCTTTCCTCAATGATTTCAACCGGTGTTTTCTCCTCAAGATATTCGTCGGTTCCCCATTCCAAGTTGTCTTTGTTTTTCCCGCCCTCCCACCCTCTTCTTCCCTGAGTTCGAGTTTCTTCCGACCATCAATTTCATTCGTACGGAACCCTTCGGTCTTCCCTCAATAATTTCAACCGGTGAATTCTCGTCTCGTTCGTCATTCTTCATCCCTTTTTCTTTTCCGGTGGATTCAGTTCAAGTTTTTTGGTAGTGATTATATTATTTTCCTTACTTCAGTTGTTCTCCTTGCTCGTTCGCCTCTCGCCATTCAATCCTTCCGGAGTTCGAGACATCTCAGGAGATTCGTCTGTGTTCCAATTAATTCGAGGTGGTCACCTCATTCAAATATTTCATTCATCCGGTGCTTCATCTATCTGTTCAACAATCCCTTTCCAATGGTGTTTTCTATTAGTAGGCCCATAACCCACAGGTCTTTTTCCAGGATCTTACCTGAATCTTCTAATTCCCCCGGAGTTATTCTCAATTCTTTTCAAGTGTGACGTAAGAATGGATCTCACCAGTTAGATCTTTTCCAAGATCGATTTCAAATCATTTCATTGTTGGCTCAACCTCTTCGCTTTTCATTCTCCCGGAGTATCTCAGTAAATTTTGGTGGTGTTTCTCGTCGTCATTTGAAGACCAAAGAAGAGTTTTTCCTCTAAATCTTGCCCGTTCTTCCGAATTCATGTTATCCTCTCATGTTATTCCATTTGTCAGATATTCTTTTCATCCATCCGGAGCATTTCAGGAGTTGCTTTCTCTCTCGATCATCCGGAGGCCATCTTTTCGGAAGATTTCTTCGTTCTAGGTTTTCCAAATTTGTTCCGCAATTATTCTATATCCGTGCCCCTTCGTTCATCTCAGTATTCTCCCGGTGCTTCGTTCAAAGTGTTCTTTAATCAGCTCATGATCTCTTTGTTCTTTTGCATGAAAATCCCCTCTAGCATATTTGTTCCTCTAATTCTTCCCAGTGATTCAGTCTTTTTCATCAGTCATTTTGTAATTCTTACAGTGGTTCGTTCAAGATTCTTTTTCCTTGTTTATCATTTTAATTCATTCATTCTTTCCAATCCTACCGGTGGTTCATGAAGACCTTCTCAAGTTTGCGATATGTCACTTCTCAATTCTTTTTCAAGAAGAATAAGTAGTATGCAAATCCATTGTTTCTCATCAATTTAATTTGATGAAGGATAAGCATACAATAAATCTTATTCTTATTACATCCAAGTGAGTAATTCCATCCTTCGGAGCTTGTTCTTGATGAATAAATTCTAGTTCCAAGTGTTTTCATCTTTTCTTTTCCGGAGTTCAATTTCCTCAGCCATTTCGTCGGATCCTCCATCTAAATCATCGCAAGGCTCATCTTATTCTTTCATCCTTCATTTCTATCTCATCATCCTTTTTGTTACCGGAGTTCTTCATGGTGGTTCGTCATGATTTAATTCATTCTTCAAGAGTTCATCAAGTGACATTCCATCCTCTCAAACTCGTGTTCTATTCTTTCCATGTTTCAGCCGAAGTGTTGCCTAAATCCTTTCAGTCTTATCCGTTTCTTTTCTCATTCTAACCACTCCGGTTAGAACGAGTGATTTCATAGTCTATCTGATTCCGTGAGCTTTTGATTCTCGTCGTTCCTCTCTTCTTCTCGAGTGCTCTCGATTCTTTGTTTTTTTCTTGAGTTCTTGCTTCACCTCATCCCTTTTTCCCTTCCGTCTTGGTCCTAAGATCTCGGGACGAGATCTCTTGTTAGTGGAGGAGTGTTGTAAAGCCCCGAATTCGTTGCGCCAGGTGTCCGCCAGTTATTCGCCGTCTTTGCCATGTCATTTGATTGCGTGTTGCATTTTATCATGTCATCATGTGCATCTCATTTTGCATACGTGTTCGTCTCATGCATCCGAGCATTTTCCCCGTTGTCCGTTTTGCAATCCGGCACTCCTATGTCATCCGGCGTTCCCCTTTTGTCTCTCCTTGTGAGCGGGTGTTAAAATTTCTCGGAATGGCCCGAGGTTTGCCAAGCGGCCTTGGTATAGCACCGGTAGACCGCCTGTCAAGTTTCGTGTCATTTGGAGGTCGTTTGATATTCCAACGGTTAACCGGGCAACCGCAAAAGCCTCTTTGTTTGCAGCCCAACACCCCCTCCAAAGTGGCCCAAAACCCAGCAAACTCCCCTCCATGCTCTCGGTCGTTCGATCACGATCGCGTGGCCGAAAACCGCTCCTCATTTGGACCCTCCTAGCTCCCTCTACCTATAAATATGTGATCCCCTCCGAATTCTTCGCAGTCCAAACCCTAGCCCCGCTCCCTCTCCGCCGCCGGACACGTCCGAGCGGAGCCGGACGCGTCCGCCGCCGCGCCTGCAGCCACTTCGAGCCGCCACGTGTCCCCATGCCCCTCTCTCTCTCCTCCGCCCGGCCGCTGGGCCCATCCGGGGCCCGCCCAGCCCGACAGCGTGTGGCCGCCATGGTGCCCTCAAGACCGTCCCCCGCCACGGTGTGCCGTCGCCGCCCTCCGCCGCCTCCATGGCGACCCCGCCGCCCGCGCCTTCTGCTGAGGCCTCTCCTGCCGTCGAGCCTGTCGCCCGAAGTCGCCGCCTCGGCGCGGAGCCTCTCCGCCGTCCAGCCCGTCACGGCGCCTCCCCCGCGCGCCGCCCGGTGCCCTGCCGCTCGGCCGCCCTCGCCTCCGCCTCGACCGGGCGCCGCCCGCAGCCTCAAGGCCTCACGCCGGCGCGCGCAAGGCCTCAAGGCTGACCCGCCGCGGCGCCTGCTCCGGCGAGCTCCCTGGCCGGCCCCCTCCTCTCCAACTCCGGTGGCCCGAGCCCGGACCCGCCTCGATCCGCTCCCCGATCTAGATCTGGATACGAAGGTTGTCCCCAATTTTGGCCAAGTCCTTGAAATCTTGCATTATCATGCCATGTTCATCACATTGTATCTCTGGATCCGTAGGTCCGTTTCGTGCGTGTAATATGTCAAATTGTTCGCCTCGACGAGTACAACATTTTGTTATATTGCATCATTTTCATTTGAGCTCATCTTGATGCCCGAAATGCTGTTGGAAGAGTGCATGTTGATGTTCATCTGCTGAAACTGTTATAACTTGCTCATTTGTCATTTTTGCCATGTTTGATGTGTGCATCCTATGAGGTTGATGTCTACATGTGTTTTGATCTATGCCATGCCATCTTTCCAGGGGTGTATGCTTGTTAATTTTAGTCCCTGTTCTGTTGTTATTTTGATGCCATGTAAACTTGATGCTACAGAGAGATCCATGCATATTTTGAGATACTTAAGTAAGGGTGTTTTGAGCATATGGTTATTGTCTATCCATTCATGCCCTTGTTTGCAATTATGGAGTAGTCTAGCATGTCATTTGAGTGCTCTACTTTTGCTTCAAAATGTTTCCTGGCAGATTGTTTACGTGTTATTCAATTTGGCCAAGCTTGCTATATTTGATCCTTGCATGCTATGGACTTGTTCTTGACTTGGTTTGTTTCACAAACATATCTTCTTGATGATTCTATGCTTATCTTGTCATGCAATGACTTGTGATGAGTGAATCGAGCTTGTTAAGTAGTGTACTTGTTGTTGCTGTTTTGCTACGCTGAATCTGTTATTTTGTGATGCTATATAAACATGCTTCTACTAATCATTCTATGCATAATCTGGAGATGTTCTATAAACATGTTTTGATCTACATGTTATGCCCTATCCATCCATGCCCCTGGTTGCATTTATAGCTTGCTGTAGATTGTTCATATCTTGCTCCAAAGTTGCTTCATAATGTTGCTGTCAGCCTGTTAACATTAAGTTCACTTGTTCCCATGTGTTTTGCTAGTGTTCCATTCACCCTATGATCTTGCTCTTGACATGCTTAGCTTCATAAACATGCCTTCTTACTGTTGGTTGCCTTGCCATGCCATGTGTTGCTCTGTGGTGAGTGGTTCAAGCTCACCAACATGCCTACTTATCGTTGTTTCTGCCATGTATGAATCTGTCATATAACTTGCCATGTTTACATGGGTTCCATCATATTTTCTATGCCTTTTTGGCTCATGGTCAGTAAGGGACTCTTGTTCTATGCTATTAGTAGATTCATTCCATGCTTTTGTTTGCCATGATAAGTTCCTGTAACATGTTGTTTGATAGCTCTAAACATTGCAACCTGATGTTATTTCTGCTAAAGTCTGAAACTGTTATTATTTGCAATCTTACCATGTGTTTTTGAGCATGTTCTAGTGATTTCTCGAGATAGCTCAGTGTTCATGTTTTGTAGCGCTTTACCAGTACTTCATGCCCATGCCTTTTGTTCTTATGTTGGGGTGCTGTAGCATGTTGTTTTGATGCTTGTAAGATGCCTAGTTGCTGTTATGGACAGATTGTTGTTATGACTTGTATAGAGTGTATGTGTTGCCCCGTTGCTCCGTTTTGAGTGTGCTCTATATGAAACTTGCTTGATTTTGCATGTAGCTTCATATTATCATGTTGCATCCTTGTTTTGGTGTGTTTGCTTGATGTTTGTATGCATTTTGCATCAATGCCATGTTTAACTTGTTTTGCTCATATCTTCTAGGCCGTAGCTCCAAATCTAATGAACTTTATATGTAACTTGACTAGAATCTCATGTAGATCATCATGGTGCATTTTAACTTGCTGTTTAACAACTTGAACATAAGGTTTATTCAGTTCTGTACCAATTTCTAAATTTGCATATGAGGACTTACCGGTATTGTTATATGTTGTTTCCGGCCTCATTTAAACTTGTTTTGATGTGTTGTTCTTGTTTGCATCATCTCTTGCCATGAGTAGCCTCATCTAGCTTTGTCATGCATCATGCTTGAGTGTGCATCATGCCTTGTTCTTGTGTGGTGTGTTTACCATGTTGTGTGCTTCTTCTCGATAGTTGTCGTTTCGTTGCGATCGTGAGGATTCGTTCGTCTACGTGTGGTTCATCTTCGTGGCTTCATTTTCTTCATGGACTCGTTCTTCTTCCTTGCGGGATTTCAGGCAAGATGACCGCTACCCTGGATCTCACTACTATCTTTGCTATGCTAGTTGCTTCGTTCTATCGCTATGCTGCGTTTCCTATCTTTTGCTCTTCAAGCCTCCCAAATTGCCATGAACCTCTAACCTTTGACACCCTTCCCAGCAAACCGTTGTTTGGCTATGTTGCCGCTTTGCTCAGCCCCTCTTATAGCGTTGCTAGTTGCAGGTGAAGTTGAAGATTGCTCCATGGTGGACAGGGTTTATGTTGGGATATCACAATATCTCTTTTATATTATTAATGCATCTATATATTTGGTAAAGGGTGGAAGGCTCGGCCTTATGCCTGGTATTTTGTTCCACTCTTGCCGCCCTAGTTTCTGTCATACCGGTGTTACGTTCCCGGATTTTGCGTTCCTAACGCGGTCGGGTGATTTATGGGACCCCCCTCACAGTTCGCTTTGAATAAAACTTGTCCAGCAAGGCCCAACCTTGGTTTTACCATTTGCCTCACCACCACCTATACCCTTCCCTTGGGTCGGCCAACCCAAGGGTCATCTTTATTTTAGCCCCCCCGAGCCAGTGCTTGTCTAAGTGCTGGTTCGAACCGAGTAGACTGCGGGGCCCCCTCGGGGAAACTCGAGGTCTGGTTTTACTCGTAGGATGTCTCATCCGGTGTTGCCCTGAGAACGAGATATGTGCAGCTCCTATCGGGATTGTCGGCGCATCGGGCGGTTTTGCTGGTCTTGTTTTACCATTGTCGAAATGTCTTGTAAACCGGGATTCCGAGACTGATTGGGTCTTCCTGGGAGAAGGTCTATTCCTTCGTTGATCGCGAGAGCTTGTCATGGGCTAAGTTGGGACACCCCTGCAGGGTATAAACTTTCGAGAGCGGTGCCCGCGGTTATGTGGCAGATGGGAATTTGTTAATGTCCGGTTGTAGATAACTTGACACCAGATCCGATTTAAAACGCATCAACCGCGTGTGTAGCCGTGATGGTCTATTCTCGGCGGAGTCCGGGAAGTGAACACGGTTTCTGGGTTATGTTTGACGTAAGTAGGAGTTCAGGATCACTTCTTGATCATTGCTAGTTGATGACCGTTCCTTTGCTTCTCTTCTCGCTCTCATTTGCGTATGTTAGCCACCATACTTGCTTAGCCGCTGCTGCAACCTCACCACTTTACCCCTTCCTTTCCCATTAAGCTTTGCTAGTCTTGATACCCATGGTAATGGGATTGCTGAGTCCTCGTGGCTCACAGATTACTACAACAACAGTGCAGGGTACAGGTTATGCGATGATCATGACGCGAGAGCGATGCTTGCTTGCGTTGAGTTCTTCTTCTGCTTCTTCTTCGATCAGGGGATAGGTTCCAGGTCGGCAGCCTCGGCTAGCAGGGTGGATGTCGTTTGAGTTTCTGTTTGTGTTTCATCCGTAGTCGGATGTTGATCTACCTATAAATATGTGATCCCCTCCGAATTCTTCGCAGTCCAAACCCTAGCCCCACTCCCTCTCCGCCGCCGGACACGTCCGAGAGGAGCCGGACGCGTCACCAAGGCCAGCAGCCACTTCGAGCCGCCACGTGTCCCCGCGGCCCTCCTCTCTCTCCCCCGCCCACCGCCGGGGCCCATCCGGGCCCGCCAGGTCGACCAGCGTCGCCGCCCGCCCATGGGTGCCCCGCAAGACCTGCCGCCGGTGTGCCCGTCGCCACCCTCCGCCGCCTCATGGCGACCCCGCCGCCAGCGTGCCCTTGGGGCCTCTCCTGCGTCGAGCCCGTCGCCCAAGTCGCCGCCTCGGCGCGAGCCTCTCCGCCGTCCAGCCGGTCACGGCGCCTCCCGCCGCGCCGCCCGGTGCCCTGCCGCTCGGCCGCGCCCTCGCCTCCGCCCACGGCCGCGCCGCCTGCTTTCTCTCACGCCGGCGCCACCAAGCCTCACGGCCGGCGCGCCAAGCCTCTCAAGGCTCGACCCCTCCGCCGGCGCCCTGCTCCGGCGAGCTCCCTGGCCGGCCCCCTCCTCTCCAACTCCGATGGCCCGAGCCTGGACCCGCCTCAATCCGCTCCCTGATCCAGATCTGGATACGAAGGTTGTCCCCAATTTTGGCTGTCCCTGAAATCTTGCATTATCATGCCATGTTCATCACATTGTATCTCTGCATCCGTAGGTCCGTTTCATGCGTGTAATATGTCAAATTGTTCATCTCGATGAGTACAACATTTCGTTATATTGCATCATTTTCATTTGAGCTCATCTTGATGCCCGAAATGCTGTTGGAAGAGTGCATGTTGATGTTAATCTGCTGAAACTGTTATAACTTGCTCATTTGTCATTTTTGCCATGTTTGATGTGTGCATCCTATGAGGTTGATGTCTACATGTGTTTTGATCTATGCCATGCCATCTTTCCAGGGGTGTATGCCATGTATTTTTGTGATCAATGTGGTGACTAGCACAAGCATGCAAACTAGGCTTCGTGATATTAATGATTTTAGTCACTGTTCTGCTGTTATTTTGATGCCATGTAAACTTGATGCTACAGAGAGATCCATGCATATTTTGAGATACTTCAGTAAGGGTGTTTTGAGCATATGGTTATTGTCTATCCATTCATGCCCTTGTTTGCAATTATGGAGTAGTCTAGCATGTCATTTGAGTGCTCTACTTTTGCTTCAAAATGTTTCCTGGCAGATTGTTTACGTGTTATTCAATTTGGCCAAGCTTGCTATATTTGATCCTTGCATGCTATGGACTTGTTCTTGACTTGTTTTGTTTCACAAACATGTCTTCTTGATGATGCTATGCTTATCTTGTCATGCAATGACTTGTGATGAGTGAATCGAGCTTGTTAAGTAGTGTACTTGCTGTTGCTGTTTTGCTAGGCTGAATATGTTATTTCGTGATGCTATATAAACATGCTTCTACTAATCATTCTATGCATAATCTGGAGATGTTCTATAAACATGTTTTGATCTACATGTTATGCCCTATCCATCCATGCCCCTGGTTGCATTTATAGCTTGCTGTAGATTGTTCATATCTTGCTCCAAAGTTGCTTCATAATGTTGCTGTCAGCCTGTTAACATTAAGTTCACTTGTTCCCATGTGTTTTGCTAGTGTTCCATTCACACTATGACCTTGCTCTTGACATGCTTAGCTTCATAAACATGCCTTCTTACTGTTGGTTGCCTTGCCATGCCATGTGTTTGTAGGATCGTTGAAGGCAAGAGTGTCTAGAGGGGGGGTGATTAGACAACTCGACAAGATAAAAGTTTATGCCTTTTGATTAACATAAGTTCATAGCAAGTTCACAATGAAGGTCAAGTCAAGCATCATGCATACAAGTCGAGCAACATACTGAACATGCAATTCTAGAGTATAGGGCAGCGGAAAGTAAATTGCATGAATAGTAAGGGAGAGATTGTGAAGAGCAAACGCAATTGGAGACACGGAGATTTTTCTCGTGGTTCCGATAGGTGGTGCTATCGTCAATCCACGTTGATGGAGACTTCAACCCACGGAGGGTAACGGCTGCGAGAGTCCACGGAGGGCTCCACCCACGAAGGGTCCACGAAGAAGCAACCTTGTCTATGCCATCATGGCCTACGTCCACGGAGGACTAGCCTTACTCGGGGTAGATCTTCACGAAGTAGGCGATCTCCTTGCCCTTACAAACTCCTTGGTTCAACTCCACATCATGACGGAGGCTCCCAAGCGACACCTAACCAATCTAGGAGGCACCACTCTCCAAAAGGTAATAGATGGGGTTGGTGATGATGAACTCCTTGCTCTTGTGCTTCAAATGATAATCTCCCCAACACTCAACTCTCCTCACTGATTTGGCTGTGGTGGAAGAAAGGATTGAGTGGAAAGCAACTTGGGAAGGCTAGAAATCAAGTTTCATATGGTGGGAGTGGAGCAACTTGATCTCAACACAAGGGTAGGTAGTTTTCTTCTCGAAATGTAAGGTAGGAGTGGTAGTTCTTTCGATGGCTCTCTTCACGAATGAAGAGGAGGTGGAGGGTATTTATAGCCTCCACACAAAATCCAACTGTTACACACATTTGACCAATCTCGGTCAGACCGAAGTTGACAACTCGGTGAGACCGAAAGTTCAAATCTTGTGAACGTTGGGATTTTCGGTGGGACCGAAAATACAATCTCGGTTAGTCCGATTCTTCCAAAGTCTAGGGTTTGCCAATTTCGGTGGGACCGACTTTCTCATCTCGGTGACACCGATTTGAGTACAGAAGGTTACAGAAGCTTGGCAACACCAATTTCGGTATGACCGAGTTTGGAATCGGAAAATCCGAAATTCTTAGGGTTTGGCTATATGGCTGAGGTGGTTCATCTCGGTGTGACTGGTTTGGAATCGGTGGGACCGAGATTACTTATGGGTTTATGTTGGAATGAAAGATTGCTGATAGTTTGAGAGATAAATCACTAAGCACTTAGAGCAACCAGATCATCATCATAACCTCATCCCCTTTTAATAGTATTGGCTTTCCTATGGACTCAATGTGATCTTGGATCACTAAACCAAAAATGGAGTCTTGAGCTTCTTGCCAATCCTTTCCTTAGCATCCTAGGGGTTCACCTCTCTAGTCCTTTTGCCATGCCAGAGTGATTGACTTTCCTGAGACATACTTGATAAAAGCATTAGTCCAACCACAAAGTATATTGTCATTAATTACCAAAACCACCTAGGGAGCAAATGTGCTTTCAATCTCCCCCTTTTTGGTAATTGATGGCAACACACAGAAAAAGATATCAAAGCTTACTGAAAGACAGACAGGGTTAACATTAAAGCTTTGACAAACATGCAGTACACAAGCTCCCCCTACAAGTGTGCAAGATTTTAGATTTTGGTTTTGGACTACCACAAGCACACATGAGAGAAAAGCAAGATGTGCTGCATGCAGCTTGGCTATATGCATCAGAGCAGATGAGGGTAAGTGAGAGATGATGCATATGTGCATGGTGATTTGTTGCAAACAAGTATTCACAAGCAAGTCACCATCATGCACATCCTGCAAGATGCATATACTTGCCTTGAAGTTCCTTGGTGATGTACCTGAAGAAATAAACTTGGGAAAACACGGTTAGATAACACAAGAGTATTCCTACAACCAACAGCAAGAACATCAAGAGTACCAAGCCAGGGATGACATGTATAAAGAGTGTCTCATGTTGAGCACTAGCTTGAATCAGCCAACATGTCTCCCAAGACTAAAAGATTTTCAATGAGCTCTGAGAGATTTTGCTTTTCATAAGATACCAATTGTGATCTTTTAAGATACCAATTGTATAAGATACCAATTGTATAAGATACCAATTGTACTTTTCAGAAGATACCCATAGTGAGAGCAAGAGAAGCAAAATATAGAGAATAATGCCAAAAGTATTATCACAGTGAAATATATGGCAAAGCTTTGATGTGATCCTCTCCCCCTTAAGGTAAGATTGTTCTTCTTCCTTTCAAATATTGTTTCTCCCCTTATCCTCCAATCTTCCCTTAAGCTCCCCCTAAATCTTCTCCCCCTTTGACATCAAGTGCCGAAAAGGACAGTAAACCAGGAAGGGCAGGAAAGATGGAAGGAAAGAAGTGGGTTCCTTAAGAATCACAACTGAGCAAGTTAAGTGTGCAGAATAGATCATTTAGATGAGCTGTAGAAGGTGATATCCTGGTGAATGTAAATCGGTGACACCGAATTGATATGGATCGGTGAGTCCGAAAGTCAGAGACTTAGGGCAGATCCTTTTTCGGTTAGACCGAAATATTTAAATCGGTGACGCCGAGTTTAATTCCAAAGAAATGTAGAAATAATTCAGCTCACTTTGTAAGGAAAGTTTCAAAAAGATTTGCAATGAATTTGTAAATGATTTTCAGGGAATTTATCAGAGCTAAAGGATATACACAAGAACAGAAGAAACAGAAATTAAAAATATTGCTAGATGAAGTTTTTTTTTGTAAAAGGAAAAAACTTAACAAGAGAATCAAAAGAGACAATATCAAAACTCCAAAACATATGTACTTCATCTAGACAAGGGTCGGCGACTAGGTCACCTATGTTTGAGTATATTGACTTAGGAGTCAAATAAGAACATTTGATCATAGGTCATACTCATCATTTAAGCTCAAAATGGGGTTACCATTTTTTTGATTAAGCATTTGATGTGATCACATCTTTTGAAACTGCTTGTACTCATGTCTTTGAGCAAAGCTTTTTCAAGATGTGAAAGACATACCTTGGGCTTGTTGTTGCTTGTTCTCATGTAGGTGAACTTGATGTTGATGCTCATAGAATGTGAAGTTGGAGCACCATTTTCAAGTGTGTAGTTCATCTTCCTACATGGGTTAGCCAAGCAAGGAAATACTCAAGAATATCCAATATGACATGAGTGAAGAACTAGAAGTATATGGTGTCAAAAAGGATATGTGGAATTTTGTTCCTTGAACTCAACATCCCAAAGAGCTAGATACTTGGTCAATGACAAGATTACTCATGATTTGAGTGAGTGATAATCTTGTTGAATGTAGACCATCCAAGTACCTGCAAGGAGTTAGATGCAATACAAGGGGGCAAATGTGTCCAAGACATATGATCATCATCATAAGAGAAATACCAAGGATTGGTCAAATAGGCTCATGCCTTGCATGCATCAATGGAGTTTTCACTCCAAGTTTGAAGCATCAATGATGTTCAACTCACTCCTCAGCGACAAAACACTTTCTCATCAAGTGGTTTTGTGAAGATATCTGCAAGCTGTTTGTCAGTACGAACATGCTTAAGATCAATGTCACCCTTAGCAATATGATCACGAATGAAATGATGACGAACTTCAATGTGTTTCGTGCGAGAGTGTTGCACAGGATTGTGTCCAATCTTAATTGCACTCTCGTTGTCACAAAGCAAAGGAACATGTCTTGCATGTATCCCATAATCCTTAAGCATTTGTTTCATCCATAGCAACTGAGCACAACACGAACCAGCAGCAATATATTCTGCTTCTGCAGTCGATAACGATATCGAGTTTTGTTTCTTGGATGACCAAGATACAAGGGATCGACCGAGAAATTGACATGTACCCGAAGTTGACTTTCTATCTATCTTGTCTCCGGCATAGTCCGAGTCGGAATAGCCAACAAGATCGAAAGAGGCCCTCTTAGGATACCAAATGCCAAAGTTAGGTGTGTGTATCAAATATCTCACAATTCTTTTAACAGCTTTAAGATGACATTCTTTAGGAGCAGCTTGATATCGAGCACACATGCATACACTCAGCATTATATCAGGACGAGAAGCACAGAGATATAGTAGAGAACCAATCATGGATCGATAAACCTTTTGATCAACAGGTTCTCCATCTTTAGTCAAGTCATTATGTCCATTAGTAGGCATGGGGTTCTCATACCTTTGCTCTCTTGCATGTTGAACTTCTTGAAGAGATCCTTAGTGTACTTAGTTTGTGAGACAAAAGTACCCTCCTTAGATTGCTTGATTTGCAACCCAAGGAAGAACTTGAGTTCACTCATCATGGACATCTCATACTTCTCCGACATAAGCTTTCCAAACTTCTCACTAAAATCAGGTTAGTTGATCCAAAGATAATATCATCGACATATATTTGGCACACAAATAGTTCACCGTCAACCCTTTTAGTGAATAGCGTTGAGTCAATTTTACCAATCTCAAATCCCTTTTCAAGAAGAAAGCTAGTCAAGCATTTGTACCAAGCTCTAGGGGCTTGTTTAAGACCATAAAGAGCTTTGTGCAATTTGTAAACACGATTGGGCTTTTTAGGATTCACAAATCCGGGAGGTTGTTTCACAAATACTTCCTCCTCAATTTCACCATTTAGGAAAGCACTTTTAATGTCCATTTGATAGAGAGTAATGTTATGGTGGTTGGCATAAGCAAGAAGAATGCGAATGGACTCAAGTCTAGCAACGGGGGCATAGGTCTCACCATAGTCCATACCTTCGACTTGTGTGTAACCTTGTGCTACGAGATGAGCCTTGTTGCGGATGACTTGTCCATCCTCATCTTGCTTGTTCCGAAACACCCATTTGGTTCCAATGACGTTTTGGTCATCATTGGGCTTCTCTACCAAAGACCAAACGTTGTTCCTCTCGGTTGTGCAGCTCTTCATGCATAGCGCTCACCCAATCCGGGTCTTCAAGCGCTTCTTCTACCTTCATAGGTTCAAGACTTGAGATAAATGAGTAATGCTCACAAAAGTTAGCTAAACGAGTTTTAGAGCGAGTGATTCTCCCGGAGTCGATGTCATTCATCATTTGTTCCACGGGATGGTCTTTCTTGACTCTTTCTCGAACTCGGGATAGCTTTTGTCGTGGTCGTGGCTGAGCTTCCTCATCATCCTCATCTTCTTTTTCATCTGTGTTGTTGGTGTTGTCTTGAGGTGGTGGAGAAGGAGGTTGTGGTGGATCTTCTTGTCGCACTTCCTCATCTTGGTGAGTTCCACTTGTGGAAGCCTCCATGTTGCCTTGAGGTTCACCTTGCCGTGAGGTAGGGGGCTCCACATATGTAGATGAGGTACTCTCCTTCACTTCCATGGGACGAATCTTTCCAATGGATAGATCTTGAATGGCTTCCGATGGGTCCTTGTCTCCTACATCAATAGGCATTTGCTCTACTTGCGAGCCATTAGATTCATCAAACTTCACATCTACCGTCTCTTCAACCTTTCGGGTGAAATTATTGTAGACACGGTAGGTGTGAGAGTTTGATCCATAACCGAGGAAAAAGCCTTCATGAGTTTTAGGAGCAAATTTAGACCGACGATGCTTATCAAGAATATAGCATTTTGAACCAAAGACACGAAAATATCCCACTTGGGGTTTGTTACCCGTAAGGAGCTCGTATGAAGTCTTGCCGAGAAGCTTGTGAAGATAAAGTCTGTTGATGGCATGACAAGCTGTCTCAACGGCTTCACCCCAAAAGTGTTTTGGTGTCTTGTATTCATCAAGCATTGTCCTCGCCATCTCAATGAGCGCTCGGTTCTTCCTCTCAACAACCCCGCTTTGTTGAGGTGTGTACGTAGCTGAGAACTCATGTAGAATCCCTTCCTCATCGAGAAAAGAGTCCACATGGGCGTTCTTGAACTCCGCTCCGTTGTCACTAACCTTCTTGATCTTCACTTCAAATTGATTCTGAGCCTTTCTAGCAAAGGTTTTGAAGATTTTCTGAACCTGCGATTTGTCATCAAGGAAAAATACCCACGTAAATCTGGAAAAGTCATCAACAATAACTAGACCAAAGGAGTTACCACCAAGGCTTTTGTAAGCATTGGGACCGAAGAGATCCATATGAAGAAGCTCAAGCGGTCTCCTTGTGGTCATGATATTCTTCACGGATGACTTCCTCCTACTTGTTTTCCTGCTTGACATGCACTGCAGAGTCTATCTTTGTCAAAGAAAACATCTTTAACACCAAGAATGTGATCACCTTTGATTAGCTTATCTAAATTTCGCATACCAACATGTCCAAGCCTTCTATGCCAAAGCCAACCTTTAGCAGATTTAGCGATAAAGCAAGTTCTAGGTTGAGCTTTCTTAGTGAAATCGACAATGTATAGGTCACCTCTACGAATGCCAGTAAAGACCATGTTATGATTGTCACTACGAAAAACTTGGCAATCTACTTTGGTGAATAGCACGTTGAATCCAAAGTCAGCTAATCTAGACACGGAAAGTAAATTGTATCCAAGAGATTCAACAAGCATGACATTTTTAATGGAGCTATCATGAGATATGGCCACCTTACCAAGGCCAAGTACCTTACCCTTGGAGTTGTCTCCAAAAGTCACATACTTGCATGGACCATCGTTCTTTGCAAGCTCTCGAAACATGTCTTCATCTCCAGTCATGTGATCGGTGCATCCACTATCGAGAATCCACTCTTTTCCACCGGATATGTAGTCTCTCATATTTGCCATAAGACTGAGACTCTTCATGATCTTGTCTAGCTCGGTGTCCGAATCGTCATCATGCTCATGCTCATCATCATATTGACCCATAGATAATTCATCATCAATACCTAGGTCAATTTGATAATGACTTGCATCAGTTTTATCAACGTGATAATAATCATCGGAATGCAATACAAGAGCATTTCTTATTCGAACATTGATAAAACCGATCACCCTTCTTTTCATAAGATCACGAAGCTCAAAGAAGCATTTATCAAAGTTAGGATCTTTGGGGCGCAACATATCAAATTCAACAGTCTTGTATAGAATTTCATCAAGACCTCTCAACGAGTAGTCCGGATAAAGTTCTTCCAAGAACTTCCACATAGCATGGGCGCACTCAAAGTTTGTGACAAGCTTAAGCAAGTTATCAGGCAAACCTCTAATGATAAGATTGACAGTTCTAATGTTACGAAGCAAATCAAGCTCTTCATCCATAGTGGAATGCAAGGGGTCAAATGGTGGTACATATGGGGTTTCAACATATTTGCGCAAGTTGTACATCTTAAAGATAGCAAGCATTTCAGTCCTCCACGAGTTATAGGACACTCCATCAAGAATAGGCACTCTATGACTAACACTCCCAAACGTAGACACGTCCATCTTCCTCCAATGGTGTGCAAACCAAAGCAATGGAGACCAATGCTCTAATACCAATTGTAGGATCGTTGAAGGCAAGAGTGTCTAGAGGGGGGGGTGATTAGACAACTCGACAAGATAAAAGTTTATGCCTTTTGATTAACATAAGTTCATAGCAAGTTCACAATGAAGGTCAAGTCAAGCATCATGCATACAAGTTGAGCAACATACTGAACATGCAATTCTAGAGTATAGGGCAGCGGAAAGTAAATTGCATGAATAGTAAGGGAGAGATTGTGAAGAGCAAACGCAATTGGAGACACGGAGATTTTTCTCGTGGTTCCGATAGGTGGTGCTATCGTCAATCCACGTTGATGGAGACTTCAACCCACGGAGGGTAACGGCTGCGAGAGTCCACGGAGGGCTCCACCCACGAAGGGTCCACGAAGAAGCAACCTTGTCTATGCCATCATGGCCTACGTCCACGGAGGACTAGCCTTACTCGGGTAGATCTTCACGAAGTAGGCGATCTCCTTGCCCTTACAAACTCCTTGGTTCAACTCCACATCATGACGGAGGCTCCCAAGCGACACCTAACCAATCTAGGAGGCACCACCTCCAAAAGGTAATAGATGGGGTTGGTGATGATGAACTCCTTGCTCTTGTGCTTCAAATGATAATCTCCCCAACACTCAACTCTCCTCACTGATTTGGCTGTGGTGGAAGAAAGGATTGAGTGGAAAGCAACTTGGGAAGGCTAGAAATCAAGTTTCATATGGTGGGAGTGGAGCAACTTGATCTCAACACAAGGGTAGGTAGTTTTCTTCTCGTAAATGTAAGGTAGGAGTGGTAGTTCTTTCGATGGCTCTCTTCACGAATGAAGAGGAGGTGGAGGGTATTTATAGCCTCCACAAAAATCCAACCGTTACACACATTTGACCAATCTCGGTCAGACCGAAGTTGACAACTCGGTGAGACCGAAAGTTCAAATCTTGTGAACGTTGGGATTTTCGGTGGGACCGAAAATACAATCTCGGTTAGTCCGATTCTTCTAAAGTCTAGGGTTTGCCAATTTCGGTGGGACCGACTTTCTCATCTCGGTGACACCGATTTGAGTACGTATGTTCTGAAGCTTGGCAACACCAATTTCGTATGACCGAGTTTGGAATCGGAAAATCCGAGATTCTTAGGGTTTGGCTATATGGCTGAGGTGGTTCATCTCGGTGTGACTGGGTTTGGAATCGGTGGGACCGAGATTACTTATGGGTTTATGTTGGAATGAAAGATTGCTGATAGTTTGAGAGATAAATCACTAAGCACTTAGAGCAACCAGATCATCATCATAACCTCATCCCCTTTTAATAGTATTGGCTTTCCTATGGACTCAATGTGATCTTGGATCACTAAACCAAAAATGGAGTCTTGAGCTTCTTGCCAATCCTTTCCTTAGCATCCTAGGGGTTCACCTCTCTAGTCCTTTTGCCATGCCAGAGTGATTGACTTTCCTGAGACATACTTGATAAAAGCATTAGTCCAACCACAAAGTATATTGTCATTAATTACCAAAACCACCTAGGGAGCAAATGTGCTTTCAGTGTTGCTCTGTGGTGAGTGGTTCAAGCTCACCAACATGCCTACTTATCGTTGTTTCTGCCATGTATGAATCTGTCATATAACTTGCCATGTTTACATGGGTTCCATCATATTTTCTATGCCTTTTTGGCTCATGGTCAGTAAGGGACTCTTGTTCTATGCTATTAGTAGATTCATTCCATGCTTTTGTTTGCTATGATAAGTTCCTGTAACATATTGTTTGATAGCTCTAAACATTGCAACCTGATGTTATTTCTGCTAAAGTCTGAAACTGTTATTATTTGCAATCTTACCATGTGTTTTTGAGCATGTTCTAGTGATTTCTGGAGATAGCTCAGTGTTCATGTTTCGTAGCGCTTTACCAGTACTTCATGCCCATGCCTTTTGTTCTTATGTTGGGGTGCTGTAGCATGTTGTTTTGATGCTTGTAAGATGCCTAGTTGCTATTATGGACAGATTGTTGTTATGACTTGTATAGAGTGTATGTGTTGCCCGCTGTTCGCTTTTGAGTGTGCTCTATATGAAACTTGCTTGATTTTGCATGTAGCTTCATATTATCATGTTGCATCCTTGTTTTGGTGTGTTTGCTTGATGTTTGTATGCATTTTGCATCAATGCCATGTTTAACTTGTTTTGCTCATATCTTCTAGGCCGTAGCTCCAAATCTAATGAACTTTATATGTAACTTGACTAGAATCTCGTGTAGATCATCATGGTGCATTTTAACTTGCTGTTTAACAACTTGAACATAAGGTTTATTCAGTTCTGTACCAATTTCGAAATTTGCATATGAGGACTTACCGGTATTGTTATATGTTGTTTCCGGCCTCATTTAAACTTGCTTCGATGTGTTGTTCTTGTTTGCATCATCTCTTGCCATGAGTAGCCTCATCTAGCTTTGTCATGCATCATGCTTGAGTGTGCATCATGCCTTGTTCTTGTGTGGTGTGTTTACCATGTTGTGTGCTTCTTCTCGATAGTTGTCGTTTCGTTGCGATCGTGAGGATTCGTTCGTCTACGTGTGGTTCGTCTTCGTGGCTTCATCTTATTCATGGACTCGTTCTTCTTCCTTGCGGGATTTCAGTCAAGATGACCGCTACCCTGGATCTCACTACTATCATTGCTATGCTAGTTGCTTCGTTCTATCGCTATGCTGCGTTTCCTATCTTTTGCTCTTCAAGCCTCCCAAATTGCCATGAACCTCTAACCTTTGACACCCTTCCCAGAAAACCGTTGTTTGGCTATGTTGCCGCTTTGCTCAGCCCCTCTTATAGCGTTGCTAGTTGCAGGTGAAGTTGAAGATTGCTCCATGGTGGACAGAGTTTATGTTGGGATATCACAATATCTCTTTTATATTATTAATGCATCTATATATTTGGTAAAGGGTGGAATGCTCGGCCTTATGCCTGGTGTTTTGTTCCACTCTTGCCGCCCTAGTTTCTGTCATACCGTGTTATGTTCCCGGATTTTATGCTCCTAACGCGGTCGGGTGATTTATGGGACCCCCGACAGTTCGCTTTGAATAAAACTTGTCCAGAAGGCCCAACCTTGGTTTTACCATTTGCCTCACCACCACCTATACCCTTCCCTTGGGTCGGCCAACCCAAGGGCCATCTTTATTTTAGCCCCCCGGCCGCTTCTTGTCTAAGTCTTGGTTCGAACCGAGTAGATCGGGGCCCCTCGGGAAACTCGAGTTCTGGTTTTACTTGTAGGATGTCTCATTCGGTGTTGCCCTGAGAACGAGATATGTGCAGCTCCTATCGGGATTGTCGGCGCATCGGGCAGTTTTGCTGGTCTTGTTTTACCATTGTCGAAATGTCTTGTAAACTGGGATTCCGAGACTGATCGGGTCTTCCTGGGAGAAGGTATATCCTTCGTTGATCGCGAGAGCTTATCATGGGCTAAGGTGGGACACCCCTGCAGGGTATAAACTTTCGAGAGCCGTGCCCGCTGTTATGTGGCAGATGGGAATTTTTTAATGTCCGGTTGTAGATAACTTGACACCTTGATCCGAATTAAAACGCATCTACTGCGTGTGTAGCCGTGATGGTCTCTTCTCGGCGGAGTCCAGGAAGTGAACACGGTCTTTTGGGTTATATTTGACGTAAGTAGGAGTTCAGGATCACCTCTTGATCATTGCTAGCTTCACGACCGTTCCATTTGCTCTCTCCTCGCTCTTACTTGCGTATGTTAGCCACCATACCATGCTTAGTCGCTGCTGCAACCTCACCACTGTACCCCTTCATTTCCCATTAAGCTTTGCTACTCTTGATACCCATGGTAATGAGATTGCTGAGTCCTCGTGGCTCACAGATTACTACAACAATAGTTGCAGGTACATGTTATGCGATGATCATGACGCGGGAGCGATGTTTGCTTGTTTTGGAGTTCTTCTTCTGCTTCTTCTTCGATCAGGGGATAGGTTCCAGGTCGGCAGCCTGGGCTAGCAGGGTGGATGTCGTTTGAGCTTCTGTTTGTGTTTCATCCGTAGCCGGATGTTGATCTTGTGTATGATGTATTGATGTATTCATGTGGCATTGTATGCCTCCTGTATGTATCCCCAACTATTATGTAATGTTGATGTAATGATATCCACCTTGCAAAAGCATCTTCAAGATGCGCTTCTATCCTTGGTGGGACCTTCGAGTTCCTTTAGGATAGGGTCGCATCTTGGGCGTGACAACATTTATGTGGCCTCTTTCCTTCGGCCATTTTTTTCAACTGAGGTTTTTGAACTTGTGAGGACTCTGATGAAGTTTGAAGTTTTTCCTCAAGCTGGGCTGCAAATGAATTAATTTGATGTGGAATTAGAGATTCGTCGGCAAACATTTGTGCCTGTGAACAGAGTATAGTTGCGAGGAAATAGGGAAGAGTCACATGTATTCTCAAAGATTTTCAAAATAAACTAGTTGAGGAAATTGACCCTTATTGTCTTGAAGAATTTCATCAAGTGTTCTTGACTTAGGTTCCAGAGTTGTGCAGATTGAAGCAGTTGCGCAATTGAGAAATCTAGTTGTTAAGTATAACTATGATGAAATACACAAGACTGGTGAAAAGGAAGTGCTTAAGCATTGAAAGAGTGGTAAAACAACACTTGAAATTTTTTGAGTGGAGTGAAGATCAAAGTAGGGCAGTAAATAAGCATTTATTTACCCCATAGATGAACTCAACGATTTGGATGACGAGGCGATGGAAATCGTCAGCTTAGATCTTCCGTGCCCTAACTTGGTGACGGAAGATGTCTACAACAGCGGTGGAGGTGAAGAAATCCGCGTCCAGCGCGAGTACATCAACAAAGAAGTCGACGCAGTGAAGCTCTTCTTCTCAGCGGCGATGAGATCTAGCGGCAACGCTAAAGTTTGAGGACTGAGAGCAACATGAGCTGGGAGGCAAAGTGAAATAACGTTGACAGGGTCAAGGCTATTTATAGCAGCAGTAAAAATTGAGAGGTCCAAAAAATTTGGACGAATAAGCCCATGTGTGACAGCCCGGTTTTTGGCCCTTTTCTTTTTCCTTTGATTTATTTGATTTTTGCTCTGTTTTTCCTTTTGCAACAGTTTTGTTGCCTCGCCACCTGGGAAATCATCCTCATTTCTTCTCCCAAGTGGTTCATCATCCTCAAACTCATCCCAGGACCATGCCATTTCCATCCTAGCCCAACCCCATAGTTCTTTTTCTTGGGGAAATTCCTTTTCTATTAAACGAATAACCTCAAGTGCCCTAGGTTGTGAAGCAACCTATATTTCTGTCCATCCAAAAAAATCCCAAATAGTTCTCAAAATTCCTTTGGGTCATATGTTGCTCAAATATGCCCAAACTTTCCTGCCCTAGCCCAAAAATAATTCCCCAATAATTATTCTTCATTTCTGTCCAGCATGGCTTTCTGTGAAGGAAGTGTCATTTATATTTTTCTAGTTGCTCCCAAACTTCTTGGCATGATATTTCGTCTAAATAATTGCCTCATGCCAAAATTCAGCTTCATTTGCCTAGCTAGTCTTCCTTAGTGATTTTTCAAAGTTTTTGTCAGATAGAAGGCTTTGTGAAGGAAGTACTAGATAGGAGTATTCAAATGAGATGAAATTTTGCACACTACTTCATGTGCTCATATTAACCCCCTCCTCCTAATTTGAGCCCGATCCAAGCATCTATGTGAGCACATGATCAAATCTTTGATTCTGGCAATATTTTTAGGTTGTGAAGGAAGTGTATTTTATATTACTTCAATAATTCTTATAAATTACCAGATCATGCTCCTAGCTATAAAACATCTCTCCACCAAATTAGGGATCATTTCATTGAGCCATTTGATCACCACAATTATTCCAAGTTTCTGGTCAATGGGGATGTTTGTGAAGCAAGTACTATTTTGGCATGTCCATTTGGTATAAAACTTTTACAGCATCTTCATATGGCCAAATAACCATGTTGTGCCAAATTTCAGCTCAAGTGGCTTCCTCATTAGAGTGCATCATCCTAATCTTGGTTCTGGACAAAATATGTAGTTGCAAAGCAACTATATTAATACTTGGTTCATTTCTCCTCAAACTCCCCAGGATGATAGTCCTTCCTAAGCTAGTCACCCGAGACAATAACTTTGACTCCAATCAATTTTCTACTGATCACCAGTGCACGACCAAGTTTACTGCAGTAAACTTCAGACGATGACTACCATTTAACCACAACACCTCAGATCAAGCCAATGACTCATAAATGCTCCACCCTCGAAGGACTTCACCACAGACATAGTTTGCAATCCTCTTGTGACCTCCCTGTGCCTTGTCTCGCGGTAACCGCGCATCTGGCATGGTTATTGTCGCGCTCTATGCGAAGTGGCCGCGTCCAGTGGACGTTTGTGCTCGACCCCCTCATCCTCTCGTCGTCTTAGCGCACGTGACCTTGTCCATTGTCTTCCCCTCATCTTCGCCTACTCCTTGGACCCTGCTCCCGCTCTAGCAGCTTCCTCACCGACGCAAGCCGCCGCGTTCCCACGGGCGAACAGTGGCGGTTTGGCTCGGAGCTCGCCGTCTTCTTCCTCCCTGTGCTCTCTTGGCCGCCTATGCCCCGTGAAGCTTGTCGCAGATGCCTCGTCCGTTCCGGTGCCCTCCCATGCTTGATGAGCTTGTCAGAGCGTCGGCCGGACATGCTCGGCAACATGTGGCCCTGCCCCCTCCTCCTCGGCTATATATAGCCATCCCCGATCGTGCCTCTCATCTCCATCCTCATCGCAAACCTCCCAGCAGCCTCCCCGACCCCTTCCCTGAGCTCCAAAAGCTCTCAATTCCTCCAATGTCCGCCATGGCTGCCTCTGGCCTCCTCTTATATTCATGGCAATCGAAGCCCTTCTCTTCCTTCTACCACCACCGGTAGACCATCTATACCCCGGCGCATCTTCCCCACCCCTCCACTCGTCGCCAGAACCTCCATGGCCTCGTCTTCATCTCCGGCCGATGACCTCCTCCGCCGGTGTTAGTGTTGTTGTTGCCTCGTCCATCGTCGGAGGTTGTGACCTCACTCTTCGGATGCGGCTCCTCCTCCTGAGTCCATCCGTAGGCAGAGCACCGCAGGAGGTAGCCTGCAGCGCCGGTGAGCCCTGTTGGAGCTAGGTCCTCCCCTCGGTCGAGCGCGGGCGTGCGCGATGGAGACAGAGACGACGACATCGCCCCCGCCAGCTGGCCAGTGGACCCCATGGGCCCCGCGCGTCAGCCTCTCAGAGGTGTTGACCAGGTACACTACCGTGGATAAGTGGAGGCGTAATCCACTGGATTACGTCTTCAGTTTCCCGAAAGCATATTTTCGTGCTTCTGTATATCAAAATGCGTTTTCACTGATCTGATTGCGTATTTCTGAAAAGACGATTTCTGTTTTTTTTTCAGCCCGGCCTACCGAAGTGATTATATTGTGAACGTTCACTGTTTAGCACCTTTTTCTGCCTAAAAAGTGAACGGCCACAACTTTTCGCTCGTAACTCCGATTGAGGTGATTCCAATGCCCACTTCTTTGTCTCATCGAGCCCATTCTGTTGGAATCATTTTCATCATGTTTTGACATTCTGAACAATTTTCCCCTGTCCTTATTCAGCCCCCTCCGAGAGAGAACAGTTTTCGACGATTATTTCCGCGATTTTCTCGCACTTTCTCCCGGTGAATCCTTCCACCCCAGGCAAGCCACACCCTCCATTTGCATCACTGTAATGCAGTGACATGGTTTAATTTTTTGATCTTGTTTAAAAATATTGCTTTAGCTACTTGTGAGTTGTCATGGCATTTCTCGGAGTATTATTTTTGAACTTGCTATTGCCATGATGTTGCTTGGATTCTAGGATTAATATTTTGCAGCTTCTATGGATGACATGTTGCCTCTGGATTAGTAGTGGCTTATGTATGATTATTTTCATGTTGGTAGCTACTTGTGAGTTGTCATGGCATTTCTTGGAGTATTATTTTTGAACTTGCTATTGCCATGATGTTGCTTGGATTCTAGGATTAACATTTTGCAGCTTTTGTGGATGACATGTTGCCTCTAGATTAGTAGTGGCTTATGTATGATTATTTTCATGTTGGTATCTGGTATTATATTTTAGAGTATTGCTTTGGATGTTGTTGGGGATATTACCACTAGGTGTAAACCGGCCAAGCTTGGGCCGGGTTAACTCCGCTAGTAGTGTAATCATGGAAAGGCCCAAGGCCTGTAGTTGGCTTAGAACTTGTAGCCGTAAACCGGCCCGATGTATAACTTGTATTGTAAGTTAGGAATAGAGAGATACCAACCGGGATACGAATATGAACCGGTTGGGACTCTGCAAACCGGCGGGCGCCACGTGTATATAAGGGGCGACCGGCGGCGGTTCAAGGACGACAACCACAACTCGAGCCTAGGCGGCTTATTTGCTCCTAGCCATCAAGACTACATCAATTCCATCACAACTAGACGTAGGCTTTTACCTTCATCGAAGGGGCGAACTAGTATAAAACCCTCGTGTCTTTGTGTCCGCTTTAACCCGCAAGTAAACCCGTAGCGATGACTCCACGACTAAGTCCTTATGCTAGGACATCTGCCGTGACAAATCCACGACGCTTGGCGCCACCGTGGGGCTATCGCACGATGGTTTGAGGATCTTGGAGGCAAGCTCAAAGGACTCGAAGGCTACGTCATGGGCGGATGACCAAGAGTCGTCGCGGCGGATCTACATCGGCGATGCCGGATGGGGTCCCGAGGCCGATTCAATCGAGTATGGATACCGGTCCCCTTCGCGGCATACACGCTTTCATCGGCAAGATCGGAGGGCCTGAGCCGGACATCTGCACCGACCTCGTCGAGACGGCTCAGCGCGCACAACCAGCCCGGGCTAAACCGGCCGTGAAGCATGTCTTCGTCGGAGTCACCCATGGAGGGGAGTATGATGCCGGTTCAGAGCACGGTAGCGAGACCGTCGTTTATTCCGGCGATGAATCTTCAGCAGGGAGACGAGTCATTGTACCGATTGCGAGGATGATATGATCGAGAGCTGTTCCGACGGTGACGATATTCCGGACCCCCCAAGCCAGTTAAACCGGATCGGTGTATTCATGGCCGGTACGCAGGCCGCAAACCTTTCTTCAACCGCAGCAGCAATGCTTTCCGGTTCAGCAGCGGCAACAGGGGTAGGAGGCCCGGTGCACCCGCCGGTTCAAGTCTTGTCAGATCTGTTCGATGCGTTGGCAGCGCTCATGGCGGTGGACAGCCCTGCAGATCAGGGGGCTCATAATGCAGAAATCGCAAGGTTAAAAGAGCAGATCACGCAAGCCAAAGCGGATCTGGCGGCAGAGAAGGAGCGTATGGCTACAGAGCGGGCCACTTTAGATGCGCAAGCTTACAAACTCATGCTCGACCAGAGTGCGTCGCAGGAGGTGCTGAGGCGGAGGTATAGATCACGCCTACCGTCAGGACTTGATCCTAGAAATCTCTTTCAGACCCCGGGAGCCGGACCCAGTAACCCGCCCCAGCATAGGGAGGTAAACCGGATTGAGGCACCAGAGCGGGAGCGACGGTCCAACCGCGCCTGATGGAGCCTCCGCGGCGAGATCTGATAATTCCTCCGCTGCACAGACGCCCCGGGCCATTACTCTAACCCTATGGACAACCTTGTTGCGGCTGCGGCACGATTGGAGGCGATCCCAGTCGAAGGAGATTCCCCACAGGCGGTCGAGACACGCCGGGTTAAGGAGCTTCTCCGGACTGCACTAATCCAGCAGGAAGCATATTCATACAGCCGCGATCGGATTCACTCTACGCCCCGTCCAAGCCGGAGCTACAGCAGGCGCATGGATGAACCGGCCCTATCAAGTAACGCGCGGGACCGTGAAGCGGCGCAGAGGCAAGTCGAATCAGGGTCCAAATGCTAGTGCAAACCGTTTGAATTACTTGTTGAATCAGCCTTGTCCCAAGCATGGAACGAAGGAATCCCCATCGAATCATCTTTGGAAAGATTGTTATATTATGCAGGAGTTCAAAAATTCCGATGCTTTCCGATATGACCAGGGGTCAGGTGGTGGTTCAGGATCCGGTTTCCATGGGCCGGGTCGGGACGGAGCTTCTGGTTCGGGGCATAACCAGGGCAATCCCAATACTCAGAGTAATCAAGGGGGCCAGCAGCAGTAGCAACAGTCAGGCTATCAGAGCCAACCAAAGCAATTGAATGGCGGGCAGTATCATGTTTTCACAACCAGTTTGGACAAACGGGATCGGAAGCTTCACAAACGGGCAGTAAACTCTGTTGAACCGGCCTTGCCGCGGTATTTGCGCTGGTCAGAGCAGCCTATCGTATGGAGCAGAGATGACCATCCCCCCCGGGTTGATAATCCGGGTCAGCTGGCTTTGGTGGTAGATCCCCAGGTTGGGGGCTATAAGTTTACTAAGGTACTCATGGATGGAGGAAGCAGTATCAATATATTGTATTATGACACTTTCCGTCGCATGGGTCTCACAGATAAAGATCTCAGACCGTCCAATACGGTGTTCCATGGTGTAGTACCAGGCAAATCTGCTTATCCTATTGGTAAGATAGCCCTGGATGTGGCCTTTGGAGATGAGCATGATTCCCGGTCTGAAAAGCTAACTTTTGAAGTGGTGAAAATCCGAAGCCCATATCATGCCTTGTTCGGACGGCCAGCTTATGCTAAGTTCATGGCACGACCTTGTTATATCTACTTGCAGCTCAAAATGCCGGGTTACAAAGGAACAATAACGGTGCATGGAAGCCGCCGAGTCGCTTTGGAATGTGAGGAAGGAGATGCAGCTTATCGAGGCGGTCTGTGCCCGCGGAGGAGTTGAAATTTTATAAGGACAATGTTGATCCGGCAGATATGACCCTTTGAAGAAGCCCTCTGAGCATGAATCGGATCTGAAATTTAAATCGGCAAATGAAACCAAGCTTGTTGACTTTGTGCGGCGATTCGTCCAAGCAGTTCACTATCAGCGCCAACCTCGATCCTAAATAGGAAGGCGCTCCATCGAGTTCATCCGTGAGAACCGGACATCTTTGCATGGAAGCCATCGACATGCCAGTGTACCGAGGAACTCGTTGAGCACACACTTAATGTGGATCCTAAGTATAAACCGGTGAAACAGTTCCTCCGCCGGTTTAATGAGGAGAGGCGCAAGGCCATTGGGGAAGAGGTAGCCAGGCTCCTGGCGGCTGGCTTTATCATTGAGGTGTTTCATCCAGAGTGGCTTGCTAATCCGGTGCTGGTTCTTAAGAAAACGGCACTGCATATGTGTGTGGACTACAGATCTCAACAAAGCCTGCCCACAGATCCTTTTGCTCTCCCCGCATCGATCAGATAATAGATGCCACGGCAGGATGTGAGCGTTTAAGTTTTTTGGACGCATACTCTGGATATCATCAGATCAAAATGGCAGTTAAGGACCAGGAGAAGACGGCGTTTATAACTCCCTTTGGAGCCTTCTGCTATGTATCTATGCCTTTTGGGCTCAAGAGTGCCTGAGCTACTTATCGGTGTGTGTCTGTAATTGCTTGCATACGCAGATTGGCCGCAATGTGCATGCTTATGTAGACGACATCGTGGTGAAATCAAGACAAAAGGAGACACTAGTGGAAGATTTGAAGGAGACCTTCGACAACTTGCGCGTTTATAAGATGATGCTTACTCCGCCAAGTGTGTTTTTGGTGTTCCTGGCAAGTTATTGGGGTTCTGGTGTCTAACAGAGGAATCGAGGCCAATCCGGAGAAAATTAAAGCCATCACTTCCTTGGCTAAACCGAAGTGTATCAACGATGTTCAACGCCTGGCGGGCCGGATTGCTGCACTGAGCCGGTTTATCAGCCGCCTCGGAGAGAAGGCCATCCCTTATACCGAGATCTTTGAGGAAGACAGATAATTTAAATGCGAGTCCAAATGCCGATGAAGCCTTTGAGGATCTAAAGCGGCAATTGGCCAACCCACCTGTTCTTGCGGCCCCGGTTGACAAGGAACCGCTGTTGTTATATGTGGCAGCCAATGCTCGAGCAGTGAGCGTAGCCATTGTGGTGGAACGCAAGGAGGCAGGGAAGGAATATCCGGTTCAACGGCCGGTTTATTATATCAGCGAGGTGCTTATTGAGTCCAAACAGAGATATCCGCATTGGCAGAAGCTAGTCTATGGTGTCTTTATGGCCAGCCGGAAACTGAAACAATATTTCCAAGGGCACCCTATTACAGTGGTTAGTTCAGCTCCCTTGGGTGACATCATACAGAACCGAGAGGCGATCGTCGATCGCAAAATGGGCCATCGAGCTTGGGCCGCATGGGCTAAAGTATATACAAGACGGCGGTAAAGTCACAAGCCCTTGTTGACTTCATTAATGACTGGACAGAGTTACAAGCACCAGAGGAGAAGCCGGATCACACATCTTGGACTATTCATTTTGATGGATCCGCATAATTGAGGGCTCGGGGCTGGAGTCGTTTAACTTCCCCACGAGGTGATAAGTTTTGCTCGTTCTCCGCCTAATGTTCCTTGTACTAATAATGCAGCTGAGTCTGAAGCCTTGCTCCATGGTCTCCGGATGGCTAAGGAGATGAATTTAAGCGGGTTAAGTGCTTGGTGACTCGGACCGGTGGCTCGGCAAGTATCCGCACTTGGGATTCTAAGGACCCCTCATGGCCGCATATCGTCGAGAGGTGGATAACATTGCAGGTTGCTTCAAGGGCTATCAAGTGGATCATGTGGATCGCCGAAGAACGAAGCGGCGACGCTTTAAGCCGCTTTGGGTTCTCGGCGTAAACCGTGCCACCTAATGTCTTTCGGGACGCCTTGCACAACCCGTCGGTGCAGCTCCCCGGTGAAGCGGATTTGGCGATTCCTGATCCGGAGGCTCGGTTGGTGGCGGCATTACATGCTATTCGGATTGGACGGTTCCTTACCTTGCATATATGACTAGAGGAGAGTTGCGAACGATGAGGTTACGCCGCATGATAATCCGCGCCCAAGTCTATGACGATTCTTAATGGTGAGTTGCATCATTGCAGTGTTTCAGGGGCGTTTCAACGCTGTGTTTCCCCTGAGGAAGGTTGTGAAATTTTACGAGAAATCCATGAAGGGGATTGTGGGCATCATGCCGGTTCAAAGTCCCTGGTGGCGAAGGCATTCCGTCATGGATTCTACTGGTTAACTGCTCATGCTGATGCGGAGGACTTGGTCAAACGGTGCGATGGGTGTCAGAAATTCTCCAGGCGTGCTCATGTACCGGCACAAGAGTTGCGGATGATCCCAATAACGTGGCCATTTGCGACCTGGGGGCTGGATATGGTCGGGCCTTTTAAGAGATCCAAGGATAAGAAGACCCACCTGTTAGTGGCAGTGGACAAGTTCACCAAGTGGGTTGAAGCGTAACACAGTCGATAAGTGTGATGCGCAACAGCGGTGCAGTTCATCAAAAGGTGATTTTCGGTTTGGCTTTCCACATAGTATCATTAATGACAATGGCACTAATCTGTCCAAGGAGCTATGAAATAATTACGTGAACGTGAGCATATCCGCTTGATGTATCATCGATGGCGCACCCATCCAACGGGCAGGCGAGCGTGCTAATCAGAAATCTTGCGAGGCATCAAACCACGACTTCGGTTCCATTACGAGAACACCACCGGTGCTGGGTTGAAGAGCTCCCATCGGTACTATGGAGTATCAATACTACGCCAAACCGGTCTCATCGCTACACGCCTTTCTTCATGGTTTATGGAGCGTAAGCAGTTCTCCCGAAGATATCGAGCACGATTCGCCCCGTGTAGCGGCTTATGTTGAAGCGGACAATGAAGCGGCACGACAGGACGCTTTGGACCTACTGGATGAGGAGCGTGATATGGCAGCCGCTCGGTCGGCGATTTACCAGCAAGATCTCCGTCGTTATCACAGTCGCCGGGTTAAAACCAGAGCCTTTCAGGAAGGAGATTTGGTGCTTCGTCTCATCCAAGACCAGACAGATATGCACAAGCTATCCCCGCCTTGGGAAGGACCCTTCGTGGTCAGCAAGAATCTGCACAACGGTTCCTACTATCTGGTTGATATTCGAGAGCGTAAAGACTCACGTACATCAGAAGAAGAGACCAATAGGCCGTGGAATATAGCTCATCTTCGACCTTACTACACTTGAGTCATCGGCTCAGTTTATGTACATAACAGTGTATATATTATCTTCGATATAATAAAAATCAGGGCCTCAGCTAAAGCGGGGTCTCTGTCTTTCTTTTCATGTGTGGTTACATGGAGTGCTTACATTTTAAAGCGGCCTCCGGTTTACCCTTGATGTTATATTTATCACTTGGGGACTTGGTCGTGTCCGAACCAACGCAACACCTCTTGATAGGCGAAAGCCACCAGATCATTTGGGGACACGGTCACGTCTGAACCGTCACGCCTCTTGGTCGGCCAATAGGGCCAGCGTCACTTGGAGGCTTGGTCGAACCCAACCAATGTCATGCCACTTGGCCGGCGACTCGCCAAGAGTCTTTGGGGACTGGCCGACTAGCACCATCGCTACGCCTTCGGGGGGCTTGGTTGCGTCTGACCATGGTAATGCCATCTGACCAGCTCCATGCAGCTTTACTTTTGCAAAGAGTTATTGCCTTTGTTGCCATATTTGGTATTCGATTTTTGTTGCGTTTTCAACCCGATTTAATATTTTTATCCGTTTAGCTGTCGAGAATAAACCGACAGACACGGTTTGGTATTACACCGAAGTTTTTATTTTTCCGGTTTACCTTCTTCCGGTTCATCCTTATGGAGAAACATGGGGGCTTGTGCTGATTCAGCACGCTTATGTGGGAGTTATTGTTTCCCCAGATGGTCTTGGTTTTTAAAAGGCCTCCGCTTCAAGATTGGCTACGCCAGCTTCATGCCCAAATACGGCAGGTATTTGTATCACATACTAATTGATTTTCAATACACAAAATATATTGGATGCCATAAACAGGCTGGCGGTGTCACCACCGCCGAGGTTCCATCTTTTGGTTGCAGGGGGTGTGAAACAAACAAAAGTTTCCTCGATGCACGAAGGCATACCCAGGCAGCAAAGTTTTGACTAAAGCTATTACAAGGCAACAAGGTGCCCAAATGAGAATCATTGTTTTTTGGGACAAACAGGAAAGATGTTTAAATCGGTTCCGGTTCACGACTGTTCGTCATCCTCCGCCGCTTCAGCATCTTCATCTCTACCCATCGGCTGGAAATCCACAGAAGTCCAGTCGATTCCCATCAGCGCTTGAAAAACAGCTTCTTCGTGAATCAAAGACGACGGTTCAATGTCAGGTGCGTAGGTATGCTTACGGATTGGAGGAATCAAGTTTTCCGGTTCAAAGGTTGGAGCGGACACACGCTTGTTCTGCTCGTTATATTGGGCTTGGTAGTGTTCCAAATCGGCTTCTTCCGCCAATTGACAAGCCAGCGGGCGTACCGCACGGTTTATCGCACGCAAGTCCTCTTCATTAAAGTCGGAGCCGTCTTCCTTCACATCGATAGCCTCGAGCTGCTTCCACGGGATCAAAATCCGCACCTGTGCTTTGGCTCGGATCAAGGCATTGATGGCTCCGGTTCGTGCAGCAGATTTCTTTACCTCTTCAATCCGGAAGGAAGGATGGATAGCGGTTCGGGTATCTTGGATCGGGACGGCGCTGGATTGTTATGGGACATTGTGGTAATGACGCTACTGGGCTCCGGTATATAACTGTTCCACTAAAGTGTATACGGCTTTCAATTTCTTCCGCACGTCATTACCCAAGTGCCCAACACGTGTGCCTGCATATGATAAACAGGATAGTTTTAAAACAGAAATAATGGCGCAGCAAAAAAGCATGTTACGCTTATTCACAGGGAACTTACCGAAGATGGCTGCCGTCATAGAATGCACTTGCCGCTTCACGGCTGTCAGATCATCCACCACCGGTTTAAGGGCAGCTTCAGCATTCTCAGCCCGTTTGAGCAAGTTGGCCTTTTCAGTGGCCCAGACAGCCTGTTCCTTCTTCATGTTTCCCTTCACCTGTTCCGCAGCAGTCAAGGCACTGGCTAGCTCCTTCTTGGCTTTGTCCGTCTCGACCTGCTGGGTTTTCAGTGCCGCCTGTAAATCGGCGATTCGATCGTCTTTGATTTTCACCTCAGCCTGTGCATATGATCAGCCAACAATTCAAGTTAAAGTCTCAATCATGCAACACAGTTACATGCTCGACACTTGGGGGCTAATGTACCTTCAATCTTTCTACTGCTAAATACATGGCAAAGTCCCAAGTTGAATACGAGTATTCAACTCGGCACTTGGGGGCTAATGGCTATTTGATTCTATTACAGTATTGTCAGGAAATTTTTGGAGTACCGATTTAAGTGTGCATCGTTAAACCGGCCCTGGTGGTTACAAGGGAAGATTATCAAATCCATCAAAGGAAGTTATCAAGTCCCAGTTTGATCAAAGATTACAAACCGGCCCTTGGGAGCTACAAGGACTGCTATACCGGTAAAAAGGAAAAGAGTGTTACCTCAAATTTGTCTCTCATTAGTTTCACCAAGCCAGCTTCATAATCACGGCTACTGTAAAGCCAATTCAGGTATCCGGAGTGAAGGTCTTGGGCGCTTAAAGCGCATATGTTTCCAGCTCAGCAGCCCACTTTCCTTTGTTCAAAGTGGAAGAATCCTCCTTCACAGTATGCCGGGTTAGAGTTGCAGCGTTACCCGGATCAGAGTGGCCTGTTCCAGTAATTACAACGTCGTCATCTTTCGATTCGACGGATCGTGTGCACAGCCGCTTGATGAGGGCTGTGAGGCTTTTCGACCGGATAGTACTAGCAGGTGGATCAACAGACATTGAAACATCCACAGGCCTCTCCTCAGGAATAACATCTTCTTGAACCGGAGGGTCAGTTGGAATATCTTCAGAAGCAACATTTTCGAGATCCGGCGCCTGCTCATGATCTGAAGCGGCAGCCTCTTCAGCAGTTTTGTCCAGGCGAGCCTTTTTGCTGGGTTTCGGTTTGGTTCTGGAGAAGCAAAGATTGATGAGCAAGGCGTGTACATTACAGAAGAAATCAACAAGCATATGGCTGTATGAACTTACCCGACGGCTATCTTCAACGGTGGTAGCTGAGTGGCTGATGATTCGCCAGAGGATGAATGGGAGGTGACCTGATAATCGGAGTCGGACGGATTAAGAGGTTGACGGAATAAACCCGCTTTGGAATTCAAGGTAATAAAAAGGTTGGAAACCTCGGTGCGGCGCTTCGAGCGGCTGTTTGGTAAACCGCAGAGGTAACCACCGTCCGCTGTGCGGGTTGTGCGGCGGGCTTCATGCTGCTGTGTCTTCATAAGAAGTTTGGGATCCAAGTAAGCAAGGGGTGAGAAAAGTTAACTTTCCGGTTTGCCGGCGAAATTTTGGTGAAGGCAAATTTGTTGAATCGAAGAGAGAATGGTTACCTCAAGAAATCCTGCGTTGTTGGCTTCAAAGTCATCGACAAGCATCGTCATCAATAAGACGGTAAAAACAAGCCAAGAGAATCAAGTTCGGATTACCCACATCATCATCGATGGCGGATCGACGGCCGTGGTTTTCCTCTTGTGGGCGGATTTCTTAACAACTTTCGTTTTGGGCCGGTTTGGCCGCCCAGCCTTGTCCGCTTTGTCTTGAGAGAGTTTCTTGCTCCAAAACGGATTATCACCCTGGATCAGAAATAATTGAGAGTTGGAAGTATGAAAATAATAGCAGTATTTAATGATGATACATCGAGACTTACCGCAGGAGGTGCGTTGAAGGTGCAGAAGGAGCCAAGCGGTTTGGGCACAAAGGTGCTCGGTTCATTCAAAGATCTTCCTCATCAATCCGTGACTTCATCTTCGAGCCAGTTCTAGTTTGGTGTGGCGGAGTGGGTCATCGACGCTGCCGTATACTAGCACATCAAACCGAACGCCGCTCGAGGCAATATGCCCCAAGATAACCAGCAGCGTGCGGATCGATCCCATCAAACCGTTGGCCATGAAGGCCCAAGCTTGATAGTTGTGGAGCATATTTGCTTCTCTCTTTGGCGTCAATCGTTGCGGAAAGGGATGAGTGTTGCTGAGCCGCTCGGGCGAAAAACCGTAAAGGATTTTCACCTTCAGGGAAGTGTCTTTGCGAGAGAACCAAGTCGCGTTCCATTCTTTGGGATGAGTGTGGAGTTTGACGTGGGGATAAGTGATCTCCTTCCTCTTCTGGATAGCCATACCGCCCAATTCGGTATTGGGGCCATCGGTGAATTCAGTGCGGCGGTTTAGCTGGAAGAGATCCCTGAACAGTTCAACAGAGGGCTCCTCTTGCAGATATGCTTCGGACAGCACTTGAAAATGGCACAGGTTGGTGACAGAATTGGGGCCGATATCTTGGGGACGGAGTTGAAAATTGGCCATCACGTCCCGGTAAAATTTTGACCCGGGCGGTTTGAAACCCCGGGCCAAGTGATCCGCAAAAACCACAACTTCTCCTTCCTGAGGGGTGGGAGGACATTCCTCTCCAGGAACCCTCCAATGGATTGTGTTTTGATCATCTAACGCGCCGATTGATACCAGTTCTTTCAACTGTGTCTCGGAGACGCGGGAAGGAACCCAGTTGCATTCGTACACCTGTTTGGCCATCATAAGATCTACAAGGAGAAGGATCCGGTTTAAGAAAGTACTTACTACAGAGTGATTGATTGAAGTTATGATAAACCGGAGGCGGTTCCTATAAATCAGCGTGTTGTCGGATGATGTCGGATATATCCTGGCGGTTCAACAAGGGGACTAATGGTGTACCGGTGCCGGTTTAGCAGCTTTTTACCATGGTGAGTTAAACCGCCTAATCTTGGCTGTGAAGGTAATTGAGGTCGTGGACAGAAACAGGTTTCACAAAAGTTCATGTTTACTACGGATCAAACGCGGGTTTTCAGAAAACAGGAAAAGCGTCGCGAAAGTAAAGAAGAAACAGGAAATGCACCATAAGGTATATATATATATGCAGAAGATCTATGGGATTAAGATGAGAAAGTGCAGCGGATACGCAGGAGTCGTCGTGTGGTACAGAACGGGATTCATAGCATGGCTCAAAGGCTAGAAAGGTGAAAACATACGAAGAACGTGGTATGAAGCTCGAACCCTAGAAACAGATCTAAGGTGAGGGAACAGACTGAAGAAGGGTAAGAGATTTACCGGAAACGGAGGAGATGCGGAGAAAGGCCGCAGTGTTCTGGTCCGAACAGGTTGATGCAGCGCCTAGGACGGCGAGATGTTGATGACGACGACGGAGCTCCAAAGGCAGCGGCGCGAGGAAGAAGAAGAAGAGGAAGCGAAGGAGAAATGTAATGACCCTTCGGTCCTATTTATAAGGCAAGAATCTAGGTCAAGCGCGTGAATCCGGGACGGTCATTAAAGAAGGCGTTAAAGGATAAACTTCAAGATGACGTCATGCCGGTTTACAGTGACCAGAAGCAACGATATCATGCCGGTTTACAGTGATCAGAAGCAATGACGACGTGACGGTTTATTAAATAAAGAAGATGTCCAAGATGCAGATTCTGTGAAGGATTGACATGAACCAGTTCAAATCAATCTGGGGCCTAATGTTGGGGATATTACCACTAGGTGTAAACCGGCCAAGCTTGGGCCGGGTTAACTCCGCTAGTAGTGTAATCATGGAAAGGCCCAAGGCCTGTAGTTGGCTTAGAACTTGTAGCCGTAAACCGGCCTGATGTATAACTTGTATTGTAAGTTAGGAATAGAGAGATACCAACCGGGATACTGAATATGAACCGGTTGGGACTCGCAAACCGCGGGCGCCACTGTGTATATAAGGGGCGACCGGCGGCGGTTCAAGGACGATAACCACAACTCGAGCCTAGGCGGCTTATTTGCTCCTAGCCATCGAGACTACATCAATTCCATCACAACTAGACGTAGGCTTTTACCTTCATCGAAGGGGCCGAACTAGTATAAAACCCTCGTGTCTTTGTGTCCGCTTTAACCCCTGCAAGTAAACCCGTAGCGATGGCTCCACGACTAAGTCCTTATGCTAGGACATCTGCCGTGACAAATCCACGACAGATGTCATGCTGCCTTTGGATTATTAGTGGCTAGAATTATTTTCATCATGATGCTAGTTGATATTATGTTTTGGAGTATGATTTCGGAGATGATGTTTTCATGTGGATCTTAGTTGGATAGCTTGTTCTTGATATTTGAGTAGTAATAATATCGTTCTTGGATTCATCATGATAGTAATGTTATGCTATCCTCAGAGTATGTTGGTATGACGATATTATGCTTTGGATTAGTTGTTGGATATTGTTATGACTTGGATTACAGGTTGATAGTTGATATCAGAGTATGAGTTATCGCAGTTATATTTTTGGGGTTAAATTCCGTCATTAAGTTGGTCAGGTGCCACCGAACCGGGATTTCTCCAGTGCAACCACATTTGCCTTTATGGGAAGGCCCTAATGTGTTGCTATTTCTGTGTCTCTCGCCGGTGCCTCCAATGAGGGAAGGTTATGGGCACGCGCTACCCTGATCAGGTAGGCGGACATAAGCCTTGTGTGCCCGTAGTTGTTGTTAGGTGCCTTTTTGTCCCCGTTTGGGACAATTTTTGTTTTGCCACGATGGTGGTTGTTGATGCCTTTGGTAGGCATGGGGCCACCCAGGACTGAACCCAAAGGGGGTGTTGGTCAGAGTGGCTAGGAGAGTGTCATGGCAGTAGATCGGTTTTGTCGGAATGCCGTTGGTCCACCTGAAAGGGAGTGCGAGGCCATGGGTTCCATGGTATGGGTATAGTGCGCTACCTCTGTAGAGAGTGTGTGTGTTTAATCTATCAATAGCCGTGTCCTCGATCATGGGCACAGTTCGTACTAGGTCACACCGTTCGATCAACACTCACATGACAGAATGACTTATTGATGAATTTATATGTTGATGTGTGTGAGCAGTAACAGTTTGAAAGGATGTTGATGGTGATGTTGAGATGATCTTGAGGATGATCATTCAGTTTGTGATGTGGTCACGAGGTGATCCTGTGGAATTTTTTATCACGAGGTGATCATGTGGATGTTTTGATCATGAGGTGATCATGTGGATATTTTGATCACGAGGTGATCAGGTGGATCATGATTCATGAGGTGATTGAGATAGTATATTGCTTGGCCGGTTAGCCAAGAGTGAGATTGTTGTTGTGATTGAGATGTTGGTTTATCAGTATGGTAGTAGTTTCATATCATGCTTAGTAGATGCTTTCGTGTCATGGTACCAGTTATTTTAATTAACCTGCTTAATGCTATGTTGTTGTCTTGCCTTGATGCTTTTGGTTGTTGTGAGCTTGCAAGTACATTCAATGTACTGACCTGGAGTGTCATGCCAGATTGCAGGTGATGTCGTGATTGTTTGCTTGTCGTGGTTTCCGTTCGTGCGAGCTAGACCATGTCCCAACCAGAGTCCCTGCGGAGTGGAGTTCACCACATTCGTTGTTGTTATTCCGCCGCTAGAAGATTTCCGCTGCTATGAGTTGTTCTGCTGCTAGCATAGAGCAAGGGTAGTATCACAGGTGTAGTGTCGCCATGCTGATGTGATCTTTTGTAACATCAGACCTTTGTATTTATCCTTTGTAATAAGAGTGGATTTGTTCTATGTCAAGCAGTGCCGTATTCCAGAAGACCTCTCCTCGATCTCTGGGCTGGAATACGGGGCATTCCGGTTTCTCTAAGCTGGGGTGCCACGGCGCTTGGTATCAGAGCAGGTCTGGCTGCAAGATGCCTTAGTCTGTGCGAGCGGTAGTTATAGGTAGTATAGCGTTTATATTGTTGGTTGCATTTGGTTGCTGCATTTGTTTGTTGCATAGCATGCATATAGCCTTATTATTTCTAGTAACGGTTTTATCTGGTGAGTGTAGCTGGCATCGGATCCTGATCCACTACAGCTCAGCCTTTGCATTTCTCCAGTTCCTTTTTCTTTCGGTATTTGGTGTCATTTCTGTCCCAGCAGAGTGATGCCAAGTGATCCCGACATTGTTTGCAAAAATGGTGCTCAGGTATCTCGCCGATATCCTCCTTTCAGCCCCGCCGATCGTTTCGATGGTAGACATGCTTCTACCCGGGATCGTGCTTTTCTCTTGTCATGTTGGCAACCCTTAATGATCTTAGTCATCACGAAAGGCCAATGTCAGCCGACTTAGTTTTCCCCGCTATCCTATTCCTTGGACAAGTACGGATCTTTTCCGTCTGCTTGATAATAATGTGGTCGCGACATTCGTGTCCTGCTACACAGTTATTGAGTGCGTCCTCATCTCCGAGCTAGTCCAGGTTGCTACCTGGCTAAGCTAGCACTTGGTGTAGCCTTGTTTACACCAATTCTTCCACACATTTATTCGTCCTCATGCACACCGTCACAGCATGTTAGATCATAGAACCGGAGATCCCGCGAGATTTGTGTGCTTAAGTAGGCATGCATATTGTGTGACTAGCAGTAATATGTGACATTGATTGTGTGTGAATTGATTGTTTTTGTGTGCTTTTGTTTAGTTGAGTGGTTTCTTTTGCTTTCTTTTTTTGGGCCCCGGTGTTACATTATTCAAAGTTTTGGCTCAGCAATGAATGATGACCGAAATATGTTAATACTCTGAAAGAAAGTCAGAATGTGATATGCTCAAGGAAGACAGTCAAATAAATTTTCTCATGCAAATACTTAGCCGCAGAATATTATGGGTATGTGTATGGTTTTCAGTCCGCATATCACAAGTATGAAGCTTTGAATGTGGGAAACCCAGTCTTCCTCCACAAACTATCAAAGGAATTTATGAGGCAAGGCTCCTCAATTTTTCTCAGTACAAAATATGGACAGATTCTGATCCAAGATACCCAGTCGTCCACATCAAGATACCTTAGTAAGGGCTTCTGACATAAGGAATTAAATCTTTCTCAATGAGCAACTGGAAGAGAAGCTTCTCAAGTACGGAACCCAGGCTTCTCCAGCACAGTACTCAGATCAAGCTTCGTGTGAAAGCTATCAAGACTTCTTCTGCACCCTACCCAGACAAAAGCTTCGAGCAGAAGCTAACGAGTCTTCCTCAGCAAGCTACTCGGATGGCTTCTCTCGTAAGCCATTTAGTCCACGTCAGTATCACACTATTACTCCGCCCTTAGAGATTATGCGGACAATTGGCAGTATATGACAGTGCAGTTTAAGGATCAGATTTGCAATAATTTTGTCAGAATATCACTCAGTCAGGACAAATGCCTACCCCAAAAATCAAGTGTTTGGTTGCATAAGATTCTTATATATATGGTGAGCATCCCCAGTCAGACCAGTCCCCCATACGAGATGCGACAGTGATCAAGCATACATACCTAAGAAAAGTAAGGATTCAACAATCTCATGAGCCATGCTAATGAAGATAAGCAGAGACACATCTCATGTAATCCAAGGATCGACAAGATCTAGAGATGGCAATGCAGAATCAACAGTACGGCCAATGGTCACCAAGGCAATTATTCCCGCACCTGACAAGGTGATATTATGAACTCTTGTCACCTTCTTGTATGATTGGCCTCAGCAGTGAGCTCCGTACAACTACATGCCCCAAAATTATGTCGTATGTGTGCGGATTCAGGGCAGAAAAGTGAGCACAAGGAATAATGCCAAAAATATTGCACTCATCACATCCATGGATGTACGAAGAATCAAGGACATATGTGGCCAAGCTATTTTAGTAAGGTATCCTAACAAAGAAAATCATAGCAGTTAAAGGGTGAGACTGACATCAAAGGTATGATGATTTTTGCATGACCATCAGGGTCCGGATACCCAAGTCATTTGGAGGTCATGATGCCATCTGGATCCACAAAGGCATACCTCACAGGCCTACTCTGTTCTATAAGGGTTTCATATCCCGCTAACCCGCTTGAAATGGTTAATGTGGAATATCCAAGTTTGTTCTGTCAGATTCAAGATTTCTTTGCAAGCTCCATAGTTTGACTTTAGCGGTAGTATTAAAGCATCTCACAGCCCATTACCACCGATGGGTATACCAATAACATGAGAAAATCAAGAGCCGAATAATTAGCTCAGACCAGGTATACTCACAGGCGGAACCAAGTACCCGAATATCCTCTCATGAAAAGTATCTTCCCACAAGCACACCTATCAGGACAGTCTCAAGATGTTAATATGTAAGATATGCTACACCTATAAATCCATATTCCGTTATATCGCTCACGATAGAAGGCAGTCGAATCTTTGGTACATATCTCATGCTCGAGCCAAAGAAATAAATCAAGATAAATTAGTACCACCTATGAGCAGATCCCATCAGAAAATGGACATAATCCTTAGCATTATTGAACCCCGAAGGCATGCATTTGTTTGAAGCAATCCCATGTCAGAAGTAAAAAGGTTTTCATGAGGAAAGGAAATTTGTGCTCAACTCCATTGGATATCACCACATATATGAGAAAATTTACGCCAGCAAAAGGATTTGGTATATGAGAAAAAACCCGTCAGAATTTAGGAAAGGTGAAGCAAACCACCCCAGAGCGGAGTAATCAGATATTATAAAATTCTTGTGGGAACAATAAACAAAGGAGAAGAATACCCGAGTTGGAAACGGTTTCCTTAAGATATAAGCATACTTGTTCCCTGAGCAACCAAATCTTGAGGACGGGATTTCTTTAAGGGGGAAGGTTTGTGACAACCTGGTTTTTAGCCCTTTTCTTTTTTCCTTTGATTTATTTCATTTTTTCTCTATTTTTCCTTTCGGAGTGGTTTTGTGGCCTTGCCACCTGGAAAATCATCCTCATTTATTCTCCCAAGTGGTTCATCAACCTCAAACTCATCCCAAGACCATACCATTTCCATCCTAGCCCAACCTCATAATTTTTTTCTTGGGGAAACTACTTTTCTATTAAACGAATAACCTCAAGTGCCCTAGGTTGTGAAGCAACCTATATTTCTGTCCATCCAAAAAATCCCAAATAGTTCTCAAAATTCCTTTGGGTCATATGTTGCTCAAATATGCCCAAACTTTCCTGCCCTAGACCAAAAATAATTCCCCAATAATTATTCTTCATTTCTGTCCAGCGTGGCTTTCTGTGAAGGAAGTGTCATTTATATTTTTCTAGTTGCTCCCAAACTTCTTGGGCATGATATTTCATCTAAATCATTGCCGCATGCCAAAATTCAACTTCATTTTCCCAGCCAATCTTCCTCAGTGATTTTTCAAAGTTTCTGTCAAACAGAAGGCTTTGTGAAGGAAGTACTAGCTAGGAGTATCCAAATGAAATGAAATTTTGCACACTCCTTCATGTTCTCATATTAACTCCCTTCTCCTAATTTCAGCCCCATCCAATCATCTATGTGAGCACAAGATCAAATCTTTGATTCTGGCAATATTTTCAGGTTGTGAAGCAAGTGTATTTTATATTGCTTCAATAATTCTTATAATTACCAGATCATGCTCCTACGTATAAAACCTCTCTCCACAAAATTTGGGATCATTTCATTGATCCATTTGATCACCAAAATTATTCCAAGTTTCTGGTTAATGGGGATGTTTGTGAAGCAAGTACTATTTTGGCATGTCCATTTGGTATGAAACTTTTACAGCATCTTCATATGGCCAAATAACCATGCCTTGCCAAATTTTAGCTCAAGTGGCTTCTTCATTTGAGTGCATCATCATAATCTTGGTTCTGGACCAAATATGCAGTTGCAAAGCAACTATATTAATACTTGGTTCATTTCTCCTCAAACACCCCAAGATGATAGTCCTTCCTAATCTAGTCACCCCAGACAACAACTTTGACTCCAATCAATTTTTTGTTGAACACCACACGGCCAAGTTTACTGCAGTAAACTTCAGACGATGACTACCATTTAACCACTACACCTCAGATCAAGCCAATGACTCATAAATGCTCCACCCTGGAAGGACTTCACCATAGACATGGTTTGCAATCCTCTTATGACCTCCCTGTACCTTGTCCCATGGTGACCATGCAGCTGGCATGGCTATTGTCGCGCTCTGTGCGCAGTGGCCGCGTCCAGTGGCCGTTTGTGCTCGACCCCCTCTCCCTCTCATCGTATTAGCACGCATGACCTTGTCCATTGTCTTCCCCTCATCGTTGCCTACTCCTTGGACCCCGCTCCCCCTCCGGCAGCTTCCTCACTATCGCAAGCCGTCGCGTGCCCACGGGCGAACAGTGGCGGTTTGGCACGGGGCTCACCATCTTCTTCCTCCATGTGCTCCCTTGGTCGCCTCTACCCCGTGAAGCTTGTCGTCGATGCCTCATCACATTCTGATGCCCCGCCCCACATGCTCAATGAGCTCGTCAGAGCATCATCCGGACGTGCTCGGCGACATCTGGCCCTGCCCCCTCCTCCTCGGCTATATATAGCCATCCCCGGTCGCGCCTCTCCTTTCCATCCTCCTCGCAAATCTCCGAGCAGCCTCCCCGACCCCTTCCCTTAGCTCCAAAAGCTCTCGAGACCGCCAATGGCCGCCATGGCCACCTCTAGCCTCCTCTTAAATTCATGGGAACCAAAGCCCTTCTCTTCCTTCTACCACCACTAGTAGACTATCTAGACGCCGGCGCATCTTCCCCACCCCTCCACTCGTCGCCAGAACCTCCATGGCCTCGTCTTCATCTCCGGTCGATGACCTCCTCCTCCGGTGTCAGTGTTGCTGCTGCTGCATCGTCCCTCAAAGGCGGCCATGACCTCCCTCTTCGGATACGGCTCCTCCTCCTGAGTCCATCAGTAGGCGGAGCACCGCGGGACGTGGCTTGCAGCGCCGGTGAGCCCCGCCAGAGCCAGCTCCTCCCCTCAACCGAGCGCGTGCGTGCACGATGGAGACGAAGACGACGATGTCGCCCCTGCCAGCTAGCCAGCGGACCCTGTGGGTTCCGCGCATCAGCCTCTCACAGGCATTGACCAGGTACGCTGACGTGGATAAGTGGAGGCGTAATCCACTGGATTACGTCTTTAGTTTCCCGAAAGTGTATATTCGTGCTTTTGTAGATCAAAGTGTGTTTTCACTGATCAGAAGGCGTATTTCTGAAAAGACGCTTTCTGTTTTTTTATGAGCCCAGCCGACCGAAGTGATTATATTGTGAACGTTCACCGTTTAGCCCCTTTTTCTGCCTAAAAAGTGAACGTCCACAACTTTTCACTCGTAACTTCGATTGAGGTAATTCCAAAGCCCACTTCTTCGTCTCGTCGAGCCCATTCTGTTGGATCATTTAAACCATGTTTTGACATTCTATAAATGAACTTTTTGCCCATGTCCTTATTCAGCCCCCTCCAAGAGAGAACGGTTTTCAACGATTCTTTCCGCGAGTTTCTCGCACTTTCTCCCGGTGAATCCTTCCACCCCAGGCAAGCCACACCCTCCATTTGCATCACTGTAATGCAGTGACATGGTTTAATTTATTTGATCTTGTTTAAAAATATTGATTTAGCTACTTGTGAGTTGTCATGGCATTTCTCATAGTATTATTTTTGAACTTGCTATTGCCATGATGTTGCTTGGAGTTCTAGGACTAATATTTTGCACCTTCTGTGGATGAAATGTTGCCTCTGGATTAGTAGTGGCTTATGTATGATTATTTTCATGTTGGTATCTGGTATTATATTTCAGAGTATTCCTTTGGACGTCACGATGTCTTTGGATTATTAGTGGCTAGAATTATTTTCATCATGATGCTCGTTAATATTATGTTTTGGAGTATGATTTCGGAGATGATGTTTTCATGTGGATCTTAGTTGGATAGCTTGTTCTTGATATTTGAGTAGTAATAATATCGTTCTTGGATTCATCATCATAGTAGTGTTATGCTATCCTCAAAGTATGTTGGTATGACGATATTATACTTTGGATTAGTTGTTCGATATTGTTATGACTTGGATTACAGGTTCATAGTTGATATCAGAGTATCAGTTATCACAGTTATATTTTTGCGGTTAAATTCCGTCATTAAGTTGGTCAGGTGCCACCGAACCGGGCTTTCTCCAGTGCAACCACATTTGCCTTTATGGGAAGGTCCTAATGCGATGTTATTGTCGTGTATCTCGCCTGTGCCTCCAACGAGGGAAGGTTATTGGCGCGCGCTACCCTGATCAGGTAGGCGGACATAAGCCTTGTGTGCCCGTAGTTGTTGTTAGGCGCCTTTTTGTCCCTGTTTGGGACCATTTTTCTTTTGCCACGACGGTGGTCGTTGATGCCTTTGGTAGGCACAGGGCCACCCAGGACTGAACCCAAAGGGAGTGTTGGTGGGAGTGGCCGTTGGTCCACCCGAATGGGAGTGCGAGGCCATGGGTTTCGTGGTGTGGGTATAGTGTGCTACCTCTGCAGAGTGTGTGTGTTTAATCTATCGATAGCCGCGTCCTCGGTCATGGGCACAGTTCATACTAGGTCATACCGTTCGATCAACACTCACATGACGGAATGACTTATAGATGAATTTATATGTTGATGTGTGTGAGCAGTAACAAGTTGGCAGGATGTTGATCGTGATGTTGAGATGATCTTGAGGATGATCATTCAGTTTGTGATGTGGTCACGAGGTGATCATGTGGATGTTTGGATCACAAGGTGATCATGTGGATTTATTGATCACGAGGTGATCATGTGGATGTTTTGATCAGGAGGTGATCAGGTGGATCATGAGGTGATCGAGATAGTATATTGCTTGGCCGGTTAGCCAAGAGTGAGATTGTTGTTGGGATTGAGATGTTGGTTTATCAGTATGGTAGTAGTTTCATATCATGCTTAGTAGATGCTTTCATGTCATTGTACCAGTTAATTTAATTAACCTGTTTAATGCTATGTTGTTGTCTTTCCTGGATGCTTTTGGTTGTTGTGAGCTTGCAAGTACATTCAATGTACTGACCTGGCGTGTCATGCCAGATTGCAGGTGATGTTGTTATTCTTTGCTTGTCGTGGTTTCTGCTCATGCGAGTTAGATCGTGCCCCAACCATAGTCCCTGTGGAGTGGAGTTCACCACATTCGTCGTCGCTGTTCCGCTGCTAGAAGATTTGCACTGCTACGAGTTATTCCGTTGCTTGCATAGAGCAAGTGTAGTATCACAGGCGTAGTGTTGCCATACTGATGTGATCCTTTGTAACATCAGACCTTTGTATTATCCTTTGTAATAAGAGCTGATTTGTTCTATGTCAAGCAGTGCCGTATTCCAGAAGACTTCTCCTCGATCTCTGGGCTGGAATACGGGGCGTTCCGGTTTCTCTGAGCCAGGGTGCCACACCATGACCATTAGCATCTTGGTGACACATGTCATGCATGCATTTTTGCACTTATCCATGCGTGTGAAGCACGGAATGAAGTTACTATGGCAACCGCCAGAAAAAATATATTTGAGAGTTTTTTAATGCGTTTGCTATTTCTTCACCTGTCAAAGACGCAGTGAAGACTTCAAACAGTGTCAAGTAGAACACATATGAAGAAATTGTGAACAAAGTGGGTTGAGCTTAGCATAGAGGGGAGCGGGTCCGATCACATCCACATAGACGAAGAGATCAAATTGAAGAATTAGCAATATGTGGATGTTGTTGAGGACATGAAGAGATCCAATAAAAACATAAATAACAAGAAGTGAAGAATAACCTCAAATGATGAATTTGAAAAGTTTGACGAAATTGCAAATGACGCAAAACTCAAATTTTAAGAATGTCATAAAGAGGTAGTGGTGTTACCCACCATATAAGAACTGTGATGACTCAGACACCACGTACAATTATCGTAGGATTCTGAGAGTAAAGTTCTTCATTGATTTCTTCACACTTAGAGGGTTAGTCTTCATTAAGTTACTTCGTGTGTTGTTCATCAAATTCATCAAAAATGCATAAGTATTAGGATGTGTGTCCACTTCAGAGGACATTCAAAGATCTAAGATGTTTAGCTCACACCGCAACTTGTAGAACCTCTTTTCATCTAAGGGCTTAGTGAAGATATCGGCAAGCTGGTCTTCAGTCTTAACATGGTCGATGACAATGTTTCCCTTTAGCACATGATCATAAAGAAATTGGTGAAGAATCTGAATATGCTTCATCTTTGAATGTTGCACTGGGTTGTGGGCGATCTTGATATCACTCTTGTTATCACAGAAGAGAGGGGCTTTCTTCACGTTGATGCCATAGTCCTTCAGGGTTTGCTTCATCCGTAGCAACTATGAGCAGTAGGCACCATCGACTATGTATTCAGCCTTAGCTGTGGAAAGTGCCACCCTAGTCTGCTTCTTTGAGGACCAACAAACAAGAGATCGTCCAAGGAGATGGCATGTGCCTAATGTACACTTGCAATCCACATGATCTCTTGCGTAATCAGAATCAGAAAATCAAGCTAGATGAAAAGATGAGCCCTTGGGACACCATAATCCAAGCATTGTTGTGTGAGCTAAATATAGAAAAAAATTGTTTCACAGCCTGGTGGTTTGATTCCTTCGGTGTTGTTTGAAATCGGGCACACATGCAAACACTAAGCATAATATCTGGCCTAGATGCACATAGGTAAAGATATAAACAAATGATGGAGCAATATAACTTTTGATCGAAAGATTTACCATATTTGTCAATGCTGAGTTGACCATTAGTAGGCATTCAAATTTTGAGGCCTTTGCAATCTTGCATGCCGAATTTCGTCAGGCAATCTTTGAGGTATTTCTCTTGAGAAATGAAGATGCCATTGGGTTGTTGGCGAATTTGAAGACGAAGGAAGAATTTCAATTCTCCCATCATAGACATCTGATATTCTTCATGCATCATATATGCAAATTCATCACTAAAATGCTTGTTAGTGCAACCAAAGATAATATCATCAACATATATTTGGCATATGAACAGTTCATCGTCATAAGACTTAGTGAAAAGAGTAGGGTCAAGTGAACCAAATTTGAAACCCTTTTCTTCAGGAATTCCTTCAGAGTATTATACCAAGCCCGCTGGACTTGCTTGAGGCCATAGAGAGCCTTGTTCAATCGGAAGACTTTGTTAGGATGCTTTGGATCCTCAAATCCTGGTGGTTGAGCAACATATACTTCTTCCTCGAGCTTACCATTCAGGAATGCACTTTTCATATCCATTTGATATAGGAGAATATTGTGATGGTTAGCATATGCAAGCAATATAGGAATAGCTTCAAGCCTAGCAACAAGTGCAAAAGTTTCACCAAAATCAATACCATCAACCTGTGTGTAGCCTTGTGCTACAAGACGAGCCTTATTTCTTACCACTTGCATTGGATATTTTTGTCTTGCTTGTTGCGGTAGATCCACTTAGTGCTGATGATATTGTGCTTGCATGGATCAGGATGATTCACGAGTGCCCACACATTGTTGAGCTTGAATTGTTGCAATTCTTCTTGCATGGCTTGAATTCACTCAGGCTCCAGAAATGCTTCATCAACTTTAGTGGGCTCTGTGATAGAGACAAATGAAAAATTCCCACAAAAGTTAGCTAAATGTGAAGCTCTTGAGCGAGTGAGGGGACCAGGTGCATTGATGTTGTCGAGGATCTTCTCAATCTGTACTTCATTCGTCACTCGTGGATGAGTTGGACGAGGGCCTTGTTGAGGTTGAGCATTTTCCTCAGGGTCATTTTCTTCAGGAGTAGCAGTTTCTTCATGATGGGAAATGATTACTTCCTCTTCAGCTATTTCTTCACCGGGCACTATTTCACCAGTGTCCATCAGCTTGACAGATTCCTCATGAGGCACTTCATCTAGCATAGGAGGCAGGTGCAATCTTTGCGAGCCGTTAGTTTCATCGAACCGGACATCCACAGTTTCAACAACCTTATTGTGGTAAGTGTTGAAGACTCTGCAGGCGTGCGAGTCCTTTTCATAACCAAGCATAAACCCTCATGTGCTTTCGGTGCAAATTTGGAATTGTGATGTGAATCTCTACTCCAACATTTTGCACCGAAGACTTTGAAATAACTTACATTGGGTTTCTTGTCAGTGAGGAGCTCATATGAAGTCTTCTTGAGGAATTTGTGAAGATATACCCGATTGATGATGTTACAGACAGCATAAACTGCTTCAGTCCACCATCGATGTGGTGTCTTGTATTCATCAAGCATAGTGCGGGCCATCTTAACGAGTGTCCTATTCTTGTGCTCAACAATTCCATTCTGCTGAGTATAAGGAGCAGATAGCTCATGAGTAATACCAAGTTCGTCAACATAGTCATCAAGGCCTGCGTTCTTGAACTCGATGCCGTTGTCGCTTCTGATATGCTTGATCTTGATGCCATAATTCTTCATGGCACGATTAGCAAACCGTATGAAGATGCCCTGTACTTCAGTCTTGAAGGTAATGATATGCACCTGGGTGTAATGAGAATAATCATCAACTATGATGAATCCATAAAGTGATGCTGCATTGGTTAGTGTGGCATAATGAGAAGGACCAAAGAGATCCATATGAAGTAATTCAAAGGGACGGGTAGCGGTCATGATTGTCTTTGTGGAGTGCTTGGATCTGGTCATCTTTCCAGCTTCACAAGCACCACAAAGGTGATCTTTGACGAATTTAATGCCCTAGACGCCAATGATGTGCTTCTTCTTGACGAGTGTGCTCAAATTCCTCATGCTAGTGTCCAAGTCATTGATACCATATCATGATCTTTCAAACACGAGGAGCTTGCCAAAGGATAAAATGAAAAAGGGAAAGGTGAGGATCACCTTGACTCAATCATAAAGTAAAAACATAAAGTAAAGATAGGCCCTTCGCAGAGGTTGTCATGCGCGTTTAGGGTTGATGCACAAAATCTTAATACAAAAGAACGTCACTTTATATTGCCCCTTGCATGTGGACCTTTATTATGCAGTCCGTCGCTTTTATTACTTCCACAACAAGTTCGTACAAACCTTATTTTCTCTGCACTAATAAGTCATGCATATTTAGAGAGCAATTTTTATTGCTTGCACCGATGACAACTTACATGAAGGATCTTACTCAATCCATAGGTAGGTATGGTGGACTCTCATGGAAAAACTGGGTTTAAGGATATTTGGAAGCACAAGTAGTATCTCTACTTGGTGCAAGGAATTTGGCTAGCATGGGGGAGAAAGGCAAGCTCAACATGTTTGGAAGGTCAATGACAATATACTTTAACTGAGATGTCGGAAAACATAAACCATTACTTTGTCTTCCTTGTCCAACGTCAACTCTTTTAGCATGTCATACTTAATGAGTGCTTCACAATCATAAAAGATGTCCAAGATAATATATTTGTATGTGAACCTCTCTTTCCTTATTACTTCCTATTAATTGCAACGATGACCAAAACTACGGTTGCCAACTCTCAACAACTTTTATGCCTCATACTTTCTATGTGTGAAGTCATCACTAACCATGTTATAAGCATATGAAACATATAAAAATTCAGATTTATGACATTCAATTCATTCCCCCATTTACTCATAGGATATACGTGAAGCACAAGAGTAAATGACAAACTACTCCAAAAGATTTGAGTGAAGGGCACTGAGTAGGCAAATAATTACTAACTAGACATGGGAGGATTCTTTTTCATTCAATATTTCAGATCCAATGATTTTATTCAAACAGCAAGCAAAACAAAATAAAATGACATTGCAAGGATAGCACAACTCATGTGAAGAAGCAAAAACTTAGGTTCAACCGATACTAACCGATAGTTATTGAAGAGAAAAGGTGGGATGCCTACCGGGGCATCCCCAAGCTTAGATGCTTGAGACTTCTTGGAATATTATCTTGGGGTGCCTTGTGCATCCCCAAGCTTGAACTTTTATATCTCCTTAATTCCTCTCATATCATGGTTTCTCTTTTTATCAAAGGCTTCATCCACAACAAACTCAACAAGAACTCGTGAGATAGGTTAGTATAAACCAATGCAAAACCTTATCATCTTCTACTGTAACAAATCACTAGAATTATTATTCAACATTGCATACTAAATGCCTCTGCATATTTAACACTCCTATCCTCAAATAGAATCATTAAACAAGCAAACATATGCAAACAATGCAAACATAACAGCAATCTATCAAAACAGTACAGCCTGTAAAGAATGCAAGAGTATCAATATTTCCCTAACTCCAAAAATTATGAGAGAAAATTCCCACTGTATTATATTTATCAGATCTCATTATGCAAAAATTTTCAACATTATATCATGCTCTGACTTTTCTAGGGAATTTTTGCAACAGCGGTAAACTTTCTGTTTTCAAACAGCAACATGTATACTAGAAAAATAAGCATGGTAAAGGCTATCCTTGAAATTTTTATTGAAACTAAAGATGCAAAACATTATTCTAAATAACAGCAAGCAAATACTAACAAAAGAAAATGACGCTCCAAGTAAAACACATATCATGTGACGAATAAAAATATAGCTCCAAGTAAGGTGTACCGATAGTTTTGAAGACGAAAGAGGGGATGCCTTCCGGGACATCCCCAAGCTTAGGCGCTTGAGTCTTCCTTGAATATTACCTTGGGGTGCCTCGGGCATCCCCAAGCTTAGGGTCCTTCCACTCCTTATTCTCCTCATATTGATATCTTACCCAAAACTTGAAAACTTCAATCACACAAAACTCATCCAAACTTCGTGAGATAGGTTAGTATGATAAAGAGTAAACCATGCACTTGGGTACTGTCAAAGACAAGGTTCATAATTGTTCTCACACAATGACTACTGTACCATATCATTTCTACAATTTATATTGAGAAATATAAGTCATAGAAACTATAAAACAAGCAAACTATGCAATGAAAACAGAATCTGTCAGAAACAGAACTGTCTGTAATGATATGAACAATAACCATACTTATGCTACTCCAAAAATTATGAAATAAATTGGTGGACGTGAGTAAATTGTCTATTAATCTTCTGCAAAAATAATCAACTCAAAATCACTCTTTTGTAAAAAATGACATTTATTCTCGTGAGCGCAAAGTTTCTGTTTTTTACAGTAAGATCACTTTAACCTTCACCCAAGTCTTCCCAAAGGTCTTACTTGGCACTTTATTGAGACAAAAGCTATAAAACATGAGTACTACAGTAGCTTAATCATGTAAACACACAAAAACAGTAAGGTTAAATAGTGGGTTGTCTCCCAACAAGCGTTTTTCTTTAATGCCTTTTAGCTAGGCATGATGATTTCAATGATGCTCACTTTAAAGATAGGAATTGAAACACAAAGAGAGCATCTTGAAGAATATGACTAGCACATTCAAATCTAACCCACTTACTATGCCTAGGGATTTTTTGAGCACACAACTTATGGGAACAAGAATCAACTAGCATAGGAAGGCAAAACAAGTATAACTTCAAAACTTTAAGCACATAGAGAGGAAACTTAATATCATTGCAACTCCTACAAGCATGCATTCCTCCCTCATAATAATTTTCAGTAGTATCATGGATAGCAACTTTGTTCTCATACTCAATTGGAACCTCTTCCGAAATAGTGGAATCATTACTAACTAAAGTTGACACTCTTCCAAATCCACTTTCATAAATATCACACTAAGATTCAATATCTTCCAAAATAGTGGGATCACTAATTCCTAAAGTTGACACTCTTCCAAACCCACTTTAAATGATAGTATTATTAGTACTCCAAAAGATATAGGTGAAGTTCATGGAGCATTCTACAACTAACCAATATCCAAGCTCAAAATGTATAAGTGAAGCACATGAAGCATTCTATAAAACCATACTCAAAAGATTTAAGTGAAGCACAAAGAGCAATTCTATAAGATCATACTTAAAAGATTTAAGTGAAGCACATGAAGTGTTATATAAATCAATGAAGGGCTATCTCATGCTAGCATGGTTCTTGAAGAAAAGGAAAAACACAAAGGACACAAATCATGTGAACAAAACAAAAACCGAGGTATACCGATATTTGTTGAAGAAGAAAGATGGGATGCCATTCGGGGCATCCCCAAGCTTAAATGCTTGATTATATTTTGAAATATTTACTTGGGGTGCCTTGGGCATCCCCAAGCTTGAACTCTTGCCTCTCTTTGTTCTTCTCATATTGATAGCTCCTCGACCTTCGGACACTTCATCCACACAAAACTTTGACAAAAACTTGTGAGATCCGTTAGTGTAATAAAGCAAATCACTACCTTTAGGTACTGTAATGAACTCATTCTTTATTTGTATTGATGTTAAACCTACTGTATTCCAAGTTCTCTATGGTTCATACCCAACAATACTAGCCATAGATTCATCGAAATAAGCAAATAACACATGCAAAACAGAATCTGTTAAAAACGGAACAGTCTGTAGTAATCTGGAAGTTTGGAAAACTTCTGTAACTCCTAAAGTTATAAACTAAATTTGAAAATTTGAAAAATTTGTACAGAAGTAATGTGCAAAAAGAATAAGAACCATTTGACTTGCCAGTTAAAAATGTAAATTCATGCACTACAGCCAAAGTTTCTGTTTTTGTTTTGCACAAAGCAAACAAGCAATCTAATCATCCTAAAACCAAAGCTTGGCATATTATTTTTATAATACAAGGAATATATACAAGGGGATAATTATTTACAGAGAAACTTCCATGAAAAATTCTACATTGTTTCTGTGAGCATGAGAACAAGTGCTCAAGGTTGACCCTCACTACTTCAATGCAAAACCTTCCGATCACTTCTCTTTTTGAAAAACTTTTTAGGCATGAAAGGCAAGTAATAAATTTTTTTGGCATTTTTATTTTAATTTTTTTGTATGTTTAGCCCACAACTAAACAGAAACAAAAAGGAAAAACAAAATCTACTTAGTGAAGGAAGCAAACAAGCACACACGAGAATATCAACCCCACGCTATTGCTCCCCGGCAACGGCGCCAGAAAAGAGCTTGATAATCCCCAAGTGCAAGGAATCATCGTAGCACTTTCCAAAGATGGAAGTGATAAGTATGGAGTGTCGAACCCACAAGGAGCTAAATGTAAGATCAATATTCTCTCAAGCCCTATCTTCCACTGATACGACTCTACGCGCACCGAATGTTTGCTTTCAACTAGCAACGAGAAATAAAACTACGTTGTGGGTATGGAGAGGATAACTTTGCATGATATCGGAGAGCTAAAATATAAAAGTAGGTGCTGTTATCATAAAGTTAGAATATAATACTAAATAATATAAGTAGCGAGTGTGGAATAATGGTGGATCGGTGTGCCGAATTGTCCTAGGCAATTGTTAACAAGACCAATAGTCGTCATTGCAGTTTCATATGAGGGAGAGGCATAAGCTAACATACTTTCTCTACTTGGATCATATGCACTTATGATTGGAACTCTAGCAAGCATCCGCAACTACTAAAGATCATTAAGGTAAAACCCAACCATAGCATTAAAGCATCAAGTCCTCTTTATTCCCATACGCAACAATCCCTCTTACTCGGGTTTGTGCTTCTGTTCACTCACCAACCCACTATAAGCGAATCATGAACTTATTGCAACACCCTACAGTGGGAACCCCTCACGCTTTCGCGACACAGAGGGCACCATAGGACAGCACCAAAGTAAAACATACAACTCATACCAATCTAGATCATCAATCAACCCAAAGACAAAAGATATCTACTCAAAACATCATAGGATGGCAACACATCATTGGATCATAATATGTGGCATAAAGCACCATGTACAAGTAGGGATTACAGCGGGGTGCGGGAGAGTGGACCGCGTAAAAGAGATGAGGATGGTGACGATGATGGTGATGTTGATGAAGACGATCACCGTGGCGATGATTCCCCTCCCGATGGCACTCCGGCACCACCGGAAGAGAGGAGGAGAGGTTCCCCCCCCCTTGTGCTTCCTCCTCCATGGCCTCCACCTTCTAGTCCTTGGCCTTCATGGTGATGAAGACCCCTCCGGGATGCTCCTCCATGGCCACCGGCGATGATGGCCCCCTCCGGCAGGGTGCCGGAGAGGGCCCCGATTGGTTTTTCATAGCTACAGAGGCTTGCGGCGGCGGAACTTCTGATCTAATCTCTGTTTTGGAAGTTTTAGGGTACGAGAGTATATATGGGTGCAGGGGGTACATCGGAGGAGCTATAGGGGCCCCACGAGGCAGGGGGCGCGCCTGGGGGGGTGGGCGCGCCCCCCACCCTTGTGGGTAGCCCGTATCTCCCCTGACGTGCACTCCAAGTTCCCTGGGTTGCTTTCCTTCCAAAAATAACTTCTCAAGTTGATTTTGTTCCGTTTTGACTCCGTCTGATATTCCTTTTCCTCGAAACACTGAAATAGACTAAAAACAGCAATTCTGGGCTGGGCCTCCGGTTAATAGGTTAGTCCCAAAAATAATATAAAAGTGGAAAATAAAGCCCAATGTTGCCCGAAACAGTAGATAATATAGCATGGAGCAATCAAAAATTATAGATACGTTGGAGACGTATCACGTGTCACGGTAATACGAGGTGGCTGGTTAAGCAGCGTGGCAACCTTGCTCGGATTCAACCTCCACATGACACCAGCAGTGCAATTAATGTGTTTTGTCTTAACTGGCAGAGTTAGGTATGATAGCTGAGTATCAGTCTAATCACCCTTGTAATGACCTTTTTGCCACTGTGGTAACCCCTTGAGCTATAAAAGGAGGACCAGGGCAACATTAGTAGGAGTTTGAATCTTGGCAACTCTCATGCATAGGTATTCGTGAAGCTGCTCTCTCGTCACCACTTTCCGGGGGAGAGAGCTCCATGTGTTTGTGCCCAACACCACCCAATACACCAAAGGCGGGAGTAGGGTTTTACGCTCCCGAGCGGCCCGAACCTGGGTAAAAATTGTGTGCACCTCATTGCCCTTGCTCTTTGCGTTGATCGCCCCCTTGTCGAACGAGCAAAGGGGCTGCATTGCCCCATAGATCGCCGGCTCCACACCGACATATTTGGCGCGCCAAGTAGGGGGAGCTGCATTGGCGTAAATCAAAGTAGTGAGTAGCGCGTCAGCTGCAAGAAGTTCAACGTCTTCTTCAACATCCATGGGGCCCAAGAAGAAGGGCTCCATGACGACAAAATTGTCCTCATCCCAGCTCTGGCCCCACTCGCTTGCGGATGGTGCAGGCGGCCCCACAGCGGCGGGCAGTGCGGAGGCCACAAGGGGAGCGGCCAGCACAGGAGGTGTCGCCGCCGTGCTCGCCGCGACGGGAGTAGACCTTAGGAACGCCAGAGCCGGTCAGCTCCTACGACCCTCCGGTGACAACCACAACAATGGTGTGGGTGGTGCGAATGTGCAACTCCCGCTTCCCCCGCGCCACGGCGAACCCGACCACCAAAGCAAAACCACTAGTCGAGCGCGGGCCAAGATCCTTGTGTTGCACCGATCCCAGCAGCAAGGCATGCGTGGATGATCCGATTGTCGACTAAAGCGCGCCTGACAACACGGACGGCCACCTAGTTAGGTTGGGCGACCAGTGAGGTCGTGGCCTGCGGCAAGTTGATGACCCACAAGTGTAAGGGGTCTATCGTAGTCCTTTCAATAAGTAAGAGTGTCGAACCCAACGAGGAGCAGAAGGAAATGATAAGCGGTTTTCAGTAAGGTTTTTTCTGCAAGCACTGAAATTGTAGGTGATAGATAGTTTTGTGATAAGATAAACAGTAACGAGTAACAGGTAAATAAAGTAAATAAAGTGCAGCAAGGTGGCCCAATCCTTTATGTAGCAAAGGATAAGCCTGGATAATTTCTAATAATGAGAAAGGAGCTCCCGAGGACACATGGGAATTATCATCAAGCTAGTTTTCATCACGTTCATAAGATTCACGTTCGGTACTTTGATAATTTGATATGTGGGTGGACCGGTGCTTGGGTATTGGCCTTACTTGGACAAGCATCCCACTTATGATTAACCCCTATTACAAGCGTCCACAACTACAAAAGAAGTATTAAGGTAAACCTAACCACAGCATTAAACATATGGATCCAAATCAACCCCTAACGAAGCAACGCATAAACTAGGGTTTAAGCTTCTGTCACTCTAGCAACCCATCATCTACTTATTACTTCCCAATACCTTCCTCTAGGCCCAAATAATGGTGAAGTGTCATGTAGTCGATGTTCACATAACACCACTAGAGGAAAAGACAACATACATCTCATCAAAATATCGAACGAATACCAAATTCACATGACTACTAATAGCAAGACTTCACCCATGTCCTCAGGAACAAACGTAACTACTCACAAAGCATATTCATGTTCATAATCAGAGGAGTAATAATATGCATAAAGGATCTGAACATATGATCTTCCACCAAGTAAACCAATTAGCATCAACTACAAGGAGTAATCAACACTAGTAGCAACCCACAGGTACCAATTTGTGGTTTTGATACAAGATTGGATACAAGAGATGAACTAGGGTTTTGAGAGGAGATGGTCCTGGTGAAGATGTTGATGGATATTAACCCCCTCCCGATGAGAGGATCGTTGGTGATGACGTTGGTGATGATTTCCCCCTCCCGGAGGGAAGTGTCCCCGGCAGAACAGCTCCGCCGGAGCCCTAGATTGGTTCCGCCAAGGTTTCACCTCGTGGCGGTGGAGTTTCGTCCTGTAAGCTTGCCCACGATTTTTTCCAGGGTAAAAGCTCTCATATAGCGAAGATGGACACGGGGCCCACCAGGCCCAAGACAGGGCGCCCCAGTGGGGCGCCCCCCTCCCGCCAAGGTGTGGGCCCCCTAATGTATTTCTTTCGCTCAATAATTCCTATTAATTCCAAAAGCATGTTTCGTGGAGTTTCAGGATTTTTGGAGCAGTGTAGAATAGGTTTCCAATGTTTGCTCCTTTTCCAGCCAGAATTCCAACTGCCGACATTCCCCCTCCTCATGGTAAACCTTGTAAAATAAGAGAGAATAGCCATAAGTATTGAGATATAATGTGTAATAACAGCCCATAATGCAATAAATATTGATATAAAAGCATGATGCAAAATGGACGTATCACAAGTCCATTGGGTTTCCGCTTGGCCCTACAAGGCAGAGTTATTGCGAGGGGACCGCGGTAAGGCAAGCATTCATCCTTTTTCCAGCAAGATTCTCAACGTGTTGAGGCACTCTGCACACACGAAGTGCGTGGGCTGAAAAGAATTCTCCACGTGTGAGATTTCCGTGGGAAGGGGAGATATCCGTCCTCACGACGGGGACGGCCACAAAGAGAAAAGATAAGTTGGAAAACTTTTAATTCCAGATTCTTTAATTGTTCTTTGCAACTCCTTTAGTTTGAGTCTGGTACTTGTATAAAGAAACTTGCAACATGAACGAACTCTTCTGTGATTGTTTGCGCCCTTGTCTATTTCGAGTTCGCTCAACAGCTCAGGTGGCAGCATCGAAAATGTCGATGGGCAACTTGTCGGTGGCAACACTGCCAGCAGGCTGCTAGGGGTCTGCCCCCAAAGCGCTCACGGTTAGTGCCAACCCTGGCAAGCTTCCGACATGCGTAGGGTGCACAGTTATACAAAGACCACAGGTGAAAATAAACTACACCTACTTAAAAGTGATGTTACATCCCGAAAGTAGCAAAGACCTAACATAACGTCAAATGTGTTCTTTTGTCTGGCAGCGCATCGACAAATGCAGTGACAAGCTTAATCAGTACGATCGCCCAGGACCCTAGGGATGTTGAGGACCTTGTCGGCGATGGGGCAACGATCTCGTCAATGGAGGAGGCGTATGTGTTTGGCGGCAGCTTCTTGAAGGCCTTGGAGACATCGAGCCTTGGGTTACAGTTAACCATGCTAACCAGTGCAGTGTAAAGCACATCGCGAGCGAATTGTCGGGATTCATTGGCGAAGACCACATTCCTGTCATCATGATATGTCTTCAGCACTTCAATCAAGCCATCGAAGAACTTGGACAGTCTAGCGCTGGCGACCTCGTGCTCCGAAGTAGGGAAGCCCCAGCTCTTCATGTCCATGACCATGAGCTGGGAAGAGAGACACTCGGCTGTGTTGACCAACTCATCTGTCCAGAGGGAGTACATCTTTTGCAGCTTGTCCAGCATGCCCTGAGCATCTTTCCGGATTGTTTCTGCAGCGGAAAGCTTCTCCACCAAGGCCTTCTCCCACGTGTTGGTGGACTCAAGGTTCTACTCCAGACCAGCAAGCTTGGATTTCAAGTCTTGGATCACACCATCAACAACTGTTAGTTCTTCGCTCTTGGACGAGAACTGCATTTGCAGATCCCCTAGAGTGTGAGCTGCTTTCTACGCCTCGGACTTGAGGGCCTCGACTTCTTTGCTGCTGGTGACAAGCTCTTCCTTCAGTTTGCCGGCATGGGTCTCCAAATCCGCCTTGGAAGTGGTGGCAGTAGCAACGTTATCCATGACCTCCTTGAGCTTCATAGCATTCTCCGAAGCTTGTGCCTCCAAGGCCTTCTAGTGGTCATCCTCCAGCTTCTGAGCTCGCAGCTTCACGAGTTCCTCGATCTCCTCATCTTTGCTACTGACAGTGGAGGAAATAGCTTGCTCTTGGGCGGCAAGTTCTTTAGCTTTGGCGTTGAGTTGCGCCTCACGCTCCGCCAACTTGTTGTCGCGAGTTGTTGCCTTCTCTCTCGCAACAGATAGCTTTTCCTCTTGGCTCCTGAGATCGCGGGATTGATTGTTGTACCATGTGCACAACTCTTCTGCTTCTCCTTCAATTGCTAGTCAACCGAGTCCAAGGATTTGTGCTCTTCCACAACCCACTTCCACCGCTTGTCGTACCTGTCCTGGGCATTCTGGAACCCGGTAGCCACAGCCTGCAGGAACTTGTAGTCCTCTTGCTCATTGGCAATTTCATCAGCATCTATGGACCTCTGGCCCAACAGGAGCAGGATTCAGGCGACCACTTCCTCAAAGTTCAGTTCTGCAGTGTCGGATGACCTAGGGGCTCCAAGAATAGCCTGGAAAGACACCAATGTCGTGCTGGTTGGTGGGATTGGAGGGGCCACTAACACTAGTTGATCAACAAGTTCTGGTGACTGGCTAATGGTGTGTACCACATCCACGTCCATCTTGGCGGGCTCGGGCTGGTTGCCGGAGGCCTCCTCCATCGCTGCATGGGCCTGTTGGGTGTCCCCGTCAGTCCGCTCAAAGTTTTCTCCAGAATCTTGGTGGCCTCTTCAGCAGTAGCCTTGGCATACCAGCAACCTCCACAAGCTCGTCACCTTCCACAGGAGAAGTTGGGGCTGAAAACCAAGATAGAACAAGACTCGGAGTCGAGACGGATTGACGGCAGCAGCAGCAGATGTGGTTCCTGGCAAAAGGAGGAAGATGAAGCAGGGGGCAAGAGTGAATGAGCAGCCCCCCTGTCACGGTTACCTTTTTATGGGAAATACATGAGGGGGCTGGCTCTTCGCCGTCTTCCCTAGCCGCACCCCTCGCAGGCATGGCGCAGCGGGTAGCTGCAACCGCATTCACGCTCCCATGCCCCACAATTAATGCATGGATTGGACGTGTGTCAGCCAAAACCATCATGATTACGGATCATAAGCAAAATATTATGTCAGTTATCCTCAGACATGTGTGTCTGTGCATGTTGTTGGGCCTACCCCAACGACGCCTCGAATGCGCGTATGGGCCAGGCCCGAGGGCTCCTATCGGTGCACTAGGAACGGGGGTCCCTAGTACTCCTGACTTGTGCATGGACAATAGCGGCGTTCCTGGCAAGGGGCTTTAGCGGGGATGGATACTAAACTAGAGAAGCCACTCTTCATGAGATCAAGGAGAGCATCAAGAAGACCAGGCTTTAGAACAAGCTACAAAAGTTACAACAGAAGCAACCAACTCTGGCAGGAACGAGCCGGCAAGACAAGGCCCGACAAGCTCCCCGAGCACGGGCTTCCTACCAAAAGACCAACGCTCCACCTCTCCGACCAGTTGGCCGCTAATCAGTGAGGTGTCGAGCCCGCGGGTGGTTAGGTGGACGCAACTCGTGCAGGTCGGCTTACTAGGGAGGTAAATCACCTTTATTAACACCAGTCCTGATGGCATGTCATGCTAACAGGAGGTGGCTATTTAAGTGGCCCGGCAACCTTGCCAGGATTCAACCTCCACATGACACCTAACAACGCATTTAATGTATTTTGTCTTAACTGGTAGAGTTAGGTATGATAGCTCAGTATCAGTATAATCACCCCTATAATGACCTTTTTTCCACTGTGGTAACACCTTGAGCTTTAAAAGGAGGACCAGGACAACATTAGTAGGGGTTCGAATCTTGGCAACTCTCACGTATAGGTATTCGTGTAGCTGCTCTCTCCTCACCACTTGTCAGGGGAAAACGCTCCGTGTATTTGTGCTCAAACCACCCAATACACCAAAGGCAGGAGTAGGGTTTTACGCTCCTGAGCGGCCCAAACCTAGGTAAAAATCATGCGCCCCTTGTTGCCCTTGCTCTTTGCATCGATCGCCCCTCCCCTTGCCGAACCAGCAAAGGGGCTGCATTGCCCCATAGTTCACAGGCTCCACGCCGACAATGACATAATTGGTCGGACATGGGCGTTCTCAAGGCGGATATTAAGAAGTCGTACAACACAAGCAAATGGCAGGCTTCACAAATAACACATAAAGCAAAAATGTCACAATGTAGTACCATGAAGTACACTTAGTAGTTTATTACAAAACTGCCTACTTACAAGCTACCTGCACGAGGATGCTCCTTAATGATACCCTAAAATGGATAGACCACGGCAGCATATTCCGCCTCCTCAGCGACTTCCTGTAGGAACACCTGGGGATTTGGACTTCCAGTGGGCGACCTCATAATGGTCCAAAGGTTGGCGTTCGAAAAGTGCACCCGAACACCACCCAATACCTAACGAGCTGCTTCAAAAGCTGCAGAATACATCCAATCATCAAGCCGATTGGATGAGTCCGCCTGCAACTCCAGAACGACCTCCAGGTCGGAGGTCATGCCAGGGTGTCCAGGAAACAGGGTACCAGCAGAAACCCCCAATGCAGTGGTCATCCGCTCTGCAACAGAGGCAACCTCTCAGAGCCGCTCTTCAGCGTCTTCGTTTTGGATGGCCGGGAAGGGAGCTGTAAAACAGACATTAGAGGGCGCACGTGAACGAAATGACAAAGCAAAGCACAACCACATGAATAAGGCCTCCCTGTACAAACCTCAGGCTAGGGCCTCAAAATCTTGGCAGCATTGTTGAGCTTCAGCGAGCGGCGCTGCGACCTCCTCGCCCTCCTTCTCCATCTGAGCGGCCTTTCGGTAGGCCTCCTACATAGCCCGCTCCTGTGAGGTGGCATCCTTCTCGGAGGCCTCCACTTGGCGCTAGAACAGAGCCCACTGGTCCCTACTCTCACCAAGTGAGGGAGTCCTGGACTAGGGGGTGTCCAGATAGCCGGACTATCATCATCGGCCGGACTCCAAGACTACGAAGATACAGGATTGAAGACTTCGTCCCGTGTCCGGATGGGACTTTCCTTGGCGTGGAAGGCAAGCTTGGCAATACGGATATGTAGATCTCCTACCATTGTAACCGACTCTGTGTAACCCTAGCCCTCTCCGGTGTCTATATAAACCGGAGGGTTTTAGTCCATAGGACGAACAACAATCATACCATAGGCTAGCTTCTAGGTTTAGCCTCCTTGATCTCGTGGTAGATCCACTCTTGTACTACCCATATCATCAATATTAATCAAGCAGAGTAGGGTTTTACCTCCATCGAGAGGGCCCGAACCTGGGTAAAACATCGTGTCCCTTGTCTCATGTTACCATCCGCCTAGACGCACAGTTCGGGACCCCCTACCCGAGATCCGCCGGTTTTGACACCGACATTGGTGCTTTCATTGAGAGTTCCTCTATGTCGTCACCATAGGCTTGATGGCTCCTTCGATCATCATCAACAACGCAGTCCAGGGTGAGACTTTTCTCCCTGGACAGATCTTCGTATTCGGTGGCTTTGCACTGCGGGCAATTAAGCAGCCATCCGGAGCAGATCGAAGCTACGCCCGCCATCGTGTCGATTTGAAGTGTAAACTTCACGGCTGACATCCGCGGAGACTTGATCTTCGATGGATTCGAGCCACAGCCGAGCGCGCCGCACTGTCTCGATATGCAGGATTTAGCTCTGCTGCCGGACAATACCCTGGAGGCCGCACATGAGTCCGCTCCGACCCTTAATTCGGAGCCAACCGCGCAGAACGAGGATGGGTGGCTAGACACCGCCTCGGGGGCTGCAACCTCTATGGCGATGGAGCCGAATACCAACCTTGTCCCTTGCGACGCTCGTGACTCTGAGGTGCCGGACTCCTCGCCGGACTTTGAACCTCCTGCGCCCTCTCCAATCGAATCTGATTGGGCGCCGATCATGGAGTTCACCGCCGCGGACATCTTTCAACACTCACCTTTTGGCGACATCCTGAATTCGCTAAAGTATGTCTCGATATCAGGAGAGCCCTGGCCGAATTGTGGTCAGGATGGTTGGGATGCGGACGACGAAGAAATTCAAAGTCCACCCACCACCCACTTTGTAGCCACTGTCGACGATCTAACCGACATGCTAGACTACGACTCCGAAGACATCGATGGTATGGACGACGATGCCAGAGACGACCAAGAACCAGCACCTACGAGGCACTGGAAGACCACCTCAACTCATGACATATACATGGTGGATATACCAAAAGGAAGCGATAACAAGGAACAACGGGACGCGGCGAAGGATAATCCCCCCAAAAAACAACCAAAACGGCGACGCAAGCGTTGCCCGAAGTCCTACCTCAATAACAACAGCACCCATAATGACCTAGCCGTAGAGCAGGGCGAACCAGTGGATGACGAACATGCAACCAAGCAACCATCCGAACAGGATGAATTGGACAAGCAATCCATCCCTGACGAAAACAACAGTCCAGACGATCTCACGCCGGACACATCGCCGGAGCATTAGAACCTTCACAAAAGGCTCGTCACCACTGCAAGAAGTTTGAAGAAACAGAAGCAGAAGCTCAAAACAGCGGAAGACGTACTCAGAATGAGATGGAGCAAAGTACTCAAGACCACAGACAAATACGGCAATAGTCACCAGGCAAAGAGCTACCCGAAACGCAAACTGTTGCCCGAATTCGACGAGGAGGCCGTAGAGCCACCACAATCAAAAAGCAAAGAAGCCGCCTAGCCGGATAGACGACCAAATGATAGGCTAAGAGCGGCAAACGGCGCCGCACACAAGCCGACACACGATCGATATAAAAACCCTCACAAAAAGGATGGCCCGGCCAGGTCCATTTATGGGCCAAAAAGAGGGCTCCAGGAAGCAACAAAACTCGCCGAGTGTTCGAAGATATCGGCACACCTAAATATAGGGGCGCCGCACACCCACTATGTTTCACTGATGAGGTACTGGATCATGAATTTCCAGCGGGATTCAAACCCGTAAACATAGAGGCATACGACGGAACAACAGACCCCGGAGTCTTGATTGAGGATTATATCCTACACATACACATGGCTAGAGGAGACGATCTCCACGCCATAAAATACCTACCCCTCAAGCTCAAAGGGCCAGCTCGGCATTGGCTCAAAAGCCTCCCAGAAAATACAATTGGAAGTTGGGAAGAGCTCGAGGATGCGTTTCGAGCAAATTTCCAGGGGACTTATGTCCGCCCTCCGGATGCAGACGACCTAAGTCACATAACTCAACAGCCCGGAGAGTCAGCATGCAAATTCTGGAACAGGTTCCTCACCAAAAAGAACCAAATAGTCGACTGTCCGGACGCCGAAGCCTTAGCAGCTTTTAAGCATAACGTCCGAGACGAATGGCTTGCCAGGCACCTCGGCCAGGAAAAACCAAGAACAATGGTCGCGCTAACAAGCCTCATGACCTGCTTTTGCACGGAGGAAGATAGCTGGCTGGCAAGATGCAGCACCAGCGACCCGAGTACATCCGAAGTCAGGGATGGAAATGGGAAATCACAACGCAGAAAAGATCAGCGCCGGAATAAGGAAAATGGCCCAAAGAGCACGGCGGTCAACACCGGGTTCAAAAGCTCTCGGCCGAACAACAAAACACTGCCTCTTAAGGACAACAGTGACGAGCTATCCAACCTAAACAAAATCTTGGATAAGGTATGTCAAATCCACAGTACCCCCGGGAAGCCTGCAAACCACACCCACCGAGACTGTTGGGTCTTCAAGCAGTCCGGCCGACTTAACGCCGAACACAAGGGGCTCGACACGCCAAGCGAGGACGAGGACGAACCCCACAAGCAGAGCGCCGGAAAACAAAAGAACTTCCCACAAGAAGTAAAAACAGTGAATTCACTTCAAGTGATAACAAGGAAAAATACGGCGGCGTCTATCAAAGCACATGCCGCACGGTCCACCCCAGCGGAATCCCGAGATTGGATGTCAAAACCAATTACTTTCGACCATCTGGATTACTCCAGAAGTATTGGAAATGCAGGATGGACTGCTTTGATATTGGATCCTATAATCGACGGACTACAATTTACACAAGTCCTAATGGATGGCGGTAGCGATTTAAACCTGCTATATCCGAACACAAACCGCAGGATGGGGATAGACCCTACCAAAATTCGCCATAGCAGCACTTCCTTCAAAGGAGTGACGCAAGGCCCTTACGCCAATTGCACAGGCTCCTTACTACTAGAAGTTATGTTCGGTTCATCCGACAACTTCCGTCGCGAAAAGCTAATCTTCCATATCGCCCCATTTAAAAGTAGCCACCAAGCACTATTGGGACGTGAAGCTTTCGCCCGCTTTAACGCAATACCGCATTACGCGTCTCTTACACTTAAAATGCCCGGTCCACGCGGCATTATCTCTTTGACAGGTCTCTCAAGACCCCGGACACGGCTAGGCGAGTCCGGCATAAATAAACTAGGGGCTTCCGAGCCGCATACCCCTTTACAAGGGGTTGTGAGCATGAACAATGAGAGCCACTAAAGCTCAACTTTATTCATTTTTTAAAATCATACTCTGTTTTAAATACATTTTTTGCACGGTATTTTCCCAAGCTAAGTTCTTCTCTTTTACAGATGAACAGCGTGCTACACCCGTCCAGGATACATCACAACGGAGACACAGGCGCAGATGTGCAGCAGGGACCCGTTGCAAGGATTCTTTTCAGATTAAGACCCTGCGTAAACCTTTCTTACTGTCTCTTGTTGATACACATCCCCCGGGTTTCTATTATAACCAAGGAGGAGGCTGGCGTTTTGGCATCGGCCGCGTCAGAAGTTTTCGCCCGTACATGGACAATAGGGGCTTAGGGCATCGTTCTGCCCGTTTTCATAAAGACCGAATACCTCAGGGAGTGTTCGGCGTCTCGAGTTAGGCCTTATATGCATCAGCTCCGAATCATGTCTTTGGTCATATGTTGGGTTTGCCCGCCCTGTGTTTTGCTGCCTTACGCTCAGATCATTGGCTAACGCGCACCAGGAGAACTATCGCGATTGTGCCCGGTTGCCGGGCGAAAGCACCTCAAGAGAGAAAGCCGAAACCGATCGTCATGATATAGCGAGAGACTGGTCAACCACTCGATCGACTACCGGAATGTCTAGAATTCTCCGCTTTGACGAAGGACCGCTTCCGGTCAGCACATACGCTACCTCGAATTCGGAGAGCGCGGTGCCCCTAGGGGCTATATCGTAGCCCCACCTTCGAACTCCCATGGCTAAGTGAAAGTGATAAAGCATTATAGTCCGGTTGCCTAGTTTGCTACGCTACCACCTCCTTCACAGGACCAAGACGTTGGATTAAGTGTGAAAATGTGCTATTTTGCAAACACCCCCGCACCATGTGCGTGGGGGCTGAAGCCGAAGACTGCCATCTTTCAGGTTATACACACGTATACATTAACGGCCGCACAGGAGATATTTCAATACTTGAACGCACAAGTATAAAAAGCACTTATATTATATGGTTCTACAAATCATACATGTCATTTGAACATAACATTTTTTGAGCACTGCGACTCTATTAAACGAGCGCCCTGTAGGACTTCCCCAAAATAGTGCTCGACGGGTAATCGGCTCTCGTCCGAACCCCGGGATGCAACAGCGGTGGCATCCATCTCTGCCCAGCATGCCTTAACGCGGGCGAGAGCCATCCGTGCACCCTCTATGCATGCCGACCGCTTCATCGCCTTGATATGCGGCACCGCCCCAAGGAATTGTTGCAATAAGCCAAAATAACTCTTCGGCTTGGGCCTATCCGGCCACAGATGAGCCACTACATCCGTCATGGCAAATCCGGACAATCTATTCAGCTCAGCCCACTTAGCCAACCGATCGGTCAACGGAAGTGAACACTCCGGACTGTGGAATTGAGACCAAAAAAGCTCTTCCATCTCGTGATCCTTTTGGCTTCGGAAGTGCACAACAGCATCTGCCGCACTCGCCGCCAAATCCAGATAAGGATCCTCCGCACCCCACAGCTGGCCAAGCTGAGCATACTTCTGCTCTGTGAACTTCCTGCGCAACAGAAAGGGCTTCCCAGCCGCAATGTCTCCGGCCTGACGCAGCTCCTCCTTTATAGCCCTCATTGCAGAACGGGCATCCTTGGCTTCGGCGGTGGCCTTCTTTAGGTCCTCTTGCTCCGCTCGGCGTTCTTTTTCAAGAACCTTATAGCGGTTGGTAACATCCTTCACCTTCACGGCCATTCCGTCCATCTCCTCCCTGCTTTGGCAGTGAGCAGCCTTTTCGGCTTTTAGCTCTTCGGCCGCCTTCAAGGCAGCCGCATCACTCCTTCTGGCCTGCTCCTTGGCTCGAGTAAGCTCTGCCTGAAGGTCCTCCACAGCAGCGGCACCATCTGCATTAAGCATATATGTTGTAAGGAGTGGGCATCAGTTCCCTTACTTGGTGACCGCGGAGAAACAACTTACCTTGTGACTCGTCAAGTCGTTTATTGACCAGCGCGATGTTCGCATCCACAACGTCGAGTTGCCGCTTTAGCTTGGCAACTCTATCAGTCCGGCTGGCCACCGGACGATCCGGCACCTGCATAGGAAAGGAGAGAAATAATAACTGAGATTATGATCCTCGGCATGTTGTCGCTTTCGACAACATACCGAGTCTCAGGGGCTACTATCTATACAGGGCGCACTCTATGTGCAAAACTGTCCAAAGGTATGTCATTTTTACGTACCTCAAACCCCACCAGTAAACTTCTGATGGCATCATGCAACCCGCCCTCAGCGGATGAAATTCTTTCAATCACCGTACTCATTAATGTACGGTGATCTTTTGAGATAGACGCCCTCTCGAGCAGATCCTTCAGCTCCCCCAGCCGTACACCAGTTGGTGCCGAACTCTCCGGCCCTGCCGGACTCAGGGACACCCTCCACGATGACACCTCAGGGTTGTCCGCCCCGCCTGACTGTGCGGCAGATGGAGGTGTCTTGCTCTCCATCATCTCCGGACGAAGGTCCCCCGAAGACGAGCTCAGCTGAGAAGGACGGAGATCCGAACTACAAGATAAAAACTTCGGTTATCCTCAGAAGCAAAAATAGGGATGTCCCTTATTACAAAACTCCCCTTTTCCTACTTACGGCTTGCTGGAGGGCTGATTCCTTGGGGGAGATAGTGCGGCCGGGGCTTCCCCTGGCGTAGGGCCCTCTGGTGAAGATTTCTTCCCCCGCTTTGAGGCCTTAGCCTCCGGGTCTTCGGAAGCGGTCCTCTTCTCCCCCTGGAGGGAGGGATTCTCGATCCCCCCTTTCTCCAAAGCCTCCTTAGTAGAGGCAGTAGTTTCTCTGTTTTCCCCTTCGCCCTCCTCTGAAGGCGCAACCTCCAGCATCTTGACCAACACCGGATCCGGCGCGGTCTCTGGGAGGGGGGCCGGACACCGTATCAGTTTTGCTTGCGCTATCCACTCCTGTTCAAAGGACGATTGGTTAAAAGGCAAATACAAGAATATGCAAACAAACGGTATGTCCGGAAGCATGGCTACTTACTTGAGCATCAGGGCGATTGCAGCTTAAGCCGGCATCCTCGGTCAATTCCGGGCACACTTCTTGTGATCCGAAGAACAATTTGTACATCTCCACGGGTGTCGTACCCATGAAGTGTTGGAGAGCTCATGGTCCCTCCGGATTGAATTCCCACAGGCGGAGGGGGCGACGTTTGCAGGGCAGAAGACGCCGAATCAGCATAACCTGCATCACTACGACCAGATTGATCTCCCTCTCCTGGAGGTCTCGAATCCGGCCCTGCAATAGGGGTACGTCCTTGGATGGCCCCCAGTCAAGCCCTTTGTTGACCCATGACGTCAGCCGTTGTGGAGGGCCAGAGCGAAAGACGGGCGGTGGCCTCTGCCTGCTGCCCCTGGGAGCGGTAATATAGAACCACTTATGTTGCCATAAACCGAGCTCCTCCTAAAAAGAGCCCTCGGACCATGGAGCATCGGCCCTCTTGCTTACAACCGCCCCACCGCACTCTGCCTGACGCCCCTCAATCATCTTCGGCTCCACGTTGAAGGTTTTGAGCCACAAACCGAAGTGAGGGGTGGTGCGGAGGAAGGCTTCGCAGACGACAATGAATGATGAGATGTGGAGGATGGACTCCGGAGCCAAGTCGTGGAATTCCAACCCATAGTAAAACATGAGCCCCCTCACGAAGGGATCCATCAGGAAGCCTAAACCCCGACGGAGGTGAGACACGAACACGACGCTCTCGCCTGGCTCGGGAGTGGGAATGACTTGCCCTTGGGCAGGAAGCCTATGCGAAATCTCGTAGGTTAAGTACCTGGCTTCTCTCAGCTTTAGCACGTCCTCCTCCGTGACGGAGGAGGGCATCCACCGGCCCTGTAAGTCGGAGCCGGACATTGTCGAAGTTCCGAAGCGCTCGAATCTGGAGCCCTGAGTGTTGGAACTCGGGGCGAGGGGCGGATTCGATTGAGGATTGAAGAAAAAGAACGAGCCTGGGTCTCATTATAAAGAAGGAGAATACCAAGAGCCATCTCCGTGACCGTTTGGAACCCGCCTTCGATGGAGGGGCATGGCGACGGGCGCGGTTGGGTTACCCACGTCCGTATTGATGGGAATCCCGAAATAAGGGGAACACGATCTCTGCCTCGACAGGACGTACCAAGGAAACCGCTTCGCTAAACGCGCTGAGGGTGGTATAATAAAAACGATTTAAGTAAAGGCTTGGTAGTGGTGTGACGTCACACCACAAAATACGTCAGCAGATTGAACTTGTGTAAATATTATTCTCTATACGGTGGTATGTGGAATTTATTTTACAGAGCCGGACACTATCCTGGCATTCACAATCTTCTATGGATTATTCGGAGGAGGAACCCGCCTTGCAATGCCGAAGACAATATGCGCGCCGGACTCGTCGTCGTTGAAGCCTGGTTCAGGGGCTACTGAGGGAGTCCTGGACTAGGGGGTGTCCGGATAGCCGGACTATCATCATCGGCCGGACTCCAAGACTATGAAGATACAAGATTGAAGACTTCGTACCGTGTCCGGATGGGACTTTCCTTGGCGTGGAAGGCAAGCTTGGCAATACAAATATGTAGATCTCCTACCATTGTAACCGACTCTGTGTAACCCTAGCCCTCTCCGGTGTCTATATAAACCGGAGGGTTTTAGTCCATAGGACGAACAACAATCATACCATAGGCTAGCTTCTAGGGTTTAGCCTCCTTGATCTCGTGGTAGATCCACTCTTGTAGTACCCATATCATCAATATTCATCAAGCAGGAGTAGGGTTTTACCTCCATCGAGAGGGCCCGAACCTGGGTAAAAACATCGTGTCCCTTGTCTCCTGTTACCATCCGCCTAGACGCACAATTCGGGACCCCCTACCCGAGATCCGCCGGTTTTGACACCGACACCAAGTTCTGCATGGAGACATTGGCAGGACTCCTGCTCTCACTGCAGAGAGGACTCGAGCTCCCACTTTGCATTCAAAGCCGCCTCCAGCTCGGCCAGAGTTGTTCGCTCGACCTCCTTAGCTAGCTGGCAGGCCTACACCGCTTCCACCGCCTCCCTCCTTAGGGTCGTAGCGGTCTCCACATCTGCAAAGCAAGATGGGCCAGGGCCCGGCCATATGAGCATAAGCAAGGACATGGCAGCGAAAACAAGAGCAAAAGAATAACTCACATGAGGCAGAGTCCAAGTCACAGTGCAGCCCGTCACCTTGACGCTACAAAGCATTGATCTGGGACTCCAACACTGTGATCTTAGTCTCAAGGTTGCAGTTCGCCTGGGATATTGCCTAGACATTACAAACAAGATAAGACTGTTGAAAATTCTCAATGAACCAAATCCAACTAGCACATCATCACCGCACTCAGCCCCAGGGCTACTACTACCATATATACTCCAACTACTTACCTGCAATCCGGGGGCCAACGCCTGGCTGACCTCCTTGAGGGCTTACCACAAGCGGCCCATCGCCCCATCAGTAGTCTTGAAGGGAGCAACGATCTTCTGAGGGACCTCCGGTCCATATCCATCAGGCAGAAATGAAGCTGCCTTTGGCCACATGCTTGACGAGGCCGCCAAATGGGTTGGACCACCCACGGAGGCCCCAATAGTTGCCACCATAACCCTCACGTTGGCCAAAGGGAAGGTCAGCACACCAGAATCAGGCAAGGAAGTCGGGACGTGAGTGGCCGGCGAAACCACGCCATCCTTATGGACATCCTTCACCTTAGAGCCAGCTACGGCTCCAGCGGCAAGGGCTCCTGCCCAAAACAAACAAGAGACAACCTATGTAAAACAACATATCGCAGATAGCAAGCACAAAGCCAAAGCAGCATCCTTACCTTGAGGCCGGGTCTCCACTTCAGATGATGAGCCATCCCCCAGATTGCGGTGTCGCCGAGAACACCAACAGAGGAACGACCGCGATCACGTCTGCGGTAGATGACCCCACCGGGTAGCGGGAAGCAACCCTGAACATGAGCTCATGAGGTTAGCAAGGAACCTAGCAGACGATCAATAAAAGCTTGAAGACCACAAGAATTACTTACGGGATGACCGATGGCATATGCCTCCTACGTACTGGCGCCAGGGCGATCAGAGGAATCTACAGCCTGGAGGACTTCACAAAGCCCCCATGAGGCTCACAGTGAGTCGGGATCTCCTCCCAAACACCGCGATGAAGCCTTTTGAGGGGCAGGCACAACATCTCAACAGCTGCCTCTTCGTCGTTGTCCTTGTGTTTGTCATCCTCGACGTCCTCGACCTCCTCATTGACCTCATCGTCATCCGCGACGTGAGCATCGCCGCCCTTGCCGCTCCCATTCCCGCCACCTCCGCTTGACGGGGAGGTGTCATCCTCATCATCCTGCCGACCCTCGAAGGCCTCTGTCAACATCTCCTCTAGGGACTGTTTCTTCCCCTTGGTGTGGCCGGTCTCCTCATGAGAGGGCCCGAAGGGAGCCACGACCATGAGGGCGGCCAAAGCCGGGCTGATCTGCAGCTCGGGGAGTGGAGGTTCGGAGCGAAAGGCCCTGGAAGATGGTGAATTCATGCAAGGAAGTAGAGTTCAGCCTGTACACCCCAAAAACAACGGGAAGATCGTAAAAAAGATACTTACACTACTGGGAACGAGGTCGACCGCAAAAGGCCGCACGCTCTCTTTTCCAGATCTCGTGATGGCATCTGGTCCCACCATGGCGCTATGGAGTGCGTCGATCGCCTCAGCATCCAGCTCCTCCTGGGAGACCCGTGCGGGGTCCATCGACCTCGTATACCGGGACATCAGAGAGCTGCGGGCCTGCAGAGGCAGGACGCGACGCGCCACCCATGTCCGCATAATGTGACCTCCAGTCAACCTGCCTTTCTTCAGGCGAGCGGTGGCCTCCGCGAGAACCTTGACCTCTAAGGTCGGTTTGGTGAGCGGAGCCCATGAAAGTAACTTCCGAGGAGGCTTGTTCATGAAACCCGACAGGTCGCCACCAAGGCCCTTTACATAGAACCATGACTTGTGCCATTCTCGGACAAACTTTGGGAGGTCTAAAGGAAAAGAAGGTGGATTTAGGGCACATCTATAGGATGGCTCCTCCAAGGTCACAAATGGCGCCCTCGAACGCAGACCCAAAAGAAATAGCGAAATAAATCAAAGTGCGGAGCTATTCCAAGATAGCATTCGCAAAAGGTGATAAAATTGGCTATATATGCATAATCCCGTTGGGTGGAATATGGTGAAGCTGGCATCCAAGGAAGTGCAGGAGGCCGCACATGAAGGGATGGACCGGGAAGCCGAGCCCTCGCCCGAAGTAGCCAGAGCGCAGGATGTGATCACTGGCGCAAGGCTCCGATGGAAGCTCCCCGGCCGGGATGTGCACCGCCAGATCTGTGGGCATGGAGAGCTCACCCTTTTATCCATTAATATCGCTCTCCGTCTCCACTTACGAAAACCACTTCCCCGTGGATTTAGGTGCGACGCGCCCCAGTTTTGCTCCTCCTTTGGGTGCGGCCCTCTTCCTCTTTTCATCGGCGGACCTGGATGGCGGCTCTGAACCGGAGACCTATCTCCCTCTCTTACTCCTCGTCTTGGCCATCAATTACGGGAGCAAAGGAAACGAAGTGGTGGTGCAACAGAGGGTTTGTAATGAGCAAGGAGGTGAAATGGGCCAAAACGAGGTAGGGATTTCGAATCCTCGGTTTCCCTCTCCTTATAAACATCCGGACCCGAGGCGTCGGCCGTCCACAGTGGAACAGACAATTCTTTTTGCCTTGGGAGAGTTTGTCTTTCCTTTTTTGTAGAAAACGAAGGTGGCGATCACGGTGACATCATCTCCTTAAAACCCATGGCAGCGCTATCGTCCGCGTCGAGCCAGCATCCGAGCTAAAAACACTAGATTTTTTGGAAAAGTCAAAATCAGTAATTATCTAGACTCTGGGTAGGCAATTCTACAAAGGAGCCCACTGGTGGTCTCGCAGCCCGCTGCAACCTCCACCACACTTGGGGGCTACTGACGGGGTCCTATACTAGGGGTGGAAACTGCCAAGGAGCCCAGCTGAAAGATCGTGCATGTCGCCTAGAGGGGGGGTGAATAGGCGTTTTAAAATAATTACGGTAGAGGCTCGAACAAATGCGGAATAAACCTAGCGGTTAATTTGTCAAGCACAAAACCTACAACAACTAGGCTTACCTATGTGCACCAACAACTTATGCTAAGCAAGATAAGCAACAATGTGATAGCAAGATATATGACAAAGAACAATATGGCTATCACAAAGTAAAGTGCATAAGTAAAAGGCTCGGGTAAGAGATAACCGAGGCACGAGGAGACGATGATGTATCCCGAAGTTCACACCCTTGCGGATGCTAATCTCCGTTTGGAGCGGTGTGGAGGCACAATGCTCCCCAAGAAGCCACTAGGGCCACCGTAATCTCCTCACGCCCTCGCACAATGCAAGATGCCGTGATTCCACTAAGGGACCCTTGAGGGCGGTCACCGAACCCGTACAAATGGCGACCCTTGGGGCGGTCACCGAACCAGACACTTTGGCAACCCTTGGGGCGGTCACGGTACCCGTCAAAATGCTCGGGCGATCTCCACAACCTAATTGGAGACCCGACGCTTGCCGGAGCTTTACACCACAATGATTGAGCTCCGAACACCACTAACCGACTAGGGCGCCCAAGCACCCAAGATGAACAAGCTCAAGGGCACCAAGCACCCAAGAGTAATAAGCTTCTCAACTTGTAACTTCCACGTATCACGTGGAGAACTCAAACCGATGCACCAAATGCAATGGCAAGGGCACACGGAGTTCCCAAGTCCTTCTCTCTCAAATCCCACGAAGCAACTAATGCTAGGGAGGAAAATGAGAGGAAGAACAAGAAGGAGAACACCAAGAACTCCAAGAACTAGATCCAAGGGTTCCCCTCACATAGAGGAGAAAGTGATTGGTGGAAATGTGGATCTAGATCTCCTCTCTTTCCCTCAAAACTAGCAAGAATCCATGGAGGGATTGAGAGTTAGCAAGCTCAAGAAGGTCAACAATGGGGAAGAAGACGAGCTCAAAGGATAAGGTTCAATGGGAAGAAGACCACCATTTATAGGTGGGGAAAAATCCAACCGTTATGCTCACAGCTCAAGATCGAGCGGTAGTACCGCTTGACATCACGGTACTACCGCTAGGGGTAGCGGTACTACTGCTAAGGGTAGCGGTACTACTGCTTGCGAGTGGTACTAAAAAATTACATCCGTGCCTACCACCGCTGGACTTGTGACGAGATTTTGGTCCCGAGTGGAAGTAGCCACGGAAGTAGCCGCGGTAGTACTGCTCCAAGCGGTAGTACCGCTCCCAAGGGCGGTAGTAAAAAATTACTTCCGCTCCTACCCGCGGTAGTACCGCTGCAGCCTTTTCAGAACTCCAAAACTACCACAACTTCTTCATTTGGACTCCGAATTCGACGAAACCAAGTTTGTTGGAAAGCTAGCGACAAGGGCTAACACAATCTTGATAGAAATACCAATAATAAGCAAATGATAAAAGGCCCAAAAGAAAATGGTGAGAACCCTTCCTCGGATAAGACCGTAAAACCTCCAACACCGAAAACATCATAGAAGACGATGCAAACTCCGCTGATGAACTCAAGCTTGTCATCAAGATGACCATAAGCTCTAAGACTCACAAAGAGAACCAAACAAGAACCAAGAAACATGATGCAAGGATGCAATGGTTTGAGCTCTCGAAGAACGATACGATCAAGCTACTCACTTGAGAGCCCCCCTTGATAGTACGGCTATCGATCCTATAACCCGGTTTCCCAACTACCACCATGAGACCGGTAAAATAGAAAACCTATAAAGGGCAAACCTTTGCCTTGCACATGATCCACTTGAGCTAGATGATGACGATCTTGACTCCCTCAAGTTGGACCACCTTTCTTGATTGCGTTGGCTCGATGAAGACTAGATGATTGCTCCCCCATAGTCCACTATGGGTGAGCCACTCTTCGGCACATCTTCACAAGTCCATTGACACCACAATGGATGGCAAGATCCAAGCACTTGATCTCTTCGTGATGCTCCACTTGAACTTGCACATGGCAATTTTGATGATAATCACCACTTGATGCCTTTCCATGGGTTGTATGATATCTTCCTCTTGACGCAAGCCCATGGACATGTACCTAACCCCACATAGAACTCTCACATAGACCATGGGTTAGTACACAAAGTGCAATGGACAATGCTTACCGTACCATGGGATCACTTGATCCCCCTCGGTACATCTTTTACGCTTTGTGAGTTGATCAACTTGATTCACTCTTGACTTAGTCTTGATCAACCTTGAATCTTTCCAACTCTCTTAGTTTGGATGATGTCTTGAAGGTAGACATGAATGATCACACAATCTTTTTCTTCAAGACATGCTTGCAATAAGCTCAACACTCACATGACCAATCTTGGGATAATTCCTTAATAGCACGGTGGTCATCACAAACTCTCCTTGAAACCAACAAATGGACTGCAAGAAAAGCCTATGGACAAACCCTTCAAATGTAACTCAAGGCAACCATTAGTCCATATAGATTGTCATCAATTACCAAAGCCAAACATGGGGGCACCGCATGTTCTTTCAATCTCCCCCATTTTGGTAATTGATGACAATCACTTTCAAGAGAGTTTATACAAGGAATTATGCATCACCATGCAATGCAACAACCAATGATGCATGAGAATGAGATGCAAATACTACGGAGCAAAACTAAAGCAAGAGGAGATAACTCTCTAAACTTCTCCACAAAACTCTCTGAAACTCCTCCCCCATTGGCATCGATTGCCAAAATGGGTGAAAAGCTTAGAATGCCAATATAAGGAGTGATCCTCCATAAATTGTGTATCTCTCAAAAAGAGAGTGAAATGCCATACACAAATCCAATGGTAAATACTTGGAGGAAGACAAACTATATTGAGGCACAAAGATTGCTAAAGAATGATATGACACAAAGACATAACAGAGAGAGACACAAGCAATCAGAAGATACCAATTGAAGCAAGCAATCAACGGATATCAGATGAACCTACTAGACCAATGATCCTACATGCCACAAGAATAATGATATTATGATAAACGCAAAGGAGTGTTCTAAAGAAACTAGAGAAGCTCCCCATGATTTGTGCACACATAAGAATCTTTGTATTTGACTACAAAGTGCACAAAATAGGATCATAGCTCCCCCAAAATCAATAGAAACTCACATCCAGTGCAAGTGAGCATATAGGAAACAAAGCCTAGCGCTTGCAACAAGTACATGGTTGAGCAACCTGTAAAAGAGGCAACTTAAGAATAGGCTCAACCAAAATGACGTGTGTGAGTCATGGCGAAGCACTTGAGAGGACTAAAATTAGGATGAGCATTAGGCATCAACATAGTCTTGAAATAATGAGGCACACGGTGCAAGGCCTATCATTCCCACACACACAACTAGCAAGTGGGTTCACAAGCTTACTAATAAGCATATAAAGAACTTATGCTTGTGACAACCCGTGGTGAAGATAGAAGATGAAAGCCTCATCAAGACGAGGGATGCCAATTAAGATGGCAAAAACCTTGTAAAGATAAGCATGAGGAAAATAATCTTCACCACACAAGAGTGCATCAAGATGCAACGATAGAGGACACACACTCAAGGCAAGAGCTTTCACGGAGCCACCAAAGAAATAACATAAGAAAGACAGGGTGGACGTGAAAGAAAGGATATCAACTAGAGATGTAATTTCTCTCAAGTGTATAAGGTTCTATGTAGACGAATATATCTACAAAGAAGGATGTACACCCGAAATAGTTACAACACGAAGGAACAAGATATCCACAAGGAAGTCATAAATATACCAATAAGATATTTTCTTGGAAGCATAGCACTTGGCTAGATATGGTCTTATTGTATATAAATGAATTCCAATCACACATCCATCAAAGACATCACAACAAGCAACAAGAGATCGTCGTTGGGATGCTTTGAGAAAGGAAACAAGTATCACAAGATATGAAATGAATATCATGCCAAGATGCAACCTACACAAGGTTGAATGCAAGAAGGGAAAGCATGAATAGATACTTGTTACCGAGATATCATCGGAAGGATGTAGTAGATACCAATTGAAGGTAGATAGTAGTTCATTGATCATCCTAGCTTGACTCCAATATGCACATGGTGACAACACCTTCCTTGTGAGTGAGCCGAGCATCCAATGCATCTCCAAATGTTCCTAGAAGAACAACACAAACTAAACGGTACCCAAACTCATCGGGACCAAATAGTTAGAAACACCAATACATAGGACAAACTCCACATAAATATGTGCATATAGATATGGTAATGAATTTCATGCACATCTCATCCAAATTGAGACTAGGTGGAGTTTCCGCTATATATTGAGTCAAAGAAAGAAAGCATGCCAAATGAAATACATGAAGTAAACATGCATGCTCAAGACTTTCAAAACCCGAAACCAAAAGACGAAGAAATGCCAAGTGAAAAGGATACCAAATGGAGAAATCATCACTTGGAAGATATCATAAAGATACATCAAGGAATGAGATATCCATTGATACACACTAAACTAAAGATGTCAAACTCCCAAAGAGAGGATGGTTCCAAACAAACCAAGCTCTCGACAAAGTTTCATGATGGCACAAAGTACCAAAAGAAAAAGGCTTGCCTTCCACCAAAACACACTTGATAAGGATCACAAAAAGAGTGTTCTAAAGAAAATAGAATAGCTCCCTCACGAGTTGTGCATTATATAGGATTTGTATTTTAATACAAAAAGCACAAGGTGGGATCACCGCTTTCACTATATCTAGAGAACGCTAGACAAGAACAAGAAATAAAAGTGGTATGGAAGACAACGGGAGTTGACACAAACCTTGGCAAGAGAAAAGGCAAGTAAAACAAAAGCCAATGTAAAGATGATCAACAAATTCTACCACACATAAGACTACCAATTGTCAAAGACAAGAAGTATTTGGAAATAATTCCCGGTGGTAGATAACAAGAATATCCGACACCATCTTCACACCAACCACAAGCAAATTGCAACTTGTAGAGCTAACATGCCACCTAGGAACAAGATAATCTACAATATCAATTCTAGGTGACAATATCTCAAATGTACACATTTTCTAGGCTTTTAATATGCACTTAGCATATTACTCCCCCATAATGTGATACCAATAAGAACTTAACAAGAGGCAATAAGAGGAACAAACAAGAGATAATTAATGGACTATTTAGAATTTGAATTTCTCATGAGAGATATACCACCTAGCGACTAGATAATATTGTAATATCAATACTAGATGGTATTCCTCATGTACACACATTTATAGCATTGTGGGGTGCACAAAGCACATCACTCCCCCAAAATGGGATGTTCCATTAATCTCTCACACGAGCCAACTAGGATACAAATAAGAAGCATAAAGGCTCAACGCACGACACACACGTACATGATGTGCAAACCAACACACACATACTTGATTGCTCAAGGTAAGCACGTTGGAATCACAACATATACAAACACATGCAAGGAACAAAACCAAAACATGCAAGGGGGCAAGTAACTTTCAAGGTAAACAATTTAAGTACAAGTTACTGCAAGGAGGCACATTGGATATAAGATAGAAACTTGATAATCCAATTGACTTGGCTTGAGACAAAGAGAATGATGAAGTCCCCTTAAATCTTCATAATTTAGCCAAGTCTCCAATGCCCTCCAACAACACCTATTGATCAAGTTTGAGCTTGTTGGTCCCCAACCAAGTTGGGTCCTAAGAGGTTAGTCACAATAGGTTTGGCTACCCAAATGGTTCTTTTCTTGACACCACTTTGAGTACCAACAAACTTGGCAAACACATTGCCAACCTTATCCTTCCCAAGAGAATAGATATCATCAATAATAATTGGGTTGGATAAGTTACCACTAGTGCATGAAGAAGCGACGTGACCTTTCTCACGACATAAGTAGCAACGTCTACTCTTCACTTTCTTCTCATTTGATTTCTCAACTTGAGAAGCATTAGCTTGAGTCTTCTTGGGAAGAGGCATTTCTTCAACTTGAGGTTGACCATGAGAATGCAGTTGTAGCCGCTTCCCTTGTTGCTTGTCACTAATAGCCTTCTTCTTCAATGGGCAAGATCTAACATGATGCCCTTCAATTTTGCACTTGAAGCAAATAATCTTGGCCGAATCCTTGACTTGTTTTTGGCCCTTCTTCTTGTTGATCTTGGACTTATTATTCTTGTTGGAGTTGAATCCAAGTCCACCTTTGTCATTGGGGAATTTTTGCACACTCAAGATATTGTTGAGTGTGGATTTCCCTTGATGACTCTTTTCCAAGTCTTTCTTCAAGGAAGTGACTTGGGCCTTGAGCTCTTTGATTTCCTCTACATGGTTAGTCTCAACACAAGTACTAGAGGAAGTATAAGCTTCATCATTAGAGCAACAAGGCAAGGAAAGCAATTCATCGCAAGATGTACCAACATTGTGAGTAGATGAATTACAAGGACTAGCACATGGCAATATACTATTTTGACTAGAAGTAGTGCTAGTATCCACATGAGGCTCACTAGATGTTACCTTGGCAATCATGGCCTCATGAGCTATCTTTAGCACACTATGGGATACTAGAAGATCATCATGAGAGCTTGAGAGCTTTTCATGACTTTCTTCCAATTTCCCATAATTGCTAGATAGCACCTCAAGTTGAGCCCGTAGCTCAACATTCTCCTTCAAAATGGATGCTTCACAAGTAATAGAGTTAGTAGCACAAGCATCATCATTTACAACAATAGGAGAGGACAACTTGGCAAGCTCTTTTAAATAAGAAGCTTCAAGTTGGGCATGAGACTCGGTGAGTTTGATGAGCTCACCCTTGATGACCCTTGAGCCATTTTCGAGGTGCTCAAAATCCTCAAGGAGTCTAGCATGAGAAACTTCAAGCTTAGCATTTTAGTTTTGAAATCATTGGCCACCTCAAGAGCTCTATCATGAGATTCCCTCACTCTAGATAATTCTAGAGCAAAAGTCTCCTCAAGAGATTCGGAGGTGGTTTGTTCATGTTCAAGAGCTTGAGATAGCTCCATGATCTCATTTATGTAATCACGCCCATGAGCTTCCATTTTCTCAATGGTGACCTCATGCTCCTCGAGATGAGATTCCAACTCCTCAATGTATTTCTTGCCATCAATGGCAATGGACATAATTTCCATGAAGTTGGAGCGAGCAATTTTATTTTTATGAAGAGCTTTAAAATCATTTCCCCTTAGTTTTTAAGGAGGCAACATTATCATTCTCTTCATCATTATCCTCATCATCATTAGCATCAACACCATCATCAAGAGACATATTGGGGTACAAAGTAGGAGTTACCTTTGACGCCTTAGCCATAAGGCAAAAAGCAATAGATGATGATGTAGGATTCCTTGAGGCACCATTAAACACCACATCTTGTTCCATGGAGTGTTCGGTTTCCTCTACATTGTTAGCACAACAATTCGAGGAAATATATGCATTTTTATCATGGCAACAAGACATAGCAAGCATATCATCATGAGGTCTAGTCACGCAATTTCTACATGATATGCAAGGACTATCAACACAAGCATGTGAAACATTTGGAGTGCTCGAAGTGTTAAAGCCCAAAGAGGGAGCATTGCAAAAATATAGTGATGAAGGATCATCTACAATAAGCATACTATCATCATTGCAATGGCCAACACTACTCACCATATCATTACCTTGTGGCAAACCACATGTAGGTGAAGTAGAAGAAGTTGAGAAGACTATATGACCGGAGGTGGAGGGAGAACAACCATCCCCACAAAACTTGGACACACCATATTTATCTTGAAGCTTTGTCCATAACTCATGAGCATCCCGAAACGGCATGAGTTGAAATATAACTACATTGCTCAAAGCATCGAAAAGCACATTTGAGGCTTGAGCATTGAGATAAGAGTTTTTCTCATCCTCTAAAGACAATCTTTGGGGATCCTTTGGAGGAGAAAAACCCATATCTACAATTCGCTCTAAATTTGGGTCCATGACCCTAAAGAGATTAAGAAGGCGAATTACCCAAACATCAAAAATTGTGCCATCGAAACTAGGAGTGTCAGAGAATCCTAATCCTCTAGTCGACATCTTTACTATCTAGGCGGTTAAGCCCAACAAAGAGAGACGAGGCTCTGATACCAATTGAAAGATCGTGGATGTCGCCTAGAGGGGGGGGGGTGAATAGGCGTTTTAAAATAATTACGGTAGAGGCTCGAACAAATGCGGAATAAACCTAGCGGTTAATTTGTCAAGCACAAAACCTACAACAACTAGGCTTACCTATGTGCACCAACAACTTATGCTAAGCAAGATAAGCAACAATGTGATAGCAAGATATATGACAAAGAACAATATGGCTATCACAAAGTAAAGTGCATAAGTAAAAGGCTCGGGTAAGAGATAACCGAGGCACGAGGAGATGATGATGTATCCCGAAGTTCACACCCTTGCGGATGCTAATCTCCGTTTGGAGCAGTGTGGAGGCACAATGCTCCCCAAGAAGCCACTAGGGCCACCGTAATCTCCTCACGCCCTTGCACAATGCAAGATGCCGTGATTCCACTAAGGGACCCTTGAGGGCGGTCACCGAACCCGTACAAATGGCGACCCTTGGGGGCGGTCACCGAACCCGTACACTTTGGCAACCCTTGGGGCGGTCACGGTACCCGTCAAAATGCTCAGGCGATCTCCACAACCTAATTGGAGACCCGACGCTTGCCGGAGCTTTACACCACAATGATTGAGCTCGAACACCACCAACCGACTAGGGCGCCCAAGCACCCAAGATGAACAAGCTCAAGGGCACCAAGCACCCAAGAGTAATAAGCTTCTCAACTTGTAACTTCCACGTATCACGTGGAGAACTCAAACCGATGCACCAAATGCAATGGCAAGGGCACACGGAGTGCCCAAGTCCTTCTCTCTCAAATCCCACCGAAGCAACTAATGCTAGGGAGGAAAATGAGAGGAAGAACAAGAAGGAGAACACCAAGAACTCCAAGAACTAGATCCAAGGGGTTCCCCTCACATAGAGGAGAAAGTGATTGGTGAAAATGTGGATCTAGATCTCCTCTCTCTTTTCCCTCAAAAACTAGCAAGAATCCATGGAGGGATTGAGAGTTAGCAAGCTCGAAGAAGGTCAACAATGGGGAAGAACACGAGCTCAAAGGATAAGGTTCAATGGGGAAGAAGACCCCCTTTTATAGGTGGGGAAAAATCCAACCGTTATGCTCACAGCCCGCATCGAGCGGTAGTACCGCTTGACATCACGGTACTACCGCTAGGGGTAGCGGTACTACTGCTAAGGGTAGCGGTACTACTGCTTGCGAGTGGTACTAAAAAATTACATCCGTGCCTACCACCGCTGGACTTGTGACGAGATTTTGGTCCCGAGCGAAAGTAGCCACGGAAGTAGCCGCGGTAGTACTGCTCCAAGCGGTAGTACCGCTCCCAAGGGCGGTAGTAAAAAATTACTTCCGCTCCTACCCGCGGTAGTACCGCTGCAGCCTATTCAGAACTCCAAAACTACCACAACTTCTTCATTCGGACTCCGAATTCGACGAAACCAAGTTTGTTGGAAAGCTAGCGACAAGGGCTAACACAATCTTGATAGAAATACCAATAATAAGCAAATGATAAAAGGCCCAAAAGAAAATGGTGAGAACCCTTCCTCGAATAAGACCGGTAAAACCTCCAACACCGAAAACATCATAGAAGACGCATGCAAACTCCGTTTTTGATGAACTCAAGCTTGTCATCAAGATGACCATAAGCTCTAAGACTCACAAAGAGAAACAAACAAGAACCAAGAAACATGATGCAAGGATGCAATGGTTTGAGCTCTCGAAGAACGATACGATCAAGCTACTCACTTGAGAGCCCCCCTTGATAGTACGGCTATCGATCCTATAACCCGGTCTCCCAACTACCACCATGAGACCGGTAAAATAGAAAACCTATCAAGGGCAAACCTTTGCCTTGCACATGATCCACTTGAGATAGATGATGACGATCTTGACTCCCTCAAGTTGGACCACCTTTCTTGATTGCGTTGGCTCGATGAAGACTAGATGATTGCTCCCCCATAGTCCACTATGGGTGAGCCACTCTTCGGCACATCTTCACAAGTCCATTGACACCACAATGGATGGCAAGATCCAAGCACTTGATCTCTTCGTGATGCTCCACTTGAACTTGCACACGGCAATTTTGATGATGATCACCACTTGATGCCTTTCCATGGGTTGTATGATATCTTCCTCTTGGCGCAAGCCCATGGACATGTACCTAACCCCACATAGAACTCTCACATAGACCATGGGTTAGTACACAAAGTGCAATGGACAATGCTTACCGTACCATGGGATCACTTGATCCCCTCGGTACATCTTTTACGCTTTGTGAGTTGATCAACTTGATTCACTCTTGACTTAGTCTTGATCAACCTTGAATCTTTCCAACTCTCTTAGTTTGGATGATGTCTTGAAGGTAGACATGAATGATCACACAATCTTTTTCTTCAAGACATGCTTGCAATAAGCTCAACACTCACATGACCAATCTTGGGATAATTCCTTAATAGCACGGTGGTCATCACAAACTCTCCTTGAAACCAACAAATGGACTCCAAGAAAAGCCTATGGACAAACCCTTCAAATGTAACTCAAGGCAACCATTAGTCCATAGAGATTGTCATCAATTACCAAAACCAAACATGGGGGCACCGCATGTTCTTTCACCATCCTCATCAACTACGAGGGGGCCAGCGGGCCCATGATGTGGCGCTGACCCTAGGAGGCCAGACGACCTTCTTGACGTCCAAGACTAGAGGACGGTGACGCCCAAGACTAGAGGACAGTGACGCCCCAGATTGCATCTAGCATGTAAACTTTAGGCCTCTCCTGTCTATATAAAGGGAGGTCTAGGGTTCCTCTTGATCATCTATCTTCAGATAGGAGAACTCGCAGTAGCAACGTCATACACCATTATAACCTCTCACACGAGGTATCTCTCCACTATGAATAATCAAAACCAGTAGGACGTACCGTACTACTCTCCGGAGGCGCAAACCTGGATAAAACGCACGTGTCACCTCTGATCCATGACTTCCAGCTGTGCTCGGACCCCTACCGAGGGATCTAACGAGAATCTGCTCCGTCAGACGCCCTCCGGTAGATCTTTGCACCGGTATTTCATATATATTTCACAAAAAATCTCCGTAAAGTTTCGTCCAATTATGAAAACTTTTATTTCTGCACAAAATAACACCAAGGTAGTTTTGCTGAAAATGGCACCAGTTCGGGTTAGTTTCATTCGAATCATACAAATTAGAGTCTAAAACAAGACCAAAAGTGTTTGGAAAAGTAGATATGTTGGAGACGTATCACTACGGAATGTGAATTACCATAATAACTACTGTAACTAAACTAGAATAATTCTAAAACTGAAGAACGATGCGCAAATGTGCATGCACACATATACACTACCTATATGAGTGACTTAAAACTAAGCCAATAGATCTTGGGATTGACAAAGTCACGACGGGCATCTTGTAGTTGATGGGCATGTTGTCTCTCACCCGCTGATGTAACAAGGCCTTAAAGTCATGTATAAACCCAGAACGAACACATGTGACAAGGTTAGAACTTGACTTGGGTATCCAGTTGAGTTATGCTCAGTTGGCACACTAATCCAAACTCAAATCAATGCAATCGCCTTTTGTTATCATGTCAGATAACATTTGCTTTATTGCATAAGGAGATCGAGTTCTCCCTTAGAACGAAATATGTGAGTGAAGTTTGGTTGGAGTGAACATTTGGGATATGTGGGACAATAAATAGGAAGGACTAAAAAAATCTAACCATTACTAACTTTATTGTACATCTTGGAAGCTTCGAGGTGATCAAATCAGAAATTCTAACGCGAACAAAGGTAACAACTTTCAGACGCTTCATACAGCCCCACCAGAAAGCATTTGGAAGCTTCAAGGTGTACACCTGGACAATGTCACACTATGGTGTTCCTTGATACGTCTCAAACGTATTGACAATTTTTGTATGATTTGTGCTATACTACTATCAATTATAAACACTTGGGGTATACTTTTATTGAAATTTATCAGACTAACATATTAATCTAGTGCCCAGTGCCAGTTCATGATGGATGGAACCCAGTTGTCGGTCATCCAAAAGATAGGATCAGTCGCATGACCTACTGTCGGCTGAGTCCTATGATACCCGACTGCTAGTGCTACTTATTGCATGTGTAAGGCTGGTCATATAGGGAGTAACTTAGCAAGTAACATAACACACCTCAAGAAAAGTTTGCTTACATGGCAATGTATTTAATGAGGAGAGAGATGGTTGAAGTAACATAATACTCCCTCCGTTTTTATTTACTCCGCATATTAGAGTTGACTGAAGTCAAACTTCTTAAAGTTTGACCAAGTTTATAAAAAAGAATATAATTATTTACCGTAACAAATCTATATAATGTGGAAGTACATTTGATAATGAATCTAATGGTGTTGATTTGTTATTGTATATGTTAATATTTTTTGTCTATAAACTTTGTCAAAGTTTATAAAGTTTAACTTTGATCAAAGCTAATATGCAAATGGAGGGAGTATGTTACTATAACATAACACATCCCAAGGCAAACTGAGTCTACATCTTAATAATGATGGCTTGCATGATGCCACATTACTCCCACTAGAAAGGTAGTAACATAGACTAGTAACATATGTAAAGAGGAGGTGCCAGTTGACGTTGCGCGTGCATCAATTTTCCGACGCCGAAAAACATGACCGAGGAAGGGAAATGTTTGGAGAGATGGACATGACAGCGGTGGTGCGGTGGAAGAAACGGCTTGGAGAGGACCGAATGGCGAGGTTGTGCAGCAATGAAACTAGGCACGAACGGCGAGAGACATTGACATGGCAGAAGGGCGACGGGGGAGGATCGACGGCGGTGGGCAGAATCGCCCTTTCTAGTCAGTCAGGAAATAGAAGGCCCGAACACTCGTAGGCACGAACAGAGATATGGCCATATACACACGTGATGGGCCACACACACACAAAGATACACCCGAAACCACATTTGGCGATACATACCGATCAATCGTACATACCATTTTCTTCTCTCGTTGGCGGCTGGAACCCTAGCCGCCGCCAGGAGAGGCCGTTCTTTTAGGATGTTCATCGTCTTGGCTTCGCCCGCGAGGATGATGACGCTGAATAAAGATTCTTTGGATCCTTTCCTGACGAGGCCATCGGTCCTATGGTTGGGGATGGATTTGGAAACTAGTCTGTTCAAGCAAGGATGGTGTGGCGTGGCGGCGGCATCCTCGTGGTGGACATTTGTCCTCGGGCTCCGTCGTTGCGACTGCGTTTCCTCCAGCGTCGGCGCAGAGCTTGGGAGGTAGTCTAGAAGCGGATGCAGATTGTGGTCTGCATTGATGACATCTGGAAGACGAAACATGTGCTGGGTTCGTGGTTTGTGGATGGCTGGTATGATTTCCTCCATCGGCATCTTAGTTGTGGTGGGGTGCCATGAAGTTCGATGACGTGTCCGGGGTGTTGCCCCGGTCTGCTTCGTTCAACGGCAAAGGCTTTCACTTTTGATGAGCCACCTTGAATGACGGCAAAGTTGCATATCAGCGATGAAGCCGCGTCGAGTTCGGGTGAGAAGGTGATCCGTCATTTTGTTCTTCGGTGCCTGCTGTCTTCGGTGGCTGTTCTCCGGAGTCAGGCGACGGGCGTTGGTGTTAAGCTCGAAAATGTTCTGCTATCTTTTCAATTTTGTCTTGTCGGTCTTTACGTGACTTTTAATCTTTATGATATGAATGCGACCCGTGTTATCACGAAAAGAAAAACACGTATGCTGATCGCGCCCACCACCACCATCTCTACAGAATACGGAATCGGCATGGCATCCCATCAACTAGGCGAGGCCGTAGCGTAGCATAGGCCCCGTCCGTGGTGACCACCACGCACGCACAACGCAGCATAACGCAACGCACCGCCGCTGCTGCATCACCCGTGTCTGCCTCGGGAAACCCAGCCCCCCACCACCCCGTTCCTCCACTGCTCGCTTCAGCGCCAAGCCGGAGAAGGAGGATCCGTCCCCGGCCCCCAAGGCAAGGCCAGGCCAGGCCCAGCCCCAAAGTCGCCGCCGAATCGTACGTCGGGGGAAAACAGGTGGTCGGTGAGCATCAGCAACGGACCGGAACGAAGCGAAAAACAAAAATAAAAGAAGGCGAGGGCGAGCGCGGAACGAGCGATACGCATCGAACGGGGAGACCGCGAAAGCGACGCGACGCGACCCGTCGAGGAGCCCCCCGGGAGACAAAAGGCGGGCGAAGAAAGTAAGCGGTATTTTGCGCGAGGGGAAAAAGGGCCCCCGCGAATGGGAAATGAGGGAAAAGGGGGCAAAAACGAAAAAAGAAAGGGGAAAATGGGAGGAGAAAAGGGGAGAGGGGGAACGACTGGATGAGGTCACTCCACTCCCGCGGTCGCGCTCCTCTCCTCACAATTCACACCCGAACAAAAAGAAGGAGGGAGGGACGCGTAAAAGGGAGCGGAGCGTCAGGTCAGGGGAAGGGGAGGGGAGGAGGAAAAAAATGGACGGGAAAAAACACCCGAAGCGGGCGCCCCGGGCACACTGGCACCATGCACAGTGCGGGCGGAATTGTTACGCGCACCACCGCCGCGGATGATGCTCCGCTCCCGTCCACTTGTCGTCAACACACACACACACACACAAGCGTTTTCTTTTCCTTTCCCATTTGATTTTTGCCTACCAAGACTACTAGACCAGGTCTCCGTTTTGGAGAGCGAAACGAAACGAAATGAAATTCTAAAAAGAGCGTTGCTATTACCTGCTCCCTCCGTGATTCATCACCCGTATCTAGATAAATATCCATATCGACGGAGGTAATATCCGTAACTAGATTCATTGTCGTATCAATTTTATCGAACACACTCTACCGTAGCTGTTCGGTCCTAAAAACACAAGCAAGAACGGGAAAAAATATTACAGAGTCGAGATGTCATGAGTCTTTTGATCTCATGATGAGGCTTTACAGACATAGTTCTTTGAATGATCCATGGAAATTGTAAAAGATACAAGGTGCATGTAACAAAAAAAGAAAATAATAATAAGAGAATGAAAATACTAGACCGGATCAGGCATGCCACTATGAAAACTGAGGTGTAAAAATAGCTATATGTAGTTTTTTTTGGCTTGTCTCAACGCTTTTGGCCGCCTGTCTTCCACTAAAACAGTGCATTTGACTTCTGATCGTGGAAGATAGTTGTGGACATCACTCCATCTATACACGCCATAAACGACGAGATATGATAGTGAAACGTATATCTCATTAGTGCACCTTTCTACGCCTCATCTCTTCGCTTTCTGGCATCTATTGCCTTGCATCCCGCGACCTCTTTCGGGGCCTCATCTCTTCGCCTTCTGGTATCCATCGCCCCGTGTTTCGCGCCCCCCTTTCAGCGCCTCGTCTCTCCACTTTCTGGCATCCATCGCCCCGTGTTTCGCGCCACTCTTTCGGCGCCTCATCTCTTCGCCTTCTGGCACCCATCGCCCCCGCGTTTCTCGCCCCCCTTTCAGCAGCGTCTCATCTCTCCGCCTTCTGGCATCCATCGCCGCCGTGTTTCGCGCCCCCCTTTCGGGGCCTCATCTCTCCGCCTTTTGGCATCCATAGCCCCACGCCCCCCTTTCAGCGCCTCATCTTTTTCGGGTGTTATCCTCTATCTCCTCGCAGCCCACCGGTCGCACGCAAATCTCCAGCTCACCATTCTTGTCGACATCCTTCTCGGTTTCTCCGCCAGACGTAACTTCCGCTAGCCCCACACCCTACCTACCCCCTTTTTCTTCAATGCCGCCATTGACCATCGCCTTTCCCACCACCGACACCCCCGTCATCTCTATCTACACGCATAAATGACATGCGAAGGATAAAACCCAGCCGAGCGGCGCCGTGTCCGCCACCCCTCGTCAAAGTTCTTTCCATCGAACATGGTTATAAATACTGAGGTCCGTCGGCAAACTCATCACCAGAAGATTCAAGACATGAAAGTCGGTGAGTAAACTACCTTCCCTCTCCTAGCTGCAAAATTAACAAGTGTTCCATCCTTTCAAGTTGAAACCAACACAACATAGTAAAAACACAGTTGCAAAGATGGCCCTGAATTTTCTTTTGGGGTTAAATTCACCTGTTTTGCTCTCCCATGCCCTTGCCGTGATCATAATTTTAAAGCAAAGCGCTGCAATTTCGCCGGGTAGAAAAAGGGGAATAATGGCATGAGCGGGCAGCGCGCGTGCAACGCGCGGGTGCACGTAGCAGGCCGCGCACCGAAAAAGAGAGCGAGAGAAAGGGGGAGAAATAAATACAAGGGGCAGCGGCAGGCAGGGCGCCTCCTCTCTCTCCCTCTGTATCCTGCACACACCGCCACCGATCACTCGCCGGAGCCCCTCCCCCAATGGCCGCCGCCGCCGCCGCGATCGCGTGATGGCCGACCCAGCCGCTCGCCGAAGATGGACGAAGCCGGAAGGGCCTCCGCTCCCGCGGTGGTGACGGTCACGGCCTCCGCCGCCGCCCCCTCGCCTCCTCCTCCCCCGCCCCCCGCCACGGCCACCGCCGCGGCCGCCGACCCGCCATCGCCCGACCCTGACGCTCTCTATGAAGGTTAGGGTTTCCGTGGCTCCTCTCCCCGCCACGCCCGAGCGCCCGGGCCGTTTTGGGGAATTGGGGTTATAATCGGAAGCTAAATTCCGCGCCGTAGGTTAAGCTCGGATGCTCGGCTTTACCTTTTTTGTCTGCGCAATTTCCTGCGGAATCAGTGGGCGTTCTCACGGTATCCTGCCATGGATCGGGGAGTGGTAACCCCAGCGGATTTTGGCGGTGACTAAAGCTATCGTCTTGCGTATATCCCTGTCGGCGCGGAATTGGGGTTTTTGAGGGTGATTGATCGTGTCAGACCGCGACGCTGTTACTTTCCATGTTTTGCATGCTGTTACTTGTAGAATGTGGATACTCTGTTGGCGCTTAAAAATCAATCCGCAAACTTGTTGATCCAGATTTTAATCAGTTTTGTGTGTGCGTGCAATGCAGAGGGAATGTGGCAGCAGATGGCCATGAGCAGCGGCGCCACTATGCAATCTGGGCCATATCCTGTGCGGCCAGGGGAACCGGACTGCACCTACTACCTCAGGACTGGATTGTGCAGGTTCGGCATGAGCTGCAGGTTCAATCACCCTCAGGACAGGAATACGGTGACTAAACATACCTCTCCCAGCTGTTGTTTCCATTCTGCTTTGTGTCACATGTTCACAATCGTCAGGGTTACGTTTTGTACATTCTCCAATATGTTCAGTCCTCATGTAGTACATAAGCAGGACTGTAAAATGAATACGCAATTAGTAGAAGGGAAACATCTTGTGTTGATTTGTTCCTATTGCACCGTGGAGTCAAATGTAGTAATTTTGACCGAATTTAATGCAAATCATTAATGCGCAAAATGCTCAGTATCATGATTCATATGACCACCTTTAGATAGTTAAGTGCTTTCTCATTCGAAGAAGGCACATAAATATCCTAGCATCAGTAAGTACGTTTTGATAAAAAGTTTTTAGCTTGGTGAGGGTCAACTAGTCTATGATTCCCTGTACTTTTCCATTTTCATTGGATAAAGTTTGCTATATGTTAGTCATGTGTCATAGTAGATAGAATCCACTTTTCTTTTGGATAATTGTCACCAGTATGCCACTTTCTTTTGGATTATTCACGATTGCCACCGGTGAGCTGCATATTATTCTGTTCCTTAGAGGCATTACAGTACTAACTGCCAATTTTCTGTAAAACCTCTTTATATACTTATTGTTCTTGCTTCATCTCACATTTTTCTTAACTGACCTGCTTATTGTCAGGCTATTGCCTCTGCCAGAATGAAAGGAGAATATCCTGAGAGGGTGGGACAACCTGAATGTCAGGTAATTATATTTAGGAACCGTTTGTTCTTTCAGAAGCTGCTGTTTTGTCATAGATTTTACTTGGATTCATGCCATGCTGCCTTGGTTAACAATATCAGCAGTGTCATATACTCATGTGTGGCTTGTTTTCTGCTTATGCGATGCGTTGGAGCAATTATTATCTTGTTAAAAAATGCTTAGTGAAACATGGGGAGAAATGTGGGTCTTAAATTTGGTTGATGCTTTTATATAGGTTGAAAAAAAATAGTTGTGGTTCATATGAGGACTTTGTAATTTGTAATTCTCCTAATTCTTTCTTCAGTGCTTGCTTGTAAGGATTGATTATCATGTGACAACCAAACCATTCAAGATAACTGTTACAAGAATTTGTAGAAGTACTCATACAGCAAGAAAATAACCTCTAGGTGATTTAGCTTCAGTGTTTGTCAGGATGATAACCACAATTTCGGAGTGCCCTTTGTAATAGTACAGGGTATTACTATTTGTTTCCATGGCATGTTTGTAGAGTCTATCTTGCAATCTACAAGCAGTATAATTTTAGCATTTTATGCCTTGCTGGACAAGTGTTGAACTGATAGAATTTCTTGACGTTTGGGCCTACGTGCAGTACTATCTGAAGACTGGAACATGCAAGTTTGGACCTACGTGCAAATTCCATCACCCTAGAGAAAAGGCTGGAATCGCAGGAATGGTGCAGCTAAACACATTGGGATATCCACTTCGACCGGTTAGTTGTTTACTGTTAGTAGAATATTTAATTTGTCCATCCTTTTATATATTTTTCTGCATGTTGTACTGAGCTGAAATCTTTTTTTCTTGTTGTAGAATGAAAGGGAGTGTGCATACTACTTAAAAACGGGACAGTGTAAATATGGGAATACATGTAAATTTAACCATCCAGAAATTTTCAGTGCGGTGGCTTCTTCACGTGGTTCCCCTATTTATCCTCCTGTACATAACTCTGGAAGCACTGGTCCACATTCCTATACTGGAACAATGGCAAGCTGGACTTATCCAAGAGGTTCTTTCATTCCAAGCCCTAGATGGCAAAGTCCTTCAAACTATACACCGATGATTGTACCACAGGGTCTTGTTCAAGTACCAAACTGGAACTCATATCCTGTAAGATCATCTCATTTCATAGTAACGCAATGTAATGAATTTTCTCTTAGTCATGATGTGTTTATCTGGTTATTTCCTAGACCAACAGGGGAAAACATAAGAAATACATCAGTTTCAAGTCTCAACTTTTAACTTATCCTTTGATCCTTTGTTTTATGTCATGGCTCTGTTTATATGACCTGTTTATACTTGCATTATGTTGCTAACTTGAATTGCTATTGCTATTGTGATAATGATATGCTCAAAGAAAATAATTAAATCCAGTCGCAAAGGAGTCTATTCTATATGCATCTTGGAAAGCTGTCACTCAGCTTGGTCTATAATTTTATTTGACTTTAGCGATTTAGCTCTAATTTGTAAAATAAATAAATGTTGGAGTCTATATGTAGGGTTGATATTTGTGTTTTTTCTTATCTTTCAAGGGCCAAATGGTACCTGTTTCATCTCCTGAGAGCCGACTGCAGTCTCCAGGGGCTCAACAATACTATGGAACTTCCCGACAAGGTGAAGGCAGTGCAGGAAATCAGGGAATGCAATCACCCTACAGATCCAGTTCGTTTCCTGCACCTCAGTATGCACTGCAGAGAGAGAATGTTTTTCCTGAGAGACCTGATCAACCGGAATGCATATACTACATAAAGACTGGAGATTGTAAATTTGGTGCAGTTTGCAAATTCCATCATCCCCGTGTGCGTTCACAGCCTCCCCCAGACTGTATCTTGAGCCCAATGGGTCTTCCATTACGCCCAGTAAGTATATGGAATCCCTTCACTGTTTTTGCTTATCCTTAACTCATTGTCCATTATAGTTTCTCCACATGTTTTGAGTGTTGTACCGCCTTCATCATCCCACTGTGGTACAGTCTTAGTTAAGCAGTTGATCTACACATCTTTCCCTGAGTACAGATTTGAGATGAATTGTAGAACCGAAGATGCTTTATAAATTGTCATGTTTATTGGCTACACAACTGATTCTGCAATACCATATATTTCCTGATGTCGATGAGCAATTCTACAAACAAGAAAATCTCTTGTGTTAATTTACTAAACCATACTTGTCTTGGTTGCACACTATTTTATCATCAAATTCAGTGTTGAAGTCACAGTGCTAATTCCACTATGGTAGACAAAGATCAAGACATTGTTATAATCTGCCAATCTGACAGGGAAGAGATAAGTAGAGCACTTCCTCCATTTTTATCTACTCCGTATCAATGTCCTAAGTCAAACTTTGTAAAGCTTGACTTAGTTTATAGAAAGTTTTTATCAATATGTACAATACCGTATCAATGTCATTAGATTCGTCACTGAATATATTTTCACATCATATATATTTGCTACTCCCTCTGTTCACTTTTGTAAGTCGTTTAAGACAGCTGAAATTGAACTGTTTTAGGTGCTGTCTTAAATGTCTAAAAGGTCGTACAAAAGTGAATGGAGGGAGTATTATGAATCTTCACATTGTTTTCTATAAATCTGGTAAAAACAGAGGAAGGATCTCTGTTTAGCTATTATTTGGTTAACTCGGTGTATTTCCGTAGCTATTGAATGGATTGTTCTTAGCTAATTGTTGACACGGCCTGGTATTTCCTCTTGCATTTATATGCTTAGCTAATGATTTTGTGGCAGTTACTCAAACACTAGAGGATCTTTGCTGTTCCCAACGCACCTTTTGCTGTATCATGACGCGCCATCTTTTTCCGAGATTTTCAGGGGGAAGAGCTCTGCAAGTTCTACTCTCGCTATGGCATCTGCAAGTTCGGCGTAAACTGCAAGTTCGACCACCCGATGGCGGCTCCGATGGGGGTGTACGCGTACGGCTACTCGGCCTCGGCATCGCCCAACGCGCCCATGGGTCGGCGTCTCCTGGAGTCCCCCTCCGGGTCTGCGTACGCCTCCTAAGGCAAGGCTCCCTGGCATTTGACCCTACCTTGATTGATCTCGATGATGTATAAAAGCCATCGCGCGCCGTCGTCCCTCCCCCGGGCGCGCGCCCCGCGAATGTTCTCCCCCCTAACTCCCCGGAATCAAGTTCTGTAAAAATCGAGTTTGCTACCAGAGATGTACAGTTGTTATTTTTGTTAATGCGGGTCAGTGTTTGGATGGATGGAGAAGCCATTTGCTACCGAATGAAATAATGCTTGAATGCAGTGTTGAAATGTTGGCGTTGCTTCATCAGTATGGTTTCCTGACAGAGGTGATCTTTTTCTTTCTTTATTACTGCAGATCATATGTTTGCGTCATGCATTTAGTTTATCTAAGCTGAGTGGCATTGGTTAGTGGGTGCTGTGCTGGTTGGGCGTTGTTGACCTCAGGGCGGAGGGGGTAGAGGTAAAATGAGGTGCAGAGCAAAACTTGCCGCGGAATTCGGTTGGGGCATCGCCATCATGATCTTGTTGCCGAGAAAGTTTTGTGAGGCAACCGGGCGTCCCCCCAACGACCCAGGTTAAATGCGGGGGGTGATGATGATGATAAGGCGCCGAACCTGGTCCAACCACTTTTCTTGTTGCGGGGGTGTCGCATAAATGCCTGCCCCGAATTGTGGTGGCAACCGATTTGCCCTCCATCTCACGATCGTCGGTCTCATCCGCCTTCTCTTTTGTAAGTAGTAGCAGTGGAATCGTCCTAACCATACGGCACTTCCTCCCAAAGCTGCCGCACAAATTTTAATTTTATTCTTCTTCTTGACACTTGTGATGATGATCTAAGACAGTACTACAATTTTCCAAACAGAAGATGCCTGGTTTTTAATTCCTGACTGATGATCCGGTGCCCGTCCGTCCGCCCGTCCAGGTTTAACAACAGTGTCAATTTGTCCTGAACCCTTGCAAGATCGATCTCCCTGTAACAAACAGGATCGAAAACAGAATCATCATCTGCCGACGACGCCATCCCAGTGACCCATCAGCCTCGTCCACATCGAGATCCTATTCCTAGGCAGGCGGATCAGCAGCAATTATCACAGGCACTCGAAGATCTCGAGCGAGTATGAACGCGCCGAAGTCGATGGGGGGCGCGCGATTTCAACACGGACCGGCACATCATGTGCGTATTATTTACTGCCACTCCTGTATCCTGTTTTCTATACCAGCGTCCACTCGGGGACAAAATTACTGTTCTAACCTTTCTGGCAAACTAAATCCCGATTTGACCTCGGTTACAAAAAAATTTCGTTTCTGACCTTTTTCGGTGACGCCAAGGTCCCTGGCGTCTGGTTCTGAAAGCGCCAGGCCCTCCTGGCGTCGGCCCCGGCTCACATGCTGCCCTTTGCCCGATTGACTTCGGCGTGGCAAAGGGGCGAGACGCCAGGGACCTGGCGTCTGGCCCTAAGTGGATAACCCACCGGAGAGTGTGTGGGTCCCACCCCACACACTTTCCCAATCCACCGAGCTTGAAGAAGAGCTTCCCCCCTCTCTCCCATCCTCAAGCTCCCCTCAAATCCTCTCCAAAAGGTGCTTCCTTTAGGTGGATCTTTCCATCACTTTGTTGCTTGTGGTAATCTCCTCAAATCATCCAATTATTTTTGTTAAGTCTTTGTATTTTGGTTGCATTTTATACATGTTGGTGGAACCCTAGTTCATGTTTTCTCCCCTTTATGTTAGTGTGAATGGCTTGGTTAACTTTGATAATATAGTGCTATGCATGGTTTGTAGTAGGAATATATGTTTGTTGAGTAGAAATATTGGGGGTTAGGGTTAGTTAGTGATTAAGGTTAACTTTGCTTAGTGTGTTAATTAGTGATTAGGGTTAACTTTGCTTAATATAGTGCTATGCATGGTTTGTAGTAGGAATAATTTAGTGTTTATATGATTTGGATATAATAAGATGTATTTGGATAAACTCCAATTCTCATTGAAGTCTTAAATGCATTCATGTTACTTTTTAGATGGAGAGACTTGTTAATGTTCATTACATAGACAAGGAGGCATTCTTGAGTAACAATGCCGACACGGGTGAGGAACCATTGGTTTTTGATAGAAGCCCTAGCTATGCGGATGTTGTTGCAAAAGTGAGACAAGTCTTGAAGTGGATGGACACCAATGTTGATGTTAAGTTAATAGGAAGGTATGATGTTGGAGTTGGAGCCAAATCTCGCTTGAAAAGTATGCCTATCACCTCGGATTTGCATTGGGATGTATACAAGGAAAAAGTATCCCAATCGGAAGACAAGTCACTTGAATTGTTTGCCACCAAGGTTGAATCTCCTCGGTTTACCTTTGATTTGAACCGGCATGTCTCTTCCCAATGGATGACATGAGCGAGAGGACAATGGTGCCACATGTTGAGCATAGTGTTGTGGTTGATGCCCCAATGTTTATCCCCACCACGTCCCGTGTACCAACTATCAAAGCAAATGAGGTTGAGTTGTATGCCCCAATGCTTCTAGCCAACCACCAACTAGCCAAGCAAATGAGGTTGAGTTGTATGTCCCCAATGCTTCTAGCCAACCACCAACTAGCCAAGCAAATGAAGTTGAGGTGATTGCTAGTGAGGAGTAATTCAAGAGGATGAAGATGCTTATGATGACGACGAAGAGCAAGAGGAAGGGTTTCATGGCAATGATGTTGGTGACTTGGATGTGTACATAGCGCAAAAGGACATGGATCGTGACTTGCCTTTTAGGCGTCGATATGCATATGACTTCGGATGACGAGGTCCAGTTGAACAGTTGGACGAGGATGGATTCACAAAGGAGGAGAACCAAATCCACTTTGAGTGACGGGTTTACCAAAAGAACTCACTTGTTTAAAGATCTCAGCCTTGCCCATAAAGCTGTTGTTGACGGTGGAATGAGAATGACGGCGATTGAGCCAACACCATGCCCGGATCCGGGAGAACCAAGGGTGGACAATGAGGACGAGAATGCTTATTTGAAGAAAGGATTGAAGTTTCGAGCTTGCCTATGCTGAAGTTTTGGTTGGTGACTATGCCATTCAAACCATAGGCCAATTTATGTTGAGCACTCCGACATGAAGTTGCGCTACACCGTGGTGTGTGAGCAAAAGGAACGCACATGGAAGGTTCGTGCAAGAAAGCTTAAAGAAACCGAAGAATGGGTGTTAACAAGTTGTGATACCACTCATAGATGCAAACCGCCATCGAACGACTTAGAAAGACACACCGTCGACTCACATCTGAGTATCTTGGATACAAATGGATGAAAGACATAGCCTTTGATCCCACTTTGTGAAAGTGAGGTTTCTCATGCGACGGTGAAAAAACAATTTGGTTATGAAGTCAAGTATGGGAAGGCATGGAAGGCAAAGGCAAATGCTATTAGGATGTTGTACGGTGGTTATGAAGAAGCATACAACCAGCTCCCAAGGTTGTTGGCTGCCATTGCACATAGGAACCCGGGCATGTTTCATGTGGTCGAGGATCACGAGGGAGTGTTCCACCGTGCCTTCTGGAGTTATGGACAATGTGTGGGGCGTTTGACATTGTCGTCCGGTCTTGTCTATAGATGGCACGTTCTTGACCGGTAGATATAAGGGCACACTAATGGTAGCAATGGCGCACTCATCAAACGACAACGTGTTGCCGTGTGCATTTGCTTTGGTGCCTTCCGAGCACCAAGACAACTGGGAGTGGTTCATGGGTCATGTTAGGCACAACGTGATTGGGGCTAGGGAGGTATGCATCATATCGGACCGACATCATGGCATACTCAAGGCAATGGACATTGTTATTCCAGATTTCCAAAGCTTCACCACGATGGTGCATGAGGCATTTCGTGGCCAACTTTTACGGGCATGTAAGAGCAAGGAGCTCAAGAAAGACCTTACCCATGTATGTGTGGCCTTCACCACCCAAGGTTTCGATGCTCGGTACAACAAACTCTTTGCAGCGGTGAGCGAAGGGGAAAAGACTTCTTAACTAGGAATTTAAGCGAGAAGCACAAGTGGGCAGCGCTCATGACGATGGTGGTTGGCGATATGGTGACATGACGAGCAATCTCGTAGAATGTTTCAACAATGTGTTGAAGGGTGCTCGTGCTTTGCGGTGGCGCAATAGTGGAGTACACCTTCTTCAAGCTTAATGAGTACTTTCAGAGGCATTCAAGAGACGCAAAATGGATAGGTGAAAAAAGGATTATCCGGAAAAGGTTGATGAATGGTTGCGATTACAAGCAAGCAAGTCTTCACGGCAACAAGTTATCGTATTCGATAGACTTGAAATGATCTATCAAATTGATGAGCCGGTGGCACAACACGAGATGGTAGACAATATGGTGGTGCTGCATTTGAGGTGAAATCAAGACTTCGGTGGTGTCGGTCGAGAGGCCTAGTAAGTATCATTGGCCATGCTCGCATTTGATAACGGCGCGAAGGCGAGAAACATACATGTTAATGATGGAAAACCGTGAGGATGCAAGAGTTCCATGTGGAAGCTACTAGGTTGACATGGGCGCCAAGATTTCACCCTTTCTTGGACCAATCACGTGGCTTGAGTACCATGGCCCTCATATTAGGCCGACCCTCTTACAAGGTGGAGACTAAGGGTAGAAGGAGAACTAAGAGGTTCGGGGTGATATGGATGACTTGGCTGGATACACGGCATGAAACAATTTGGTAGCGGTCATTTCATGGAGGCTCTGACATTGTCAACTGTGGGGTGTGCGGTGAAGGGGACACAATGAGCGGACATGCTAAAATAAGAAAAACAAAAAAGAAAAACAAGTCGTGGAGGCGGCACCGATGGTGAAAGAGGTGGAAGAGGTGGCGGTGGTGATGGTCGAGGAAGCACCAAAGTCGAGGAGGTGGTAGTGGTGGTCGTGGAGGAGCACAAGTGCTAGAGGTGCTAGTGTTCAGTAGAGGGAGCACAAGTGCTAGAGGTGGTGGTCGAGGAGCACAAGTGCTAGAGGTGGTGGTCGAGGGAGCACAAGTGCTAGAGGTGGTGGTCGAGCCGGCACAAGTGCTAGAGGTGGTGGCCGTCGAAGAGGAAGCACAAGTGGTAGAGGTGGTCGTAGAGGAATGGTTGATAATGGATCGGCCTTCGGTTTTTTGCTTAATCCAGATGGTTGATCTAATAATAATGGTATATTATTTGTTCATACAATTCCTAGCATTTATTCATTTATCAGATTTATGCATTTGCTCTCTTTATGTCTTGTGCTAACAATTGTTCTTTTTGTAGGCATGGCTTCATCCGGTTCCAGGACGAGGCCGCCGTGCGCGGACCAAGAGGACATGCCGAAGACGTGGTTGAAGGCCAGTTTGGACAAGGAGAAAGAGAAGGATTTGGCCACACCACCATGTTGGTGTGGTGATGTTTGCAAGCTGAAGGTGTCCACTGACCGCAACAAGTCATGGACGAAGGTAGAAGGTTTTTCGTGTGTCCCAACTATGCACATGATCGTCGAAGGCCAACTAACGCATATGACATACCACCGGTATGTTAGGTGTACATATAAAAAACATCAACAAGTTGTCACTCATATGTCTAACAAAATCATGGTTTATATGTAGTCCCCTCCTCCACTTTGCAAGTACTTCACTTGGATAGATCACGAGGTACCAAAAGATGTCCAAGAGGACCAACGTGCAGATTGGTTACGGAGGCAGCGCCGATTCGAGGAGTCCTTGGCACGGGGATTGGAGCGGGAGCGTCGTGAGATGGAGGCTCGTGAGCGCAAGAAGCGTGAGGAAGAGAGGGCACGCAAAGAGAAGGCGGCTCGTCAGGAAGAGAGGGCAAGAAAACTTGCAAGGGCTCGCGATGCACGAGAGGAGGACGAGGCACGTGACAAGAAGGGAAAGTGGCCCCGTACTACTCAGTAGACAAATGGAAAGGCACCGGCGTCCATGATGAACTGTCGAGACTTTGTTTAATGTATGAACTTATTATTAGAGACCTTGTGTGTTCATGAACTATTTCTGTCATTCGAGTCTGTTTGAGATTATGTGCAAACTATGTTCGTCATTCGAGACTAGTTAGTATGCTTCGTTCATATTTTTGGGTGACAGTAGGATGCTTTGTTCTTATTTAACAGTGTTTGCTAATTGTTGCTAAGCAAAAACTTTAACAAGCTTTCTGCAAAAACAACAGGCCCACACCCAGACGCCACGGTGCCTGGCGTCTGGCTGGCGACGCCGAGGACCTGGCGTCGCTTCGCTTTCTTCATAGCAGTGACCAGGTACCGCCGTCTGGTGTGTCTGATGGACAACCAGACGCCAAGGTTCGTGGCGTCTGCCATCCACACCTAGACGCCAGGGTCCCTGGCGTCTGGACAATTCGCTGCGCTGCAGTGACCAGACAGCCGTGCGGTGTGTCGCGCAAGTTAGCGAGCGTGAGCCGACGCCAGGTTCATGGCGTCTGGTCGTCGATGACCGACGCCAAGGACCTGGCGTGCGGCTTGTTATGCTCACGCAGTCACCGACAAGCTATGCGGTGTGTCGACCCACACCTGCACGCCAAGGTCCTGGCGTCGGTGTCCGAAATGCATTCTTGTCGATGGATAAGATTGAGTGGATAAGATTTTGGGCCCACCTCATCCATTCATCTCCACCTCTACCCTCTCATTTCACTCATATCCACCCACTCTCACCTCTAGCCACCTAACGTGACTCCCTCGTCCAAAGCACCCCCTCGGATCTCTCACAAATCGGTCCGGTTTTACCGTTGGATCTTTAGTATTTCGAGACTACAAGGTAAATCAACTCCACCCCATTTTTGGTTGGTTTAATTTATCATACCTTTGTGAAAACCCTAGTTTGTTTAATGTATCTAAAAGATTTGTGTGTTGTAGATGGCTAACTAAACTCGGTGGGTGCTCAGCCACATTGTTCATGTGCATGGCTTGTCTCCATGTATTGTGGAAGTTAGTCAAGGGAACTAACTTTCGATTGGTTGAAGACTAAATTCATGTTGAAGCAAGGGTTGAAGGAAGATGATTTTGTGTACTACGTTAGCGGGAGGAAGGCGAGATGGCCCCGGGACGAAAAATTGGTTGACATATCGATGATGACAAGATTCAAGAAATGCTGGAAGAATGGAAGTGGAAAAGGGTTGTTGACTTGCATTGCTACAGAAACCGAGTTATATGTGATGTCCATCGTGGTCATGAACTAGTTATGTCATTCTAGACATTGTATGATGAACTTCTCATTCGAGACTATTTGCATAGTAATTTGAACAATGTTTGTAATTTGCTATGTCATTCGAGACATTGTATTGTAGACCATCGTGGTCATGAACTAAGTTTGTCATTTGTCAAATATAATGGTATGAAATGCTTATGTATGTGTGTTATTCGAAACTACAAGTGAAAAGGCAAGAATTATTCGCACAGACCAGACGCCAAGGACCTCGGCGTCGCTCCCCTACTTCCCCCATTTACGGTGTCGTGAGACAGCCAGACGCCAAGGACCTCAAGGCGTCGGTCCTCAACATACAACTGGGCGCCAGGGGACCTCAGCGTCTGGTCCTCGACATACATCCAGACGCCAAGGACCTCAAGCGTCGGCTCCTGTGCATATGAAATGACTAAATGCAGATTTCATCATTCATGTCAAACATTCATATAAACATTCATTTAAATGACTAAATCACAGAAACAACAATTACCATAAATCACATCATTCATTCATGTCAACAAGTTCATAGCAACTTCACGAATCCGGTGCAACTTAATTGAACGGCAACTAGTTCATGAAAAGAAATGACAACAAGTTCATATGGAAACAAACTAGAACGAACTCGTTGAAACAAACTACAACAAGTTCACTTCTTCCTTCCTCTCTTTGCAAGTTACGCAAGTGTATGCTCCTCCTCTTCGCTAGACTCATGCTCCTCCTCTTCGCTAGCCTCCTCCGCCTCTGCAGCAATGTTGGACTTATATCTTTGCATTCCCGAGCATAAATTGATGAGGATACTCCGGACTATGGAATTGAGTGTTCCATATCTTCTTTCTACCTTTCGGCCCGTGTCTTAGCTATTGCTTTGCCTTTTTAGAGCGGGCATTGCCTTGTGTCGGTTGTGTAACTTTGTGATGGTTGTGGAGCATCAACATCATACTCATGATCCTCTTGATGTGTTGCATCATACTCATGCTCATCATGATGTGTTGGCTCCTCTTGATGTGTTGGCTCCTCTTGATGTCTTGGCTCCTCCTCATTGACCTCCTCCTCTATGTCCTCTTCGTTCGGACATAACGCCGTTTATTAGCTCTGGCGGCGCTGCTACATGGTGCATACACGTCACTGGACTGAGCACCATGGCAAGAAAGCATAGCTGCCATCTTATGGAACCGCTTCTTGAACCTGCGACAACACAAAAGATGATATGATATGAGATGCAAATAACTAATCCGCGAAAAAACTTTTATAATATATTGCGACTAACCTCCATCGTGCTCCTAAGAGTCCTCTCGGATAATGCACCACCGGTGGATGACTCGAGGCAACATTGGCATCGTTGGCCTTGAAGCAACTCTCTCCCCTGCAATTCATGAACACACCAAACTTATGTATTTGAAAGAAGACAACATGATGCAAGTATTTTAGAATAGGTCAAACAGCCTACCATTTCGTCATGCATCGGTGCGTAGTCAACATGAGCCCCTCTGGTGTCTCTCACGGCCGTGTTGAAGGTATGATAACCTTCGCAGTCTCCGGTCTTGAGACACCAACTCCGACCACTCCTCGTGAGTCCAACTCGGCTTCAGCTTTAACAGTAACGATCCGCATACCACACTTGATACTTCGATATCTTGGTGATTGTGAGGTCTATTCTCTGATTGCACTAACGTGTCTCTTTGATTCCAAATTTCTATCCACGCACGGTGTTTGTTTGCCCAATCCGATATATCCCGATTGTTCCTTCGATCGAACCTACAAATGATGCAGGACAAAGCATTAGCAAACATTGACTTATTCAATGCTCTACTACATACTCAAGGCATGCTTGCTTACCGATGAGAGATAGCATTTCCTCCTTGCTCTCCTCAATTGGAATACCTTGTCTTTTTCCAAATTGTCTTGCCACACGATCTACAAAGTGCCACTCATTGCGAAGAAGCATATCATTGGGCACCTCGCCCGCCAAAGATGGCTATCACGCGTGCACATCTCATTAAGATCAAAGTCACGATCTTCCACATAAGGCAACCAATGTACCGCAAAACAAAGAGATACATTGTTAGCTACATACATAAGTTTCATTCTTGACTAAATTTTATCTCATCGAACTTCTCATAACCTCTTTCGTGATCAAGGTGTCCAAATTCGTTCATATAGCACTTGTATCGCACATGCGAGCTTCCTGTGTACACTGTCACTTGTTCCCAATAGTAAGCAAGCGTAGGGCGCCGATATGGATCATCATCATGCAACCCATCATGATTACCCCGTGGGTTTGCAAGGAGGGGGTTCTTCAAATCGGGCCGTCCAACCGGGATCCGCTCCCACATCCACACGGATAGGCTCCAAACAAACCCAGACAATGAGGATGAACCTCCCTTCCTCCGACACGCCAAGTCAAGCTGCAATCAAACAAACATGTTAGATATGGAGGCGCATGACAAATGCAAGATAAATGGTTGCAAATATCTCTTACCTGACGATACAAATATGCTAGTGCGGCGAACCCGGCTATCTTGGGTATCCCGGTTGTTAAGTGGCTCCAAGAACATCCAGAGGGCTGAGTTCCCAGTTGCATCTGAGAAGACTACCTTGGTTAGTACATACCAAAGATAGGCCCGCGCGTACTGCTGCACAACCACATCATTGGCATCCTGAGGGCACGGGTTGGTGTTTCCTCGACCAGTTTTAGCCAAGAATGCCTCACTTTCGCGGATCGGCCTTGCCTTCTGAGGGCCCTCGGGCTGAGCGCCAATTAAATCGGCGATCCGTTCTGCCAATTACCCACACCGACACGACCGGTAACAGACTTGTCCGTTGATAGGAAGGCCGCTTATCATAGCCATGTCCTGTAGGGTCATCGTCATCTCCCACATGGAAGGTGGAAGGAGTGAGTCTCCGCCTCAACGATCCACAAGTGCGGTCGGTATGCGTGGTTCACCGTGGGTAGCGTCGCTTAAACCGCAACACGAATGGGAGAAGACCCAATCTCCGAATGTAAGGCTCATACTGCGGTCGTAATCAAAGTCATCAATGGAATGACCCTCATGCGCATAGCAACTACAACCTGCAAATAAAGTGATGTTTTAATCAATACAAGAACACAAATGAGAAAGAACGAAAATTTATAAGTCTTGCTTCTTACATTGCCGTTCTCAATGGCACGAGCACGATGCTCCTTATCCCACTCATCGATTAATCCGTCATACCAAGGTCCCTCATTATCCGCCATCCTACAAAACAAATCACAAACATCTATTAATACATAAACAATATCAAACAATTTGCTTCTCCAAGTTTATGCCATATGAAACACCATTCTTATCAAAATTAACCACATCATTTCTTTCTTCTACATATGCACACATATCATCTAGAGAACCAAATTTCATCATGAAATAAATTTCATAATCATCATCCGCCATTCTATTGAACAAATCATGTCACACTTAATAATCAAATTTCATCATCTCTTTTGCAAAAAAATTGCCTTCTATATATTCAACTATATTTTCATACCACTTCACACATATAATATTTTATCTAAATATATTTGCTTGCCAAAGTTGTCTTCTCGATTCAAACAAATATTATGCATATATAATCAACATATAGCTAATTTACTAGCATATATGCATATATCATCTATAATTCAAAAAAAATTCATCTATCAACTACAAACATCTAGCAACTACACTACCTACCAAATCATCTATCAACTACAAACTATTTCCTAAAACAAAGAAGCCATCTACTAATCTAACATCACCTAATGTGAAATAATGCATCCAACAAAAGAGGGAAAAGCAAAACAAATTGGAGGAATGGGGAGAATACCTCAAAGAAGCTTGGGGGCTCGGATCCACAACTTTGGGTGGAGGATTAGGTAGATCAAGGGATTGGTGTGAGGGAAGAGGGCGAAGGAGAAACTCCTCTGTTCGTGCGCCGCAGGAAGAAAGAAATGTGGGTGGGTGGGCTCGGCCATGAGGTTATCCACTTATCGGGGCCAGACGCCAGGTCCTGGCGTCTGGCCCTTTGCCACGCCGGTCAGTCAATCGGCAAAGGCGGCAGCAGCGGTTAGGGGCCGACGCCGGACCTGGCGTCGCCAGAACTCCAGACGCCAGGGACCTTGGCGTCACCGAAAAAGGTCAGAAACGAAAATTTTTCAGAACCGAGGTCAAATCGGGATTTAGTTTGCCTTAAGGGTCATAACAGTAATTTTGTCCTCCACTCGGTGCGGTGCCCACCCGGCGAGGGGGGTGACGACGGGCGTGACGGCAGCCAGCCGGTGAGTGAGCCAGCGTAGCGTACCGTAGCCTGCCTTTCTACGAGACGAGATCTCGCCCTCCCTCCCATCCCAAGTCGTCCGTCGTCGGCTACTGCCACTTCCCCCGAAAAGGACCTCACTCCCTCGTCCCCCAGCCCTCCCCGCCCGCTGCACAGTCCAAATCCCCGCTCCGGCCGGCGACCGACCGAGGATGCCCGCCTCCATGCCCAAGCTGCTCTTCCTCCTCCTGCTCCTCCTCCTCGCCGCCGTGGCCGCCCACTCTTCCCCGGTAAGCGCGTCACTCAACAGCTTTCCTCTGCCCAATTCCGCGAATCTTGGCCCTGACATTGCGCTGCAGGTCGTCCCGGATGCGGAGGGCGCGCCCGCGTCCGACCCGGCGGCGGTGCGCATGGTGCCGATGGCCCCGGCGGGCGGGGCGGGGTTCAGCGGGGTGGTGCTGAACGAGACGCGGCGGCGGCTGGGGAGCTTCCAGCTCTGCGCGCCCTGCACCTGCTGCGGCGGGCCCAGGGGCGTCTGCGTCCTCTCCCCGTGCTGCTACGCCATCAACTGCAACATCCCCAACCGCCCCTTCGGATTCTGCTCCTTCACGCCCAGGTCCTGCGACTGCCTCCACTGCAACGTCTGAGCTGAGCACCCCTCCGCTGCCGACTGCGATGAATGAGGGTAATGTTGAGAGCGATAGTAAGTATTTTAGAGTGATGAGGGTGGGGGAAAAAAGGACATGATAGCATGAGAGTTCCCCCAGCCCGAATGCTTGCCGATTTGTTATTGTTTTAGCCCTATAGCCATTTTGCTGCCGAATTGTTATTAAGTATATGGTGTAGCTGCTACCTCTCGATGGAATTGGTTGGTTATTAGTAGCAAAGAGTTGGTGATTTGGAGACATTGCTCTGTTTCCTCTCATGGATGCGTGATTCGTCGCGCGCTTTCTCTTGATAGATAGATTAGTTAATAGCGCGGAGATTCAGTACCTTCCCTTTGAATGCTCGGTATTCCTTGTTTCTCCATCTATTTCCTATGATTCAGTAAAACTGAACTGCACAAGGCATTTAGAAGGCTGTGTTCTTCATAGTTGAACCATTTATACATGCCTGCAGATATTATTATTTACAGTATTAGTGTGCGTTGTGTTGGATCGATCCACTCTATGCACCTTCTGAAGATCTATTGCTTCACAATTTTGTTACGCAAAGTGCCATGGGTTCAGTACTATGTACATCTGTCACCGTAGCCTTGATTTATCTTGTGGCAATTTTAGAACTGTAGAAGTTGACCTTTTTTTTTGGTAGTTTAACACATTGTCTGCTCCTTTACTAACCTTTAAGGAAGCCTAGTTGGGCTCCAGCTTTTGTGAATTCAGTAGGCAGCATCCTTTATTTAGGCTAAAAAAAAGCCTTGCAGTTGTTTTAATAGAACTTGAAGTTTTCATGACAAACACTGGTTGTTTATTATCAGACATTCATTCTACTGCACACAGTTTAGTTATCATCTACTCCCTCCGTCCCAAAATGTAAGACGCTTTTTGATACTATCACAGTCTCAAAAAACGTCTTACATTTCGGGATGGAGGGAGTAAAGAACACACCATTTCATTAACTTATAGTTTCACCTTTTAGATTTGTAGCTTCAAACCTGGACGAGTGGACATGTAGCTTCTACTTTTGAACAAATTAGAAGACAATGCACATGCACATGCACATGCATCATAGTAGGCAGTACTTGTTTCTAAGTTAACAAAGCACATTCTGTTGTTTAATCCAAATCGTGTTATCAAAAGTTGTGCAGAATGTGTTGCTTTTGATTGTTATCTGTCCAAAGACATTCAGCTGCGTTGTGAAGCTACTCCTAAGGCAAACACTTTATATGATGTTACTCTGAGTTTGCTGCATTTCCACATTTTTGCAAACCTTCATATGTTGTTATTCTTCTGAGTTTGCTGTCTTCACACATTTTTGCACTGTTGGCGTTTGATTTACACAAACGAAAGGTACGGTTAGGAAGATGTCAATGATCTACTTTACTGCTTGTGCTGTGCATAGGTGATGTTTGAGTTAGATACCAAAAGGTAGCTCACGTGCTAATCTTCCCGTGGTCATCACCAGGCAGCTTTACTTCCCCATCTGTGATTATTGAGTAGGAGTGTATCAACCATCATCAGGCCATCACTTGTTCTCCTTGTTGGGTCTCCTACTCTCCTGCATGTTCTCTTGTTCTGAAGAGAGTGACTATGATTGATTGATTGATTGTGAAGTGACTTTTGACTGGCTAAGGCTGAAAAGGTAGCATGCAAAGGTGATTTTGTAGAGGGGGAAAAGTGAGTTTTGTCTCAGATCCGATCTTGAATTCCTCCTTTGAATTCTTTCTTATGCCTCAATCAAGGTTGAATCCATCATTTTCATTTCCTCCAACGCTCGGCGCATTTCTGTTGCTGCTAATTGGCTGCTGTACCTTCGATTGATTGCTGGAGGCAAAAGCGTGCATTTTGTGTTCAGTGTATATCTGCGTAGTTCTCTCCGTGTTGCCTTCAGTCGCAGTCTGTTTCAGACATTCAGTTGATTCGAAACGATTCGCCCTAGGGCAAACACAAACACTGACTAGGACTAGCTGTTGTTAAAAGTCATTCCAGGCGCGGGGTTTGCGTCTTTCCACTCCTGTGTTGGTTTTTCAGTACTTGACGGGGCATTCGATTTGTGCAGTGAAAGGTAAGGTTGGGACCTAGGAACATGCCAATAACCTACTTTACTGATTGTGCTGTTCATGAGTGATGATGTTGAGTTGCATTTGCATGCCAAAGGTTGTGCCCACGTGCCACTCTTTGAGTTTGGCCATCAACATGCAGCTTCCCCCCACACCCCATTTTTTCCGGTATAGCAGAAGTGTATCAACTTGCAAAGTTTTTGTTACACCCATCATCAGACCACCACCTCTGCTTGCTGCGTGCTAGCTGCTCCCCGTGTGAAATGAAATGATAGCAGCGATGTATGGCTGCGCCGGGTTGCACGCATCGTCTCAGAGATGAACGTGGGGAAACCCCTCCCACCCGGCACCCCTGGCTGGAGCTGGACACGTATGTAAATGATGATCGGTCCGTCGGTCCTGCGAATTATTGGGCGACGTTTATCACGCTACGCCAGCCCCATGTTGCTTCCTCGCGGGACGGACAGATAGGGCGCCGACCTCTCCATCTCCATCTCCATGTGCGGCAAGGCATGAGTGATTACCAGTGGCGGAACACTAGCTAATGGCAATGCGGACGCATGTGTTTAGTGGGATGGATGGATTCGCCGGTCAAGCCTGGCTGCGATCCATGCATTCCAGCATGTTCGAGCCGTCGAAACAAAGATGATCATGTGCATCTTAGTCATGCAGAGGCCATCGTCGACCCCCTTTCCGAGAGACAAAAACTGTTGGAGCCGTCGAGATTCTGGTTCCATATTAACCATGTGGTTTATGAGCTTCTCTGGCTAAGTTCAAGGGGACTGATTTCAGTTCTTGGATAGACACACTAGGGGATGCATGTTATGCTGCCTGTCATGATTCATGAACAGAACATAGGATAGGGCAGCTGCAACGTTGGCCTCCCTTGCGTCTTCACAACTGGAAGCGACAAGCGTCGCCGCTCGCCAGCCAGTGGTGCGTGATAAGCCCCATAGCCTCTTTCGGCCAGGCATTTCTCAGCCATGATCCCTGAGAAATCTGTGAACGGAAAGAAACACACCCAAATGCTACGCGTACACAAGCAAGCTCTCTCTTCTCTGGGAATACTCGAGTTGGTTTTTCAATGCTCAGCTACTTTGGCTGATCCCGAGCGCTGTGAACAGTTGGGTGTTGTTTTTCTTGCCTCATTGGCAATGAAATGGGGCAGGGGGAACCCCTTTTGATAAAAAAAAGACTAGATTTTTTACGCATAAACATGTTCATTATAATTTTTTTTCTCAAGAAAGCATAAAGTTGTCTGTCCCATGCTTTGATAGAAAGCGCAAACATATCATATCAGCAACACAAAATCATTTGTACAATAAATTCAGCCCGTCAAAAAATAAATTGGCGCCCGGAAAACCTGACAGGAAGCATATTCTTCAGGTTCAACAACAGTATTATTCAGATCCGCAGAAGCACCAGCTTCAGACGGGTGAAAGAATCCTACTTGGAAGTTCTTTAGTCCACCTGGAGTTCTAATCCATAATTTAGGTAGAAGCAAACAAAAATGGTAGGCAGGCATCAATCCCATGTGAAGTCAATACAGAGCTACTCCCGTATCTTGGGCAAAAGAACTGATATTCATTCAGTTAAAAGTGGTACAATCAAGAGTCAAGCTAGATCTTCTCACTCAAAACAAAAAAGAAAAAGAGTCAAGCTAGATGCTACTACATGAGTACATGTCCAGACTGTCTGCACACGAGAACACATGACATTTCAACAGCTCACACTTGACACCTCCATCCAGGGTATATGGTCCATTATCTTTTTCGTCGAACTTTTCTTTTTCTTTAACCTTTTATTTGTCCAAGTCATTCTGCACAAGCACACAACTCTAGAGAGAAGAAACACAACAAAGAGATCATCGGCTCGCTGACGAGCTTCCCCCGAGAAAACAAGGGAGCAACAGACCTCCAAAATGGCCATGCCGACGCGGCGCCATCAGTTCATTTGCTCCTGGAAAATTAAAGGGAAGAAACCTTCAGAACATCCATTTTGGAGAAGATTGGACGATGATCCGACGGGGCTTCGGGGGCTGTTGCAGCTCCATGGAGTTCCTCTTCTTCATGGCCGAGGAGACGGTCGGGCTCAAGTAGTCATGACTCCTCTGCGGCAGGGACGTGCTCTGCGAGTGCGTCTTCCGCACAGGGATCAGCGTGTGCTGCTTCCTCAAGGTCCCGGTTTGAATCATCGACGGTTTCCTCGGAGAGCTCCACCTGCTGTAGTTGACACAGCTCTGGCTCCTCCCGACGTGCTTCTCCCTGGAGCTCGGAATGTTCGTGCTCTCCATGGTTTCGGCTGAGTACATTGTCTCCTCCTCGCTGCTGAACTGGTCTTGATGTCTGTACCGTGATTGCTCAGCAGGTGACGAGCTCGACTGCCCCTCACTGCTACAGTCCTCCATAAGAGCAACCGGAGGATCCCTAGAATCTGCCTCGCCATTGCGGTGCCATATCAGGCCTGCTGGAAAGTGATTCTCTCTGGATGGATTCCTGGGTTTCGCCTTCGACGTGTTCGCATTGTTCTCCTCGGAAAGCATTTGTTTCAAGGGCAGTGGTAGAAAGATAGTCTTGGGAACCTTAGCTGGGAAGTTGATGTCTAGGAGTTGTACTGGTGCAGGATCCTGGTGACCCTGACAAGAACTACCCCTCGGTGATTCATATATTTCTGGAGTTGAAATCCCCTGCTCATTGTTGGTCCGTAGATCAACCAGAGGATTTGCATCATGAGAAATCCTTGCATTGGCTGAGCTACCTGACCCCTGCTGGTATTTAGGCTTTGAAGTCATCTTTGAAGTAACTGATGCATCATCATTATCGTCATCCGCAGGCTTGAACACATTGCGACGAGTGAAGGAGGAGCTTGAGCGATCGCTTCTGCTGGACATGAGTCTAACAAGAGGTAACTTTGGCTTGGTAACCTCATCCAGGTTGCCCTGCCAATGCTGATACAACCAATCGCAGACCACCGATATTGGGATCCCGAACTGCATTTGCTGATCCTTCTTCGATGAATGTGATGAGGATGAGGATGCTGAAGATGACCTTGCAGTGGGGGAGGAGGCCAGCTTCATGGGGTCACAGATCATGAAAGCTAAGTTCCCCTGGGCGTCGAAACCGGCAGAGCCAGGACACCATGTCACTCCATCTGTGGAGAGCTTTATGAGGTTATCCGTGCCAATCACTACCTTGCCGTCGCCGATCACCAGTTCCTTCTTCCCGGTATGCCCCAGCAGGTAAACCACACTCCCATGATCTAGGCTTGGTTTGCAGCATGTTTTCAGATAGTGAGGCTGCTGAGCCTGCAAGGTCGAGTCATTCTCGGCAGAATCAACACCGACTATCGTAAGGTCAAGAATCGAGCTGGTGATGAAGAATCTGCAAACATGAACATTACAAAAAGAATGTAAGTAGGGATAGATTTACTTATAAACAACAAAATACTGCAGCAAAAAAGCACACATCTTAAAACCAATCATGAAACTCTGTCCAGAAAAGCCCTTTGTTTACTGAGCAGCAAAGCTGATCTGACTTGACACTAAAATAATTAACACTCTGAACTTTTCATGACTCCAACCTTGCTGCTTTTTATCATCAACCACTTACTACTATTGCTTGCCTGTGACACAACTTTTCTTGAATGCCATGTCCCTGAAGAAAAACCTTTCCAGAGAAGAAAATAAACAACTCTAACAACTGCGCAAAATCACATTAATTCTATGTTCCTCAAATAGTACCCAAAAAGAACGCTTCTATGTTCCTCTCGTCCTTGCTTGGATCCAACCAATGACTCTCCTCTCTCCCCGTTGTTTGTAGAACAGCACGAAGTACTTTCCAACTCCACCTTGTGATCACCATGATTACAACAAGATAGTAGCGCATACTCCCAACCACCTGCTAACAGAAACCGCACTAGCAGTTGAATTTGGCTCCTAATCAGCCGCATTACGGGCTAATCATCACCGGCGGCAACAGCTATCCCATTCCCACCACCAACAACAAATCCGCCGCGTAGACCGGTCCCCGCCGGAGACGCGGATCTTAGCTAATCAGTCCGCAATAATCGCCGGGAGAGCCGAACAAATCCACAGTAAGAAATGAAACTAAAATGCAGCGATTTGGTTGAGCGATGCGGCGGCTAAGGCTAGTGGCCTAGCAGGAGGGGAGGTGGGAGGGAGAAGGAGGACGCACGAACCTGTGGGGCACGAGGCGGGCGGCGAGGCGGGCGTGGCCGAGCAGCGCGTCGGCGGCGTCCTCGGCGGCGGCGGCGGAGGGCAGGTTGCCGTGCGTGGTGAGCAGCAGGTTCCGGTGGATCAGGAGGCCCGTGCCGTGTCCGCCGCAGACGGCGGCGAGCGCGGCGGCCTTGGCCGAGAAGATGGCCGCCTTGACCCGCTCGGAGCGGCCCCCGCCGCCGGAGCAGAAGCACCACCCGGCCCCCTCCCTCCACACCCCCATCAATGCACGCTCCCTGCCCACCGCCCTCTCTCTCTCTCCTCTGATCCCAGCACCTGGACTAAGCTACAGCTGCCGTCGCCGCTCGCCTGCTCCCTGCCGCATTCCCCGGGGGCAGACGGCGTCGGTCTCCGAACCTGCACGCCGCCTTCTTGCTTCTTCCACTGGCTACTCTGCTTTGTTTTTTTCCCTTGGGGATTCCTCTCTCTCTCTCACTCAGCTCGAGACAGGGCAGCAAAGAGACCCGGGAAGTGAGGTGGGGTTCGTATTAAAGCCGACCACGCTGCCACCTTCTGCCGCGGGCTCCTCCCCTGGCTCACTCGCCCCGGCCGACCGGTGGGGCCGTTTAGCGCCGGCCCCACAGGTAATCGACACAGTGCCCCCGGGTAGTTTTGCTGGTGGCGAAGGTGAGGGTGTCCCCGATTAGGAGTAGTGCAGCGTGTGCTGTGGTTTTCGTTGGGGTGGTGGAGAAGAGGGCTTTGGCTGCGCGCACCGACACGCTTAACTGCCCTTGACATTGGCAGGTGGGGCCAGCGCATCCACGTTCCCGTGTTCGCCCGCCGGTGGGGCCGACCGTCGGCGAGCGCGCAGGCGTGGCTTACCTGCTATGGTCGCCGCGGGCATAATTGGTTTGGTGCTAATGTTTGGCATGCCAAATGCGCATTGTCAAATATTGGCATTGACAATATCAAGACAACTCCTAACCAACCGAATAGTAGCCAATTAGGCAGAATGCCAAACATTGGCAATGCCAATTTTTGGCAGCAAACCAATTATACACATATTATGCGGATCCCTGTGAAATGAACGCCGGTGGAATGAATCGGATCAAATAGAACCAACAAATTTCTGCGATGCATGGGTGGGCCGAGGCGAGAGTGTTACCCTCAGTGAGGAGTGCAAGGGTGGATTCGTTGTTCGTGAAGGCTTTTATTTTTCGAAAATGACAAATACATCACCTTAGATTTTTTTGAAGACATCAAATATGACCGTGCGTTCCAATGGGAAAAAAAATTCAACGAAGACAACTTACACGATGGACGTGGCGACACTCGAGCGCCGAGCAGCGAAAGGGAGTCGGAGGGGGAGCACGAGGCCATCATTGCTGCTAGGATTGGAGCGGGGAGAGGTCCACCTCCAGTTCTCATCCAATGATGCTTCCTCACGCCCGTGCATGCCTCCTCTATGTTGCCATGTTGCAAGCTTACACTTCAACATGAGTCCATTCTGTTTGCATGTTTCTCTATCTCTCTACCTAGCTAGCTCACTCCATGTGACGGGGGGATAGACCCCAGGTAGCCTCATCCGCACCTTAGTAGATTTCAAGACATCGGGGCTAGCCTAGCCCCTCAGTCCGACTGGTTGCAAGGCCGACCTCCGGGGCCGGCTGGAGCCACCGGCCGCCTCCTGGAAGGCGGCGCACCTCAGAAGGCGGAGAGGGCATGGGCCGACTCCTGACAGGCGGCCCATCGCCACCTCAAAGTCTGCACCCACCTGTTGTGACAAGACATGGCGTGGCAACAATGCCACCTGCCATCCCCGAATCCCGGAAGGAACGTGGCTACAGTGCATACGTACCAGGCGGACACCCTTCGCCTGGCACGACACTGTAGCCACGCGGCCCATGACGATGCCTACGTCAGGCAGGGCCATGCCCCCATGACGGGCAGTCGGTGTAGCCCGCAGGCGGCAGGCCCCACCAGCCCACTTGTCCTAGAAGACGGCAAGGCCAGAGCAGGCGGCAGCCCCTCCCCTTGGAGTCTGTGCACAATTAACCAGAGGTGATGGGGTGTGGCTATAGTGATCTCCCGCCAGGCGGTGGCACTATAGCCATGCACCCCCCGACCAGGCCATCGTCATCAGGGGCAGGGCTACAGTGCAGCCTGGTCCCCCTGGCCCGCAGGCGGCGGGCCCTACTTGTCGACCGAGTCCACGACAGCCGGCGGGACCCACCAGGCGACGGGCCCTAGCAGCCGGCGGGGAAGCCGGAGCCCAGCGACACTGACGGTCGGGTCCCAGGACCAGCCGGATTACCATTGTACCCTTGGGGGTAGGCCTATATAAATCCCCAGGGTCACCCATGCAAAGGGTTCAGCCCCTTTAGATCACACACACACGCACACACACACACACACACACACACACACACACCCATAGCTACGAAGAGGTAATGCAAGCAACCTTCTTCCTCCTCTAGCCCGGACAGCTCAAGGAGCATCCTTGTACTTGCTATTGATCATAGTGATGCGGAGACCCCGCAGAGCAGGATTATGGGTGTTATCTCCACGGAGAGCCCCGAACCTGGGTAAGACCCGACGTCGTTTGCGGTCTTGCCTACTCCCACTTCTAGAGACCAGCAACATTCTATTGACCCCCTACATGATTAGCCATCCGCTGGCATATGTCGAGGAAATACCACGACATATGGCGCCCACCGTGGGGCAAGGCGCACCATTGTCCGGAGACACGTTCTGGACGGGAACCCGTTTCCTTCCACGTGAGCGCAGCCAGTCCGGCTCGCCCGTTGGCGTCTGCGCCGATGATCTGCATCGCGTGGAGGCCGCCTGCGCCGCGAGCTCCCTCGCCGATCTCCTTGGCGGCGTCCACCTCACCGATGAGCCTGCCCATGACGTGGGTCTGGCCAGCTCCGAGAGCTGCCTCGTCGACCTCCTCGACAAGCTCCACATCGTCGACGAGCCCACCTCCGACCTGGAGTCCGTTGGCTCCATCGATCCGCCCATCAAGATGGCCATCGACTTCGACGCGGCATATGCCTACCCCGACCATGTAGAGATCGTCGACGACCCGCTCCCTCGTGCGGACAGCTTCACCAGCGCCAGCACCGTCACGGAGGTGCTGGTCATCAGTTAGGACGGAGCCTCGGCTGGTGCGGGCCAGGATCTGATCCATTCGACCCTGCAGGCCCTCGCCACCCCTATCGAGGACGGCGCGGACAGCGCACCCCTGGAGGCACACCGCCTTCCGCTCCTCGACAGCGCCAAGCAGCTGGCCGCCGCGAAGCGCCTCGCCGAGGCCTACCAGCGCGAGCTCGACCGCGCCATAGGCGGCACTCCGGCTGCTCGAGAGCCCAGCCGGTTGGGCGCGGTCCGGCATCGCAGCGCCACCATCGCCAGCATCTTCGGGGCCGACCGCCCTGTCTACGCCACGCCCGCCGCCCAGGCGGCAGCAGAAGAGTTGGACAATCTGGAAGGTGATGAGAGACGCCACATGAAGGAGCACCTTCAGCGGCTCCTCGACGCGGCCCCCATCCAGCAGGAAGCTGCCCGCCGCGCGGCAGAACCCGACGTGCCGGACGAGACCCTCCTCCATCGCCGCGAGCACGGCGCGACCTCCCGGTCCCTGACAAGTGGCCAAGGCGACCGGGAGCCGGCTGCTAGCCGCAGTCGGTGCACGCACATCTCGATCGAGCGCGATGCCGACGACCGCCCAAGAGCAGTGGAACGGCGCAACAACTGCCCGCTTCCCACGTGCAGGGAGAGGCGCGCTTCACCACTGCCTGTTGGGCACCCGACTCTTGGAGACCGGATAGGTCACCGCGAGGGAATCAGAGATAATGATGTCTGCCACTGGATCGATCGGCTTGCTCGGTCCCTGGCGGAAGAAGAAGAAGATACGGTCGGACCGCCCTGTTTTGGCCCCCGCATCCGAAATGAGCCCTTCCCCAAAGGATTCTCGTTGCCACGATACACTCCCAAGTATAACGGCTCCGTGAAGCCGAAAGATTGGCTGGCCGACTACTCCACCGCCGTCAACATAGCAAACGGTAACAAGTGTGTTACTGTGAAGTACGTCCCACTCATGCTCCAAGGCACGGCCCGGACATGGCTGAATAACCTCAAGCCGCACAGCGTCAACATCTGGCTAGACTTCTCCGACGTCTTCGTCCGCAACTTCACCAACACCTACAAGTGGCCACTGATGACCCACAAGTGTAGGGGGTAAATCGTAGTCCTTTCGATAAGTAAGAGTGTCGAACCCAACGAGGAGCAGAAGGAAATGATAAGCGATTTTCAGTAAGGTTTTCTCTGCAAGCACTGAAATTGTAGGTGATAGATAGTTTTGTGATAAGATAAATGGTAACGAGTAACAAGTAAATAAAGTAAATAAAGTGCAGCAAGGGGGCCCAATCCTTTATGTAGCAAAGGATAAGCCTGGACAATTTCTAATAATGAGAAAGGATCTCCCGAGGACACATGGGAATTATCGTCAAGCTAGTTTTCATCACGTTCATATGATTCACGTTCGGTACTTTGATAGTTTGATATGTGGGTGGACCGGTACTTGGGTATTGCCCTTACTTGGACAAGCATCCCACTTATGATTAACCCCTATTGCAAGTGTCCGCAACTACAAAAGAAGTATTAAGGTAAACCTAACCACATCATTAAACATATGGATCCATATCAGCCCCTAACGAAGCAACACATAAACTAGGGTTTAAGCTTCTGTCACTCTAGCAACCCATCATCTACTTATTACTTCCCCATGCCTTCCTCTAGGCCCAAATAATGGTGAAGTGTCATGTAGTCGACGTTCACATAACACCACTAGAGGAAAAGACAACATACATCTCATCAAAATATCGAACGAATACCAAATTCACATGACTACTAATAGCAAGACTTCACCCATGTCCTCAGGAACAAACGTAACTACTCACAAAGCATATTCATGTTCATAATCAGAGGAGTAATAATATGCATAAAGGATCTGAACATATGATCTTCCACCAAGTAAACCAATTAGCATCAACTACAAGGAGTAATCAACACGCTAGCAACCCACGGTACCAATTTGTGGTTTTGATACAAGATTGGATACAAGAGATGAACTAGGGTTTTGAGAGGAGATGGTGCTGGTGAAGATGTTGATGGAGATTGACCCCTCCCGATGAGAGGATCGTTGGTGATGATTTCCCCCCCGGGAAGTGTCCCCGGCGAACAGCTCACGGAGCCCTAGATTGATTCCGCCAAGGTTCCGCCTCGTGGCGGCGGAGTTTCATCCGTAAGCTTTCCCATGATTTTTCCAGGTAAAAGCGATGATATAGCGAAGATGGACACCGGAGGCCCACTAGGGGCCTAGGAGATAGGGGCGCCCTATATAGGGGCCCCTGCCTCTGGACAGTGTGGGCCACCGGTGTATTTCTTTCGCTCAAAAATTCTTATTAATTCCAAAAAGTTGTTTCGTGGAGTTTCAGGACTTTTGGAGCTGTGCAGAATAGGTTTCCAACGTTTGCTCCTTTTCGGCCAGAATTCCAACTATGGCATTCCCCCTCTTCATGGTAAACCTTGTAAAATAAGAGAGAATAGCCATAAGTATTGAGATATAATGTGTAATAACAACCCATAATGCAACAAATATTGATATAAAAGCATGATGCAAAATGGACATATCAACTCCCCCAAGCTTAGACCTCGCTTGTCCTCAAGCGGAAGCCGAAATCGAAAAATATGTCCACATGTTTAGAGATAGAGGTGTCGATAAAAATAAAATACGGACATGAGGGCATCATGATCATTCTTATAACAGTAACATATATAGAATTTATCATATGATTTCTTATGCTCAAGTAACAATCAATTCACAATGTGAAGTATGGTTCTAAAACTTCATTGGGAACTAACAAACTATAATGTCAGTCATTGAAGCAATTGCAATTTATCGTAACATCAAAAAGAGACAACAATAGAGCTTTTCAGCAAGCTCACATACTCAACTATCTTGTAGTCTTCTATAATTGCTAACACTCACGCAATACTTGTGGTTATGGAGTTTCAGCCAGACACTGAGAAAGACAGGGGCTTATTGTGTTGCCTCCCAACATGTTCACCTTTAGGTGATGTCAACAATAATAGCCCATGCTAACTAACATCCAGTTGGATATATATATATCATGATCTTTCAAACACGAGGAGCTTGCCAAAGGATAAAATGAAAAAGGGAAAGGTGAGGATCACCTTGACTCAAGCATAAAGTAAAAGATAGGCCCTTCGCAGAGGGAAGCAGAGGTTGTGATGTGCGTTTAGGGTTGATGCACAAAATCTTAATGCAAAAGAACGTCACTTTATATTGCCCCTTGTATGTGGACCTTTATTATGCAGTCTGTCGCTTTTATTACTTCCACAACAAGTTCGTACAAAGCTTATTTTCTCTACACTAATAAGTCATACATATTTAGATAGAAATTTTTATTGCTTGCAACATGACAACTTACTTGAAGGATCTTACTCAATCCATAGGTAGGTATGGTGGACTCTCATGGCAAAACTGGGTTTACGGGTATATGGAAGCACAAGTAGTATCTCTACTTGGTGCAAGGAATTTGGCCAGCAAGAGGGGTAAAGGCAAGCTCAACATGTTTAGAAGGTCAATGACAATATACTTTAACTGAGATGTCGGAAAACATAAACCATTACGTTGTCTTCCTTGTCCAACGTCAACTCTTTTAGCATGTCATACTTAATGAGTGCTCCCAATTATAAAAGGTGTCCAAGATAATATATTTATATGTGAACCCCTCTTTCCTTATCACTTCCTATTAATTGCAACAATGACCAAGGCTACGTTCATCAACTCTCAACAATTTTTATGCCTCATACTTTCTATGTGTGAAGATATCACTATCCATAAGATCAATATGAACTCTTTTGTTCTTTCTACTTTATCAAGATCATAGAAACATAGCAAAGCCCTTGACTCAACACTAATCTTTATTATAGATAGCTCACGGACTCGATTACAAAAAGAGATCACAAAGTAAAACTCAAACTACTTGATATAAAAACTTCAATCTACTAGATCAAGATACTACTAAAAGGATCGAACTAAATAAAACGGTAAAGATAAGAGTGTGATGATGATACGATACCGGGGCACCTCCCCCAAGCTTGGCAGTTGCCAAGGGGAGTGCCCATACCCATGTACTTAGATCTCTTTCGTCGGAGGTGGTGATGGTGACTGTGGATAATCGCACATCGAGCGTAAAAGCTCCTCCAACTTGCAGATAATGCCCTTGAGTCCGGTGATATGGTCCTTCAAAAGAATATTCTCCTGTGTAAGATACTTGTTCTGTATGCGAGCTAACTCAATCATCTTGAAAGCTTCAATCTCTGTTGGAGTGAAAAGGTTAGGTAAGAGTTGAGGGATGTCTTCTTCTTTCACCGCCGGAGCTTGAACCTCCATGGCCTTCTTGATCCCTTCATCCTTGTTGATCTCTTCTAGTTCTTCTATTTTCAGCTCTATCTTCAATAGCCAAGCATCCTTGTCTTCGTTGTTGAAGGAGGGTGAAGTCATGGTGCCCTAGGTCTGCAACGGAAACAGCTCGAAACGAAAACAGAGGGTATTTGCGTGATACGGTGGTACAAAACCTTCGGGGGTATATATAATGAATTTTTACCAACCAAAATACGTAATGTGCAAGAAAACGGAGTCTAGGAGGCACACGAGGTGCCCATGAGACAGGGGGGCGCGCCCAGTAGGGGGGAGGGGGCGCCCTCCACTCTCGTGGGGGCCTCGTGTCCCTTTCGGACCACTTCTTTCTTCCTAAAATTCTTAAATATTCCAAAATTGATAAAAATTGCCATTGGAGTTGTTTTGGAGTCGGTTTACTTACCGTACCACATACCTATTCCTTTTCGGAGTCTGGAACATTCTGGAAAGTGTCCCTTATGTATTCCTCAGGGGTTACGGTTTCAATAATATTAGTTTCAACATTGATAAGATTACCTGAAATGTAATGTTTAATTCTTTGACCGTTTACCACCCTTGGACTTGTGCCTTCGAAGTTGTTGATTTTTATAGGACTAGAACGATAGTCCTCCTCGATAACGTAGGGACCTTCCCATTTTGAGAGAAGTTTTCCTGCAAAAAATCTTAAACGAGAGTTGAATAATAATACATAGTCTCCCACGTTAAACTCACGCTTTTGTATCCTTTTATCATGCCAGCGTTTAACTTTTTCTTTGAATAGCTTGGCATTCTCATACGCTTGGGTTCTCCATTCATCAAGTGAGCTAATATCAAACAACCTCTTCTCACTGGCAAGCTTGAAATCATAATTGAGCTCTTTAATAGCCCAATATGCCTTATGTTCAAGTTCAAGAGGTAAATGACACGCTTTTCCATAGACCATCTTATATGGAGACATACCCATAGGATTTTTGTATGCAGTTCTATAGGCCCATAATGCATCATCAAGTTTTTTGGACCAATTCTTTCTAGAAATTAATTTGAGCTCTCTATTGCTCAACTCTACTTGACCACTAGACTGCGGATGATAAGGAGATGCGACTCTATGATTGATGTCATACTTAGCAAGCATCTTACGGAAAGCACCATGAATAAAATGTGAACCACCATCAGTCATAAGATATCTAGGGACTCCAAACCACGGAAAAATAACTTCTTTAAGCATTTTAATAGAAGTGTTATGATCAGCACTACTAGTTGGAATAGCTTCTACCCACTTAGTAACGTAATCAATAGCAACTAAAATATGTGTATAACCATTAGAGGCAGGAAAAGGTCCCATATAATCAAAGCCCCAAACATCAAACAATTCAATAACAAGAGAATAATTCATAGGCATTTCTTGACGTCTACTAATGTTACCTACTCTTTGGCATTCATCACAAGATAAGACAAACTTACGAGCATCTTTGAAGAGAGTAGGCCAATAAAAACCAGATTGTAGTACCTTGTGTGCGGTTCTATCTCCAGCGTGGTGTCCTCCATAGGATTCAGAGTGACACTTGCGTAGGATCTGTTCCTGTTCATGCTCAGGCACACAACGTCTAATAACACCATCTACTCCTTCTTTATAAAGGTGTGGGTCATCCCAGAAGTAATGTCTTAAATCATAAAAGAACTTTCTCTTTTGCTGGTATGTGAAACTAGGCGGTATAAATTTAGCAACAATGTAATTAGCATAATCAGCATACCAAGGAGCAGTACGAGAAGCGTTGACAACCGCTAATTGTTCATCAGGAAAGCTATCATTAGTAGGCAGTGGGTCATCAAGAACATTCTCTAACCTAGATAAGTTATCTGCAATGGGTTTCTCAGCTCCCTTTCTATCAATAATATGCAAGTCAAATTCTTGGAGCAAGAGAACCCATCTAATGAGTCTAGGCTTAGCATCTTTCTTTTCCATAAGATATTTAATAGCAGCACGATCAGTGTGAATAGTAACTTTGGAATCAACAATATAGGGTCTAAACTTATCACATGCAAACACAACTGCTAAGAACTCTTTTTCAGTAGTAGCATAATTTCTTTGGGCAGTATCAAGAGTCTTACTAGCATACTGGATAACATTCAATTTCTTATGACTCTTTGCCCTAGAACAACACCTATAACATAATCACTAGCATCGCACATAATTTCAAAAGGTAAATTCTAATCAGGTGGCTGAACAATGGGTGTAGTGATCAAAGCTTTCTTAAGTGTTTCAAATGCTTCTACACAATCATCATCAAAGACAAAAGGAATATCTTTTTGCAATAAATTAGTCAGGGCCTAGAGATTTTAGGAAAGTCCTTAATGAACCTCCTATAAAAACCGGCGTGACCAAGGAAACTTCTTATACCTTTTATGTCCTTGGGACACGACATCTTTTCAATAGCATCAACTTTGGCTTTATCAACTTCAATACCTCTCTCGGAGATCTTGTGCCGCAAGACAATGCCTTCATTAACGATAAAGTGACACTTTTCCCTATTCAGGACAAGATTAGTGTCTTCGCATCTCTGCAAAACTCGATCAAGGTTGCTCAAACAATCATCAAAGGAGGATCCATAAATGGAGAAATCATCCATGAATACCTCACAAATCTTTTCACAAAAATCAGAGAATATAGCCATCATGCATCTTTGAAAGGTAGCAGGTGCATTACATAAACCAAAAGGCATACGTCTATAAGCAAAAGTACCAAAAGGGCAAGTAAAAGTAGTTTTAGATTGATCCTTCGCTGACACAGGTATTTGAGAGAAACCAGAATGAACATCTAGAAAGAAGAAATGTGTGTGTTTGGATAGTCTTTCTAGCATTTGATCAATAAAAGGTAGAGGGTAATGATCTTTCTTAGTAGCTTTATTTAACTTACAGAAATCAATTACCATCCTATAACCTATAATAATTCTTTGTAGGATCAATTCATCTTTATCATTAGGAACAACAGTAATACCTCCCTTCTTAGGAACACAATGAACAGGGCTTACCCATTCACTATCAGCAACGGGATAAATAATACCTGCCTCAAGGAGCTTTAGTATCTCCTTCCTTACCACTTCCTTCATCTTGGGATTTAATCGTCTTTGAGGATCTCTAACTGGTTTGGCATCGTCCTCCAATGTAATTTTGTGTTGGCATAACGTGGGACTAACGCCCTTAAGATCATCCAGAGTATATCCAATAGCAGCTCGGTGCTTCTTCAGAGTTTTCAATAATCTTTCTTCTTCTTGCTCTGAAAGGTTAGCACTAATAATAACAGGATATATTTTCTTTTCATCAAGATAAGCACACTTAAGATTATCAGGTAATGGTTTAAGTTCAAACACGGGATCACCATTGGTGGAGGGGGATCCCCAAGAATTTCAACGGGAAGGTTATGTTTCAGCATAGGTTCCTGTTTAAGGAACAGTTCATCCATTTCCTCTCTTTCCTTCATAAACATATCGTTTTCATGGTCTAGCAAATATTGTTCTAATGGATCAGTTGGAGGAACAGCAATGGAAGCAAGACCAATAATTTCATCCTTACTAGGTGGTTCCCTATCACGAGGTTGTCTACTAAACTTAGCGAAATTAAACTCATGAGACATACCATCTATGCCAACAGTGATAATATTCTTTTCACAATTAATCTTAGCACTAGCCGTATTCAAGAAGGGTCTACCAAAAATAATGGGATAAATCATCTTGTGGGGAACCAAGAACAAGAAAATCAGCAGGGTATTTAACCTTCCCACACAAAACTTCAACATCTCTAACAATCCCAAAGGGTTTAATGGTATCCCTATTAGCAAGCTTAATAGTAACATCAATGTCTTCTAATTCAGTGGGTGCAATGTCATGCATAATTTCTTGATATAATGTATAAGGTATTGCACTAGCACTAGCACCCATATCACATAAGCCATGATAACAATGATCTCCTATTTTAACAGAAATAACATGCATACCTACGACAGGTCTACGTGTCTTGGTATCTGGTCTAGCAACATTAGCAGTCTCACCACAGAAAGAAATAACATGCCCTCCAAGAGATCTTTAACCATAGCAATACTAGGTTCAACATTAATTTGCTCAGGAGGTGTATAAGTCCTAATATTACTCTTATGAATAACAGTCGAAGCTTTAGCATGATCCTTTATCCTAATAGGAAAAGGAGGTTTTTCAACATAAGTAGTAGGAACAATAGGATCACTATAGGTAATAGTCTTTTCTTCGACTGTAATAGGTGCAACTACTTTCACTTCAACAGGAGGATTATATTTAAACCACTTCTCTTTAGGGAGATCAACGTGAGTAGCAAAAGATTCACGGAAAGAAGCTACTATCTCAGAGCCAAGTCCATACTTAGCACTAAATCCATGAAAAGCATCGGTATCCATAAAAGATTTAACACAATCGAACTTAGGTGTCATACCTGACTCCTTACCATCGTAGGAACCCCAATCTTCAGAGTTGCATTTAATTCTTTCTAATAAGTCCCATTTGAAATCAATAGTCTACAACATATAAGAACCAACACAGGAAGTATCGAGCAGGTTGCGGTTATCAAGAGAAAGCCGAGCATAACAGTTCTGAATAATCATTTCCTGAGAGAGCTCATGATTGGGGCATGAATATAACATTGACTTAAGCCTCCCCAAAGCTTGAGCGATGCTTTCTCCTTCGCAAGGCCAGAAATTATATATGTAATCACGATCACGATGAACAAGATGCATAGGATAGAACTTCTGGTGAAATTCCAACTTCAATCACTTATAATTCCAAGATCTTGTATCATCACATAGCCTATACCATGTCAATGCATCTCCCTTCAAAGATAAAGGTAAGACCTTCCTTTTGACAACATCATCGGGAATACCTGCAAGCTTAAATAATCCACAAACTTCATCCACAATGATAAGGTGTAAATCGGGATGCAATGTTCCGTCTCCTGCAAATGGATTAGCTAGCAGTTTCTCTATCATACCCGAAGGAATCTCAAAGTAAATATTTTCATAAAGTTCAGTAGGTTGAGGAGAAACTCTTTGCTCTTCTGGTTGGGGTTAAGATACCCCAAACAAGCCCCTCAAAGGATTAGTTTCGATAGTGACAAGTAACAGAAAATTTCAACACACTATATAAATGTTTCCTTACCAAGTTCCACTCACCAAAAGCGCTACACTCCGCGGCAGCGGCGCCAGAAAAGAGTCTTGATGACCCACAAGTGTAGGGGGTAAATCGTAGTCCTTTTGATAAGTAAGAGTGTCGAACCCAACGAGGAGTAGAAGGAAATGATAAGCGGTTTTCAGTAAGGTTTTCTCTGCAAGCACTGAAATTGTATGTGATAGATAGTTTTGTGATAAGATAAATGGTAATGAGTAACAAGTAAATAAAGTAAATAAAGTGCAGCAAGGGGGCCCAATCCTTTATGTAGCAAAGGATAAGCCTGGACAATTTCTAATAATGAGAAAGGAGCCCCCGAGGACACATGGGAATTATCGTCAAGCTAGTTTTCATCACATTCATATGATTCGCGTTCGGTACTTCGATAATTTGATATGTGGGTGGACCGGTACTTGGGTACTGCCCTTACTTGGACAGGCATCCCACTTATGATTAACCCCTATTGCAAGCATCCGCAACTACAAAAGAAGTATTAAGGTAACCTAACCACAACATTAAACATATGGATCCATATCAGCCCCTAACGAAGCAACACATAAACTAGGGTTTAAGATTCTGTCACTCTAGAAACCCATCATCTACTTATTACTTCCCCATGCGTTCCTCTAGGCCCAAATAACGGTGAAGTGTCATGTAGTCGACGTTCACATAACACCACTAGAGGAAAAGACAACATACATCTCATCAAAATATCGAACGAATACCAAATTCACATGACTACTAATAGCAAGACTTCACCCATGTCCTCAGGAACAAACGTAACTACTCACAAAGCATATTCATGTTCATAATCAGAGGACTAATAATATGCATAAAGGATCTGAACATATGATCTTCCACAAAGTAAACCAATTAGCATCAACTACAAGGAGTAATCAACACTGCTAGCAACCCATAGGTACGAATTTGTGGTTTTGATACAAGACTGGATACAAGAGATGAACTAGGGTTTTGAGAGGAGATGGTGCTGGTGAAGATGTTGATGGAGATTGACCCCCTCTCAATGAGAGGATCGTTGGTGATGATTTCCCCCTCCCGGAGGGAAGTGTCCCCGGCAGAACAGCTCCGTCGGATCCCTAGATTGATTCCGCCAAGGTTCCGCCTCGTGGCGGTGGAGTTTCGTCCCGTAATCTTGCCCATGATTTTTTCCAGGGTAAAAGCGATGATACAGTAGAAGATGGACACCGGAGGCCCACCAAGGGGCCCAGGAGATAGGGGGCGCGTCCTATAGGGGCGCCCTGCCTCTCTGGATCGTGTGGGCCCCGGTGTATTTCTTCGCTAAAAATTCTTATTAATTCCAAAAGTTGTTTCGTGGAGTTTCAGGACTTTTGAGCATGCGAAATAGGTTTCAACGTTTGCTCCTTTTCCACCTGAATTCAGTGCCGGCATTCCCCCTCTTCGTGGTAAACCTTGTAAAATAAGAGAGAATAGCCATAAGTATTGAGATATAATGTGTAACAACAGCCCATAATGCAATAAATATTGATATAAAAGCATGATGCAAAATGGACGTATCAGCCGCCCAAGCCTCGCCAACTTTCCTTGTGCGTCCAAGGCCCGACTGAGTCCACTCGCGACTATCTGACACGCTGGGGCGAGCTCCTGCGAAGGGGTGCACGAGGTGCAGGCCATAGAATACTTCATGGTCGGGTGCCGAGAGGGCACCTTGCTCAAGCACAAGCTTCTCTGTGACAAGCCAGCCACTCTAGACGAACTGCTGGTCATAGCGGACAAGTACGCCATGGCCGACTCCTCCATGAAGTTGGAGCTCCGGGTAGATGCGACCGGGAAGGTGCTCCCTCCAGCTGGTGACGCCAACCGACGCCAGCGAAGCAACAACAAGTGCAAGGCCCAGCAGCCGGCAGGTAGCAATAGTAGAAGAGCAGCAGCTGACTGGCCAGCCCAACACCAAGTGGCAGAAAACTGGCAAGGGAGCATGGCTGCCCGCCCTCTCCTTTGAGCAAGCCCTTGACGTCCCGTGCAAGTTCCACAGTGTCGCGAAGCCGTCCAACCACACCACTTGGAAGTGCAACTAGCTAGCTCGGATCGCCAAGGCGAGGCCCTCCCGCCTCCCCCGCCAGCCGGCCCTCCAGCTCTAGCTGTTCAGCAGCCGGCAGCCTAACCAGTCGGCACCATTCAAGACGAGTTCCCTGAAGAGCATGCCGCTTACGTCGTCTTCACGAGCTAGGCCGGCGACAAGCACAGCAGGCGGCAACAGCACAGAGAGGTCAATGCTATCAGTACAGAAACTCCTACCCGCATGCACTGGTATGAGAATCCCATCACTTGGAGCCAAGCTGACCACCCGACCATGATGCCCAACCCGGGCTCATATGCCCTGGTGCTCGAAGCAATCTTTGCAATGGAGAGGCGGATCTGTCATTTCGGCCGAGTGCTCATAGATGGCAGCAGCAGCATCAATATCCTGTACAAAGAGACCATGGACCGAATGGGCATCAAGACTAAGAAACATCAGCCAAGCCGGACTATTTTTCACGGCATAGTTCCAGGCATGTCCTGCTCCCCAATTGGCAAGGTAAAGATTAACGTCCTCTTCAGCAACATAGATCATTTCCGCCATGAGCCAATCTGGTTTGAAGTGGTCGACCCGGAAAGCCCGTATCACGCGCTCTTGGGCCGCCCTGCACTGGCCAAGTTCATGATGGTCCCTCACTATGCATACCTGAAAGCCAAGATGCCAGGCCTCAAGGGCATCATCACTATTGCTGGAGATTACAAGAAGTCACAAGACCGTGCAGCTGCCAGCAGCCGGCTGGCCGAGTCCCTCGTGATAGCTCAAGAAAGACGGCTCCTCGATCAGATGGTAGCAATGGCCAGCGATAAGCTGGCCATGCCGACTGATCCCAAGGAAGCTGAAGCAGGGGCCTCATTCTAGCCGGCCAAAGAGACCAAGCAGATTCCTCTGGACCCAAACCACCCGGAGAGGTTTGCTGTCATGGGCACTGGCCTCGATAGCAAATAGGAAGGCGAGCTCGTCGATTTCCTCCATGAGAATCGAGACATCTTCGCATGGTCCCCCAAAGACATGCCGGGTGTCCCGATGGATCTCGCCGAGCACAAACTTCATGTAAGGTCAGATGCCAAGCCGGTCAAGAAACCCCTTCGCCGCCTGTCGGAAGAAAAGAGAAGGATTGTTGGAGAAGAAGTCGCCCTACTGCCAGCAGCCGGATTCATTATGGAAGTGTTCCACCCGGACTAGCTTGCCAACCCGGTCCTTGTGCTGAAGAAGAATAACAAATGACACATGTGCATTGATTACACCAATCTCAATAGAGCCTACCCCAAAGATCCATTTGCTCTGCTGTGATCGACTCCACAGCCGGATGTGAGCTGCTGTCTTTCCTTGATGCCCATTCCGGCTACCACCAGATCAAGCTGAATCCGGCTGATCGACTGAAGACCGCCTTCATCACGCCATTCGACACCTTTTGCTACATCACAATGACGTTCGGCTTGAGGAATGCTGGCGCCACCTTCCAACACTATATGTAGAAGTGCTTGCTCAAGCAACTCGGACGCAATGCCCATGTTTACATGGACGACATTGTGGTGAAGACGGAAAAGCATGGCACCCTGATGGAAGACTTGAAAGGAAACCTTTGAAAATCTGCGCCGCTTCAACATCAAGCTCAACCCAGAGAAATGTGTCTTCGGTGTGCCAGTCGGCCAACTCCTGGGCTTCCTTGTCTCAGAACGCGGCATCGAGTGCAACCCTGTGAAGATCAAGGCCATCGAGAGGATGGAGAAACCCACCAAGCTGCATGATGTGTAGAAGTTCACCAGGTGCCTTGCATCCCTCAGCCGCTTCATCAGTCGGCTGGGCGAAAAGGCACTCCCTCTGTACCAGCTCATGAAGAAAACAAGTTGCTTCAAGTGGAATGACTAGGCGGATGCCGCCTTCCTCCAGCTCAAGCGAATGATGTCAACGCTGCCTATCCTGGCGGCTCCGCCTGCTAAAGTGCCTATGCTCCTCTACATCGCCGCCACCAATAGAGTTACTAGCATGGTGATCGTTGTCGAGTGCCCAGAAGCCGGCAAGGCACAGCCGGTCTAGAGGCCAATATATTACCTAAGTGAGGTCCTGTCGGTTTCGAAGCAGAATTACCCCCATTACCAGAAGATGTGCTATGGCGTGTACGTTGCCGCCAAGAAGCTGAAGCAATACTTTCAAGAGAACTCCATCACGGTCGTCTGCACCGCTCCCCTTGCCGAGATCATAGGCAATAGAGATGCCTCGGGCCGGGTGGCCAAGTAGGCCATCGAGCTAGCTCCTCACACCACCCTCTACCAGCCCCACACCGCCATCAAGTCCCAAGCACTGGCCGACTTCCTCGTCGACTGGGCCGAGTCCCAGTACCTGTCGCCAGCTCCGTACTCTACGCACTGGCGGATGCACTTCGATGGCTCAAATATGCGCACTAGCCTGGGAGCCGACATTTTCTCACCTCTCCCAAAGGCGACAAGCTGAAGTACACATTGTAGATCCACTTCGCCGCCTCCAACAACGTAGCCGAGTATGAAGTGCTCATCTTCGGGCTTCGATAGGCCAAAGAAATTAGCATTCGCCGCATCCTCTGCTACGACGACTCAGACTTGGTGGTCCAGCAGTCGTCCGACGACTGGGATGCCAAGGGTGCCAACATGGCAAGCTACCGCTTCCTCGTCCAGCAGATGAGCAGCCACTTTGACGGGTGCGAGTTCATCCGTGTGCTACGGGCCGACAACGACGCAACAAATGCTCTCGCCCGCATCGGCTCCACTCGGCAAGCTATACCATTCGGCGTCTCCCTCGAGCGCCTCTACAAGCCGTCCATCAAGCCTTCACCAGAGTCCGACTCCATCTTCGTGCCAACTGCCCAGGAGCAGACGGATCCGGCTTGGGGGCTTCAGCTATCGGCGCGGGGACTTCAGCGGCCGGTTCGGGGACTTCACCAAGCGGGCCGGGGGCTGCAGCACCAGCACCGGCCCCACGCTGTCAGCAGGCGGCCCAGGGGCTGTTGCAGTCGGCCAGGGGACTTCATCAGCACCATCCGGAGCGGCCGGTCCCAGCCCGCCGCCTCCCAACCTGGCCCCCTCATACCAGTTGCCGTCTTCACAGTGGTGGCGGCCTCATCTTGGGCGCAGCCCATCCGCGACTATTTGGTCAGCCGCGTGCTGTCAACCGACAAGGTGCTAACAAGACAAATCCAACGCAGAGCAGGCTCCTACACCATTGTCAATCAAGAGCTCGTAGGCGGAGTGTGACTAGTGTCCACCAACGCTGCGTAGAACCAGAGAAAGGCATGGAGATCCTCAGAGATATACATCAAGGCGAATCTGGCCACCATGCCGCCTCCAGGTCCCTTGTGGCCAAAGCTTTCCGCCATGGATTCTTCTGGCCGACTGCTTTGGATGATGCCAAAGAGTTAGTCAAGAAGTGCAAGGGGTGCCAGGTGTTCAGCGCCAAGCAGCACCTGCCGGCCTCCGCCCTCAAGACCATCCCCATCACCTGACCCTTTGCCGTGTGGGGTTTGGATATGGTAGTCCCGTTCAAGACGGCACGCGGCGGCATGACCCATCTGCTGGTCGCCGTAGACAAGTTCACCAAGTGGATAGAAGCAAAGCCAATCAAGAAGCTGAATGGGCCGACTGCTGTCACATTCATCGCCGACATCACTGTCAGATATGGCGTTCCTCACAGCATCATCACCGACAACGACACCAACTTTGCCAAAGGCGCCTCGGCCCGTTTCTGCGTGAGTCAGGGCATCCGACTGGACTTAGCGTCCATTGCCCATCCGCAGTTAAACGGCCAGGTGGAGCGAGCAAACGGCCTCATCTTGTCCGGCATCAAGCCCTGCCTGATCAAGCCGCTAGAGCGGTCGGCCGGCTGCTGGTTCGACGAGCTGCTGACCATTCTCTAGAGTCTTTGAACCACGCCAAACAGATCAACCGGCTTCACACCCTTCTTCCTCGTGTACGGTTCCGAGGCGATCATCCCTACGGATATCGAGTTCGACTCGCCTCAGGTTATCATGTACACGAAGGCGGAGGCAAAAGAGGCGCAAGAAGATGGTGTCGATTTGCTGGAAGAGGCTCGACTGCTAGCATGCAACCGGTCCGCCATCTACCAGCAGAGCCTGTGCCGCTACCACAACAAGAAGGTCAAGCCGCGTTCTTTCCGTGAGGGCAACCTTGTGCTCCACCTGATCCAGCGATCAGCCGGACAGCACAAGCTCGCGGCACCTTGGGAAGGCCCTTTCATCATCAGTAAGGCCCTGGGCAACGGCTCGTACTACCTCATCGACGCCCAGAAGCCGAGGGTGTGCAAGAGATGCACAACCGTGAAGAGACGGAGCGGCCATGGAATGCAAATCTGCTCCACCCGTTCTACAGTTGATTCGAGCGTACGTACCACACCAACTTTTGTATTAAGTAAAAGACCTTAGGTCCCCCGAGGAGAATTAGGGGGCTACCTTTTTATCTATCTATGAGCTAAGCTTATGCCATGACTTGAGTTTTTCTATTCCTACCCCATCCGGGTTCCGATCAGCCGGCCCGGGGGCTCGCCGCCTTGACCTAAGTTCGCACCAGCCGGAGCCGACTAGTAGTGTGCCGACACTAAAGGCCCTCCCTCTGCCCTAAGTCATAGCTCGCAGCGCAGCTGTCCGACTGGCGGGAGCTAAAGGCCAGAGCAGTCGCCCACACGAAATTCGGCTAAGGAAGAACGCTAACTTAGGACCAGTCGGCCCTCCGCCTCCCTCGTCCGGCTACTCAGCAGCCGGCAGGCCCTCTTCTCGCTTGATCGAGCCACACTCTACACGGCCTAAGTAACTTGCTTGTTCCGAAGAACGACCAAGTCCCTGACCCAGCCATAGACCGCAGAGCGGCTGTCCGGCTGGCAGGGAGGTGGCCAAGGAAACGCAGCACAACAGAAAGCCAAAGAAAGAAAGGCAAAAATCGAACAAGAATTTAAACTTATGTACATTGAAAAAGGCCAGAGGCCACCATCCATGAAGTTTAAAGTACACCCCCAGTGGGTGGAGTTGTGCATACTTAACAGAATTGTTCAAAAGGATAATAGCACAGGGTAAGAAAAAGTAAATGTGGCCGCCCAGGCCAGAGGAGCAGCAGGCGGGTTTGAGGGGTCGGCGAAGGTAGCATCGCCGGTTGGTGGAGCGGCCGGTTGGCTGGTCTTGGTTTGGTCAGCAGCGGCGACAGTCGGCATAGCCACCCGCGGCTCACTGGTCGAAGCCTAATCAGGCTAAGGCTGGCCGCCCGCTCCGCCTCCCGGTGCGTCGTCTTCGTCCTCCTCGAAGTTGCCGTTGTCATTACCCTCATCGCTGGAGACGATTTCTTCCGCCGAGTCCTCCTCGCCCAGCTGGTCCAACCCAAACCAGCTTGGCGGCACCACATTGCCGTCAGCATCCAAGTCTGGGACGAAGACGATAGTGTTGGTGTAGTCGGCGAGCGTCGCCACACGCCGGGTGAGCTCAGGGCCCGCCTCCACCAGCTTGTCTGTGGCCTCTAGCTGGAATGTGGCCAGCTGGGTCAAGTCTAGGTTGGGGTACCATGCCTTGGCGAATTCCAGGACCGTCCGAGCACTCGCCCGAGCCGCAGCGCCCTTCCAGGCCTCGAAGCGGCCGACTACAGCCTCCAGCCACTCGGCGGTCAGGCCGGTGCGCGGGATCCGAACACCCGGCCGGAGGGAGGCCAGCACCATAGCACTGGCGCGTTGGAGGTGGTGGAGCATCCGATGGGCCGGCTGCAGGCGAGTTTTGATGGTCAGGAGCTGCTTGCCGAGATTTCAGGGCGCGTTGGGCACAGTGTCCGCGCCCCCCGCCCTTCGCATCATGCGCCGGGCCTTGATGGCTTGGGTGACGGCGACGGAGTTGCTCGGGAAGTACTCTGAAGAGAAAACAGATCAAAAAATGAAAAGATAGAAGCCGACTCTCGTAACAGTCAGCAGCCACTCAAGAAGAAGAGAACAACTTACCATCGATCAAGTCCTCGATCTCCCCATAGCCGGTGTTCGGGAACTCCTCTTTCTCGGCCCAGTTCAAGCTCTAACTCGGCCTTGAGGAGGCCGTCCTTCGGCTGCTAGATCTCGGCCTTGTGCTGCTGGACCTCCACCTTGTGCCACTCCGCCTGGTCGGCCAGCTCCTTGTTCAGGCGCTCGCACTCCTGCGCCGCCTGGCTGTGCTCCAGCTTCTTGGCATGGAGCTCGGTCTTGACCTCGTGCAAGCACTGCTGCAGTGCAACAGTCGCCTCTACAAAGATAAAAAATAAGACGTCAGCATCACCAAGAGAAAGAAGAAGGTAGTTGCCGGAAGATCCTGCCCGACTACTCAGCAGTCAGCCCGAATCTCGGGGGCTACACCCAGCGGGTGCATTGACGCGCCCCCGTGAGAAGAAAGGCAAAAGGCTTACTTCGGCTCTCGTTCAAGTCGCTGGTCCGATTCGCCAGCTCCTTGACGTCGGAGTTGTAGGCGGCCGCGCGCAGGTTGTGGTAGTCCTGCAGCAAGGACAAAAGAAGAAAAGAAAAACAAGTTTAGCACTTGGAACTCACCTTAAAGTTCCAAGCCGCCTGCTTTGCAGCCGGCCCGGAACTCAGAGGCTACACCCAGTGGGTGTGCTGGCGCGCCCCCACGAAATATTGCAAGAAGACAAAAACAAAAAGCAAGTACGTACCCAAACAACTGCTCGCGACGCCAGGAACTCCTACACGCACTTCTAGGGCGGCGCCTTCGGCGGCAAGCTGGGTCTGGACGTCCTGCACCGACACGTTCAGGGCGCCGCCACCACCGCTAGACGCCCAGTCCGCCGTGTTGGCACTGGTGGCCTCAACATTAGGCATCGCCGAGCTGGAGGCACCGACCTCCATCAGCCACGGTGCCGAGCTTGTTCGCTGTGCGCCGACGCGTTGGGACGTGGACCATGGGAAGCGGCCCCACTGTCAGCTGGCCATTAGACGGCGCCGCCTTTGGCCCCTCGGGCTGGCCGACCTGCATGTCGGCAGTCGGCGGAGGCGGGACCACCTCTTCCCCAAGACCGGGGCCACCTCCTTCCTTCTCCACGACCGGCTGGATAACGCCAGCAGGGCCAGCTGGCTCTGGGGCCTCCAGTGCAGGCGACTCTGGCATATGCGAGTCGACGGGCCCGGAGGCCTGACCGCGGGACACCTCCGCCTCCTGCGCCTTGGTGGCCTTCACCTTGGCGGCCGCGCCCGCCTGCTCCTTGTTCGCCGCCTCGGCCTGCACCTTGGCTGCGGCATCGGCCTCCGCCTGTGCCGCCTGTGCCGCCCTCTCCCGCTCTTCACGCGCATTCCTCTTCATGGACTCCTGGAGGTCGGCAAGCGGGTCCACGCAGCGGGGGGCAGCAGGGCTGTTGGCCGACCCAACCACCGAAGCCTCCGGGGCCCGTGAGAGGGACAACGGGGCCCTATTCAACCAAATAGGAAAGAGAAGTAAAGGACTTAATGTAGGCGGTGGGTTGTCCCAGCTGTACGGTGGCTTGCCGAATTGCCACTCCCACTCCGACAGCTTGCAGTCGGAGATGTGGTTCACCAGCCGGACCATCTCCGAGACCGGCATCTCCTTGGTGGACATCTGGCACGGATCCCGGTGCCCACTCATGGCGCTGATGATGTGGGGCTAACTTTGGAGAGGCAACACCCGACGCTCCACGAAGGCAGCCAGCAAGTCGAAGGGCCTGAGGCGCTCCGAGTCGATCATCACCTGAAGCCGGGTGAGGGCGCTGGCGGAGGGGGTCGATAGAGTCTTCGGCCGAAAGCTCCAGTTGGCACGGGGCTCGGCAGGCAGGCCGGCTGCATAAGCCGGCAAGTTGACGTAATTCCGCTCCAGGTTGAGGTTCTCGACATAGAAGTATGACCGCAGCCATAGTTTTGCCGACTGCAGTAGGGCGATGGTCGGGAAGCGAGGCCCGCCCCTAGTCCTCCAGCGCTGCACCACGATTCAGGCTCCGCACTGCATCGCCTCACCCTTGGTGGGGGTGCCGAGCTTGAGGTAGAAAAGCTCTGCCCACAGTTCGAGTGTGGGCAGAGTGCCGAGGTAGCCTTTGCAGAGCGTGACGAAGGCGGAGAGCAGCCCCACCGTGTTCGACGTGAGGTGCTGGGGCTGCACTCCGTAGAAGTCCATTAGCGAGCGGAGGAACCCGCTCGCTGGAAGGCTGAAGCCGCGAAGAAAGTGCGCCCGAAAGACGACATACTCGCCGTCCTTTGGCGCCGGAGAAATCTCCCTGGCAGGGGGAGACGCACCTTGACGTCGGTATGATGAGGGAGGCGCCACGTCTCGCGGAGGAACTGAGTATGGTCCTCATGGACGGTGGAGCCGTCTCAGTCAGTGGCGCAGCCGTTGAGCGCCATGGGCTCCATGCTCGGTAGTGGCGTGAGGCGGCAGCGGCGAAGAAAAGGCCGGCAACGATGAGCCGCAACAGCGCTCCCGTGAGGGCAGAAAGTGTAGCGGCGACGAGGAAGGAGAAGCAAGACAGAGGGAGAGGAGGGCGCGCGTGCATTCTGCCGCCCCTCCTCCCCCTACTTATAGCCCACGGCGGCGGAGCCGAGGGGGCGAGGCGTGGGGGAACATGGGATTAACTGCACCCACTCCCCCCACGACCCCGCGAATTCCGCACCATAAAGGCGTGTATTTAAACCCACCGAGGGACTAACTGCGAAGCCCGCGGCGGCGGAGCCGAGCGGATCTGCATGTGTGCCGAGGCCTTGTAGTGGCGGGCCCGGGCCTGCGGTGATGTCCCATCGCGCACATGGGCTGGCAGGCCGACCTGGCCACCAGGCGCCGCATGGCAGGTAGGCAGCGGGCGGCGAGCCTATTGCCCAGCAGGCACGCCACCTGGCCCCCACCACGACTGTTCAAATTATGCCAGGCAGCCACGACTGCATCCGACTCCTGGCACCCGGCTCCTCCCAGGCGGACGGAGCAGAAGGCAGAAGGCCACTTAAAAGAGGGAAATTGCTGAGGCTCCCTGGCTGCCCAAGCCGTAGAACCTCACTAGCTTCGAGGACTACCGACGGGGGGATAGACCCCAGGTAGCCTCATCCGCACCTTAGCAGATTTCAAGACATCGGGGCTAGCCTAGCCCCTCAGTCCGACTGGTCGCAAGGCCGGCCTCCGGGGCCGGCTGGAGCCAACCGGCCACCTCTTGGAAGGTGGTGCACCTCAGAAGGCAGAGAGGGCATGGGCCGACTCAAAGTCTACACCCACCTGTTGCGACAAGACAGGGCATGGCAACAGTGCCACCTGCCACCCCCGAATCCCGGAAGGAACGTGGCTACACTACAGACGTACCAGGCGGACACCCTTTATTGGGGAACTTAGTAATTTCAAAAAATTTCCTACGCATGCGCAAGATCATGGTGATGCATAGCAACGAGAGGGGAGAGTGTTGTCCACGTACCCTCGTAGACCGAAAGCGGAGGCGTTAGAACAACGCGGTTGATGTAGTCGTACGTCTTCACGATCCGACCGATCCAAGTACCGAACGTATGGCACCTCCGAGTTTAGCACACGTTCAGCTCGATGACGATCCCCGGACTCTGATCCAGTAGGGTGTCGGGGAAGAGTTCCGTCAGCATGACGGCATGGTGACGGTGATGATGTTCTACCGATGCAGGGCTTTGCCTAAGCACCGCTACAATATGACCGAGGTGGAATATGGTGGAGGGGGGCACCGCACACGGCTAAGGAACGATCATGAAGATCAACTTGTGTGTCATGGTGTGCCCCCTGCCCCCGGATATAAAGGAGGGAGGGGGGAGGTGCGGCCGGCCCCTAGGGGTGCGCCTGGAGGAGTCCTACTCCCGCCGGGAGTAGGACTCCCCATCTTGCCTTGTTGGAGAAGGAGGGGGAAGGGGGAAAGAGGAAAGGCCCCCCTTCCTTGTCCTATTCGGACTAGGGGGGAGGGGGCGCGCGGCCTGCCCTGTCCGGCCCTCCTCTTCTCCCTCAGGGCCCATGTAGGCCCATTAACCCCCGGGAGGTTCTCGTAACCCGGTACTCTCTAAAATCCGATTTCACGGAACGATTCCGATATCCAAATATAGGCTTCCAATATATCAATCTTTATGTCTCGACCATTTCGAGACTCCTCGTCATGCCCGTGATCACATCCGGACTTCAACAACCTTCGTACATCAAAACTATAAACTCATAATATAACTGTCATCGTAACGTTAAGCGTGCGGACCCTACGGGTTCGAGAACTATGTAGACATGACCTAGAACTGTTTCCGGTCAATAACCAATAGCGGAACCTGGATGCTCATATTGGCTCCTATATATTCTACGAAGATCTTTATCGGTCAAACCGCATAACAACATACATTGTTCCCTTTGTCATGGGTATGTTACTTGCCCGAGATTTGATCGTCAGTATCCAATACCAAGTTCAATCTCGTTATCAGCAAGTCTCTTTACTCGTTACGTAATGCATCATTCCGTAACTAACTCATTAGCTACATTGCTTGCAAGACTTATAGTGATGTGCATTACCGAGAGGGCCCAGAGATACCTCTCCGACAATCGGAGTGACAAAACCTAATCTCGAAATACGCCAACTCAACATGTACCTTTGGAGACACCTGTAGAGCTCCTTTATAATAACCCAGTTATGTTGTGACGTTTGGTAGCACACAAAGTGTTCCTCCGGTAAACGGGAGTTGCACAATCTCATAGTTATAGGAACTTTGTATAAGTCATGAAGAAAGCAATAGCAACATACTAAACGATCAAGTGCTAAGCTAACGGAATGGGTCAAGTCAATCACATCATTCTCCTAATGATGTGATCCCGTTAATCAAATGACAACACATGTCTATGGCTAGGAAACATAACCATCTTTGATTAATGAGCTAGTCAAGTAGAGGCATACTAGTGACATTAAGTTTGTCTATGTATTCACACATGTATCATGTTTCCGGTTAATACAATTATAGCATGAATAATAAACATTTATCATGATATGAGGAAATAAATAACAACTTTATTATTGCCTCTAGGGCATATTTCCTTCAGTCTCCCACTTGCACTAGAGTCAATAATCTAGATTACACAGTAATGATTCTAACACCCATGGAGTCTTGGTGCTGATCATGTTTTGCTCGTGGAAGAGGCTTAGTCAACGGGTCTGCAACATTCAGATCCGTATGTATCTTGCAAATCTCTATGTCTCCCAGCTGGACTTGGTCTCGGATTGAATTGAAGCATCTCTTGATATGCTTGGTCCTCTTGTGAAATCTGGATTCCTTTGCCAAAGCAATTGCACCAGTATTGTCACAGAAGATCTTCATTGGTCCCGATGGACTAGGTATGACACCTAGATCAGAAATGAACTCCTTCATCCGGACTCCTTCATTTGCTGCTTCCAAAGCAGCTATGTACTTCGCTTCGCATGTAGATCCCGCCACGACGCTTTGTTTAGAACTGCACCAATTGACAGCTCCACCGTTCAATATAAACATGTATCCGGTTTGCGATTTAGAATCGTCTAGATCAGTCTCAAAGCTTGCATCGACGTAACCATTTACGACTAGCTCTTTGTCACCTCCATAAACGAGAAACATATCCTTTGTACTTTTCAGGTATTTCAGGATATTCTTGACCGCTGTCCAGTGATCCACTCCTGGATTACTTTGGTACCTCCCTGCTAAACTTATTGCTAAGCATACATCAGGTCTGTTACATAGCATTGCATACATGATAGAGCCTATGGCTGAAGCATAGGGAACATCTTTCATTTTCTCTCTATCTTCTGCTATGGGCGGGCATTGAGTCTGACTCAACTTCACACCTTGTAATACAGGCAAGAACCCTTTCTTTGCCTGATCCATTTTGAACTTTTTCAAAACTTTATTAAGGTATGTGCTTTGTGAAAGTCCAATTAAGCATCTTGATATATCTCTATAGATCTTGATGCCCAATATGTAAGCAGCTTCACCGAGGTCTTTCATTGAAAAACTTTTATTCAAGTATCCCTTTATGCTATCCAGAAATTCTATATCATTTCCAATTAATCATATGTCATCTACATATAATATCAGAAATGCTACAGAGCTCCCACTCACTTTCTTGTAGATACAGGCTTCTCCAAAAGTCTGTATAAAACCATAGGCTTTGATCACACTATCAAAGCGTTTATTCCAACTCCGAGATGCTTGCACCAGTCCATAAATGGATCGCTGGAGCTTGCACACTTTGTTAGCACCTTTTGGATCGACAAAACTAGCTCCAGTTCATAAATATAATGTAGGCATATATTCCACAAATAGTCATACGTGCTTATGGAAAGAACTTGCATGACATCTTTTGTCCTACCCTCCGGTGGTAGCGGGGTCCTATTGGAAACTAAGGGATATTAAGGCCTCCTTTTAATAGAGAACCGGAACAAAGCATTAACACACGGCGAATACATGAACTCCTCACACTACGATCATCACCGGGAGTGCTCCTGACTATTGTCAATCCGGGGTTGCCGGATCATAACACATAGTAGGAGACTATAACTTGCAAGATAGGATCTAGAACATGGATATAATGGTGATAACATAAACGGTTCAGATCTGAAATCATGGCACTCGGGCCCAAAGTGACAAGCATTAAGCATGGCAAGGTCATAGCAACATCAATTTCAGAACATAGGGGATACTATGGATCAAGCCCTAACAAAACTAACTTGATTACATGATGAATCTCATCCAACTCCTCACCGACCAGTGAGCCTACGAAGGAATTACTCACTCCCGATGGGGAGCATCATGGAATTGGCGATGGAGATGTGTTGGTGTTGACGAAGATCGAAGATCCCCCTCTCTCGAGCCCCAAACGCACTCCAGATCTGGCCTCCTGATGAAGAACAGGAGACGGTGGCGACTCTGTCTCGTGAAACGCGATAATTCTTTCTCCCTGATTTTTCTGGAAATATGGGATTTTATAGCGTCGGTTTGAGGGTCAGCGGGGACCCCAGGTGGGAAGCACCCACCGTATGCGTGCTGGGGGGGGTTGCGCGCCTGTGGGTTGTGCCCACCCAGTGCCCCCTCAGTCCCTCCCTGCTCGTAAATTCTCTTATTTGATATAAAAAATCCTTGCAAAGTTTCGTTCTATTCCAAGAACTTTTATTTCTGCACAAAAATAACACCATGGTAGTTCTGCTGAAAACAACATCAGTCTGGGGTTAGTTTCATTCAAATCATGCAAATTAGAGTCCAAAACAAGAGGAAATGCGTTAGGAAAAGTAGATACGTTGGAAGCGTATCAACTCCCCCAAGCTTAAACCTTTGCTTGTCCTCAAGCAATTCATTTGATAAACTGAAAGTGGAAAAGAAAAACTTTACGAACTCTTTTGCTCTTGTTTCATAAATAAGCTTAAACAGCACCCAGGTTTTCAGCAAAGATTAAAACTAACCATGTCGACAATAACTCTTAAAAATTATATTAACTCATATCAATGACATAATCAACTAGAGAGCAATAATAAGATATCTCAAATAGCAACACGTTGTCAAAACAGCCATGATATAGTATGACAGGAGTGGTATCTCGCTAGCCGTTTCTAAGACCGCAAAACATAAATGCAGAGCACCCGCAAAGTTCAAGTAGCGACTAAACATTGTAATTCATGGTAGAAAAGATCTAGTCATGATGCACCCAACATTAGCTATACACACTGTATCAGCATGACATCAGTGCTCTCAGGTTCTGGCACTTATTTGAGAAGGCGATGACACAACATAAAAGTAAATAGATAGTCCCTTCGCAGAGGGAAGCAGTGAATTGCAGAGGTGCAGAGCTCAAGTTTTTAAAACATAGGTAAATGATATTTTGAGACATGCACCCTTCTTATTCACTTCACGACCATCAGCTATCAATATCTTCCATGCTAAGCACGCTAGTGGCGGTTCCCAAACGGAAATGTACAAGTTATGACTACATTGGGAGTTTTTGTTTGATTATTTGTAAGCTCTTTTCTTTTTGCGGTTTGGGAATGGGCATCCCTATTACCGCCCTTTTCTTGTGCGATGGCGAGTGAATAAACACACGACCTGAGAATAACCCACTTAGCATGGAAGATACACCGCTACTTCCTGTCGTTCCATGAACGATCCAGTCACACAAAAAGGATATTTATTTGAAGTTTTTAGAGGTGGCACATGCAAATTTACTTAGGACGGCAGGGTAATACCACATATAGGTAGGCATGGTGGACTCATCTGGAATAACTTGGGTTTCAGGTTTTTGGATGTACAAGCAGAGTTCCCACTTAGTACAGGCGAAGGCTAGCAATTAGGTTGAGAAGCCGCCAGCTAGAGAGCAACAACGGTCATGAACATGCATTATGCAGAAGTAACATTGGATACTAGCATGAGTAGGATATGAACACCATGAACATAAATATCATAGAGGCTATGTTGGTTTTGATTCAACTACATGCATGAACATGTGCCAAGATAAGCCACTTGAACATTCACAGGAGGATACCATATCATTGTACTACATCACAATCATTTTAACACAATGTTGATATCCAAGATAAGTCATTATTCACTCCTAGCTACTTATGCATGGCATGAGAAACTATAATCTCTAATTGTCATTCCAAACATGTTTGATCATAATAGGCTGAAGCATGGATACTAGGTTAAACATATTTACAAAAACAGAACAAGTCGAGTTCATACCCGTTTCTCTCAGCCGCGGCTAGTTCATCTAATATCGTCATTATTTCCTTTCACTTGCACGACCGAACGATTTGAAAATAATAATAGTGCAAGAGTGCTGTGGACTAAGCGAGAATCTGCAAACATTTTATTCAAGAGGAGAAGACAAGGTAATATGGGCTCTTTGTTAGATCAACAGTAATGCAAATGAGAGCCACTCAACATTTTCATCGTGGTCTTCTCCTCAGTAAGACTCGAATAAAAGAAAAATAAATTCAGAGAAACACACTGAAATATTTTTGGAGTTTTTGGCTTTTCGAAAGCAAGCAAACGAACAAAAAAAGGGAAAAGCAAAACGAGAAAAACTATTTACATGGGAAAGCTCCCAACAAGAAAAAGAAGAACAAGCAAATCTTTTTGGGGTTTTCTTCTTAGTACTACAACAATTTAAACTAGAAAGAAAAATCAAAAAGATAAGAAACATATTTTTAGATTTTCTCAAAATTTTTCAAACACACAAGAAAAAGCGAGAAAAATAATTTAAGCATGGATGATACAATGAAAAAGTGTGGACACCGACAACTGGAATGAAATGTGTGAACATGAATGTAATGTCGGTGGGAGTATGTACTCCCCCAAGCTTAGGCTTTTGGTCTAACTTGGTATTTAGTCAGTAGACTGGATGGTAGTTGGCGTGGTAGCTCACGGAGGCCCTCGTTGCTGATGGCTCAACCCGCCGTGCTGCCTCCACCGCTGCATTGTGAGCTCGAGCCTTGCTCTCAAGAACAAAATATCTTCCTCTGTTGTGATAGTCAAAAAGAGCAGGCGCGGGCAAATATGTGTGCACGACAACAGTTTGGTTAAACAACAGACTGTAAGTGAAGTCTTGAATTTTTCCCTTGAGGATCTTATGGCTTTTTAAAGCATCAAAGTCTAAATATTGTGTGGGTAGGATAGGGTCAAAGGGCAAAGGTGAAACACCCAGGTCTCGTGCTAAACGTGTGGCATAAATTCCGCCATAGAAATAACAACTATTAGCGTTATGCTGTAGTCTGCGTGTAACAATCACTGCAAGATTATAACTCCTTTCACTGCTGAGAGCGGCGCGTATGAGGCTCAAGTCTGGAGCACAAAGTGTACTACAGTCTTGCTTGCCTATGATGCATTTTCCATTAAATAATGCGAAGTACTGAATTGCAGGAAAATGTATGCTCTTTATTCTACCTTGTGCCACTCCCCTAGTTTCACCAAAGCAAAGACTAGTTAAGAATGCTTCAAACTCAGACCTAGGTGGCTCATCGAGCGAACCCATAATGGGATTTTGCAAAGGTGAGCAAACCTTTCTAGAGAAATGGTAAATAGATTATCGTAAAGTTTAAAAGACACCTATACTCATGGGGAAAGAACTTAAATTCTTTGACAAATAATTCGGTGAGGATGAGGCGTTGGTCGCACTTATCGGAAATGTAGGGACCGAGTTTGGCATTGTGAACTAATTGCTCAAATCCCTCCTTAATACCAACTCTCACCATGTAATCGTTGCATGGCCATAAGCATGTTTTGGTGGTGGCACTTCGAATGGCTTTTCGCTTGGTTCAGTATAGGACCGGCGAACGGAGCTACTACTAGAGGATGCCTCCGAGGATCTCCTCCTCGAAGTACTCCTTCCAAATAAGCTCATGATGTTCGCGTACAATTTTCTAAAAAATTTCAGTCATGAAAAATTTATTAACTAAACTTCACAAAATTGATAGCAACTACTCATAGGGATGTATAGAGGCCTGTCGGTGTCAAAACCGGCAGATCTCGCGTAGGGGGTCCCGAACTGTGTGTCTAGGCGGATGGTAACAAGAGACTAGGGACACGATGTTTTTACCCAAGTTCGGGCCCTCTCGATGGAGGTAAAACCCTACTCCTGCTTGATTGATATTGATGATATGGGTAGTACAAGAGTGGATCTACCACGAGATCAAGGAGGCTAAACCCTAGAAGGTAGCCTATGGTATGATTGTTGTAATGATTGTTCGTCCTACGGACTAAAACCCTCCGGTTTATATAGACACCGAGAGGGCTAGGGTTACATAGAGTCGGTTACAATGGTAGGAGATCTACATATCCGTATCGCCAAGCTTGCCTTCCACGCCAAGGAAAGTCCCATCCGGACACGGGAAGAAGTCTTCAATATTGTATCTTCATAGTCTTGGAGTCCGGCTGACGATGATAGTCCTGCTATCCGGACACCCCCTAGTCCAGGACTCCCTCAGTAGCCCCTGAACCAGGCTTCAATGACGATGAGTCCGACGTGCACATTGTTCGGTGCAAGGCGGGTTCCTCCTCCGAATAATACATAGAAGATTGTGAACGCCAGGATAGTGTCCGGCTCTTTAAAATAAATTCCACATTCCACCGTAGAGAGAATAATATGTACACAAGTTCAATCTGCTGACGTATTTTGTGGCATGACGTCATACCACCACCAAGCCTTTACTTGAATCGTTTTTTATCATACCACCTCAGCGCGTTTAGCGAAGCGGTTTCCTTGGCACGTCTTGTCGAAGCAGAGATCGTGTTCCCCTTATTCCGGGATTCCCATCAATACAGACGTGGGTAACCCAACCGCGCCATTGATGGTAGCGCTTGGGAGATAAGTGAGTTTTACCAGGCAGGTGGGGACGCACAGTCTTCGTCCGCCCATATAAGGGGATAAGGATCCACCTTTTTACCTACGCCTTCTTCCTCCTTTGCTTATCCATCTCTGCGCACTCGAGCTCCAGCGCCCAAGTCCGCACATCTCGTCTCGACCTTCTCCACCATGTCCGGCGGGGAGGCAGTGGTTGGCCTCCTCCGTTACGGAGGGGCACATCGAAAAGCTGCGCGGCGCCGGATACCTTTCCAGCGACATCGCGCACCGGCTGCCCGACGAGGGGCAGCTCATCCCCACCCCAGGCCCCATGAGAGGGTCGTATTCCTTCCCCACTTCCTCCGCGGACTGGGCTTCCCGTTGCATCCCTTCGTCCGGGGGCTCATGTACTACTATGGCCTGGACTTCCACGATCTGGCGCCAAACTTCATCCTCAACATCTCGGTGTTTATCGTCGTGTGCGAGGCCTTCCTCTGCATCCGGCCCCACTTCGGCTTGTGGCTAAAGACCTTCAATGTCAAGCCGAAGGTAGTGAAGGGCGTCCAAGCGGAGTGCGGAGGCGCCATGGTGGGCAAAATGCCCAACGTCACCTGGCTCGAGGGGGCCTTCGTGGAGTCCGTCAACGGGTGGCAATCGGGGTGGTTCTACATCACCGAGCCGCGTGACCCTAAATGAGCAGCGGCCCCCGAGTTCAGATCTGGTATCCCTATGCAGCTCACCTCCTGGAAAGAGAAGGGCTTGCTATGGGGCAGTTCGAGGAGCCGACAGACTCCAAGATCGCCTCTCGGACCTTGGCGAACAAGAAGCTTAGGATTGTCAATGTGATCCAGGTCATGCTCGTCCGCCGGATTCTCCCCTGCCAACAGCGGGCCTTCAATTTGTGGGAGTTCGATCCGCATAGCACGGACTCTGGCAGCTCTTCGACACGACGTACGAAGCTGCCTGGAGGGTGCTATTCAAGGGCGGAGAAGCCCCCGCATCCGCGATGGAAGACCGCGGATTCAGCACCAAGCGCCCGGCCGGCGAGGTAAGCTTTGTTATCTTCTATGGGACACTTATTTTCTTTCATAGTTTAACTCTATGTGGGATCTAAAACTCCCAATGCCTTTGACAGATCGGCGAGAGGACGTCCGGACAGGTAGACTGTCCGGCTCCCCTTCCCGAAGACCCAGTGGACACCCGTTTAACGGGCTGCTGGTTCCGGCCCTTTACGTGGTGCCGGAGAAGAAGGCCAAGAAGAAGGCCACAGGAACCCGAAGGAGTTCCCGGCGCCAGGTGATATCGGACTCATCGTCCGATGGCTCCGAGGCGGACTCCTCCCTCGAAGATGAGGAGGAGAAAGAAGACTCTCCCCAAGAGGGGGCAGAGAGGAAGAGGAAGGCTTCCCCAACAGGGGAGGCCGAAGGGTCCAAGAGGGGAAGGACCCTTCCTCCGGACAGCTCTGCCAATGCCAACGTTGGCGACGAAGGGTGGCCCTCAAGGGCCAAGCCTCCGGCAAGATCGTAAGTATCCAAATTCCTGAATGATTTATAATTTCTCTTTCGTGTCACGTAGTGTCCTTCTAATGCCGCACACTGCCTGTAGTCCGGCCGAGGATGATCTTCCCGCTTCATCAAGCGGGTCCCTCGCCCGCCGGATGTAGATTCCATTCCGATTGCCTCCACCTCGCGACGCCGAGGACGCCGAGGTGGGATCCCGGAGGGACCCATCAGAGGAGGCTCCGGAGGTGCCACAAGGCAGCCTCCCGGACTTTGCGCCGGACTCCATGCCGGAAGCTGCAGTGGTTCCGGAGTTCGGCAGGCGGCCCCTTCGTAAGAAGAGCAAGACCGTGACACCGGCAGCCTCCATCCAACCGGAGGCTCCGGACAACTTGTTGGAGGCGCTCAACGGCACTTCCATCGAGGAAGAACACCACACTGTCATGAGTGCGGTGATTCAGAAGGTTCAGCTCGCCAAGAGCGGGCTGACCGAAGCCTGCAGCAGCCTTCTAACAGGCTTTGAGGTAAGAGGTTTTTAAATATGTAATACCGCATAGACAGTAGCCCCTGATGCTCGGTTCGGTGTTCGGAAAGAAAAATTGGACTGAGGATCTAAAAAGATATACGCAGGAGTGCTAAAAATTATGTCAATATGGGTTTGCAGGCTGCGCTTCTGACCTCTGCCGCACTGACTGTGGAGGTCGGTGTTTTGAAGCAGAACCTCGAGCGGTCCAAGAACGAGCTCGGCCTTGCCAAGAAGCAGATCGAGGACAAAGAAGGTGAGTAACACCGCCTTAAATTTGTACCTTACAGAAAATGATTTTGGTTGCAATAGAAATAACAAGGATAACGTGGCTACTGCAGGGGCCACGAACGAGGTGGCGACCCTGAAGGAGGCCGTGTCCGCGGCCGAACGCAACGCGGCCGCGGAACGAGCAGAGCGAGAGAAGCAGGAGGCGCGGGTGGCGGAGGTGCGGCAAGAGCTCCAGACTCTCATGGAAAAGCATGAGAGTTTGGAGCGCGACTCGAAGATTCGAGAGTCCGAGCTTGCCTCGGCTCTTGAAAGTGCCAAAGCCGCTAAGGCCGAGGCCCATAAGGCCCTCCAGGAGATTGAGGCGGTGAAGAAAATAGCGGCGGGTAAGGCATTTTTCATGCAAAGCAAGCATGTGAATGTAAATTACCTATTACTTACCCGAATTCGGAGCTCTCCAGGGGCGTTTGCAGATCTGCCTTGCAACGTGTCCAATGCCGCCGCGTTCTACCGGGCCGAGGAGGGGAGCTGAACGAAGAAGGTCTTCTGGTCTCAGTACGCTGAGGCCGGACATCCGGTGCCCCCTAGCGACCAGCTGAAGCAGCTGGTCGAGCTCCACAAGGTAGCCGAGCAGGCCATGAGGGGCCTCATAGTCCGGCTGTGGCCTGGAGAGGCCATGCCTGGGAGCTACTTCGGCCTCGTGCGGCGGCTGGTGGATGCGTGCCCCTGGGTGGAAGTCATCAAGCGCTCCGCCTGCATTGAAGGTGCTCGTCGGGCCCTTGCCCACGCAAAGGTGCATTGGGGCTGGCTGGATGCGGAGAGGCTTATCACAGACGCGCCGCCGGTGGGCAAGGAGTATGGTACGCCCGAAATGTACTATAAGAGTGTCCTGAAGGGTGCCCGCAAGATTCCAGATGAGTGCCCCAAAGATGTAATTTTTGAATAAACTCGCAATGTGTTATCCTGTGCGCTGAAAACTTTTGTTTATATGCGCTAAGCAACGCTTGTTAATTTAAAATATTACCTTCTGTGCGGCCGTTTATCAAATCTGAGAGATGGCAAGTCGTCGGCTTCAGCCCCCATGCCACGAGTGCTGGGGTGTTTGGGATAAACTTGAGCGCTCTTGTTCCCATTTTTGGGTCCATCTAGGGAGGCGCTCAACACAACGAACAAGGCAATCAGACTTATAATGCTTGAACACTCTCACTTAGCCATAGAATTCTATAATTTTAAATTTCGGCGAAGCCCCTAGTGTTCGGAAGACTGAATTCGGGGCGCTATCCACGCCTTGGCCGGACACAGCCGGTTCCTCGCTCTAAGCGGCATAAGTCTTTAGGGACTCGAAAAGACCTCTCGAACAGCGACCAGCTCTCGCCTTATCATGACGGTTAGTTTTAGCTTTCTCCATCGAGGCGCCGCCAACAAGAACCGTGCACAATCGCAGTGGTTCTCCCAGTGCTACCTTAGCCGATAGAGCGGAACATAAGGTACCAAAATATGGGAGCCGGGCAAACCCAACTATTGACCCAAGACATGATTCGGAGCCGATGCATATAGTGCTATAAGTTCGGGGTGCCGCACTTGTGAAAGTGTTCGGACTTATCACACCATAATGCGGGGAACATAAGCCCCTGGTGTATTCGGCCGTACCAAAGTGTACAGATGCAGGATGTCATAAATGAACATATATGTAAAAAGAAAGGAACGCAATTATAAACAGAAAGTGATGCATTGTTTATTCCAGGAATTCTGCTATGAGTGCAGAACGATACAGATGGTGCAGTAAGCAAGGGTTTGGACTATTTAATCATGTCCCCCTCCAGGGGTAGGCTGCGGACTGGTGTGTTTAACAAATTTAATGCTCATAATGGAGACCACCTGAGTGTTCGTCGTAGCCTGTGTCCCTCCCTGGCTGTTGTATCGCGAGTTCGGCAGGTTTACCGCCGGACAGGGCCTCTGGTGAACGGAGTCCTATGGAAAAAAATAAAAAGAAGAAAAAAGAGTGACACACTTGGGAGCCCTTGGTGTGGTTAAGCTGCACTCTGGGCCTGGCGTGGTCGGGCCCCTCCCCCTATGCCCATGGTATCTCCAGAGCGTAATGATGTACGCGAAGAGCTGGTCTTGCAATCATGCAAGGGCTGGGGTTGGGGCCGCATTGCTACGCGTGCTTGGAACGTGCCAAGTGGTCTTGATTGATGTTACTCCGGGCGCGTTTGGCCATGTCCGGTCGTTTAACGGCCAGACTCGAAAATTGCCTTAAAAGGCTGCTCTGTACCTCTGCCGCGAGAGCCGCTGTGGGTTCCTCCGTTCGGATGGAGCGTTCAGTGTTTCCGTTGACCGTGATGACTCCATGAGGGCCTGGCATCTTGAGCTTAAGGTATGCATATACGGCACCGCTGAACTTTGTAAACGCGTTCGTCCGAAAGCAGAGCGTGATAGCCGCCATGAACGGGACGATGTCGAAGATTAACTCTCGCTTGAAATTATCCGGGATCCAAGACCACTTCGGTGGATCGAGCTGCATAATTGGCCTCAACACCTGGTATGACGCTTTGAAGGTCATCTTTGTAAGTTTAATCCTTGAGGGTCTATGCCCATGTTTCGCACTGTATCCTGATAAAGCAGGTTCAGGCTGCCGCCGCCATCCATCAGGACTCTAGTGAGGTGGAATCCATCGACGATTGGGTCTAAAACCAATGCGGCGAATCTGCCATGGCGGATACTGGTGGGTTGGTCCCTTCGATCGACAGTGATTGGGCAAGAGGACCATGGATTGAACTTCGGGGCGACTGGCTTCATCGCATATACGTCCCTAAGTGCATGCTTCCGCTCCCTCTTGGTTATGTGGGTTGCGTATATCATGTTTACCGTCCGCACTTGTGGGGAACCTTCGTCTCTCTTCGTTACGGCGGTCGAGTCTCCTCCTCGCTGTCATTTGTGCAGCCCCTTGTCATTGTTTTCGGCAATTAATTTGACTGCCTACTTGAATACCCAACAATCCCTGTTGGTGTGGTTAGCTGGCTTTTCGGGGGTGCCATGTATCTGGCAAGAGCGGTCGAGTATTCGGTCCAAATTGGATGGACCCGGAGTAGTTCTTTTGAATGGCTTTTTCCGCTGACCGGGTTTAGAGCCTCTGAATTCGGCGTTGACTGGCGTATCCTCAGTGTTATCGCCGTTAACGCGGTGTTTGTTTTTGTTGCGACGCGACCTGCCATTGCGGTTCTTGCTGTCCGGACTGCCAGAATTTTTGCTGAGGTTGTTACTGCGGGCTAGCCAGCTGTCCTCCCCCGCACAGAAGCGGGTCATAAGTGATGGTGAGGGCTGCCATGGATTTCGGCTTTTCCTGTCCTAGGTGCCGGGCCAGCCACTCGTCGCGGATGTTATGTTTGAAGGCTGCGAGGGCCTCTACATCCGGACAGTCGACAATTTGATTTTTCTTTGTTAGGAACCGTGTCCGGAACTGTCTGGCTGCTGAATTATGTGGCTTAGGTCATCGGCGTCTGGTGGTCGCACATATGTGCCCTGGAGGTTGTCGAGGAATGCGGCTTCCAGGTCCTCCCAACATCCAATTGACTCTGCGGGCAAGTTGTTAAGCCAATGCCGAGCTGGTCCTTTAAGCTTGAGTGGGAGATACTTGATGGCATGGAGATCGTCGCCGCGGGCCATATGGATATGAAGGAGGTAATCTTCGATCCAAACCGCCGGGTCTGTTGTGCCATCGTAGGATTCAATGTTTACTGGCTTAAACCCTTCAGGGATTTGTTGATCCATTACTTCGTCTGTGAAGCATAGTGGGTGTGCGGCGCCTCTATATTGAGCAATATCACGACGTAGCTCAAGAGAGCGTTGTCTGCTGTGTTCGGCCCGGCCGGAGTTGCTGTATCCGGCGCGACGGTAGTCGTCGTGGGTCGTGGGGCGCCCACGTGATCCGTAGATGGATCTGGTTTGTCTTGCCTTGTCCTCCAATATGTCCCGCAAGTCCGACGCATTTCCCCGTGGCTTCACGCTTTTGGGTATGGTTTTGGCGGAGGGCCTAGATGCTTCTCTGTCGCGGCCACGAGGTGGTTAGTCTGCCGTATTGTGCACTGGTGATGAAGGTTTGTATGCTTCCTCCTCTACTCGGGGGAGCAGCTTGCGTTTTGGGTAGCTTTTGGAGGGGCGTTCGAGTTCATACTCTTCGGCCGCGAGCACCTCGGTCCATCTGTCGGCCAGTAGGTCTTTATTAGCTCGAAGCTGTTGCTGCTTTTTCTTTAGGCTGTTTGTCGTGGCCATCAGCCTGCGTTTAAAACGCTCTTGTTCGATGGGATCCTCGGGCACGACAAATTCGTTGTCGTTGAGGCTTGCCTCGTCTCCGGAGGGAGGCATGTAATTGTCATCCTCTATCTCCTCGTCTGCCGCTCTCTCTTGAGGGCTGGCTTCTCCGCCCTCCTCTGTGGTGAATCTTGGCCGGAGGGTTGTCTTCGCACTCTCTGGGTGTTATTATCTCCGGTGCCGGAGTCTCCATTCTTCTGTGGCAGGATTTGGAGCGGCGCCACGACGCCGGGCGCTTGGGCTGTTTCTTAGAGGAATCGCCTCCGCTGCTTCTTCGCCGTCCCCATCCTTTGGGGTGTCCACCATGTATATGTCGATGACGCGGTGGTCTTCCAAAGGCCCCATAGGCGCTGGTTCTTGTCGTTTCCGCATCGCCGTCCATGCCGCCGATGTCTTCGTAGTCGTAGTCTAGCATGTCGGTTAGATCGTCGACAGTGGCTACAAAGTGGGTGGTGGGTGGGATTTGAATTTCTTTGTCGTCCGAGTCCCAACCATCCTAACCGTAGTCCGGCCAGGGCTCTCCTGATAATGAGAGATGCCTTAGCGAATTCCAGATGTCGCCGAAGGGTGAGTGCTGAAAGATGTCCGCGACGGTGAACTCCATGATCGGAGCCCGATCGGATTCGATTGGTAGGGGCGCAGGAGGTTCGGAGTCCGGCAAGGATGTAACGCCCCGGATCCGATGCGCCAGGTGTCCGTCAGTTATTCGCCGTCATTGCCATGTCATTTGCTTGCGTGTTGCACTTGTCATGTCATCATTTGCATTTATAATGTCATCATGTGCATTTCATTTTGCATACATGTTCGTCTCATGCATCCGAGCATTTTCCCCGTTGTCCGTTTTGCAATCCGGCACTCCTATCTCCCCCGGCGTCCCCTTCTTCTCTCCTGTTGTGAGCGGGTGTTAAACTTTCTCGGAATGGCCCGAGGTTTGCCAAGCGGCCTTGGGATAGCACCGGTAGACCGCCTGTCAAGTTTCGTGCCATTTGGAGGTCATTTGATAATCCAACGGTTAACCGGGTAACCGCACAACCCTCTTTGAGTTGCAGCCCAACACCCCTTCCAAAGTGGCCCAAAACCCACCAAACTCCCCTCCATGCTCTCGGTCGTTCGATCACGATCGCGTGGCCGAAAACAGCTCCTCATTTGGACTCTCCTAGCTCCCTCTACCTATATAAACACCTCCCCCGTCCAAATCCGGGTCTCGAAACCCTAGCCCCGCTCCTCGCAGCGGACATGTCCAACCCGCCGGACATGTCCAGCCTCCACGCCGCCCGACGAATCGGAGGACGCCACGCCGCCAGCGCCGCCTCGCCCAATCGCCTCGCCACGCGTCCGGCACCGCTCCGCGCCACGCTGGCCCGCCAGCCCACCGCCCAGCGCTTAGCTGCCGCGCGCCTCCCGGCCTCCTGCGTCCTCGCCGCCCGGCCACGCGCCGTCTCCTGCCGCCACGCGCCGCCGCCGCGTCGCCGCCGGGCGACCGCCCTGCCTCCCGGCCTCGCCTCGCTCAGCTCCCGCCGCCGCGCTCCTCGCGCCGCCGCGCCACAGAGCGCCGCCGAGCTCTCGCCGCCGCCTGCCTCCTCCTCCTCAAGCGGCCCGAAGCGCCTCCTCACGCCGGTCGCCGCGCCCATCCGCCGCCGACCCAGCCGCCCGGTCCCACACTGGCGCCGTCCCTGCCACCGCCTTCTCGCGAGAGTGCCGCCGCCGTCGATCTCAGCCGATCGGGAGGTGCCCGATCCAGCCGGCCGCCCCTCGTTTCGCCTTCCGCGTGGGCGGCCTCTCCAGAGGGCCGGCCGGCGCCACCAGCCCGCCCACCTGTCGCCCGCCACGTGGGCGCGCCTTCCCCGCCCAAAGACTTCGACTCCAAACGCCGCCGCCTGCCTCCTCTCGCAGAATCGGGCCAGGCCCATGGTGAGCTGCCCGCAAACCCCCGCCCGTGCGCAATATAACTATTTGACGCTCACCTGTTTTTTCCTGGAATTGACTAAGTCCCCGATTCTGCATAATTTTCATGCCATGTTCATGCCATCGCATCTCTGCATCCGTAGCTCCGCTTTGCACGTGTAATATGTCAAATTGTTCACCTCGACGAGTAATTCATTTCATTCCATTGCAACATTTTCATTTGAGATCATTTTGATGCCCGAAATGCTGTTGGAAGAGTGCATGTTGATGTTAATCTCTTTGGCTGTTATAACTTGTCGTTTTAACATTTTTGCCGTGATTTATGTGTGCATCCTATGAGGTTGATCTCTACATGAATGTTGGACTATGCCATGCCATCTTTCCAGGGGTGTTGACCATGTATTTTTGTGAGTTGTGTGTTGAGTGTATCAAGCTTGTTAAGTAGGGTAGTTGCTGTTGCTGTTTTCCTGGCAGATTCTGTTATATTTTGTTGCTATGTTAACATGCTTCCACTAATCATTCTATGCATAATCTGGAGATGTTCTATAAACAAGTTTTGATTTACATGTCATGCTCTGTCCATTCATGCCCTTGGTTGCAATTATAGCCTGCTGGAACATGTTCATATCTTGCTCTAAAGTTGCTTGAAAATGTTGTTGTCAGCCTGTTAACATTAAGTTCACTTGTTCCCATGTGTTTTCCTAGTGATCCATGCACCCTATGAACTTTCTCTTGCCATGCTTAGCTTCATAAACATGCCTTCTTACTGTTGGTTGCCTTTCCATGCCATGTATTGCTCTGTGGTGAGTGGTTCAAGCTCACGAACATGCCTACTTATCGTTGTTTCTGCCATGTATAAATCTGTAATATAACTTGCCATGTTTACATGGGTGCCATCATATTTTCCGTGCCCTTTTGGCTCATGGTCAGTAAGGGACTTTTGATATATGCTATTAGTAGATTCATGCCATGCCTTTGTTTGCCATGATAAGTTCCTGTAACATGTTGTTTGCTTGCTCTAAACATTGCAACCTGATGTTATTTCTGCAAAGTCTGAAACTGTTATTATTTGCAATATCTCCATGTCTTCTTGACCATGTTCTAGTGATTTCTGCAAATAGCTCAGTGTTCATGTTTTGTTATGCTTTACGTGTACTTCATGCCCATGCCTTTTGTTATTATGTTGGGGTGCTGTAGCTTGTTGTTTTGATGCTTGTAACATGCCTAGTTGCTGTTTTGGACAGATTGTGGCTATAACTTGTATAGTGTGTGGGTGTTGCACCGTTGCTCCGTTTTGAGTGTGTTCTATATGAAACTTGCTTGATTTTGCATGTAGTTTCATATTATCATGTTGCATCCTTGTTTTGGTGTGTTTGATTGATGTTTGGGTGCATTTTGCATCAATGCCATGCTCAACTTGTTTTGCTCATATCTTCTAGGCCGTAGCTCCAAATCTAATGAACTTTATATGTAACTTGACTAGAATTTCGTGTAGATCATCATGGTGCATCTTAACTTGCTGTTTAACAACTTGAACATAAGGTTTATTCAGTTCTGGACCAATTTCGAAATATGCATATGAGGACTTACCGGAATTGTTATATGTTGTTTCCGGCCTCATTTAAACTTGCCTTGATGTGTTGTTCTTGTTTGCTTCATCTCTTGCCATGAGTAGCTTCGTGTAGATTTGTCATGCATCATGCTTGTTGTGCATCATGTCTTGTCTATGTGTGGTGTGTTTACTATGTTGTGTGCTTCTCCTCGATAGTTCCCGTTTCGTTGCGATCGTGAGGATTCGTTCGTCTTCGGTTGGTTCGGTTTCACCCGTTCTTCTTCTTCATGGACTCGTTCTTCTTCCTTGCGGGATTTCAGGCAAGATGACCGTTACCCTGGATCTCACTACTATCATTGCTATGCTAGTTGCCTCATTCTTTCGCTATGCTGCGCTACCTATTACCTGTTTGTCAAGCCATCCCATGTTGCCATGAACCCCTAACCTTTGACACCTTTCCTATGCAAACCGTTGTTTGGCTATGTTACCGCTTTGCTCAGCCCCTCTTATAGCGTTGCTAGTTGCAGGTGAAGTTGAAGATTTCTCCATGGTGGACAGGATTTTGGTTGGGATATCACAATATGTCTTATATTATTAATGCATCTATATATTTGGTAAAGGGTGGAAGGCTCGGCCTTATGCCTGGTGTTTTGTTCCACTCTTGCCGCCCTAGTTTCCGTCATACCGGTGTTATGTTCCCGGATTTTGCGTTCCTAACGCGGTCGGGTGATTTATGGGACCCCCCTGACAGTTCGCTTTGAATAAAACTTGTCCAGCAAGGCCCAACATTGACTTTTACCATTTGCCTCACCACCACCTATACTTTTCCCTTGGGAGTCGCTCTCTCGAGGGTCATCTTTATTTTAGCCCCCCCGGTCCAGTGCTTGTCTAAGTGCTGGTTCGAACCGAGTAGATCATGGGCCCCTCGGGCAACCCGAGGTCTGGTTTTACTCGTAGGATGTCTCATCCGTGTTGCCTCGAGAACGAGATATGTGCAGCTCCTATCGGGATTGTCGGCGATCGGGCGGCTTTGCTGGTCTTGTTTTACCATTGTCGAAATGTCTTGATGTACCGGGATACCGAGTCGATCGGAGTGTCTCGGTGAAGGTCTATTCCTTCGATGATCGCGAGAGCTTGTCATGGGCTGTTGGGACACCCTGCAGGTATAAACTTTCGAGAGCCGTGCCCGCGGTTATGTGGCAGATGGGAATTTGTTAATGTCCGGTTGTAGATAACTTGACACTTGATCCGAATTAAAACGCATCAACCGAGTGTGTAGCCGTGATGGTCTCTTCTCGGCGGAGTCCGGGAAGTGAACACGGTTTATGTGTTATGTTTGACGATGTAGGTGTTCGGATCACCTCTTGATCATTGCTAGCTTCACGACCGTTCCGCTTGTTTCTCTTCTCGCTCTCATTTGCGTTGGTTAGCCACCATACTTGCTTAGTCGCTGCTGCAACCTCACCACGTTACCCCTTCCTTTCCCATTAAGCTTTGCTAGTCTTGATACCCATGGTAATGGGATTGCTGAGTCCTCGTGGCTCACCAGATACTTCCAAAACCAGTTTGCAGGTGCCTATGTTACCGAGCAGGTGACACAACCAAGCTTAAGGAGGAGCTTGATGAAGATCTTGCCTTTTGTGTTGTTTCGTTCTAGTTGATCAGTAGTGGAGCCCAGTTGGGGTCGATCGAGGACCTTTGTCGCATTTGGGGTTCTTCTTTTATTTTGGTTCCGTATTCGGACCTTGATTGTATCTGGATGATGTAATGCTTTATTCATGTATTTGTGTGAAGTGGCGATTGTAAGCCAACTATGTATCTCTTTCCCTTATGTATTGCTTGGGTTGTGTGAAGATTACCTCACTTGCGACATTGCTTTCAATGCGGTTATGCCTCTAAGTCGTGCTTCAACACGTGGGAGATATAGCCGCATCGAGGGCGTTACAAGTTGGTAATCAGAGCCTTCCCCGACCTTAGGAGCCCCACTGCTTGATCGTTTTTAGTGGCCGAGTTGTGTCTAGAAAAATGTTTTGAGTCATTTAGGATTATATATATCGAAGAGTTAGGAATTCTTTTTACTCCTCAGTCCCTTCGTCGCTCTGGTGAGGTCTCCTGACGTAGAGTTTTGACTCTTCTCTTCTCAAATTTCACTAAAATTTTTTTTAGGATCACGCGGGTATCTTGGAATCGTTCGATGGTTTTATGATGACAACATTGTCTTGGTGCCTCCAATCGTGGGGTTTTTTAGTGGAGGTGTCCCGGGAGTTGAGCTCGAGGTGTTGTCGCCATAATTTTATCGCTGCAGTTTTGGAATACCGAGTTTAGTACGCCGACATCGAAATCTCTTTTATGCAGTTGTTGGTGAGATAACCCCGCTAACCCAAAGATCGAGGTGAGTACGGAGTATTGCCATGACTTGTATAACGGATGCTTTTCGAAGGTTGAGGTAGACGGTTTCCGAAGGTTTCTTGGTTATGTGTTGACGGATGGATACAGCTGGATGTAGGGATTGTTAGTTTGTGTGAGATATTATGCTTCCCCTGTATCCCCTACACCAGATTGCATAACCAGAAAGTTTCGGGAGTTTTATAGGTGGGAATTCAAGTAGCTCCTAGAATATCTTCCGACAGATGCATGATATGGGATTGGGTAAATTTCTATCATATGTCTGTTTCCGGCTTATTCTGCAAGCCAAATCCTTTGTTTTGTTTTATTTGTGGTATGCGAGTTGCTTCGAAGCCAAATGTTGAATCCATACCTTTCCTAAACGGTGTTCTCATATTTCTATGGGAGTACTAATCCTTTTGATCATCGAGATTGTCATGTCAATTCTTTCCAACCGGTGTGCTTCTCTTCAAATGGATCCGATCATTTCAACATCCGCAAGATCAATTCTAAGTTTTCTCAACGGTGTTTGTTTCAACCGTCCCAAGTTGCCTTTGTTTTTCCCCACCCTCCCACCCTTTTCTTCAAGGACTCATTTATTTTAATCAAGTATCCATTTATTCAGATGAAGTCTCTTCATTCTTTTCAATCAATATTCTTATCCGGTGATTTCCCATGAAGATGCTCAACAGTTTCAAGTTCATCATCCTTCATTGTTGTTTCTTCTCCGGTGGATCCTATTCAAGCTTTCGATATTCATCATATTTCTTTCCTCGTTTCTAATGCTTTCTCGTGCATATGCACCTCTTAATCATTCACCTCTTCCTATTCATTTGTTCTGGAGTGCTGAAGATATCTCACAAGACTTGTGTTTTCATTCTCAATCCGTTCAAGATATCTCGAGATTGTTATCTCATTCAAGCCATTTAATTCTACCGGTGCAATCTTTATGTCAATCAATCGTTCAACGGTGTTTCCTTTTGAGTGGGCCCTAACCCACAGGTCTTTTCCCAGGATCTTACCTGACTCTTCTAATTCTCCCGGAGCTATTCTCTAATTCTTTTCCAAGTTTGACGTAAGAATGAATTTTCATCAGTCACATGCCTTCTCCAAGGTCGTTTTCAAATTCTTTTCATCTTTGGCTAAACCTTTCCTCTTTTAATTCTCCCGGAGTATCTCAACAATTCATGGTGGTTCTCATCATCATTCTCAGCATGTGAAGACCGAAGAAGGATTTCTCTTAAATCTTGGTCCATTCTTTTGAAGATTCATGGTTCTAGCTTCATGCCATCCTCATAATTGTTTTTGGTTCTGACAATTCTTTTCTTACCATCCGGAGCATTTCATGAGTTGTTTCCATTTCTTTCCTCCGAAGGTCATCATGTCATAATTCTTCATTCTCAGCGTGTAGCTATCACTCTCCAAATCTTACCGGTGATTCGTTCAAATATCCTCTAATCAGTTCATGTTCTCTTCGTTCTCATGTATCTAAATCCCCTCAAGTATCTTCATTCGTTTTCTAATTCTTCCCGGTGAATTGTGCCTTTGCTACTTTTATTTTCAATCCTTACGGTGGTTCTTTCAAGATCTCTTTTCCTTGTTCATCATATCAATTCATTTGTTGTTCCAATCCTACCGGTGGTTCATTGAAGACCTTCCCAAGCTTGCGCCATTTCTATCTTAATCCTTTCTTCGAGAATAAGTGGCATGCCAAATCCATTGTGGGTCATCAATTTAATTGATGAGGGATAAGCATAATGTAATTCTTATTCTTGTTTCATCGAGTAAATTCAATTCCTTATTCCGGAGATTCATAAAAAATTCTTGGTTTCAATTGCTCATCCTTCTTTTCCGGAGTTCCAAGTTCTCGGTTATATAATCGCGAAGCTCCATCTAAATCTTTGCAAGGCTTCACCTTGTGTTATCAACCTCTCTTTCTTTCTATCATCCTTTTAATACCAGAGTTTCTTCATGGTGCTTCGTCAAGGATTCTTTTAATTCTTCAATTGTTCATCAAGTTTTCTCTTGAAGTTATGATCCGCCAAGCTACACTATAAAAATAAACATGGTGCTCAACACATGTTTTGTTTTGAGGAGTTCAAGCATTCTTCATCTTGCATTCCGAAGTGCAATTCTTTCTACCTTATCATTTGAGATGGTGTTATATCATTCTTGACAATTTCCTTCATGTTTCGTGTTTCACATGTTGTCAAGAATGAGGTATTTTAAATCCATCAACTTCTTCGTTGGAGTTATCTTGGTATAGATTTCACCTAAAGCCTTCCCTAAGGAATGTTGCTAATTGTGGTGCCTATCGATGATCCAAGTTTTCTCCTATCCTCTCGGCGAAAGCAGTTTTGCATCTCTTCGTTGATCTCAAGCAATCAATTGTTTCCGCTAGTGGCTGGTTGTCACCTCATCATTTTGAGATGTTTGCCATAAGCCCACAACAAGCTTGTGCTTCTCGTTGTTGATTTTCCAACAACTCTGTTCGATTCTTCTTTGCAAGGATGCTTTCCAAGCTCATTTGTGGCAGAAGTTGGCATTTTCTGCTCCATTCTTTTATTCCAATGGTCTATCTTCTATTCTTTCGTTATGGAGGCATTGTGATGTTGTGCTCTTCACCCATCACCTCGTTTTGTCAAGATCATGTTGTTTTCTTGCTTATCCATTTAACCGGAGTGTTGTGCTCTCTTCAAGTTCTTTCATCTTATCAAGTTTTGCCTCTCGTTTCAACCAGAGTGGTTTCAATTTCTTCTTGTCTATTGTGCTCATCATTCCTAGCTTTGCAACCTCCAACGGTTACATGGTGTTCCTTGTTCCTATTTTCTACCGCAGTGCTCTCGATTGTGTTCAACCTCTCAAGGTTCTTTCGTTTCACTCGTTCGTCAAAGAAGCAACTTAGTTTTACCTCTTCTTTTCCTCTTCCGTTTTCCCTCTGGTGCCATCCTAGATCTCGGGACGAGATCCTCTCGTAGTGGTGGAGTGTTGTAATGCCCCGGATCCGATGCGCCAGGTGTCCGTCAGTTATTCGCCGTCATTGCCATGTCATTTGCTTGCGTGTTGCACTTGTCATGTCATCATTTGCATTTTATCATGTCATCATGTGCATTTCATTTTGCATACATGTTCGTCTCATGCATCCAAGCATTTTCCCCGTTGTCCGTTTTGCAATCCGGCACTCCTATGTCCCCCGGCGTCCCCTTCTTCTCTCCTGTTGTGAGCGGGTGTTAAAATTTCTCGGAATGGCCCGAGGTTTGCCAAGCGGCCTTGGGATAGCACCGGTAGACCGCCTGTCAAGTTACGTGCCATTTGGAGGTCATTTGATACTCCAACGGTTAACCGGGTAACCGCAAAGCCCTCTTTGAGTTGCAGCACAACACCCCTTCCAAAGTGGCCCAAAACCCACCAAACTCCCCTCCATGCTCCCGGTCGTTCGATCACGATCGCGTGGCCGAAAACCGCTCCTCATTTGGACTCTCCTAGCTCCCTCTACCTATATAAACACCTCCCCCGTCCAAATCCGGGTCCCAAACCCTAGCCCGCTCCCTCGCCGACGGGACATGTCCAACCCCGCCGGACATGTCCAGCCTCCACGTCGCTCCGACGAATCGGAGGACGCCACATCAGCAGTGCCGCCGCCCCAATCGCCTCGCCACGCGTCCGGCACCCACTCCACGCCTTGCCAGGCCCGCCAGCCCATCACGCCCACGCCGCCCGCCCGCGCGCCTCCCCACGCCTCCTGCGTCCTCGCCGCCGGCCACCATGCGCGTCTCCGGCCGCCACGCCGCCGCCGCCTCGTCGCCGGCGGCTGCCCTGCCTCCCCGCCCGGCCTCCGCCGCCGCTCTCCCCGCCGCGCTCGCGCCAAGCCCGCCCGCGCAGCGCGCTGAGCTTCGCCGCCGCCGCTCCTCCTCCTCCTGCGGGCCCCGAAGCCTCATCACCGCCCGGTGAGCGCGCCCATCCGCCATGGACCCGGCCGCCCGGTCCCGTCGCTGGCGCCGCGCCGGTGCGACACTTGCTTTCTGCCGGAGTGCCGCCGCCGTCAATCTCAGCCGATCGGGAGGTGCCCGATCCAGCCGGCCGCCCCTCTGTTACGCCTTCCGCGTGGGCGGCCTCTCCAGCGAGGCTAGCCGGCGCCACGGCCCGCCCACCTCGTCGCCCGCCACGTGGGCGCGCCTTCCCTCACTTGCCCAAAGACTGCCCAGCAGCGCGCCGGCCTGCCTCCTCTGCAACTGGGCCAGGCCCATGGTGAGCCGCCCGCAAACCCCCGCCCGTGCGCAATATAACTATTTGACGCTCACCTGTTTTTTCCTGGAATTGACTAAGTCCCCGATTCTGCATAATTTTCATGCCATGTTCATGCCATCGCATCTCTGCATCCGTAGCTCCGTTTTGCGCGTGTAATATGTCAAATTGTTCACCTCGACGAGTACTTCATTTCATTCCATTGCAACATTTTCATTTGAGATCATCTTGATTCCCGAAATGCTGTTGGAAGAGTGCATGTTGATGTTAATCTGCTGAAACTGTTATAACTTGCTGTTTTAACATTTTTGCCGTGATTTATGTGTGCATCCTATGAGGTTGATCTCTACATGAATGTTGGACTATGCCATGCCATCTTTCCAGGAGTGTTGACCATGTATTTTTGTGAGTTGTGTGTTGAGTGTATCAAGCTTGTTAAGTAGGGTAGTTGCTGTTGCTGTTTTCCTGGCAGATTCTGTTATATTTTGTTGCTATGTTAACATGCTTCCACTAATCATTCTATGCATAATCTGGAGATGTTCTATAAACATGTTTTGATATAAATGTCATGCTCTATCCATTCATGCCCTTGGTTGCAATTATAGCCTGCTGGAACATGTTCATATCTTGCTCTAAAGTTGCTTGAAAATGTTGTTGTCAGCCTGTTAACATTAAGTTCACTTGTTTCCATGTGTTTTCCTAGTGATCCATGCACCCTATGAACTTTCTCTTGCCATGCTTAGCTTCATAAACATGCCTTCTTACTGTTGGTTGCCTTTCCATGCCATGTATTGCTCTGTGGTGAGTGGTTCAAGCTCACGAACATGCCTACTTATCGTTGTTTCTGCCATGTATAAATCTGTAATATAACTTGCCATGTTTACATGGGTGCCATCATATTTTCCGTGCCCTTTTGGCTCATGGTCAGTAAGGGACTTTTGATATATGCTATTAGTAGATTCATGCCATGCCTTTGTTTGCCATGATAAGTTCCTGTAACATGTTGTTTGCTTGCTCTAAACATTGCAACCTGATGTTATTTCTGCAAAGTCTGAAACTGTTATTATTTGCAATATCTCCATGTCTTTTTGAGCATGTTCTAGTGATTTCTGCAAATAGCTCAGTGTTCATGTTTTGTTATGCTTTACGTGTACTTCATGCCCATGCCTTTTGTTATTATGTTGGGGTGCTGTAGCTTGTTGTTTTGATGCTTGTAACATGCCTAGTTGCTGTTTTGGACAGATTGTGGCTATAACTTGTATAGTGTGTGGGTGTTGCACCGTTGCTCCGTTTTGAGTGTGTTCTATATGAAACTTGCTTGATTTTGCATGTAGTTTCATATTATCATGTTGCATCCTTGTTTTGGTGTGTTTGCTTGATGTTTGGGTGCATTTTGCATCAATGCCATGCTTAACTTGTTTTGCTCATATCTTCTAGGCCGTAGCTCCAAATCTAATGAACTTTATATGTAACTTGACTAGAATTTCGTGTAGATCATCATGGTGCATCTTAACTTGCTGTTTAACAACTTGAACATAAGGTTTATTCAGTTCTGGACCAATTTCGAAATATGCATATGAGGACTTACCGGAATTGTTATATGTTGTTTCCGGCCTCATTTAAACTTGCCTTGATGTGTTGTTCTTGTTTGCTTCATCTCTTGCCATGAGTAGCTTCATGTAGCTTTGTCATGCATCATGCTTGTTGTGCATCATGTCTTGTCTATGTGTGGTGTGTTTACTATGTTGTGTGCTTCTCCTCGATAGTTCCCGTTTCGTTGCGATCGTGAGGATTCGTTCGTCTTCGGTTGGTTCGGCTTCACCCGTTCTTCTTCTTCATGGACTCGTTCTTCTTCCTTGCGGGATTTCAGGCAAGATGACCGTTATGCTGGATCTCACTACTATCATTGCTATGCTAGTTGCCTCGTTCTTTCGCTATGCTGCGCTACCTATTACCTGTTTGTCAAGCCATCCCATGTTGCCATGAACCCCTAACCTTTGACACCTTTCCTATGCAAACCGTTGTTTGGCTATGTTACCGCTTTGCTCAGCCCTCTTATAGCGTTGCTAGTTGCGGTGAAGTTGAAGATTTCTCCATGGTGGACAGGATTTTGGTTGGGATATCACAATATGTCTTATATTATTAATGCATCTATATATTTGGTAAAGGGTGGAAGGCTCGGCCTTATGCCCGTGTTTTGTTCCACTCTTGCTGCCCTAGTTTCCGTCATACCGGTGTTATGTTCCCGGATTTTGCGTTCCTAACGCGGTCGGGTGATTTATGGGACCCCCGACGGTTCGCTTTGAATAAAACTTGTCCAAAGAAGGCCCAACATTGACTTTTACCATTTGCCTCACCACCACCTATACTTTTCCCTTGGGAGTCGCTCTCTCGAGGGTCATCTTTATTTTAGCCCCCCCGGGCCAGTGCTTGTCTAAGTGCTGGTTCGAACCGAGTAGACTGCGGGGCCCCCTCGGGGCAACTCGAGGTCTGGTTTTACTCGTAGGATGTCTCATCCGGTGTTGCCCTTAGAACGAGATATGTGCAGCTCCTATCGGGATTGTCGGTGCATCGGGCGGCTTTGCTGGTCTTGTTTTACCATTGTCGAAATGTCTTGATGTACCGGGATACCGAGTCTGATCGGAGTGTCTCGGGTGAAGGTCTATTCCTTCGATGATCGCGAGAGCTTGTCATGGGCTAAGTTGGGACACCCCTGCAGGGTATAAACTTTCGAGAGCCGTGCCCGCGGTTATGTGGCAGATGGGAATTTGTTAATGTCCGGTTGTAGATAACTTGACACTTGATCCGAATTAAAACGCATCAACCGAGTGTGTAGCCGTGATGGTCTCTTCTCGGCGGAGTCCGGGAAGTGAACACGGTTTCTGTGTTATGTTTGACGTATGTAGGTGTTCAGGATCACCTCTTGATCATTGCTAGCTTCACGACCGTTCCGCTTGTTTCTCTTCTCGCTCTCATTTGCGTTGGTTAGCCACCATACTTGCTTAGTCGCTGCTGCAACCTCACCACGTTACCCCTTCCTTTCCCATTAAGCTTTGCTAGTCTTGATACCCATGGTAATGGGATTGCTGAGTCCTCGTGGCTCACCAGATACTTCCAAAACCAGTTTGCAGGTGCCTATGTTACCGAGCAGGTGACGCAACCAAGCTTAAGGAGGAGCTTGATGAAGATCTTGCCTTTTGTGTTGTTTCGTTCTAGTTGATCAGTAGTGGAGCCCAGTTGGGGTCGATCGAGGACCTTTGTCGCATTTGGGGTCCTTCTTTTATTTTGGTTCCGTAGTCGGACCTTGATTGTATCTGGATGATGTAATGCTTTATTCATGTATTTGTGTGAAGTGGCGATTGTAAGCCAACTATGTATCTCTTTCCCTTATGTATTACTTGGGTTGTGTGAAGATTACCTCACTTGCGACATTGCTTTCAATGCGGTTATGCCTCTAAGTCGTGCTTCGACACGTGGGAGATATAGCCGCATCGAGGGCGCTATGTTGGTAATCAGAGCCTTCCCCGACCTTAGGAGCCCCACTGCTTGATCGTTTTTAGCGGCCGAGTTGTGTCAAGAAAAATGTTTTGAGTCATTTAGGATTATATATATCGGAGAGTTAGGAATTCCTTTTACTCCTCAGTCCCTTCGTCGCTCTGGTGAGGTCTCCTGACGTAGAGTTTTGACTCTTCTCTTCTCAAATTTCACTAAAATTTTTTTTAGGATCACGCGGGTATCTTGGAATCGTTCCGATGGTTTTATGATGACAACATTGTCTTGGTGCCTCCCGTCAGCAGGGGTTTTTTTTAGTGGAGGTGTCCCGGGGAGTTGAGCTCTGAGGTGTTGTCGCCATATTTTTATCGTTGCGATTCGAATACCGAGTTTAGTACCGACATCGAAAATCTCTTTTATGCAGTTGTTGGTGAGATAACCCCGCTAACCCAGTACTGAGGTGAGTACGGGAGTATTGCCATGACTTGTATAACGGATGCTTTTCGAAGGTTGATGCAGCTCCCGAGGCGGTGTCCAGCCACCTGTCCTCGATTTGCGCGGTCGGCTCCGAACTATGGGTCGGAACGGATTCGTGTGCGACCTCCAAGGTACTGTCCGGCGGCAGAGCTAGATCATACCCATCGTGACATTGCGGCACGCTCGGCTATGGCTTGAATCCGTCGAAGATCAAATCTCCGCGGATGTCAGCCGTGAAGTTTAGGCTTCCAAATCTGACCTGATGGCCAGGGGCGTAGCTTTCGATCTGCTCGAGATGGCCAAGTGAATTGGCCGCAGATGCAAAGCCGCCAACACGAAGATCTGTCCGGGGAGAAAATTCTCACCCTGGACTATGTTGTTGTTGATTGAAGAAGCCCTCAAGCCTATCGGTGACGACACAGAGGAACTCTCAGTGAAAGCACCAATGTCGGTGTCAAAACCGGCGGATCTCGGGTAGGGGGTCCCGAACTGTGCGTCTAGGCGGATGGTAATAGGAGACAAGGGACACGATGTTTTTACCCAGGTTCGGGCCCTCTCGATGGAGGTAAAACCCTACTCCTGCTTGATTGATATTGATGATGTGGGTAGTACAAGAGTGGATCTACCACGAGATCAAGGAGGCTAAACCCTAGAAGCTAGCCTATGGTATGATTGTTGTAATGGTTGTTCGTCCTACGGACTAAAACCGACCGGTTTATATAGACACCAGAGAGGGCTAGGGTTACACATAGTCGGTTACAATGGTAGGAGATCTACATATCCGTATCGCCAAGCTTGCCTTCCACGCCAAGGAAAGTCCCATCCGGACACGGGATGAAGTGTTCAATCTTGTATCTTCATAGTCTTGGAGTCCGGCTGACGATGATAGTCCGGCTATCCGGACACCCCCTAGTCCAGGACTCCCTCAAGGCCATAGCAAGCACTCAAACCACTTAGAACTCTAAGAATTCAACATGCAAGCTCATCTACAGCAGCACCAAGAGTAGCTAATTATTCTAAATATAAACCACTAAAACTAAAAACTAATTGGACACATGGAGGAGTCACATACCAAGCAACAAATCCCCAAAACAGTTTTGGAAACGGAGCTTCGAGCAAAGAGATCGAAATCCACGGTTTCGGGAGCAAGAACACGAGAGAGAGAGAGTGAGTGATAGTGATTTTTTATGTGTGAATGGAGTGGTGTGGGAGGAAGAAGTAAGTGGGGGGGCCCACGAGGTGGGCGGCACCCACCAGGGCGCGCCTGGGGGTCCTAGGGCGCCCAGGTGGGTTGTGCCCACATGGTGCACCTCCTTCTGATATTATTTGCAGCAGAAATTCATAAATATTTTAAAAAAATCGTGTTAGTTTTTTTGAGCATTCTGAGAACTTTTATTTTTGAGTCATTTTTTATTGCACGAAAAAAGCAGAAAACAGACAAAGCATGGCATTTTCTATTTTATTTAACTAATAGAAACAGAAAACAAAAGGTAGGGACAGAAGGCAGTGCTTACTAAATTCATCAACTTCATACCTGTCAAAAATGATCCATTAATAAGGTTGATCAAGTCTTATTAACAACCACTTTTGATTAGTATGAAACCGAAGAACTTTCGTAAATCACTAAGTTACCTCAATGGGGATATGAATGTCCCCTACAATAAGCATTTCATATTTCTTTTTGACAGTAGGTAGGGGTAGTTGAAAACTTCCAATAGTGATTGCCGGAGATTTTTCAATAACATTAATACCATTCACTTGGAATTGTTTCTTCGGGGAGTGCACCGTATGCTCATTACCATTGATATGAAAAATGATCTTGCTTTTATTGCAATCAATAACAGCCCCTGCGGTATTCAAGAAGGGTCTACCAAGGGTAATCAACATGTTTTCATCCTCGGGCATCTCAAGTATAACAAAGTCAGTCAAAATAGTAACACTAGCAACAACAACGGGCACATCCTCACAAATACCGATAGGTATGGCAGTTGATTTATCAGCCATTTGCAAAGATATTTTAGTAGGTGGGAGTTTATTCAAATCAAGTTTTTTATATAAATAGAAAGGCATAACAATAACACCAGCTCCCAAATCACATAAAGCAGTTTTCACATAATTTCCTTTAATGGAGCAATGTATAGTTGGTATTCCCGGATCTCCTAGTTTCTTGGGTACTCCATCTTTAAAAGTGTAATTAGCATGCATAGTGGAGATTTTAGCTTCCGGTATTTTCCTCTTATTGGTGATGATGTCTTTCATATACTTTGCATAAGGAGGCATTTTCAAGATATCAGTCAAGCGAGTATGCAAAAAGACTGGCCTAATCATTTCAGCAAAGTGTTAAAATTCTTCTTCATCTTTCTTTTTAGTTGACTTAAGTGGAAAGGGCATAGGCTTTTGAACCCATGGTTCTCTTTCCTTTCCATGTTTTCTAGCAACAAAGTCTCTTTTATCATATCTTTTATTCTTTGGTTGTGGGTTATCAAGATCAATAGCTGGTTCTATCTCAACATCATTATCTGGTTCTTTTATCATTTGGTTGAGTATTTTCATCAATCACATCATTATCTTTTTCATTATCAGAAGGCGAGTGTTCATTACCAGATTGAGTCTCAGCATCAGAGATAGAAACTTCATTATCATTATCAGGAGGTTTTTCTACCTCAGGTTCACTAGAGGCAGGCAAAGTCTTATCATTTTTCTTCTTCTTTTTCTTTTTCAAAGAACTAGGTGTAGTGGTGTAGTTACTTTGAGAATCTTGTTCAATTCTCTTTGGGTGTCCCTCAGGATAAAGTGGTTCCTGAGTCATTTTACCTCCTCTAGTAGCTACTCTAACAGCAAAGTCATTTATATTAGTGTTCATTTCATCAAGTAACTCTCTTTGAGATTTAGCAACTTGTTCTAATTGAGTTTGAACCATAGAGGCATGTTTTCCTACACCTCTAACATCATTTGAGATTCTAAATAACAAGTCACTTAAGTGAGCAATCATATCAGAGTTATATTTCAATTGTTTCATAACATTTGCATTGAAGTGATCTTGCTTTCTAATGTAATTATCGAACTCGTAAAGGCATTAACTAGGATGTTTATTATGAGGATCATCACTATCATTGAATTTCATTAAAGATTTTACCTCTACAAACTTGGGTGGTGGTGGTGCTTCAAGCCCATGTATTTCTTTGATAGGTGGTAAATTTTTAACATCCTCGGCCTTAATACCCTTTTCCTTCATAGATATCTTTGCCTCTTGCATATCTTCAGGACTGAGATATAAGATACCCCTCTTCTTCGGAGTGGGTTTAATAGGTGTTTCAGGAGGAGTCCAATCATCATAATTTTTCAATATGTTATTCAATAATTCCTTATCTTGCCCAATAGTTCGTTCCCTGAAAACACAACCAGCACAACTATCTAGGAAATCCCTAGAAGCATCGGTTAGTCCATTATAGAAGATATCAAGTATTTCATTTTTCTTAAGAGGATGATCAGGCAAAGCATTAAGCAATTGGAGAAGCCTCCCCCAAGCTTGTGGGAGACTCTCTTCTTCAATTTGCACATAGTTAAATATTTCCTACAAGGCACCTTGTTTCTTATGAGCAGGGAAATATATTTCAGAGAAGTAATAGATCATATCCTAGGGACTACGCACACAACCAAGAGCAAGAGTATTATACCAAGTGAGGGAGTCCTGTACTAGGGCGTGTCCGGATAGCCGGACTATCATCGTTAGCCGGACTCCAAGACTATGAAGATACAAGATTGAAGACTTCGTCCCGTGTCCGGATAGGACTTTCCTTGGCGTGGAAGGCAAGCTTGGCGATACGGATATGTAGATCTCCTACCATTGTAACCGACTCTGTGTAACCCTAGTCCTCTCCGGTGTCTATATAAACCAGAGGGTTTTAGTCCGTAGGACGAACAACCATTACAACAATCATACCATAGGCTAGCTTCTAGGGTTTAGCCTCCTTGATCTCGTGGTAGATCCACTCTTGTACTACCCATATCATCAATATCAATCAAGCAGAGTAGGGTTTTACCTCCATCGAGAGGGCCCGAACACAGGTAAAAACATCGTGTCCCTTGTCTCCTGTTACCATCCGCTTAGACGCACAGATTCGGGACCCCTACGAGATCCGCCGGTTTGACACCGACATTGGTGCTTTCATTGAGAGTTCCTCCGTGTCGTCATCGATAGGCTTGATGGCTTCTTCAATCAACAACAACACAGTCCAGGTGAGAATTTTCTCCCGGACAGATCTTCGTGTTCGGCGGCTTTGCATCGCGGGCAATTCACTTGGCCATCCGAGCAGATCAAAGCTACGCCCACGCCATCAGTCGATTTGGAAGCCTAAACTTCATGGCAAACATCCGCGGAGATTTGATCTTCGACGGATTCGAGCCACAGCGGAGCGTGCCGCACTGTTACGATGGGTATGATCTAGCTCTGCCGCCGGACAATACCTTGGAGGCCGCACACGAATCCGTTCCGACCCATAGTTCGGAGCCGACCACGCAGATCGAGGACAGGTGGGTGGACACAGCCTCGGGAGCTGCAACTTCTACGACGATGGAGCCAAATACTGACCTTGTCCCTTATAAAGCTCGTGACTCCGAGGTGCCGGACTCCTTGCCGGACTCCGAACCTCCTGCGCCCCTACCAATCGAATCTGATCGGGCGCCGATCATGGAGTTCACCGTCGCAGACATCTTTCAGCACTCACCCTTCGGCGACATCTTGAATTCGCTAAGGCATCTCTCGTTATCAGGAGAGCCCTGGCCGGACTACGGTCAGGATGGTTGGGACTCGGACGACGAAGAAATTCAAATCCCAGCCACCACCCACTTTGTAGCCACTGTCGACGATCTAACCGTCTTGCTAGACTACGACTCCGAAGACATCGACGGCATGGACGACGATGCCGGAGACGACCAAGAACCAGCGCCTACGGGGCATTGGAAGACCACCGCGTCATACGACATATACATGGTGGACACCCCAAAGGATGGGGACGTCGAAGAAGCAGCGGAGGCAGATTCCTCTAAGAAATAGCCCAAGCGCCGATGTCAGCGGCGCCGCTCCAAATCCCGCCACAGCAAGAATGGAGACTCCGGCACCGGAGATAATAACACCCCAGAGAGTGTCGAAGACAACCCCCTCCAGCAAGATTCAGCACAGGAGGATGGAGAAGCCAGCCCTCAAGAGAGAGCGGCAGACGAGGAGATAGAGGATGACAATTACATGCCTCCCTCCGGAGACAAGGCAAGCCTCAACGACGACGAATTTGTCGTGCCCGAGGATCCCGTCGAACAAGAGCGTTTTAAACGCAGGCTGATGGCCACGGCAAACAGCCTAAAGAAAAAGCAGCAACAACTTCGAGCTGATCAAGACCTGCTGGCCGACAGATGGACCGAGGTCCTCGCCGCCGAAGAGTATGAACTCGAACGCCCCTCCAAAAGCTACCCAGAACGCAAGCTGCTCCCCCGACTAGAGGAGGAAGCATACAAACCTTCATCACCAGTGCACAATACGGCAGACCGACCACCTCGTGGCCGCGACAGAGAGGCATCTAGGCCCTCCACCAAAACCGTACCCCGGCACCACTCGAAAAGCGCGAAGCCACGGGGAAATGCACCGGACTTGCGGGACATATTGGAGGACAAGGCAAGACAATCCAGATCCATCGACGGATCAAGTGGGCGCCCCACGACCCACGACGACTACCATCACGCCGGATACAGCAACTCCGGCTGGGCCGAACACAGCAAACAACGCTCTCTTGAGCTACGTCGTGATATTGCTCAATATAGAGGCGCCGCACACCCACTATGCTTCACAGACGAAGTAATGGATCATCAAATCCCTGAAGTGTTTAAGCCCGTAAACATTGAATCCTACGATGGCACAACAGACCCCGCGGTTTGGATCGAAGATTATCTCCTTCATATCCATATGGCTTGCGGCGACGATCTCCATGCCATCAAGTATCTCCCACTCAAGCTTAAAGGACCAGCTCGGCATTGGCTTAACAACTTGCCTGCAGAGTCAATTGGATGTTGGGAGGACCTGGAAGCCGCATTCCTCGACAACTTCCGTGGCACATATGTACGACCACCGACGCCGATGACCTAAGCCACATAATTTAGCAGCCGATTTAATCGGCCAAACAGTTCGACACGGTTCCTAACAAAGAAAAATCAAATTGTCGATCGTCCGGATGCAGAGGCCCTCGCAGCCTTCAAACATAACATCCGCGATGAGTGGCTGGCCCGGCACCTAGGACAGAAAAGCCAAATCCATGGCAGCCCTCACATCACTTATGACCCGCTTACGTGCGGGGAGGACAGCTAGCTAGCCCGCAGAACAACCTCAAGAAAAATCTGGCAGTCCGGACAGCAAGGACCGCAATGGCAGGTCGCATCGCAACAAAAACAAACGCCGCGTTAACGGCGATAACACTGAGGATACGGCAGTCAACGCCGGATTCAGAGGCTCTAAACCCGGTCAGCGGAAAAAGCCATTCAAAAGAACTACTCTGGGTCCATCCAATTTGGACCAAATACTCGACCGCTCTTGCCAGATACATGGCACCCCCGAAAAGCCAGCTAACCACACCAACAGGGATTGTTGGGTATTCAAGCAGGCAGGCAAATTAATTGCCGAAAACAATGACAAGGGGCTGCACAGCGACGACGAGGAGGAGACTCGACCGCCGAACAGTAGAGGACATAATGGTTTCCCCCCACAAGTGTGGATGGTAAACATGATATACGCAACCCACATACCCAAGAGGGAGCGGAAGCGTGCACTTAGGGACGTATATGCGATGGAGCCAGTCGCCCCGAAGTTCAATCCATGGTCCTCTTGCCCGATCACTGTCGATCGAAGGGACCACCCCACCAGTATCCGCCATGGCGGATTCGCCGCATTGGTTTTAGACCCAATCGTCGATGGATTCCACCTCACTAGAGTCCTGATGGATGGCGGCAGCAGCCTGAACCTGCTTTATCAGGATACAGTGTGAAAGATGGGCATAGACCCCTCAAGGATTAAACCTACAAAGACGACCTTCAAAGGCGTCATACCAGGTGTTGAGGCCAATTGTACAGGCTCAGTCACACTGGAAGTGGTCTTCGGATCCCCGGATAATTTTCGAAGCGAGGAGTTCATTTTCGAAGCCACGGGGAAATGCACCGGACTTGCGGGACATATTGGAGGACAAGGCAAGACAATCCAGATCCATCGACGGATCAAGTGGGCGCCCCACGACCCACGACGACTACCGTCACGCCGGATACAGCAACTCCGGCTGGGCCGAACACAGCAAACAACGCTCTCTTGAGCTACGTCGTGATATTGCTCAATATAGAGGCGCCGCACACCCACTATGCTTCACAGACGAAGTAATGGATCATCAAATCCCTGAAGTGTTTAAGCCCGTAAAGATTGAATCCTACGATGGCACAACAGACCCCGCGGTTTGGATCGAAGATTATCTCCTTCATATCCATATGGCTTGCGGCGACGATCTCCATGCCATCAAGTATCTCCCACTCAAGCTTAAAGGACCAGCTCGGCATTGGCTTAACAACTTGCCTGCAGAGTCAATTGGATGTTGGGAGGACCTGGAAGCCGCATTCCTCGACAACTTCCAGGGCACATATGTACGACCACCAGACGCCGATGACCTAAGCCACATAATTTAGCAGCCAGACGAATCGGCCAAACAGTTCTGGACACGGTTCCTAACAAAGAAAAATCAAATTGTCGACTGTCCGGATGCAGAGGCCCTCGCAGCCTTCAAACATAACATCCGCGACGAGTGGCTGGCCCGGCACCTAGGACAGGAAAAGCCGAAGTCCATGGCAGCCCTCACATCACTTATGACCCGCTTCTGTGCGGGGGAGGACAGCTAGCTAGCCCGCAGAATAACCTCAAGAAAAATCTGGCAGTCCGGACAGCAAGGACCGCAATGGCAGGTCGCGTCATAACAAAAACAAACGCCGCGTTAACGGCGATAACACTGAGGATACGGCAGTCAACGCCGGATTCAGAGGCTCTAAACCCGGTCAGCGGAAAAAGCCATTCAAAAGAACTACTCCGGGTCCATCCAATTTGGACCGAATACTCGACCGCTCTTGCCAGATACATGGCACCCCCGAAAAGCCAGCTAACCACACCAACAGGGATTGTTGGGTATTCAAGCAGGCAGGCAAATTAATTGCTGAAAACAATGACAAGGGGCTGCACAGCGACGACGAGGAGGAGACTCGACCGCCGAACAGTAGAGGACAGAATGGTTTCCCCCCACAAGTGCGGATGGTAAACATGATATACGCAACCCACATACCCAAGAGGGAGCGGAAGCGTGCACTTAGGGACGTATATGCGATGGAGCGGCCGCCTCAAGTTCAATCCATGGTCCTCTTGCCCGATCACCGCCGATCGAAGGACCACCCACCAAGATCCGCCATGGCGGATTCGCCGCATTGGTTTTAGACCCAATCGTCGATGGATTCCACCTCACTAGAGTCCTGATGGATGGCGGCAGCAGCCTGAACCTGCTTTATCAGGATACAGTGTGAAAGATGGGCATAGACCCCTCAAGGATTAAACCTACAAAGACGACCTTCAAAGGCGTCATACCAGGTGTTGAGGCCAATTGTACAGGCTCACCACACCGAAGTGGTCTTCGGATCCCGGATAATTTTCGGCGAGGAGTTAATCTTCGACATCGCCTCGCTCGCGGCGGCTATCACGCTCTGCTTTCGGACGAACCGCGTTTACAAAGTTCAACGCGTGCCGCATTATGCATACCTTAAGCTCAAGATGCCAGGCCCTCGTGGAGTCATCACGGTCAACGGAAACATCAACGCTCCCTCCGAACGGAGGAACACACAGCGGCTCGCGCGTAAGTCTGAGCAGCCTTTAAGGCAATTTTCGAGTCCGCCGTTAAGCGACCGGACATGGCCAAACGCGCCGGAGTAACATCAATCAAGACCACAGCACGCCCGAGCATGCGTGTAATGCGGCTAACCCCAGCCCTTGCATGATTGCAAGACCAGCTCTTCGCGTACATCATTACGCTCTGGAGATACCATGGGCATAGGGGGAGGGGCACGGCCACGACAGGCCCAGAGTGCGGCTTAACCACACCAGGGGCTCCCAAGTGTGTCACTATTTTTTCTTCTTTTTATTTTTTTTCATAGGACTCCGTTCACCAGAGGCCCTGTCCGGCGGTAAACCTGCCAAACTCACGATACAACAGCCACGGAGGGACAAAGGCTACGACGAACACTCAGGTGGTCTCCATTATGAGCATTAAATTTGTTAAATACACCAGTCCGCAGCCTACCCCTGGAGGGGGACATGATTAAATAGTCCAAACCCTTGCTTACCGCACCATCTGTATCGTTCTGCACTCATAGCAGAATTCCTGGAATAAACAATGCATCACTTTCTGTTTATAATTGCATTCCTTTCTTTTTACATATATGTTCATTTATGACATCCTGCATCTGTACACTTTGGTACGGCTAAATACACCAGGGGCTTATGTTCCCCGCATTATGGTGTGATAAGTCCGAACACTTTCACAAGTGCGGCACCTCGAACTTATAGCACTATATGCATCGGCTCCGAATCATGTCTTGGGTCAATAGTTGGGTTTGCCCGGCTCCCATGTTTTGGTACCTTACGTTCCACTCTATCGGCTAAGGTAGCACTGGGAGAACCACTGCGATTGCGCCCTGGTTGAGCTGGGCGAGCGCCTCAGTGGAGAAAGCTAAAACTGACCATCATGATAAGGCGAGAGCTGGTCGCTGTTCGAGACGTCTTTTCGAGTCCCTAAAGACTTATGCCGCTTAGAGCGAGGAACCGGCTGTGTCCGGCCAAGGCATGGATAGCGCCCCGAATTCGGTCTTCCGAACACTAGGGGCTTCGCCGAAATTTAAAATTATAGAATTCTATGGCTAAGTGAGATTGTTCAAGCATTATAAGTCCGGTTGCCTTGTTCGTTGTGTTGAGCGCCTCCCTAGATGGACCCAAAATGGGAACAAGAGCGCTGTTTATCCCAACACCCCAAAGACTCGTGGCATGGGGGCTGAAGCCGACGACTTGCCATCTCTCAGATTTGATAAACGGCCACACAGAAGGTAATATTTTAAATTAACAAGCGTTGCTTAGCGCATATGAACAAATTTTTCAGCGCACAGGATAACACATTGCGAGTCTATTAAAAAATTACATCTTTGGGGCACTCATCCGCAATCTTGCGGGCACCCTTCAGGACACTCTTATAGTACATTTCGGGCGTACGATACTCCTTGCACGCCGGTGGCGCGTCCCTGATAAGCCTCTCCGCATCCAGCCTGCCCCAATGCACCTTTGCGCGGGCAAGGGCCCGACGGGCACCTTCAATGCAGGCGGAGCGCTTGATGACTTCCACCCAGGGGCACGCATCCACCGGCCGCCGACGAGGCGAAGTAGCTCCTGTGCATGGCCTCTCGAGCCACAGCCGGACTATGAGGCCCCTCATGGCCTGCTCGGCTACCTTAGGAGCTCGACCAGCTGCTTCACTGGTCGCTAGGGGCACCGGATGTCCGCCTCAGCAGATCGAGACTAGAAGACCTTCTCCGCTGAGCTCCCTCCTCGCCCGGTAGAACGCGGGCATCGTACACGCCATGAGGCAGATCTGCAAACGCCTCGAGAGCTCAGAATTCGGGTAAGTAACAGGTAATTTACATTCACATGCTTGCTTTGCATGAAAATGCCTTACCCGCCGCTATTTTCTTCACCGCCTCAATCTCCTGGATGGCCTTATGGGCCTCAGCCTTAGCGGCTTTGGCACTTTCAAGAGCCGAGGCAAGCTCGGACTCTCGAGTCTTCGAGTCGCGCTCCAAACTCTCATGCTTTTCCATGAGAGCCTGGAGCTCTTGCCGCTCCTCCGCCACCCGCGCCTCCTGCTTCTCTCGCTCTGCTCGTTCCGCGGCCGCGTTGCGTTCGGCCACGGACACGGCCTCCTTCAGGGTCGCCACCTCATTCGTGGCCATGCAGTAGCCACGTTATCCTTGTTATTTCTATTGCAACCAAAATCCTTTTCTGTAAGGTACAAATTTAAGGCGGTGTTACTCACCTTCTTTGTCCTCGAGCTGCTTCTTGGCAAGGCCGAGCTCGTTCTTGGACTGCTCGAGGTTCTGCTTCAAAACACCGACCTCCGCAGTCAGTGCGGCAGAGGTCAGAAGCGCAGCCTGCAAACCCATATTGACATAATTTTTAGCACTCCTGCGTATATCTTTTTAGATCCTCAGTCCGGTTTTTCTTTCCGAACACCAAACCGAGCATCAGGGGCTACTGTCTATGCGTTATTACATATTTTAAAAACCTCTTACCTCAAAGCCTGTTGGAAGGCTGCTGCAGGCTTCGGTCAGCCCGCTCTTGGCGAGCTGAACCTTCTGAATCACCGCACTCATGATAGTGCGGTGTTCTTCCTTGATGGAAGTGCCGTTGAGCGCCTCCAACAAGTTGTCCGCGCCTCTGGTTGGGCGGAGGCTGCCGGTGTCACGGTCTTGCCCTTCTTCTGAAGGGCGCTGCCGGACTCCGGAACCACTGCAGCTTCCGCATGGAGTCCGCGCCAAAGTCCGGAGGCTGCCTTGTGGCACCTCCGAGCCTCCTCCGATGGGTCCCTCCGGGATCCCACTCGGCGTCCTCGGCGTCGAGGGTGGAGGCAATCGGAATGGAATCTACATCCGACGGAGCTAGGGACCCGCTTTATGAAGCGGGAAGATCATCCTCGGCCGGACTACAGGTAGTGTGCGGCATTAGAAGGACACTACGTGACACGAAAGAGAAATTATAAATCATTTAGGATCCGGATACTTACGATCTTGCCGGAGTCTTGGCCCTTGAGGGCCACCCTTTGTCGCCAACGTTGGCGTTGGCAGAGCTGTCCGGAGGAAGGGTCCTTCCCCTCTTGGACCCTTAGGCCTCCCCTGTTGGGGAAGCCTTCCTCTTTCTCTCTCCCCCCTCTTGGGGAGAGTCTTTTTTCTCCTCCTCGTCTTCGGGGGAGGAGTCCGCCTCAGAGCCATCGGATGATGAGTCCGATATCACCTGGCGCCGGGAACTCCTTCGGGTTCCCGCGGCCTTCTTCTTGGCCTTCTTCTCCGGCACCACGTAAAGGGCCGGAACCAGCAGCCCCGTTAAACGGGTGTCCGCTGGGTCTTCGGGAAGGGGAGCCGGATAGTCTACCTGTCCGGACGTCCTCTGCCAGTCCTGTCAAAGGCATTGGGAGTTTTAGATCCCACATAGAGTTAAACTATGAAAGAAAATAAGTGTCCCATAGAGGATAACAAAGCTTACCTCGCCGGCCGGGCGTTTGGTGCTGAATCCGCGGTCTTCCGTCGCGGATGCGGGGGCTTCTCCGCCTTGAACAACACCTCGAGGGAGCTTCAGACGTCAGGTCAAGAGCCCGCCAGGTCCGTGCTATGCCGGATTGAACTCCCACAAATTGAAGGCCCGCTGTTGGCAGGGGAGAATCCGGCGGACGAGCATGACCTAGATCAGATTGACAAGCCTAAGCTTCTTGTTCACCAAGGTCTGGAGACAGGACTGGAGTCCTGTCAGCTCCTCCGAACTGCCCCATAGCAAGCCCTTCTCTTTCCAGGAGGTGAGCTGCATAGGGATACCAGATCTGAACTCGGGGGCCGCTGCCCATTTAGGGTCACGCGGCTCGGTGATGTAGAACTACTCCGATTGCCACCCATTGACGGACTCCACGAAGGCCCCCTCGAGCCAGGTGACGTTGGGCATTTTGCCCACCATGGCGCCTCCGCACTCCGCTTGGACGCCCTTCACTACCTTTGGCTTGACATTGAAGGTCTTTAGCCACAAGCCGAAGTGGGGCCAGATGCAGAGCAAGGCCTCGCACACGACGATAAACGCCGAGATGTTGAGGATGAAGTTCGGCGCCAGATCGTGGAAGTCCAGGCCGTAGTAGTACATGAGCCCGCGGACGAAGGGATGCAACGGGAAGCCCAGTCCGCGGAGGAAGTGGTGAAGGAATACGACCCTCTCATGGGGCCTGGGGGTGGGGATGAGCTGCCCCTCGTCGGGCAGCCGGTGCGCGATGTCGCTGGAAAGGTATTCGGCACCGCGCAGCTTTTCGATGTGCCCCTCCGTAACGGAGGAGGCCAACCATTTGCCTCCTGCTCCAGACATGACTAGAGAAGGTCGAGACGAGATGTGCGGACTTGGGCGCTGGAGCTCGAGTGCGCAGAGATGGATAAGCACAGGAGGAAGAAGGCGTAGGTAAAAAGGTGGATCCTCATCCCCTTATATGGGCGGACGAAGACTGTGCGTCCCCACCTGCCTGGTAAAACTCGCTTATCTCCCAAGCACTATCAGCAATGGCGCGGTTGGGTTACCCACGTCCGTATTGATGGGAATCCCAGAATAAGGGGAACACTATCTCTGCTTCGACAAGACGTGCCAAGGAAACCGCTTCGCTAAATGTGCTGAGGTGGTATGATAAAAAACGATTCAAGTAAAGGCTTGGTGGTGGTATGACATCATGCCACAAAATACGTCAGCAGATTGAACTTGTGTACATATTATTCTCTCTACGGTGGAATGTGGAATTTATTTTGCAGAGCCGGACACTATCCTGGCGTTCACAATCTTCTATGTATTATTCGGAGGAGGAACCCGCCTTGCAATGCCGAACAATGTGCGTGCTGGACTCATCGTCATTGAAGCCTGGTTCAGGGGCTACTGAGGGAGTCCTGGACTAGGGGGTGTCCGGATAGCCGGAATATCATCGTCAGCCGGACTCCAAGACTATGAAGATACAAGATTGAAGACTTCTTCCCGTGTCCGATAGGACTTTCCTTGGCGTGGAAGGCAAGCTTGGTGATACGGACATGTAGATCTCCTACCATTGTAACCGACTCTGTGTAACCCTAGCCCTCTCCGGTGTCTATATAAACCGGAGGGTTTTAGTCCGTAGGACGAACAACCATTACAACAATCATACCATAGGCTAGCTTCTAGGGTTTAGCCTCCTTGATCTCATGGTAGATCCACTCTTGTACAACCCATATCATCAATATCAATCAAGCAGGAGTAGGGTTTTACCTCCATCGAGAGGGCCCGAACCTGGGTAAAAACATCATGTCCCTTGTCTCCTGTTACCATCCGCCTAGACGCACAGTTCGGGACCCCCTACCCGAGATCCGCCGGTTTTGACACCGACACCAAGCTTTAGCATCACCCTTTAATGAGAACGAAAATAACTTGAGAATATAGTAATAGCGAATCTTCTCATCATGAGCAAAAAGGGTAGTTATATCATTCCGTAAGTGCATCTAGTGCAACTTAATGATTTTGGTGTATTGAAGACTTATAGGTAAGGGACTAATATGTATCTGAGTGTACACAGGCTCTATAAGTCGATGAGGAGTTGGATATTTACGGTGGGAGTCGACCCCTAAAAATTTATGTCTTCAGCTGAAGACTTTGGTTCTCTCGAAGATTTTGAAAGTGAAGAAATTGGTGTGACCTTGAAGACTTGGATATTCATGAGAGGATTATGAAGCATGAAGACATTTGTTTACATAGTTTATTTTTCTCTTTCTTGATTCATAGGAAACATCATACTATTAAAGGGGGTCAAGGTAATACTAAGGAAACTGATTTCCATGTGATGCTCATCTCAAAATCCTACACCTACCCAATCCTTTAGAGTGAAGCCTTTGTAAATCACATATCAGTTCAGTCAATTTCTTCAGTGACAGAGACGAAGATCTTCTGGTCTCTGAGGAATTTGTTCTGACTGAGGAGTTAGGAATTCGCAAGTGCGGATTGCCTACACAGTGAGGAACATGAAACCCCTGAGGAATTCGCACATCAAATATCCAACTGTTGTTGTGCTATGCGCTAGCTGTCCAAAAATATCTTCCACCTAATGGTCATATCATTGAAGGGCATTTATGGCTTATCATGTCAGGCTACTCCCTAGGCTATAAATAGCTGCCCCCTACAACCACTAGCCGGTTGGCTGCTCCGCGAGAAACTGATACTTGTCATTGAGAGCCTGCTAATCCTGTTTTCACGCTATTTGTACTCTGTGCTTGTTTTCATTTCATCATGATGACTATGTTGTTGCTCTGTTATGCTTATACCTGAGTACTTATTCTGTTGCTAGTGTGTCGTTGCCTAGGAATTTCTTCACCTAGAAATTCTTCCGTGATGAATTTGTAAAAATCGCCTATTCACTCCCCCTCTAGTCAATATATCACACTTTCAATTGGTATCAGAGCAAGGTACTCCCTTGTTCTATGTGATTTTGGTTTAACCACCTGGAGTTTTAGTTATGTCGACTATAAGAATGAAGAAAGTGACATGTCCTATCTTTGACGGTCATGATTATCCCAAGTGGAAGGCCATGATGAGGAAGCGCCTCATGGCAATGAACAACGAGCTGTGGACCATCACAGAGATTGGCCTCACTGACTTATGCAAGATGGCAGAAGCTGATGATATTTGCAAGTACACTTTGCTTAACCTCATTGCGAAGGACATCATCTGCTCCTGCTTATCCCAAAATCAGTTCAGGAACATCATGCATCTCAACCATGCGAAGCTTATCTGGGACCGGCTCTCTGAGGTCTATGAAGGTCATCGAACTCGTCATGATCATTGGTTCGAGGATTTCAAGGAATCACTCAAGGAGATGACTTTCGCTCCAGAATCATCATCCTCTGCACCATGCCTTATTGAAAAAGTTGCCAAGGTAACTCAATGCTACCTTTCTGAATCTAGTGATGATGAATGTGGTGATGAAATTGGACCCAGCTACACTAAACTTGCTTCCCTTGCCACTAAACAACAAAGAGCTCTAGAAAAAGTTCAAAACATGCTTGATGAAAGCGATAATTCGTTGGGTGAGGAATTGGATCGAACTAAGACTTTGACTGATAATCTTCAGAGACTTTAGTCTAAGTTTGACAACCTTCAAAATCATCATAACACTTTCTTATCTGATCATGAGAAGCTTTCTTATGAATTTCTTCAGAGGAAGCAAGATCTTGAGAAGTTAAAAGTGAGTTATGAACATCCTTAGAGGAAAAATGATTCATTGCTTACTCAACAGATTAGTTCCGCCCAGGAAGAATATATTCCACCATGTATGAAATTCATTGAGCATGAATCTGCTAATTCTTTACCTGAATGTTCAAATGCTTCTATTGCTGCAAATTCTTCAACTGTCTCTGTGGTCACAAATTCCTCATCTGAGGATACCACAAGTATCACTGACAATAATGCAGGGTTGAAGGAATTGTATGTGACAGGCATATACAAAAGCCTCAAAAGGCATCGGACTCTTTGTGATGTGCTCAAAAAGCAGATCTTGAACATGAACCCTAGGAAAGAGGGTATTTCCTTTGAGAGGAAACTCAATGCTGATGGGACCTATTGGAAACCTAAGCAGTACCCAAAACCTCATGGGTTGCTGCGAAAGGACCTTCTGTAGATCCATGCACTTTATCTGGCATTACCTGTGAATCTTCATATTCCTCTGATGATTCATTTGACTCCAACTATAAACTGTTCAAAAATCAGAATGGTGAAGTATTTGCTCGATATGTTGGAACTAACTACAGGAACAACCCCCCTATGAAGAACTGGGTTCCCAAAAGGTGCCTTGAAAATCTTTAGGTGAATGTCATCATGACACCACCTATGAAGAGTAGGAACCCCAGATCAAATTCTTCATATGGATCAAAATCTTCATATGGATCCAAGTCCTCTTATGGAGCAAATTCTTCATCTGGATCGAATTCCTCACGTGGATCCAAATCCTCATATGAACATCATCGTGCTAACACTTCTGTTTCATAAGGAAAGTCTAAAGGCTATGAATATGTGCATTATTCTTTAGATCATTATGTTCATAAGTCCTCGAAGAATTTCTCTGCTTATTCATATGCTTATCCTAACCACTCTTCTGTGAAACGAAGTGCACTGGCTTCAATGCCATCTCTTTCTTATGGAGCTCGCAAAATGATGAACTCTTTGCCACCCCTCCAGATGTGGGTGGTGAAGAAAAAGAACTAATCTCTCATGCAGGGTTAGGTCTCCAGATGAACTCAATCGTCTGAAGAATTTGCTAGAGACCTGAATGTGCTTGAATAGATGCATGCTAATCATGAAGAAATGAATTACTCATTTCTCACATCGTCATAATTGCTATATCTGTTATTGTTGACGAAATTGACATCATATTCTTCACTGATGAAGTATATGGGTTCGTAAGTTGCACTAATTCATCTGCAGAATGAACAACCCAAAGCTACTGATTGGGTCCTCGACAATGGATGTACAGATCACATGACCGGTGACAGGAACTTATTGACGGACACTACTTTATCTCCATCTCATCTGAAGCATATCACCTACGCTTACAAAGGCAAAAGCAAGGTATTGGGTCTAGGTAGAGTTGAGATCTCAAAGGATAGACACATGGACAAAGTCATGCTTGTCGAGTCCTTAGGATTCCACCTCATGTCTGTCTTAATGCTTTGTGATCTTGATATGGTTGCCATCTTTGGCAAATATCGTTGCATTGTGCTAATGGAATCTGACAATTCCAAAGTCTTCGAAGGCTTTAGGAGAGGAGACTTGTATATTGTTGATTTCTCTACAGGACCACAGCCTGCCACCTGTCTACTTGCAAAAGCTTCATAAGGCTGGTTATGGCATCGACGACTTGGTCATGCTGAGATGAGGAACTTGCATTCACTCAAGAAGAAGAAGCATGGCACTGGCATCCAGGGTGTCAAATTCCTCAAAGATCATATTTGTGGGGCTTGTGAGGCTGGAAAGATCACCAGAGCCAAGCATCCCTCGAAGACTATCATGACCACTTCTCGTCCCTTTGAATTACTTCACATGGATCTCTTTGGCCTAATCATTATGCCAGGTTCACTAGTTCTGCATCATTATATGGCTTTGTCATTGTTGATGATTATTCTCGTTACACTTGGGTGCATATCATCACTTACAAAAATGAAGTGCAGGAAGTCTTCAAACGATTTTCCTCAAGAGCATCTACGAACTTCTGTGTGAAGATCAAGCATATCAGGAGTGATAATGGAACCGAGTTCAAGAACACTGGTCTCGATGAATATCTTGATATACTTGGTATTACTCACGAGTTATCTGCTCCCTATAATCCTCAGCAAAACGGCGCCGTGGAGCGCAAGAACAGAACTCTTGTTGAGATGGCTCGCACTATGCTTGATGAATACAAGACTCCACAACATTTTTGGCCAGATGTTATTGATACTGCATGCCACATCATCAATAGGGTATATCTTTACAAATTCTTGAAAAAGACCTCATATGAACTCCTCACTGAAAAGAAACCCAATGTAAGTTATTTCAAAGTCTTCGGTGCGAAATGCTGGATTAGAGATCCTCACCACCACTCTAAATTTGCACCGAAGCACATGAGGGTTTTATGCTTGGTTACGGAAAGGACTCACACACCTACAGAGTCTTCAACACGTATCATCACAAGGTTGTTGAAATTGTAGATGTGTGGTTCGATGAGACTAATGGCTTGCAAAGAGAGCACCTACCACCTGTGCAAGATGAAATGTCACCTGAGGAATCCATCAAGTTCAAGGCTACTAAGGATGTCATCCCTACTGAAGAATCTACTGAAGAAGTCATTTCGGATCGTGAAGAAAATCACGCTGATGCTACTGAAGAAAATGGCCCTAAAGAAATTACTGGACAAAATCAAAGTCGTCAACCTGCTCATCCTCGCATTGCAAACGAAGTGCAGATTGAGAGAATTAACAACGACATCAACACACAAGGTCCTCTCACGCGCTCAAAAGCTTCACATTTGTCTAACTTTTGTGGGCATTTTGCATTTGTCTCTATCATAGAGCCCACAAAAGTTGATGAAGCATTCATGGAATATGAGTGGATTCTCTAAGTGCATCTAGTGCCCCTTAGTGATTTTGGTGTATTGAAGACTTATAGGTTAAAGGACTAATATGTTTTTGAGCATACACATGCTCACTAAGTCGATGAGGAGTTTGATATTTACGATGAAAGTCGACCCCTAAAAATGTATGTCTTTATCTGAAGACTTTGGTTCTCCTAAAGATTCTTAAAGTGAAGAAATTGGTGTGACTTTGAAGACTTGGATATTTATGCGAGGATTATGAAGCGTGAAGACTTTTGTTTTCATTGTTTCATTTTCTCTTTCGTGAGTCATAGGAAACACCGCACTGTTAAAGGGGGTCGAGGTAATACTAAAGAAACTGATTTCCAAGTGATGCTCATCTCAAAATCCTACACCTACCCAATCCTTTAGAGTGAAGCCATTGGAAATCTCATATCAGTTCAGTCAATTTCTTCAGTGACAAAGACAAAGATCTTCCGGTCTCTGAGGAATTTGTTCTGACTGAGGAGTTAGGAATTCGCCAGTGCGGATTGCCTAGTGAGGAACATGATAGCCCTGAGGAATTTGAACCTCAAATATCTGACCGTTGTTGTGCTACGCGCCAGCTGTACCAAAAATATCTTCCACCTAACAGTCATATCATTGAAGGGCATTTATGTCTTATCATGTCAGGTTGCTCCCTAGGCTATAAATAGCCGCCCCCTACAACCACTAGCTGGCTGGCTGCTCCAAGATAAACTGACACTTGTCATTGAGAGCATCCCATCCTCCGAGGACTTTGAGCGAAAATTATCAAGTGAGGAAAACCCAAACACCTACAAACCCAAAGTGATTGAGCATCACGAGATTGTTCCTGTCTGGAATCGACACTTGTTGCCTTTGAGGATTGTGTATCCTGCAGACGGTTAGGCATCATGGTCTGAGCATCCAAGAGGAATTGTGGATCGCCGAGTGACCAAGTCTGTGAAGGTTTGGAAGTCACCTGTGAAGACTTACCATGAGTGTTGGGCGAGGTCTATGTGACTTTAGCTCGAGGAGAACACGGTGAGGACTGTGTGTCTAGGACTGTGTGTCCTTGAGTTTAAATACTCAGCCGCTCCAACCAGACGTACAACTGTCACAGTAGTTGGAACTTGTCAACCAAATCATTGTCTTCACCAAATCAACTAGTTCTATTTCCTCAACCCTTTCATTTCCTCATTCATGTGTTGATGAACCTGATCTTTTCTGTTGGAAGACTTTGACTGAAGACTTTCTCTATTTCCTCAATCCAATTTCTTCAGTCACATTGTCTTTAGCCTGCTTATCATGTTTTCACGCTATCTGTACTCTGTGCTTGTTTTCATTTCATCATGATGACTATGTTGTTGCTCTGTTATGCTTATACCTGAGTACTTATTCCACTGCTAGTGTGTCGTTGCTTAGGAATCTCTTCATCTGGAAATTCCTTAGTGACAAATTTGTAAAAATTGCCTATTCACCCACCCCCTCTAGTCAATATAACACACTTTCAATTGGTATAAGAGCAAGGTACTCCCTTGTTCTGTGTGATTTTGGTTTAACCACCTGGAGTTCTAAGTATGTCGACTGCAGGAATGATAAAGGTCTTGGTTTCCTACCTTCGATGGGACGGACTACCCCTACTGGAAGAACAACTTGTGCATGCATCTTGAGGCAATTGATAACGATCTCTGGTATGTTGTGGAAGATGGTGTTCCCTCAGTCACTCCGTTTGTGAATGTTGCAGATGTGAAGAGATTCAAGCAGCTCGATTCTCAAGCGAAGAATAAACATATGTGGCCAACTGAGCAAAGGACAGTATGGCAGAGTTAGTGATTTGGAGACTGCTAAGCTGACTTGGGTTAGGTTGTCCAAGTTCAACGAAGGAGTCTCTACTCAATGTGACTCTCGAGTTGATGTTCTTCGTAATCTCTTCAACCGCTTCAAAAGACTCGACAATGAAAATGTTCAATAAACCTTCGATCGCCTCATTGACATCTCAAATTGAAAGTGCGTTACATCAACTAGAGGGGGTGAATAGGCGATTTTTATGAATTCTTCACTGAGGAATTTCAGGGTGAGGAAATTCCTATGCGAAGAACTACTTGCAGCGGAATAAGTACTCAGGTATAAGGATAACAGAGCAACAACATGGTCATCATGATGAAATGAAAGACAAACACAGGATAAGCAGGATGAAGACAAAACAGACTGAAGAAATAGGATTGAGGAATTAGAGAAAGTCTTCAGTCAAAGTCTTCTAATGGTAATGATCAAGTTCATCAACACACAAATGAGGAAATGAAAGGGTTGAGGAAATAGAGCTAGTTGGCTTGGTGAAGACAATGATTTGGTAGACCAGTTCCAACTGTTGTGACAGTTGTACGTCTAGTTGGAGCGGCTGAGTATTTAAAGTCAAGGACACACAGTCCCGGACACACAGTCCTCACCGTATTTTCCTTGAGCTAAGATCACACAGACCTCGCCCAACGGTAGTGGTAAGTCTTCACAGGTGACTTCCAAACCTTCACAGACTTGGTCACTCAGCAATCCACAATTCCTCTTGGATGCTCATACCATGACCCCTAACTGTCTGGAGGATACACAGTCCTCAGAGGTAACAAGCGTCGGTTCCACACAGGAACAATCTCTTCAGTGATGCTCAATCACTTTGGGGTTTGTAGGTTTGGGTTTGGGATTTGGGTTTTCCCCACTTGATGATTTTCGCTCAAAGTCCTCGGAGGATGGGATGCTCTCAAATGACAAGTGTCAGTTTCTCTCGGAGCAGCCAACCAGCTAGTGGTTGTAGGGGGCGACTATTTTATAGCCTAGGGAGCAGCCTGACATTATAAGACATAAATGCACTTGTCTGATATGACCGTTAGGTGGTAGGATATTTTGGACAGTTGGCGCGTGGCACAGCAACGTTCGGATTTGAGGTTCGAATTCCTCAGGGCTGTCATGTTCCTAACTGTGTAGGCAATTCGCACTGGCGAATTCCTAACTCCTCAGTCAGAACAAATTCTCGAGAGACGTAAGATCTTCGTCTCATCATCAAGAAATTGACTGAACTGATATGAGATTTCCAATGGCCTCACTCGAAGGATTGGGTAGGTGTAGGATTTTGAGATGAGCATCACTTGGAAATCTGTTACCTTAGTATTACCTCGACCCCCTTTAATAGTACGGTGTTTCCTATGACTCAAGAAAGAGAAAAAAGAAACTACGAAAACAAACGTCTTCACGCTTCAGATTCCTCGCATGAATATCGAAGTCTTCAAGGTCACACCAATTTCTTTACTTTCAAAGTCTTCTGGAGAACCAAAGTCTTCAGCCGAAGACATTCATTTTTAAAGGTCGACTTTCACTGTAAATACCAAACTCCTCATTGACTTATAGAGCCTATGTACACTCACAAACATATTAGTCCCTTAACCTATAATTCTTCAATACACCAAAATCACTAAGGGCCACTAGATGCACTTACAATCTCCCCCTTTTTGGTGATTGATGACAATATAGGTTAAGTTTTCAATGGGGATAATCATATGAATTGAAAGTACTTAATATTGAGGAATTTGATTGCAAGATATAGATGAACTCCCCCTGAGGATGTGCATAGTGAGGAATTTGCTTTTGAAGCAATGCACATTTGAAGAGTAGAATCATGGAGAACTCCCCCTATAGTTTTTAATTCATACACGCATTTAACATATGAAATGAAGAATTTAAAATGCATGATGAAATATGGTGACTGATGTAATTCAGCATGCGTGCGTAACATTAATGAGGAAATAGCATGCACAAAAACAGAGCAAAAGTATCAGGTCACCATCGGACTTAAGTTTACAACTCAATCAACAAAAGCTTCAGAAGAGCGAGAGTTGCAACTTAACAAAAAAAGCCCATATAGATAGACCCGCTTGAAGACTAACTCAAATCCCCCCTTTGTCATCAAATGACCAAAAGGGACGAAAAATGAAGACTAACACCCCTGAGGAATTTCATCACGAAGTCGATGGAGGAGCATCAGCATTGTTGGGGTCGTTTGTTTTAGCCGAGCCTGCCGCAGTGTCGTCCAGATCTTCATTTTCATCAGTATCTCGGGACGAGGAATATGAGCTGGGCACCAAAGGAGGAACTTCGACCTTCTTGAATTTCTTTGGAGCAGGCTTAGACCAGCCAAAGTCCTGCTTGAAGCCCATCTGCTTGAGATCCTCATCACCATAGAGATGAGACAGAATAGCCCAGGTGCGATCAAAAACTTCATTGAGGTAGTAATGGTTCTTCTTCACTGAATTATATGTGGCGGTCATGTTGTGAAGAATAGAACCAAACTGATGCTTTACCCATTTATGATTGCGATCCACCTTTTGATGACGAGTGAGGAGAAGCTCACGATCAGTCATCACCCTTGGAGGTGTTGCCTGAGGACTTTGCTTAGATGCATTGGCGGCAGAGTCATGAGTAGCAGAGTCATCATTGGTGGAGTACGAAGCAGCTTTGCGAAACTATCCATCCAATGGACGATTGCCCTCATCGATAATAGCAGTGGCCTTGCCCTTCTCATCAGCTAAGGAAAATGTCTGCTTGAGGACTTCAATTGGGGGCAAGTAGCTGCCATGGTTGAGTGTATCAGCTATGTAGTTGAGTGAAGACCTTGATCTGATGAATCTCATAATCCAAGGAGCATAAGGCTTCAACTCAAACGGGGACATTGCAACGTTTGCCAAAGTCCTCATGAAGAAATCACGGTAGTTCACGGGAATACCGTGCATGATGTTAAAGAGCAGATTCTTGATGATGCCAACGACTTCTTCATCATTAGAATCGTGGCCTTTGATTGGACTCAATGTCTTTGTCAGGATGCGGTAGACAGTCCTTGGCACATATTGCAATTCCTTCACAAGGAATTTCGTCCTTGAGGCTTGCCCAGGCTTCAATGGCTTCATCAACACTTGCATGAAGTGATCAGATAGTTTAGTGCTACGTCTTGAGCTTGCGCGTTGGTTTTCCTTGAAGAGGAAAGGGTGATGCAGCAATAGTAGTGTAAGTATTTCCCTCAGTTTTTTGAGAACCAAGGTATCAATCCAGTAGGAGGCTCCTCAAAAGTCCCACACACCTACACAAACAAACAAAGAACTCGCAACCAACACAATAAAGGGGTTGTCAATCCCTTCACGTCCACTTGCGAAAGTGAGATCTAATAGAGATAATATGATAAGATAGATATATTTTTGGTATTTTATAATATAGATGCAAAAAGTAAAGATGCAAATAAAAGTAGATTGGAAGCAAATATGATAAGAGATAGACCCGGAGGCCATACGTTTCACTAGAGGCTTCTCTCAAGATAGCATAAGTATTACACTGGGTGTACAAATTACTGTCGAGCAATTGATAGAAAAGCAAATAATTATGAGATTATCTAGGCATGATCATGTATATAGGCATCATGTCCGCAACAAGTAGACCGACTGCTGCCTGCATCTACTACTATTACTCCACACATGGACCGACTCCTGCCTGCATCTAGAGTATTAAGTTCATAAGAACAGAGTAACGCCTTAAGCAAGATGACATGATGTAGAGGGATAAACTCATGCAATATGATATAAACCCCATCTTTTTATCCTCGATGGCAACAATACAATACATGCCTTGCAACCCTTTACATCACTTTGGGTAAGGACACCGGAAGATTGAACCCAAAGCTAAGCACTTCTCCCATGGCAAGAAAGATCAATCTAGTAGGCCAAACCAAACTGATAATTCAAAGAGACTTGCAAAGATAACTCAATCATACATAAAAGAATCTAGAGGAGATTCAAATATTTCTCATAGATAAACTTGATCATAGACCCACAATTCATCGGATCTCGACAAACACACCGCAAAAAGAGTTTACATCGAGTAGATCTCCACAAGAGAGGGGGAGAACATTGTATTGAGATCCAAAAAGAGAGAAGAAGCCATCTAGCTAATAACTATGGACCCGAAGGTCTATGGTAAACTACTCACAACTCATCGGAGGGGATATGGTGTTGATGTAGAAGCCCTCCATGCTCGATTCCCCCTCCGGCGGAGTGCCGGCGAAGGCTCCAAGATGGGATCTCGCGGATATAGAAGGTTACGGTGGTGGAAATTGTGTTTCGTTGGCTCCCTGGATGTTTTTGGGGTACGTAGGCTTATGTAGGAGGAAGAAGTACGTTCGTGGCCGCCCGAGGGGCCCACGAGACAGGGGGGCACGCCCTACCCTCTCGTGGCCACCTCAGCAGCTTCTTGACTTGCACTCCAAGTCCTCTGGATCACGTTCGTTCCAAAAATCACGCTCCCGAATGTTTCATTCTGTTTGGACTCCGTTTGATATTCCTTTTCTTCGAAATACTGAAATAGGCAAAAAAAAACAGCAATACGGGCTGGGCCTCCGGTTAGTAGGTTAGTCCCAAAAATGATATAAATGTGTAAAATAAAGCCCATAAGCATCCAAAAGGGGTAATATAATAGCATGGAACAATCAAAAATTATAGATACGTTGGAGACGTATCAAGCATCCCCCACCTTAATTCCTGCTCATCCTCGAGTAGGTAAATGATAAAAACAGAATTTTTGATGTGGAATGCTACCTAGCATAATTCTCAATGTAATTTTCTTTATTGTGGCATGAATGTTCAGATCCAAATGATTCAAAATAAAAGTTCATATTGACATAAGAAATAGTGACACTTCAAGCATACTAATCAAAGTAATCATGTCTTCTCAAAATAACATGGCCAAAGAAAGTTATCCCTACAAAATCATATAGTTTGGCTATTGCTCTATCTTCATCTCACAAAGTATTTAATCATGCACAACCCTGATGACAAGTCAATCAATTGTTTCATACTTTAATAATCTCAAACTTTTTCAACTTTCACGCAATACATGAGCATGAGCCATGGACATAGCACTATATGTGGAATAGAATGGTGGTTGTGTGGAAGACAAAAAAAGGAGAAGATAGTCTCACATCAACTAGGCGTATCAACAGGCTATGGAGATGCACATTAATAGATATCAATGTGAGTGAGTAGGGATTGCCATGCAACGGATGCACTAGAGCTATAAATATATGAAAGCTCAACAAAAGAAACTAAGTGGGTGTGCATCCAACTCGCTTGCTCACGAAGACCTAGGGCATTTTGAGGAAGCCCATCATTGGAATATACAAGCCAAGTTCTATAATGAAAAATTCCCACTAGTATATGAAAGTGACAACATATGAGACTCTATCATGAAGATCATGGTGCTACTTTGAAGCACAAGTGTGGAAAAAGAGATAGTAGCATTGTCCCTTCTCTCTTTTTCTCTCATTTTATTTTTTTTCTTTTCTTTTTCTTTTCTTTTCTTTCTTTTTTATTCTTTGGCCTTTTTTTGGCCTTTCTTTTTTTTCTTAATTTTTTTCTTTTTGTAAAGTACGAAGTCTCATCCCGACTTGTGGGGGAATCATAGTCTTCATCATCCTTTCCTCACTAGGACAATGCTCTAATAATGAAGATCATCACACTTTTATTGATTTACAACTCAAGAATTAAAACTCAAAGCTAGAACAAGATATGACTCTATGTGAATGCCTCCGGCGGTGTACCGGGATATGCAATGAATCAAGAGCGACATGTATGAACATTATGAAGGTGGCCTTGCCACAAATACAATGTCAACTACATGATCATGCAAAGAGCAATATGACAAAATTAATGCATGTCATATGAACGGAACGGTGGAAAGTTGCATGGCAATATATCTCGGAATGGCTATGGAAATGCCATAATAGGTAGGTATGGTGGCTGTTTTGAGGAAGGTATATGGTGGGTGTATGGTACCGGCGAAAGTTGCGCGGCACAAGAGAGGCTAGCAATGGTGGAAGGGTGAAAGTGCGTATAATCCATGGACTTAACATTGGTCAAAAGAACTCATATACTTATTGCAAAAAATCTAGAAGTCATCAAAAACAAAGTACTACGCGCATGCTCCTAGGGGGATAGATTGGTAGGAAAAGATCATCGCTCGTCCCCGACCGCCACTCATAAGGAAGACAATCAATAAATAAAATTGTGCTCCAACTTCATCACAAAGCGGTTCACCATACGTGCATGCTACGGGAATCACAAACTCAACACAAGTATTTTTCATAATCACCTCAACTAGTATGACTTTAATATCACTACCTCTATATCTCAAAACAATTATCAAGCATCAAATTGATCATAGCATCCAATTCACTTTCTATGATAGTTTTTATTATACCCAACTTGGATGCTCATCATTCTAGGACCAAATTTGTAACCATAGCAAATACCATGCTGTTCTAAAAGACTCTCAAAATAATATAAGTGAAGCATGAGAGACTAGCAATTTCTACAAAATTAATCCACCGTCGTGCTCTAAAAAATATAAGCGAAGGACTAGAGCAAAAACTATCAAGCTCAAAAGATATAAGTGAAGCACATAGAGTATTCTAGCAAATTCTAATCAAGTGGGATTCTACCAAAAGGTGTGTACAGCAAGGATGATTGTAGTAAACTAAAAATCAAAGACTAATATAATACACGACGCTCCAAGCAAAACACACATCATGTGGCGAATAAAAATATAGCTCCAAGTAAAGTTACCAATGAACGAAGACGAAAGAGGGGATGCCTTCCCGGGGCATCCCCAAGCTTATGCTTTTGGCTATCCTTGAATATCTTGGGGTGCCATGGGCATCCCCAAGCTTAGGCCCTTGCCACTCCTTATTCCATAGTCCATCAAAGCTCTACCCAAAACTTGAAAACTTCACAACACAAAACTCAACAAGAAATCTTATAAGCTCCATTAGTGAAAGAAAACAAAACCACCACATAAGGTACTGTAATGAACTCATTCTTTATTTATTTTGGTGTTAAACCTACTGTATTCCAACTTCTCTATGGTTTATAAACTATTTTACTAGCCATAGATGCATCAAAATAAGCAAACAACACACGAAAAACAGAATCTGTCGAAAACAGAACAGTCTGTAGCAATCTGTAACCAACGCAAACTTCTGGAACTCTAAAAATCCTACCAAAATAGGAAGTCCTGGAAAATTTGTCTATTGATAAGCAGCAAAAATAATCAACGCAAAATCACGTTTCTGTGATTTAGCAAAACTAAATTCGTGCGCGCAAAGTTTCTGTTTTTCAGCAGAATCAAATCAACTATCATCATAGGTTATCCTATAGGTTCTACTTGGCACAAACACTAACTAAAAGATAAAAACACATCTAAACAGAAGCTAGATGCAAGATTAATTACTAAACAGGAACAAAAACAAAAATCACAAAGAAAATTGGGTTGCCTCCCAACTAGCGCTATCGTTTAACGCCCCTAGCTAGGCATAAAAGCGAAGATAGATCTAAGTAGTGCCATCTTTGGCACTAAATTCATAAATAGCTCGCATGATAGATTCATAAGGTAATTTGACTTTCTTTATTGGAAAGTGCTCCATTCCTTTCTTTAATGGAAATTGGAATCTAATATTACCTTCCTTCATATCAATAATCGCACCAATCGTTCTAAGGAAAGGTCTACGAAGAATAATAGGGCAAGAAAGATTGCAATCTATATCAAGAACGATAAAATCTACGGGCACCAAATTTCTATTTGAAACAATGAGAACATCATTGATACTTCCCATTGTCTTTTTAATGGTGGAATCCGCAAGGTGCAAATTTAAAGAGCAATCATCAAGATCATAGAAACCTAGAATAGCACATAAGTTTTCGGAATCGTGGAAACACTAGCACCCAAATCACACAAAGCAAAACACTCATGATCTTTAATTCTAATCTTTTTAGTAGGTTCCCAATCATCATTAAGTTTTATACGTATAGAAACTTCCAAATTAAGTTTTTCATCATAAGATTGCATCAAGGCATCAACGATATGTTTGGTAAAAGCTCTATTTTGACTATAAGCATGAGGAGAATTAACAACGGATTGCAATAAGGAAATACAACCTTCTAAAGAACAATTATCATAATCAAATTCCTTGAAATCCGAGATAGTGGGTTCAATACTATTTAAAGTCATGACCTCTCCAATCCCACTTTTACCAAATTTAGCATCAAGATCTAAAAACTCCGAATTCTTGGGACGCCTTCTAACTAAAGTTGACTCATCTCCAGTCCCATTATTATGAAGATTCATATTGCAAAACAAATATCTAATAGGAGACGCATCAATAACTTTAAGATCTTCATCATTATTTTCATTGAAACTAGAAGAACACGCCTTTACAAAGCAATCTTTCTTAGCACGCAATCTAGCGGTTCTTTCCTTGCACTCGTCAATGGAAATTCTCATTTCTTTGAGAGACTCATTGATATCATGCTTAGGAGAAGAAGATCTAAGTTTAAGAGAATCAACATCAAGCGAAAGTTTATCAACGTTCCTAGCCAAATCATCAACTTTGAGCAATTTTTCTTCCAAAGCATTAAAATTCTTTTGAGAGATCATAAATTCTTTCACACTATTCTCAAAATCACAGGGCATCTTATTAAAATTACCATAAGAATTATTGTAGGAATTTCCATAATTATTAGAGGAATTACTAGGGAACGGTCTAGAATTAAAGTTTCATCTATAAGCATTGTTTCCAAAACTATTTCTACCAACAAAATTCACATCCATAGATTCATTATTATTCTCAATCAAAGTAGACAAAGGCGTATCATTAGGATCAAGAGGAGTATTCTTAGTAGCAAACAATTTCATAAGTTCATCCATCTTTTCACTCAAAACATTGATTTCTTCTATAGCACACACTTTTTTACTAGAAGATCTTTCGGTGTGCCATTGAGAATAATTAGCCATAATATTATCAAGAAGTTTTGTAGCATCTCCTAACGTGATTTCCATAAACGTGCCTCCCGCGGCCGAATCTAAGAGATTTCTACAAGCAAGTTCAAACCGGCATAAAAAATTTGTATGATCATCCATAAATTCAAACCATGATTAGGGCAATTGCGAATCATCAATTTCATTCTTTCCCAAGATTGGGCAACATGCTCATGATCAAGTTGTTTAAAATTCATAATATCGTTCCTAAGAGTGATGATCTTAGCGGGAAGAAAATACTTATAGATAAAAGTATCTTTGCACTTGTTCCAAGAATCAATACTATTTTTAGGCAAAGACGAAAACCAAACTTTAACACGATCTCTAAGTGAAAACAGAAATAACTTCAATTTAACAATATTATTATCCGTATCTTTCTTCTTTTGCATATCACACAAATCAACAAAGTTGTTTGGATGAGTAGCGGCATCTTCACAAGGAAGGTTGACGAATTGATCTTTCATAACAAGATTCAGCAAAGCAGTATTGATTTCACAAGACTCAACATCATTAAGAGGAGCAATCAGAGTACTAAGGAAATCATTACTATTGGTATTCGAGAAATCACACAATTTAGTATTATCTTGCGCCATGGCAACAAGTAATCCAACACACAAGCAAACAGAAAAAGGCAAGCGAAAGAGAGGAGGAGATTGGGAAAGACACTACAAGGATACCCCTTATAAAGCAACACAAATTTTACAACATTTTAACTATACGTTGCAAAATTCATAGTAGATACGCATATAACCGGTGCAGATATACGTTGCAGAGTTGCAGCTCACGGCCCTATCCTTGTACATTAAAAACAGAGGAAACAAAAAAATAGAGCAAAGGAGAGAGGGACGCGCGAGAAACAGAGCCCCTGATTCATCTTATCTCCCCCACCTTGCCGCCACCCACCGCCTCCCCTTCCTTCTCCGGCCCACCTCGCCGCCGGTCCTCCCCATCCTCTTCTCCCACATCGCAGCTCTGGAGGCTACAGGATCCGCAACATCCCCTACCTACCCACCTCTCTCGCGTCCATCTCTCTCTCTCTTCACGCTGCTCCTTGCTGCACCACCTGCGGCGGATGATTTAGACGAAGCCCGGCAAATCCCGCCACCGCGAAGCACAGCCCAAGCTCCCCTCTCACGGCGGCACCCTCCCATCTGGCTAGATCTGGTGCTCGAGGCCAACAAAGCCCACCCGTGGCCCTCCCCCATGGCTAGGGTTTCGGGCATGGGCGACGGCGCCGGTGGCCATGTCGTTCTCCTCTCGTCCGGTGAGTGCACCCCTGGCTTCGTAATCTCTCTCTGCCCCTTTCTATAACCTCTTCTCTTCTCTTGTAGACGTGCAGGGAGGAATGACCAGTGGACAACATTGTTGCTGCTCGGGATGAAGCAGACATGGATCAGGTGAGTCGTTCCACTTCTCCTCTCCGCTCTGGTTCGTGGCACATCAGGAGGCATTGCTGTTCTGACGGTGTTATGATTTGCCACTGTTTGGGCCCAAGTGCCTACTGCTTGTGATCAATTTGGTTTTGTTGTGCTGCTAAAGTGTTGATTGATGTTCGATTGAACTGCAAGATTAACCCCTTGTGCTACCACCATAGATTTGATGAAGTAGGGCAAACTTATTGTAGGTATCCAATGAGCAAGAAGGCAGTTGGTTTTCGTTTCTGAGAATTCTTATGTTGTGCTCCTGCAATTTGAGATGTAAGCTCTAGTGAGAAAGTGCAGCCCACAGGTCTGTTTTGGTGGATTTTGATTACTTGATGCTTTGGCTGCCTCTATTCTCATGATGCCTCGACACACGTTGTCCTGTCTCCACTTCCTACAACAAATTGTATATATGAATTAATTTTTGAGAAGTGCAGGCTGATGCAGCGCTATGAGGCTTGGATGCGGTCCTGGAGGCATAAAACACACATGATGTTCACAATCATGATGGCAGCAAGGTGCGGATGGATCTAACTAATGCTACCAAGTAATATACTGATCAATTATATGTTATTTTGTTTGATGGATATCCTTGATTTGATTGCAAATAATTTCCTGAGCTTTGTAACTAATTTGTTTTGTCACATACGCAAGTAATTGTTCTGATAGAATTTAATTCATGCTTCAGATTGCGTGTACATCTATTGATCGGTTCGTAATGAGCTCCAAAACAGATAAGCGCCATGGTGTACCTTGGCTTGAGGAGATGCATATGTCGGCATTTTTGTGTATTGCCGGAACATGGTTTGCATCACTACATTCTAAGGTCATTTGCCTTCCACCCTTGTAATTTAATGTAATGCATGACTCCTTCCTTTCTAATGTTGGTTGGTAATGTATGAGACAAACCTAAAATTTGCACACATCAACATCAGCCTAAAATCATAGATGAACGTTAATTGAAAAAGGCATTGCATGAAAAGATAAAAAGAGTCTGGGTATCAGCCTGCTAGGCTCCCTCCCTCTGTTTCTCATTGTTTGATGTGACGATATAATGGAGAAGCCTTCCTTGAGTAAACTAATACTACTGCAGTTACTAATCCTTTTTGTATTGCTACGTGTAGTGTATAATGTGAAGGTGGACAGTTCAGCCTAATTACTAACGGAATTTGATACCTTTCAACGACACGGTAGGTACTTTATGGTTTCCTGCTAACATATATTCTAGAATTTAGTTTGATCTTGATTTCGTATTTGTGCAATATATATTTGACAATAGGTGATCTAAATATGCATTCCTTTGATTAGCTCAACAATTTATTAATTAAGATGTTATGGCCATTAAGATATCCATGCTTAGGAGACTTATAATAGATTTTCTCGCAGATATCTTCTTGGTAAATATATATAACTACACAAATTCTACACCATCATATATTGTCAAGTCGATGCTCTGATCATGTATGTGTTTTTATTTTGTATTCAGTGTACATTATTTGCTAAGACTGCCATGTGTTGTTCAAATAGTACAACTTTCCTGATTATTAAGTTTTGCTAAAACGCTGGATATATACATAAGGACAGTCCTCCATTTTGAATTTATTCAGATGATAAAACTTTTCCATAAAATCTCAATATAGAAACCTGGATAAAATATTGTGACAGTTGCAATTGACAGTTCAAGATAATACTGTTGATGTAATCCACACCTTTAGAAAATAGCCCCTTGAAGGTTTAAATAATAAAGGTTTTTTAGATACATATTTATTCTGCAAATTATGATAAATGTTATGTAACTTCCAACGTCTAGGCGGAGGTGCCATACTTTTCTCATTCACACAAGTGTAGCTCCCCCTGTCAAACCTCCTTTTTGAACTATTGTGTTCAAGCTAATAGGCTAAACAACAAGACATCTAAACGGGCAATCTCTAGAGACTTTGCTGCTACATAGAGACAACATGACTTACTATTTGTAGTGTTTGTATGCCTTCAACCTTTGTACATGTCTAATATCTTGCCTCTATGACTACTTGCATCATGTCAATGCATTCTGTGTTAACAGTTCAATTTGTTATTCTCTTTGTAGATTCAAAAGATATATGGACGATTATATGGGTGCGTGGCAAGAATACTGCATTGATGATGATGTTCCAGTTCATGATGATGATGATGGATGCTTTTGGTTTTAGTTAAGTTGTATGGATGTTGTTGGATGATGTTCCTCAGTTACGTATTAGTTTAGTTGTAGGGATGTTGATGGATTATGTCAGTCAAAGTTTTGATGTGAAGAAAATACTTAGATTATGTAGCATATTTGGATCATGTTCCTCATGTAATATCCACTATTGTAACCCAACAGTTTATCCAATATATGATTACTTCCTCTCATGAGTATATCCCTTTTTTTCCTACATGTGGAGCATTAATTTAATTGCTGGCAACATATATTATATAATAATAATATTCACATTATATATGTATGAACACATTTAGTGTTGCAAATTCTCTGTTGACAAGCAACGAGATCTGGAGTTCTTGTACATTCAGCACCAACATATAAAAGTGTAGTAAAATTCGGTTTTATGTGTTGTACTCTTGCAACGTTCCATTTTACCAACGGCTATATAAGCGTTGCACTATGCTCTAGCAACACTGGATAAGGCAACGCATCAAAAACCGTTGGTAAAGACACTAGCAACGCATATATGGACTCTTAGATACGGAAAAAAGCGTTGCTATAGGAGGGGGTCATGTTGTAGTGAGAGAGGGCGAATAAAACGGCAAGGGTGAAGTGGGGGAGAGGAAAATGAGAGGCAAATGGCAAATAATGTAAATGCGAGGGAGATGAGTTTGTGATGGGTACTTTGTATGTCTTGACTTGAGCGAAGACCTCCCCGGCAACGGCACCATAAATCCTTCTTGCTACGTCTTGAGCTTGCGTTGGTTTTCCTTGAAGAGGAAAGGGTGATGCAGCAATAGTAGCGTAATTATTTCCCTTAGTTTTTGAGAACCAAGGTATCAATCCAGTAGGACGCTCCTCAAAAGTCCCACGCACCTACACAAACAAACAAAGAACTCGCAACCAACACAATAAAGGGGTTGCCAATCCCTTCACGGCCACTTGCGAAAGTGAGGTCTAATAGAGATAGTATGATAAGATAGATATATTTTTGGTATTTTATAACATAGATGCAAACAAAAGTAGATTGGAAGAAAATAGGATAAGATATAGACCTGGAGGCCATAGATTTCACTAGAGGCTTCTCTCAAGATAGCATAAGTATTGCGGTGGGTGAACAAATTACTGTCGAGCAATTGATAGAAAAGCAAATAATTATGAGATTATCTAGGCATGATCATGTATATAGGCATCACGTCCGCAACAAGTAGACCGACTCCTGCCTGCATCTACTACTATTACTCCACACATCGACCGACTCCTGCCTGCATCTAGAGTATTAAGTTCATAAGAACAGAGTAACGCCTTAAGCAGGGTGACATGATGTAGAGGGATAAACTCATGCAATATGATATAAACCCCATCTTTTTATCCTCGATGGTAACAATACAATACGTGCCTTGCAACCCTTTCATTCCCTGGGTATACACCGCAAGATTGAACCCAAAGCTAAGCACTTCTCCCATGGCAAGAAAGATTAATCTAGTAGGCCAAACCAAACTGATAATTCGAAGAGACTTGCAAAGATAACTCAATCATACATAAAAGAATTCAGAGGAGATTCAACTATTTCTCATAGATAAACTTGATCATAAACCCACAATTCATCGGATCTCGACAAACACACTGCAAAAAGAGTTTACATCGAATAGATCTCCATAAGAGAGCGGGAGAACATTGTATTAAGATCCAAAAAGAGAGAAGAAGCCATCTAGCTAATAACTATGGACCTGAAGGTCTGTGGTAAACTACTCACAATTCATCGAAGGGGCTATGGTGTTGATGTAGAAGCCCTCCATGGTCGATTCCCCCTCCGGCCGAGCACCGTTGAAGGCTCCAAGATGGGATCTCGCGGATACAGAAGGTTACAGTGGTGGAAATTGTGTTTCGTTGGCTCCCTGGATGTTTTCGGGGTACGTAGGCTTATATAGGAGGAAGAAGTACGCCGGTCCGCCCGAGGGGCCCACAAGACAAGGGGTGCGCCCTGTAGGGGGGGGGCGCCCTACTGTAACACCCCGAGACCGACGCTCCAGATGCCTTCCTTGTATTCCGAGATTCGTCGTGTGATTTATTTGTTTGATGCATTCATCATTGCGTCATTTGCATTGCATCATGTCATCATGCCACCATCTCATAAATCTTTTGCATCTCAACTAAATAAATCGTATGGATCTTCGATCCATTTAAATCTAGGGAATTCACTTGTGATTTCTCTTTATAACATATTAAAGCCTCTCAATATTATTAGGGAGCTATATTAAATATTCCACTATTTCGGAATCACCCATAAACACACTTGCAAAATAATTTCGTTCCTTTTCTGCTTCAAGTTTGGTCTCCAAACCTTGCTCTAAATTATTTCGTCATTTTCCGGAGCTCCACCAAAAATCCGAACATTTTTGGACATTTCTAAATCCTAGTCCTAGTTCAAACCCATTTGAATTAAATTCAAATGAGTTTGAATTTAAATCTTTCGGTCATGCCCACTTCTATTTTTCCTGGTTCCAGCTCACTTTTGTGAGCCCGGGAAAATTATTCGTGTGCCCAAATTCTTCCTCTAACCTTTCTCTTCTCTCTTTTCCTTTCTCTTATTTCTCTGTATTGTTTATTTTCTTTAGAGAGAGAGAGCCCAGCCGGCCGGCCTCTTGGGCCTGGCCAAGGCCCGACCGAACCCCCAGCCGCACCTAACCCTAGCTCGCACCCTGCTCTCTCCCTGCGCCGCCACTTGCTCGATCCCCTCCTTCCTCGTGCAGCCCCGATCCCCCATCTCTCTCGCTCGATCTCGCTCGCAGGAGCCCGCGCAACCATCGATCCCCCTCCTCTCCTCGCGTCCCCTCCTCCTCCCGTCGCCCTACCCCGTCGCCACCTCCTGCCGCCGGCGCCCGAGGAACGCGGCTGAGCCCAGGCTCCGCCGCCCGCCCCGGGACCTCACGGCCTACATCGGGCCCTGCTGCGCCACTGCATCGACCGACCAGAGCCGCGCCCGTCCGCCTCGGAGCCGGCCTCCACCGCCTCCTCCCTCACCTGCCGCGACCTCCTGCCTCGTCCTCGTCCCGCGCCTCTCCACCTCCTCGCGCCGCCCGCCTCTGACCACGACTCCGGCGGCCCTCAGGCCATGGCGCCACCTTGCTCCTCCCTCCTTGCGCGACCCCGCGCCCCCATGACCTCGCTGCATCTTGCGCTGATGCTCTGCCTCGCAACACTCCTTCCTCTGCTCCAAGTTTGTCGCGCCGCCCTAGTTCTCCGTCAGCGTCGACCTCCTGCCCCGCCGGTCTACCTCCCCACGCCGGCAGCAAGCCTCGCTTGTTGCTGCTCTTCACCAAGTCCCGGTTGCTCCCCTGCAACGCCGAGATCGATCCTCCGAGGAACCCCGTGTTCAACTACAGAATGAGCGGCAAGTACCACTACGACCGGAGTTCGACTACACTGCGAGACCCATACCCGGACCGTCAATCTTCTCCAAGAATTTTGCCAAGTACCACGATGATGCGTCGAGTACCTCTACCCAAGACCCGCGTACGACTACACAACGAACCGTGAAGTTCCACAAGATACCGTGTACCACTACCGTCGACCCCGGAGACATCGGATGCGTCAAGTCCCTCTTCGAGATGTGTACAACTACTTCCACTACGACCGCCCCGAGAACGTCTACTTCCCACGACGACCCGTGAACGACTACTTCCACGACGTTCGTGAACCACTACTTCCTCTACGAAACGCGTTCCGCCCCGATTGCACGCTTCGAAGGTATAACCCGAAACGACCGCTCGTGAACGAATGCATGCTTGGTTGTATAAGATGCTCGAGTTTTGCACCGTGATCGAATTGTCCTTGTGTTGCCCCTCTTTTGCCATGCCACCGACACGTGGGAACCCGGTATCCGGGATCACCCCACGATCGTTTGCATCACACGCTCACCCACACTTTCTTTTGCACCGACATCTCGAGGAGTCGTCGGATCACCGAAATGTTGCCGTGGCACCATTTCCGTTTCACCGCCGTGGCACCTTTTCCCATCCGCCATGGCGACAAATGCTTCATAACATGCTTATGTCAATATTTTCATAAAAATTGCATAAACTTGCATATGTCATCCGCATCATGATAACAACATTTAAGTGTTTAAAGTTGTTGTTGCATTAAATTGCTAAATGACATGTGAGGATTTTCCGGAAGTGTTGTTTGTGTTCCGGCCTCATTTAAATTTGCCTAAATAGCTAGTTTAATTGTGCTTCACCTCTTTGCCATGTTTAACAACATTTAATATTGATGAGTAGCATAACCGAGAGAGAACTAAATAATTGATGTGGTGTTTTGTCAATATGCAACTCCGTTGCATATTGAGCTCCACTTAATTTGTAAGATAGTTTGTTGCATTTTGCCATGCCATGTTTCATTAAACCGGACATGCATCATACTTGTTTACGCATCATGCCATGTTTATGTGATGGTTGTTTACTATGTTGTTTGTTTCTTTCCGGGTTGCTTCTCTCGTTAGCTTTGGTTTTGTTCCAGAGATGTGAGGATTTGTTCGACTTCGTCCGTTTTTCTTCTTCATGGACTCGTTCTTCTTCCTATCGGGATTTCAGGCAAGATGATCATACCCTCGAAATCACTACTATCTTTGCTATGCTAGTTTGCTCGCTCTTTTGCTATGCCAATGCTACGATGCCTACCTTTTGCTTGTCAGCCTCCCAAATTGCCATGTCAAACCTCTAACCTTTGACACCACTCCTAGCAAACCGTTGTTTGGCTATGTTACCGCTTTGCTCAGCCCCTCTTATAGCGTTGCTAGTTGCAGGTGAAGTTGAAGATTTCTCCATGGTGGACAGGTTTATGTTGGGATATCACAATATCTCTTATATTATTAATGCATCTATATATTTGGTAAAGGGTGGAAGGCTCGGCCTTATGCCTGGTGTTTTGTTCCACTCTTGCCGCCCTAGTTTCGCTTTGAATAAAACTTGTCTAGCAAGGCCCAACCTTGGTTTTACCATTGGCCTCACCTAGCCCTTTTTCCCTTGGGTTTCCGGAGCCCGAGGGTCATCTTTATTTTAGCCCCCCCGGGCCAGTGCTCCTTCGAGTGTTGGTCCGAAACGGGCAGACTGCGGGGCCACCTCGGGGCAACTCGAGGTCTGGTTTTACTCGTAGGCTGACCTATCCGGTGTGCCCTGAGAACGAGATATGTGCAGCTCCTATCGGGATTTGTCGGCGCATCGGGCGGCTTTGCTGGTCTTGTTTTACCATTGTTGAAATGTCTTGATTTACCGGGATTCCGAGACTGATCGGGTCTTCCTGGGAGAAGGTCTATTCCTTCATTAATCGCGAGAGCTTGTCATGGGCTAAGTAGGGACACCCCTGCAGGGTTATAAACTTTCGAGAGCCGTGCTCGCGGTTATGTGGCAGATGGGAATTTGTTAATGTCCGGTTGTAGAAAACCCGAAGTTGACCTTAATTAAAATACATCAACCGTGTGTGTAACCGTGATGGTCTCTTTCCGGCGGAGTCCGGGAAGTGAACACGGTGTTGGAGTTATGCTTGACGCAGGTTGCTATAGGATCACTTCTTGATCATACTTTTGTCGACCGTGCTTTGCCTTCTCTTCTCGCTCTCATTTGCGTATGTTAGTCACCGTTTATGCTAGTCGCTTGCTGCAGCTCCACCTCATGCCTTTACCTTACCCATAAGCTTAAATAGTCTTGATCTCATGGTGCGAGATTGCTGAGTCCTCATGACTCACCGGATACTTCCAAAACCAGTTTGCGGTGCCTATGTTACGAAAGCGGTGACGCAACCAAGCTCAAGGAGGAGCTCAATGAAGATCTTGCCCTTTGTGTTGTTTCGTTCTAGTTGATCAGTAGTGGAGCCCAGTTGGGGTCGATCGGGGACCTTTATCGCATTTGGGGTTCTTCTTTTATTTTGGTTCCGTAGTCGGACCCTGATTGTATCTGGTTGATGTAATGCTTTATTCATGTAATTGTGTGAAGTGGCGATTGTAGGCTAACTATGTATCTCTCTCCCTTATGTATTACATGGGTTGTGTGAAGATTACCTCACTTGCGACATTGCTTTCAATGCGGTTATGCCTCTAAGTCGTGCTTTGACACGTGGGAGATATAGCCGCATCGAGGGCGTTACAAGTTGGTAATCAGAGCCATCCCCGACCTTAGGAGCCCCACTGATTGATCGTTTTTAGCGGTCGAGTTGTGTCTAGAAAAATGTTTTGAGTCATTTAGGATTATATATATCGGAGAGTTAGGAATTCTTTTACTCCTCAGTCCCTTCGACCTTCTGGTGAGGTATCCTGACGTAGAGTTTTGACTCTTCTCTTCTCAAATTTCAATAAATTTTTTTTAGGATCACGCGGGTATCTTAGAATCGTTCCGATGGTTTTATGATGACAACATTGTCTTGGTTGCCTTCCGTCAGCAGGGTTTTTTTTACTGGAGGTGTCCCGGGGAGTTGAGCTCTGAGGTGTTGTCGTCATAATTTTATCGTTGCAGTTCTGGAATACCTGAGTTTAGTACGCCGACATCGAAAATCTCTTTTATGCAGTTGTTGGTGAGATAACCCCGCTAACCCAGTACCGAGGTGAGTACGGGAGTATTGCCATGACTCGTATAACGGATGCTTTTCGAAGGTTGAGGTACACGATTTCCGAAGGTTTCTTGGTTATGTGTTGATGGATGGATACAGCTGGATGTAGGGATTGTTAGTTTGTGTGAGATATTATGCTTCCCCTGTATCCCCAACACCAGATTGCATAACCAGAAAGTTTTTGGAGTTTTATAGGTGGGAATTCAAGTAGCTCCTAGAATATCTTTCCGACAGATGCATGATATGGGATTGGGTAAATCTCTATCATTTGCATTTGTTCCGGCTCATTCTGCAAGCCAAATCCTTTGTTTTGTTTTATTTGTGGTATTCGAGTTGCTTCAATGTCAAATGTTGAATCCATACCTTCCCTAATTGGTGTTCTCATATTTCTATGTGAGTGTTAATTCTTCTTGATCATTGAGGTTGTCATGTTAATTCTTTTCCAACCGGTGCGCTTCTCTTCGAGATGATCCGATCATTCTCCCCATCCGCAAGATCATTTCTAAGTTTTCTCAACGGTGTTTGTTTCATCCGTCCCAAGTTGGCTTTGTTTTCCCGCCCTCCCACCCTTTTTCCTCAAGGACTAAGATTTCTTTACCAAGTATCCTTTTTATTTTTGTGAAGTTTCTCCATTCTTTTCCGTCAATGTTCTTACCCGGTGGTTCTCAAGAAGATGTTCTACTAGTTCATCATCCTCCGTGCTCTTTTCTTCTCCGCTGGATTCAAGTCAAGTTTTGTCGATCATATCGTTTCCTCATTTCAAATGTCTTCTCATACTGGTGCACCTCATTATCATTCTACTTCTCACTATTTGTTATTCCGGAGTGCTCAATATATCTCGAAGATTCGTGTTTCCACTCTGCATTCGTTCAAGCTTTTTCGAGATTGGTATCTCATTCAAGTCATTTAATTCAACCGGTGAAACATCTCTTTTAAATCTTTTCAACAGTGTTCTTTTGAGTGGGCCCTAACCCACAGGTCTTTTCCCAGGATCTTACCTGACTCTTCTAATTATTCCGGAGCTATCCCAAATTCTTCTCCAAGTTTGACGTAAGAATGAGTTATCATCAGTCAAATGCTTTTCTCCAAGATCTTTCAAATTCTTTTCATAGTTGGCTCAACCTCTTCGCTTTTGATTCTTCCGGTGTGCCTCAATAATTTTTGATGGTGTTTCTCGTTGTCATTCTCAACATTTGAAGACCGAAGAAGAGTTTCTCTTTAATCTTGCTCTATTCTCTTCAAGATTCATGGTGCTAGCTTGTTGCCATCCTCTCATAATTGTTTTCGATTGTGAGAATCTTTTTCACCCATCCGGAGCATTTTAGGAGTCTTTTCAGTTTCATTCTTTGAAGCCCATCATCTTAGTATTATTCATTCAAGCTTTCAGCTCTCGTTCTCCAAATCATACCGGTGCATCATTCAAGTATTCTCTAATCAGCTCGTCATCTATTCGTTCATTTGTATCTAAATACCCTCAAGTATCTTCATTCCTTTTGCAATTCTTACCGGTGATGCACCCCTACTTCGATTATTTTCAATCCTTACGGTGGTTCTTTCAAGATCTCTCTTCCTTGTTCATCATATCAATTCATTTGTTGTCCCAATCCTACCGGTGGTTCGTTGAAGACCTTCTCAAGTTTTGATATATCTCTTTTAATCCTTTCTACGGGAATAAGTAGTATGCCAAATCCGTTGCTTGTCATCAATTTAAATTGGTGAAAGATACGCATAACATATTTCTTGTTCTTGTTTCATCCAAGTGATTAATCCTTTCCTTCAGAGTTTGTTCAGGTGGAATAAATTCTTGGTTTCTTGTTGTTCATCTTTCTTCCAGAGTTCCAAGTTTTCCGCATTATCTCGTCACGGAGATCCATCTAAATCATTGCAAGGATTCACCTTGTGTTTTCAATTTCTCTTTCTTTTCATTCCTTTTGTTTACCGGAGCTCTTCATGGAGGTTCTACATGATGGTTCATCAAGGATTCTTTTCGTTCTTCAATTGTTCTTCAAGATTTCGCTCGAAGTTATGATCTGCCAAGCTATACTAAAAAATTAAACGTGGTGCTCAACACATGTTTTGTTTTGAGGAGTTCAAGAATTCTTCTTCTTGCATTCCAAAGTGCAATTCTTCCTAACTTATCTTCTGAGGTAGTGTTAGGTCATTCTTGATAATTTCCCTTCGCGTTTCATGATTCACAAGTTTTCAAGAGTGACATATTTAAATCCGTCATTTTCTCTTTGTTCAAGAGATCTTTTCAACCGTCAATCTCTTCATTGGAGTTATCTTGGTATAGATTTCACCTAAAGCCTTCCCTAAGGGTTGTTGCTATTTGTGGTGATTATGCATGACCCAAGCTTGCTCTTTATCATCTTGATGGAACAAGCTTTCATATCTTCGTTAATCTCAAGCAAGCAATTGTTTTTCGTTAGTGGCAGAATTTCACCTCAAGTGTTGAGATGTTCCCATAAGCCCACTACAAGTTTATTCCTTTCGTTGTTGGTTTTCCAACAACTCCGTTCTAGCATTTCTTGTAAGCGTGCTCTTTCAAGATATTGTTTCCCTCCGTTCATTCCATTCCATTCTTTCATTTCTTCCGGAGGCATTGTGTTGTTCCTGTTTTCTCTCATCATCTCGAATTGTGAGGATCATGTTCTTCATGCTTATCCATTTAACCGGCGTGTCGTGTCCTCCATTCAAGTTCTTTTCAAGTTTTCCTTCTTCTTTCAGTCAGAGTGCTGCCCAAATTATTTCAATATTCTTCCTCTCCCATCTTGTTTTAACCGGAGTGGTTTCAAATTCTATTTTGTCCATTAAACTCTTGATTCATGTCTTTGCAACCTTCAAGTTCCCATAATGTTCCTTGTTCCTCCTCTAACGGATTGTTAGCAATCTCGGTCATCTCTGTTGTACTCTTTCTTTTAAATTGCTCAACCTCTCATGGTTCATGGTTTCACTCGTTCGTCGAAGAAGCAACTTAGTTTTACCTTTCTTTTTCTCTTCCGTTTTTCCTCCGGTGCCATTCTAGATCTCGGGACGAGATCCTCTCATAGTGGTGGAGTGTTGTAACGCCCCGAGACCGACGGTCCAGATGCCTTCCTTGTATTCCGAGATTCGTCGTGTGATTTATTTGTTTGATGCATTCATCATTGCGTCATTTGCATTGCATCATGTCATCATGCCATCATCTCATAAATCTTTTGCATCTCAACTAAATAAATCGTATGGATCTTCGATCCATTTAAATCAAGGGAATTCACTTGTGATTTCTCTTTATAACATATTAAAGCCTCTCAATATTATTAGGGAGCTATATTAAATATTCCACTATTTCGGAATCACCCATAAACACACTTGCAAAATAATTTCGTTCCTTTTCTGCTTCAAGTTTGGTCTCCAAACCTTGCTCTAAATTATTTCGTTATTTTCCGGAGCTCCACCAAAAATCCGAACATTTTTGGACACTTCTAAATCCTAGTCCTAGTTCAAACCCATTTGAATTAAATTCAAATGAGTTTGAATTTAAATCTTTCGGTCATGCCCACTTCTATTTTTCCTGGTTCCAGCTCATTTTTGTGAGCCCGGGAAAATTATTCGTGTGCCCAAATTCTTCCTCTAACCTTTCTCTTCTCTCTTTTCGTTTCTCTTATTTCTCTGTATTGTTTTTCTCTTTAGAGAGAGAGAGCCCAGCCGGCCGGCCTCTTGGGCCTGGCCAAGGCCCGACCGAACCCCCAGCCGCACCTAACCCTAGCTCGCACCCTGCTCTCTCCCTGCGCCGCCACTTGCTCGATCCCCTCCTTCCTCGTGCAGCCCCGATCCCCCATCTCTCTCGCTCGATCTCGCTCGCAGGAGCCCGCGCAGCTATCGATCCCCCTCCTCTCCTCGCGTCCCCTCCTCCTCCCATCACCATACCCCGTCGCCACCTCCTGCCGCCAGCGCCCCGAGGAACCGCGCCGAGCCCCGCGGCTCCGCCGCCCGCCCCGGGACCTCACGGCCTACATCGGGCCCTACTGCGCCCCTGCATCGACCGACCAGAGCCGCGCCCGTCCGCCTCGGAGCCGGCCTCCACCGCCTCCTCCCTCACCTGCCGCGACCTCCTGCCTCGTCCTCGTCCCGCGCCTCTCCACCTCCTCGCGCCGCCCGCCTCTGACCACGACTCCGGCGGCCCTCAGGCCATGGCGCCACCTTGCTCCTCCTCCTTGCGCCCGCGCCCCATGACTCTCGCTGCATCTTGCGCTGCTGCTCTGCCTCGCCACACTCCTTCCTCTGCTCCAAGTTCATCGCGCCGCCCTAGGTCTCCGTCAGCGTTGACCTCCTGCCCCGCCGGTCTACCTCCCCACGTCGGCAGCAAGCCTCGCTTGTTGCTGCTCTTCACCAAGTCCCGGTTGCTCCCCTGCAACGCCGAGATCGATCCTCCGAGGAACCCCGTGTTCAACTACAGAATGAGCGGCAAGTACCACTACGACCGGAGTTCAACTACACTGCGAGACCCATACCCGGACCGTCAATCTTCTCCAAGAATTTTGCCAAGTACCACGATGATGCGTCGAGTACCTCTACCCAAGACCCGCGTACGACTACACAACGAACCGTGAAGTTCCACAAGATACCGTGTACCACTACCGTCGACCCCGGAGACATCGGATGCGTCAAGTCCCTCTTCGAGATGTGTACAACTACTTCCACTACGACCGCCGCGAGAACGTCTACTTCCCACGACGACCCGTGAACGACTACTTCCACGACGTCCGTGAACCACTACTTCCTCTACGAAACGCGTTCCGCCCCGACTGCACGCTTCGAAGGTATAACCTGAAACGACCGCCCGTGAACGAATGCATGCTTGGTTGTATGAGATGCTCGAGTTTTGCACCGTGATCGAATTGTCCTTGCGTTGCCCCTCTTTTGCCATGCCACCGACACGTGGGAACCCGGTATCCGGGATCACCCCACCATCGTTTGCATCACACGCTCACCCACACTTTCTTTTGCACCGACATCTCGAGGAGTCGTCGGATCACCGGAATGTTGCCGTGGCACCATTTCCGTTTCACCGCCGTGGCATTTTTTCCCTTCCGCCATGGCGACAAATGCTTCATAACATGCTTATGTCAATATTTTCATAAAAATTGCATAAACTTGCATATGTCATCCGCATCATGATAACAACATTTAAGTGTTTAAAGTTGTTGTTGCATTAAATTGCTAAATGACATGTGAGGATTTTCCGGAAGTGTTGTTTGTGTTCCGGCCTCATTTAAATTTGCCTAAATAGCTAGTTTAATTGTGCTTCACCTCTTTGCCATGTTTAACAACATTTAATATTGATGAGTAGCATAACCGAGAGACAACTAAATAATTGATGTGGTGTTTTGTCAATATGCAACTCCGTTGCATATTGAGCTCCACTTAATTTGTAAGATAGTTTGTTGCATTTTGCCATGCCATGTTTCATTAAACCGGACATGCATCATAATTGTTTGCGCATCATGCCATGTTTATGTGATGGTTGTTTACTATGTTGTTTGTTTCTTTCCGGGTTGCTTCTCTCGTTAGCTTCGGTTTCGTTCCAGAGATGTGAGGATTTGTTCGACTTCGTCCGTTTTTCTTCTTCATGGACTCGTTCTTCTTCCTATCGGGATTTCAGGCAAGATGATCATACCCTCGAAATCACTACTATCTTTGCTATGCTAGTTTGCTCGCTCTTTTGCTATGCCAATGCTACGATGCCTACCTTTTGCTTGTCAGCCTCCCAAATTGCCATGTCAAACCTCTAACCTTTGACACCACTCCTAGCAAACCGTTGTTTGGCTACGTTACCGCTTTGCTCAGCCCCTCTTATAGCGTTGCTAGTTGCAGGTGAAGTTGAAGATTTCTCCATGGTGGACAGGTTTATGTTGGGATATCACAATATCTCTTATATTATTAATGCATCTATATATTTGGTAAAGGGTGGAAGGCTCGGCCTTATGCCTGGTGTTTTGTTCCACTCTTGCCGCCCTAGTTTCCGTCATACCGGTGTTATGTTCCCGGATTTTGCGTTCCTTACGCGGTCGGGTGATTTATGGGACCCCCCTGACAGTTCGCTTTGAATAAAACTTGTCTAGCAAGGCCCAACCTTGGTTTTACCATTTGCCTCACCTAGCCCTTTTTCCCTTGGGTTTCCGGAGCCCGAGGGTCATCTTTATTTTAGCCCCCCCGGGCCAGTGCTCCTTCGAGTGTTGGTCCAAACGGCAGATCAGGGGCCACCTCGGGCAACTCGAGGTCTGGTTTTACTCGTAGGCTGACCTATCCGGTGTGCCCTGAGAACGAGATATGTGCAGCTCCTATCGGGATTTGTCGGCGCATCGGGCGGCTTTGCTGGTCTTGTTTTACCATTGTCGAAATGTCTTGATGTACCGGGATTCCGAGACTGATCGGGTCTTCCTGGGAGAAGGTCTATTCCTTCGTTGATCGCGAGAGCTTGTCATGGGCTAAGTTGGGACACCCCTGCAGGGTTATAAACTTTCGAGAGCCGTGCCCGCGGTTATGTGGCAGATGGGAATTTGTTAATGTCCGGTTGTAGAAAACCCGAAGTTGACCTTAATTAAAATACATCAACCGTGTGTGTAACCGTGATGGTCTCTTTCCGGCGGAGTCCGGGAAGTGAACACGGTGTTGGAGTTATGCTTGACGCAGGTTGCTATAGGATCACTTATTGATCATACTTTTGTCGACCGTGCTTTGCCTTCTCTTCTCGCTCTCATTTGCCTATGTTAGCCACCGTTTATGCTAGTCGCTTGCTGCAGCTCCACCTCATGCCTTTACCTTACCCATAAGCTTAAATAGTCTTGATCTCGCGGGTGCGAGATTGCTGAGTCCTCGTGACTCACCAGATACTTCCAAAACCAGTTTGCGGTGCCTATGTTATCGAAAGCGGTGACGAACCAAGCTCAAGGAGGAGCTCGATGAAGATCTTGCCCTTTGTGTTGTTTCGTTCTAGTTGATCAAGAGTGGAGCCCAGTTAGGGTCGATCGGGACCTTTATCGCATTTGGGGTTCTTCTTTTATTTTGGTTCCGTAGTCGGACCCTGATTGTATCTGGTTGATGTAATGCTTTATTCATGTAATTGTGTGAAGTGGCGATTGTAAGCCAACTATGTATCTCTTTCCCTTATGTATTACATGGGTTGTGTGAAGATTACCTCACTTGCGACATTGCTTTCAATGCGGTTATCCCTCTAAGTCGTGCTTCGACACGTGGGAGATATAGCCGCATCGAGGGCGTTACACCTACCCTCTCGTGGCCGCCTCGGTAGCTTCTTAACTTGCAGTCCAAGTCCTCTAGATCACGTTCGTTGCAAAAATCACGCTCCCGAATGTTTCATTCCATTTGGAGTCCGTTTGATATTCCTTTTCTTCGAAATACTGAAATAGGCAAAAAAATAACAATACGGGCTGGGCCTCCGGTTAGTAGGTTAGTCCGAAAAATGATATAAATGTGTAAAATAAAGCCCATAAACATCCAAAAGGGGTAATATAATAGCATGGAACAATCAAAAATTATAGATACGTTGGAGACGTATGATACGTCTCCAACGTATCAATTATTTTTGATTGCTCCATGCTACTTTATCTACTGTTTTAGGCAATATTGGGATTTATTATCCACTTTTATATTATTTTTGGGACTAACCTAACCGGAGGCCCAACCCAGATATGTTTTATGCCTATTTCAGTGTTTCGAGGAAAAGGAATATCAGACGGAGTCAAAACGAAATGAAATCAACTGGAGAAGTTATTTTTGGAAGGAAAGCAACCCAGGGAACTTGGAGTGCACGACAGGGGCGATACGGGATGCCCACGAGAGTGGGGGGCGCGCCCACCCCCCGGGCGCGCCCCCTACCTCGTGGTGCCCCCGTAGCTCCACCGACGTACCCCCTGCACCCATATATGCCTATGTATCGTAAAACTTCCAGAACAGAAGATAGATCGGGAGTTCCGCCGCCGCAAGCCTCTATAGCCACCAAAAACCTCTCGGGAGCCCGTTCTGGCACCCTGCCAGAGGGGGAACCCATCACCGGTGGCTATCCTCATCATCCCGGTGCTCTCCATGATGAGGAGGGAGTAGTTCACCCTCGGGGCTGAGGGTATGTACCAGTAGCTATGTGTTTGATCTCTCTCTCTCGTTTTCTCTCTCGTGTTCCATCTATGGCATGATCTTGATGTATCCCGAGCTTTGCTATTGTAGTCGGATCTTATGATGTTTCTCCCCCTCTACTCTCTTGTGATGAATTGAGTTTCCCTTTTGAAGTTATCTTATCGGATTGAGTCTTTTATGAGAACACTTGATGTATGTCTTGCCGTGATTATCTGTAGTGACAATGGGCTATCATGTGCCACTTGATGTATGTTTTGGTGATCAACTTGTGGGTTTCGTGACATTGGGAACCTATGCATAGGGGTTGGCACACGTTCTTGACTCTCCGATAGAAACTTTGGGGCACTCTTTGAAGTACTTTGTGTTGGTTGGATGAATCTGAGATTGTGTGATGCATATCGTATTATCATGCCCACGGATACTTGAGGTGACAATGGAGTATCTAGGTGACATTAGGGTTTTGGTTGATTTGTGTCTTAAGGTGTTATTCTAGTATGAACTCTTTTATAGATTGATCCGAAAGAATAAATTTGAGGTGGTTTCGTACCCTACCATTAATCTCTATGTTTGTTCTCCGCTATTAGTGGCTTCGGAGTGACTCTTTGTTGCATGTTGAGGTCTTGTTATATGATCTATCTATGTTATTATTGTTGAGAGAACTTGCAACAATGAAAGTATGAACCCTATGCCTTGTTTCCTATCATTGAAATACCGTTTACGCACTTTTACCACTTGTTACCTTGCTATTTTTATTATTTCAGATTACAAATACCTTTATCTACCATCCATATTGCACTTGTATCACCATCTCTTCGCCGAACTAGTGCACCTATACAATTTGCCATTGTATTGGGTGTGTTGGGGACACAAGAGACTCTTTGTTGTTTGGTTGCAGGGTTGCTTGAGAGAGACCATCTTCATCCTACGCCTCCTACGGATTGATAAACCTTAGGTCATCCACTTGAGGGAAATTTGCTACTGTCCTACAAACCTATGCACTTGCAGGCCCAGCAACGTCTACAAGAAGAAGGTTGTGTAGTAGACATCAAGCTCTTTTCTGGCGCCGTTGTCGGGGAGGTTAGCGCTTGAAGGTATATCTTTAGATCTTGCAATCGAATCTTTTTGTTTCTTGTTTTATCACTAGTTTAGTTTATAAAAGAAAACTACAAAAAAATGGAATTAAGGATGCCTCATATGCTTCATCTTTTTAATGTCTTTCGTGAAAATGGGAAGGAAAATTGTGCTCAAGTGCTAGAAGAAGAATTACATAGAATGCTTGGCATAAAATATGTGAATGATGAGCATGATTGCAATGTTGTTAGTATGAATTCCTTGAATATCCATGATGCTAATGATATGCAAAGCCACAAGCTTGGGGAAGCTATGTTTGATGAAGATGATATTTTTTGTCCCCCGAGCTTTTATGAGCAAATTTACTATGATGAAAGCATGCCTCCTATCTATGATGATTATTGTGATGACACGTATGCTTTAAAGAATAATGATAACCATGAAACTTGTCATCTTGATCCTAATTTTAAATCATATAATAGCTATTTTGTTGAGTTTGCTCCCACTACTATTCATGAGAAGAATTTTGCTTATGTGGAGAGTAGTAATTTTTCTATGCTTGTAGATCATGAAAAGAATGCTTTAGGTGCTGGTTATATTGTTGAATTCATTCATGATGCTACTGAAAATTATTATGAGGGAGGAACATATGCTTGTAGGAATTGCAATAATATCAAGTTTCCTCTCTATGTGCTTCAAGTTTTGAAGCTATGCTTGTTTTACCTTCCTATGCTAGTTGATTATCGTTCCCATAAGTTGTTTCCTCACGAAATCCCTATGCATAGGAAGTGGTTTAGACTTAAAAGTGCTAGTCATATGCTTCATGATGCTCCCGTTATGTTTCAATTCTTATCTTTTATGTGAGCATCATTGTCATCATCATGCCTAGCTAGAAAGGCATTAAAGAAAAGCGCTTGTTGGGAGACAACCCAATACTTATCCTTACTGTTTTTGTGTGTTTACATGATTATGCTACTGTAGCAATCATGTTTTATAGCTTTTGTTTCAATAAAGTGCCAAGTAAGACCTTTAGGATGGCTTACGGTGATAGTTGTGCTGATCCTGCTGAAAATCGGAAACTTTTGCACCCAGTAAATTAGTTTTTTTAATTCACAGAAACGTGCTTCTGATGTGATTCTTTTTTCTCTTGATTGGTACACGAATTTATTAGACTTCCTAATTTGGTAGGATTTTGCAGTTCCATAAGTATACGTTTGATACAGATTACTACAGACTGTTCTGTTTTTGACAGATTCTGTTTTCTATGTGTTGTTTGCTTATATTGATGAATCTATGAGTAGTATCGGAGGGTATGAACTATATATAAGTTGGAGTACAGTAGATATTACACCAATATGAATTTAGAATGAGTTAATTACAGTACCAATGTGGTGGTTTTGTTTTCTTTCACTAACGGAGCTTATAAGATTTCCTGTTGAGTTTTGTGTTGTAAAGTTTTCAAGTTTTGGGTAAAGATTCGATGGACTATGGAATAAGGAGTGGCAAGAGCCTAAGCTTGGGGATTACCAAGGCACCCCAAGGTAATATTCAAGGACAACCAAGATCCTAAGCTTGGGGATGCCCCGGAAGGCATCCCCTCTTTCGTCTTCGTTCATCGGTAAACTTTACTTGGAGCTATATTTTTATTCGCCACATGATATGTGTTTTGCTTGGAGCGTCATTTTATTTTGTTAGTTTTTTCTTGATTTTATTTAGATTAATGTTTTGCATCTTTAGTTTCAATAAAGAAGTCAAGGATAGCCTTTGTCATGCTTATTTTGCTAGTATACATGTTGCTGTTTGAAAAACAGAAAGTTTACCGCTGTTGCAAAAATTCCCTAGAAAAGTAAGAGAGTGGTATAATGTTGAATCTTTTTGCATATTTATCTCTGATAAATTTATTACAGTGGGAATTTTAGTTCATAATTTTTGGAGTCAGGGAAGTATTGATACTCTTGCATTCTTTACAGACTGTACTGTTTTGGCAGATTGCTGTTATGGTTGCATTGTTTGCATATGTTTGCTTGATTAATGATTCTATTTGAGGATAGGAGTATTAAATATGCAGAGGAATTTAGTATGCAATGTTGAATAAATATTTAAGTTATTTGTTACAGTAGAAAATGATAAGGTTTTGCATTGGTTTATACTAACCTATCTCACGAGTTCTTGTTGAGTTTGTTGCGAATGAAGCTTTTGATAAAAAGAGAAACCATGATATGAGAGGAATTAAGGAGACACAAAAGCTCAAGCTTGGGGATGCCCAAGGCACCACAAGATAATATTTCAAGAACTCTCAAGCATCTAAGCTTGGGTATGCCCCGGTAGGCATCCCACCTTTCTTCTTCAACAACTATCGGTTAGTATCGGTTGAGCCTAAGTTTTTGCTTTTTCACATGAGTTGTGCTATCCTTGCAATGTAGTTTTCTTTAGCTTTGCTTGCTGTTTGAATAAAGTATCAAGATCTGAAATTATTAAATGAGAGAGAGTCTTTGCATAGTTGCATAATTATTTAGCTACTCATTGACCTTCACTTATATCTTTCGGAGTAGTTTGTCATTTGCTCTAGTGCTTCACTTATACCTTTTAGAGCATGGTGGTAGTTTTATTTTGAAGAAATAGATGAACTCTCATACTTCACTTAGATTATTTTGAGAGTCATTAATAGCATGGTAATTTGCTTAATATTAATATACTTGGTGTTCAAGATATGTGAAACTTTCTTTTGAGTGAACTGAATACTAAGATAAGTTTGATGCTTGATAATTTTTTTGAGATATGGAGGTGATAATATCAAAGTCGTGCTAGTTGGGTGATTATGAATTTAAAGAATGCTTGTGTTGAAGTTAGCAAGTCCTGTAGCATGCACGTATGGTTAAAGTTGTGTAACAAATTTGAAACATGAAGTGTACCTGGCTTGTGCATCCTTATGAGTGGCGGTTGGGGACGAGCGATGGTCTTTTCCTACCAATCTATCCCCCTAGGAGCATGCACGTAGTACTTGGTTTTTGATGACATCTAAATTTTTGCAATAATATGAGTTCTTTTGACTAATGTTGAGTCCATGGATTATACGCACTCTCACCTTTCCGCCTTTGCTAGCCTCTTCGGTACCGTGCATTGCCCTTTCTCACCTTGAGAGTTGGTGCAAACTTCGCTGGTGCATCCAAACCCCGTGATACGATACGCTCTATCACACATAAACCTCCTTATATCTTCCTCAAAACAGCCACCATACTGTAAGTGCATCTAGTGCCCCTTAGTGATTTTGGTGTATTGAAGACTTATAGGTTAAGGGACTGATGCGTTTGTAAGTGTACACGGGACTATAAGTCTATGAGGAGTTTGATATTTACAGAGAAAGTCGACCCCTAAAAATGAAGTTCTTCGACTGAAGACTTTGATATTCTGAAGACTTTCTGAAGACTTTGAAAGTGAAGAAATTGGTGTGACCTTGAAGACATGATATTCATTTGAGGAACATGAAGCGTGAAGACTTTTGTTTTCGTAGTTTCATTTTCTCTTTCTTGAGTCATAGGAAACACCGTACTGTTAAAGGGGGTCGAGGAAATACTAAGGAAAAATTTCCATGTGATGCTCAACTCAAAATCCTACATCTACCAATCCCTTCGAGTGAAGCCATTGAAATCTCATACAGATCACCAATTTCTTCATGATAGAGACGCAGTTCTTCCGGTCACCGAGGACTTTGCTCGATCGAGGAGTTAGGAATTCGCCAGGCGAATTGCCTACATAGTGAGGAACATGATAGCCCCGAGGAATTTGAGAGTCAAATTTCCGACCGTTCTTTGTCTTACTTGGCTGTCCCAAAATATCTTATCCACCTAACGGTCATATCATTGAAGGGCATTTATGTCTTATCATGTCGGGCTGCTCCCCAGGCTATAAATAGGCGCCCCCTACAACCACTAGTTGGTTGGCTGCTCCGAGAGAACTTGACACTTGTCATTTGAGAGCAACCCATCCTATGAGGACTTTGAGCGAAAATCATCAAGTGAGAAAAATCCCAAAACCAAACCCCCACAAACCCAAAGTGATTGAGCATCACTGAAGAAATTGATCCTGCGTGGATCCGACGCTTGTTACCTTTGAAGACTGTGCTTCTTCCAGACGGTTAGGCGTCAAGGTCTAGAGCATCCAAGAGGAATTGTGGATCGCCGAGTGACCAAGTCTATGAAGGTTTGGAAGTCACCTGAAGACTTACCACGAGTGATTGGACGAGGCCTGCGTGGTCTTAGTTCAAGGAGAATACGGTGAGGACTGGGTGTCCTGAGTTGCGGCTCGATGATCGGGTGTCCGGATCTGCGTGTCCTCGAGTTTAAATACTCACCGCTCCAACCGACGCATAACCGAGACAGTGGTTGGAACTGGTTTACCAAATCATTGTCTTCACCAACTTGTTGGTTCTATTTCCTCAACCCTTCCATTTCCTCATTCTTGTGTTGAATGTTGTTCATATCTGTGTTTGAAGACTTTGATCAAGACTTTCTCAAATTCCTCAGTTCAATTTCTTCACCGCTTTGTCTTCATCTTGTGTTATCCTGTGATTACGCTTTCTGTACTCTGTGCTTGTTTTCATTTCATCATGATGACCATGCTTGTATCCTGTTATGCTTACTTCTGAGTACTTATTCCGCTGCAAGTAGTTCTTCGCTAAGGAATTTCCTCACCGGCAAATTCCTCGGTTTAGAATTCATAAAAATCGCCTATTCACCCCCCTCTAGTCGATATAATGCACTTTCAATTGGTATCAGAGCCAGGTTCTCCCTTGTTCTGTGTGATTTTGGTTCAACCGCCTGGAGTTTTAGTTATGTCGACCGCAAGTATGAAGAAAGTGATATGCCCTATCTTTGACGGTCATGATTATCCCAAGTGGAAGGCCATGATGAGGAAGCGCCTCATGGCTATGAACAGCGAGCTATGGACCGTCAGTGAGATTGGTCTTACTGATCTATGCAAGATGGCGGACGCTGATGATATTCGCAAGTACACTCGACTTGACATCATAGCGAAGGATATCATCTGTTCCTGCCTATCAAGAGATCAATTTGGGCGCATTATGCATCTTGGCAATTCGAAGCTTATCTGGGACCGAATCTCTGATGTCTATGAAGGTCATCGAATTCGTCATGATCCCTGGTTTGAGGACTTCAAGGAATCTCTCAAAACGATGACTTTCGAGCCAGAATCATCATCTTCTGCATCATGTCTCATGGCAAACGGTGCTGAGGTAACTGAATGCTCCTCATCCGAGTCTTGTGATGATGAATCTGATAATGATGAATCTGATGATGATATTGAATCTTGTTATACCAAACTTGTTTGCATTGCCACTAAACAACAAACAGCTTTAGAACAAGTTCAAGATATGCTAGACAAAAGTGATGATATGTTGCGTAAAGAAATGGATCAATCAAAAGCATTGGGTGAATGTCTTCAGAGAATTCACTCCAAGTTTGACGCCCTTCAAGATCAACATAACACCCTCTTGACTGATCACGAAAAACTTTCTTCTGAATCTCTTCAAAGAAAGGAAGATCTTGAAAAGCTAAGAGTGTGTTATGAAGATCTTCAGAAGGAGCGCAATTCATTACTAGCTCAACAAATCAGCGCTTCTCAGGAAGAATTTGTTCCTCCATGCTTAAAGTGCATTGAACGTGACTCTGCTAATTCTTCACCTGAATGTTCAAATGCTTCAACTGTTACAAATTCTTCATCTGCCTCTGCTATCACTAATTCCTCATCTGAGGACATTGCTAGTATCACCGACAATGCAGGGTTGAAGGAATTGTACATGACAGCATGTACAAAAGCCTCAAAGGGCATCGACTCTATGTGATGTGCTTAAAAGCAGATCCTCAATGTAAACCCTAGGAAAGAGGGTATTGCCTTTGAGAGGAAACTTAATGCTGATGGAACATATTGAAGCCCGAGCAAGACCCCAAAACCTCATGGGTTGCTGCAAAGGACCTCCATTGACCCATCTAACTTATCTGGCTTTACATGTGAATCTCCTCATTCTTCTGATGAGTCATTTGACTCCAACTATAAACTGTTCAAAAATCAGAATGGTGAAGTATTTGCTAGATATGTTGGCACTAACTGCAGGAACGGTTCCCCTATGAAGAAAATCTGGGTTCCCAAAAGTTATGTTGAAAGTCTTCAGGTGAATGTCCTCATGACACCACCTGTGAAGAACAGGAACCCCAGATCGAATTCTTCATATGAACCAAATTCTTCATATGGATCCAAGTCCTCATACGGACCAAATTCCTCACATGGATCAAATTCCTCAAAAGGATCAAAGTCCTCATATGATTATCATCGTGCTAACAACTCTGTCTCGCAGGGTAGAGCTAAGGGCTATGAATATGTGCATTATTCTTCAAACCATTATGTTCATAAGTCCTCGAAGAATTTCTCTGCTTATTCATATGCTTACCCTAACCCCTCTTATGTGAAACGAAATGGTTTGGCATCTTTGCCACCATTCTCATATGGTGCTCACAGAGTGATGAACTCTTTGCCACCCCTTCAGATGTGGGTGGTGAAGAAAAAGAACTAATCTCTTCTGCAGGGTCAGGTCTCCAGACGTGCTTTAACGTCTGAAGAATTTGCTGGGGACCTGACGAAATTGCCTGAAAGGACGCAGGCGAATCATGATGAAATGAACCTTCATTTCACACGTCCTCATACTGCTATATCTGTTTACTGCTTGATGAAATTCTTCTGATGAAATAGATGTCATATTCTTCATTGATGAAGCATATGAGATTGTAAGTTACACTAATTCATCTGCAGGATGATCAACCCAAAACTACTGAATGGGTCCTTGATAGTGGATGTACGAATCACATGACTGGTGACAAGAATCTATTGATGGATGCTCCCTTATCACCGTCACCTCTGAAGCATATCATCTTTGCTGACAAAGGCAAAAGTCAGGTATTGGGTCTTGGTAAGGTTGCAATCTCTAAGGATAAACACATGGACAAAGTCATGCTTGTTGAGTCCTTAGGATACAATCTCATGTCAGTCTCAATGCTTTGTGATCTTGATATGGTTGTTGTCTTTGGCAAGTATCGCTGTGTTGTGATTATGGAAGTGACAATTCCAAAGTATTCAAGGCTTTAGGAGAGGAGACCAGATATTGTTGATTTCTCTACAGACCACAACCAGCCGTGTGCCTACTTGCAAAAGCTTCGTAAGGCTGGCTATGGCATCGACGACTTGGTCACACAGCATGAGGAATTTGAACACGCTTGAAGAAGAAGCATGTCATTGTCATTGAGAATGTCAAATTCCTCAAGGATCACTTATGCGAGCTGTGAAGTGGAAAATGACCAAGGCCAAGCATCCAAAGAAAGACTATCATGACCACTACTCGCCCATTCAATTGCTTCATATGGACCTCTTCGACCTAATCATTACTCAGCAAGTCACTAATGATGCATCTCTATATGGTTTTGTCATTGTTGATGATTACTCTCGATATACATGGGTACACATTGTTACTTACAAACATGAAGTGCAGGAAGTCTTCAAACAATTTTCCTCGAGGGCTTCAACCAACTTTGGTGTGAAGATCAAGCACATCAGAAGTGACAATGGAACTGAGTTCGAGAATTCCGGTCTTGATGCCTATCTTGATGAACTTGGTATTACTCATGAGTTATCTGCTCCCTATACTCCTCAGCAAAATGGCGTCGTGGAGCGCAAGAACAGAACTCTTGTTGAGATGGCTTGCACTATGCTTGATGAATACAAAACGCCTCAGCGTTTTTGGATTGATGTAATTGATACTGCGTGCCACATCATCAACAAAGTATATCTTCACAAATTCTTCAAGAAGATAGCCTATGAACTCCTCACTGACAAGAAACCCAATGTGAGTTATTTCAAAGTCTTCGGTACTAAGTGTTGGATTAGAGATCCTCACCACAACTCTAAATTTGCACCGAAAGCACATGAAGGTTTTATGCTTGGTTACGGAAAGGACTCGCACACCTACAGAGTCTTCAACATTGTTCTTCACAAGATTGTTGACACTGTAGATGTGCGGTTTGATGAAACTAATGGCTCGCAAAGAGAGCACCTACCTTCTGTGTTAGATGAACCAGCACCTGAGGATTCTATCAAGTTCAAGGAAACTGAGGATGTCATTCCTACTGAAGAATCTGCTGAAGAATTCATTCCAGTTCATGAAAAATGTCGAGCTGATGCACCTGAAGAAAATCCTGAGGAAAATGGTGCTGAAGAAAATGCTGATCAAAATCCTCAGCGCCAACCTGCTCATCCTCGCGTTGCAAAAGAAGTGCAAGTGGAGAAGATCATCGATGACATTAGTGCACCAAGTCCTCTCACACGCTCAAAAGCTTCACATTTATCTAACTTTTGTGGGCACTATGCTTTTGTCTCTATCACAGAGCCCACTAAGGTAGATGAAGCATTTCTGGAGCCGGAGTGGATTCAGGCTATGCAAGAAGAATTACATCAGTTCGAGCTTAACAATGTCTGGGAATTGGTCAATCGCCCAGATCCTCGCAAGCATAATATCATTGGCACAAAGTGGATCTACCGCAACAAGCAAGATGAAAATGGCCTTGTGGTGAGGAATAAGGCACGACTAGTAGCTCAAGGCTACACACAGTCAAGGAATTGATTTCGATGAAACTTTTGCACCTGTTGCTAGACTTGAGGCTATTCGCATATTACTTGCCTATGCTAACCATCATGATATCATCTTATATCAAATGGATGTGAAAAGTGCATTCCTCAATGGTAAGCTTGAGGAAGAAGTATATGTTGCTCAACCCCTGTGTTTTGAAGATCCAAAGAATCGACAAAGTCTTCGACTCAATAAGGCTCTCTATGGCCTCAAGCAAGCCCTTCAAGCGTGGTATGATACATTGAAGGAATTCTTCGTGAAGAATGGCTTCACACCCGGTTCACTCGACCCTACTCTCTTTACTAAATCTTATGATGGTGAACTGTTTGTGTGCCAAATATATGTTGATGATATTATCTTTGGCTGTACTGACCAACGTTATAGTGATGAATTTGCCTATATGATGAGTGAAGAATATCAAATGTCTATGATGGGAGAGACGAAATTCTTCCTAGGTCTTCAAATTAAATCAAGAAGAATGGCATATTCATATCTCAGAGAAATACCTCAAAGATGTAATCGAGGAAATTCGCATGCAAGATTGCAAAGGCGCTAAAATTCCTATGCCCACAAATGGCCATCTATGCACTGATGAAAATGGTATTGACTTCGATCACAAGGTATACCGCTCCATGATTGGTTCTTTATTGTACTTATGTGCGTCTAGGCCAGATATAATGCTTAGTGTTTGCATGTGTGCCCGATTTCAAGTTGCACCAAAGGAATCACACTATAAGGCTGTGAAGCATATTCTTCGATATCTAGCTCACACACCAACACTAAGATTATGGTACCCCAAGGGCTCTGCTTTTGATCTCATTGGATATTCTGACTCTGACTATGCTGGTGATCGTGTGGACCGCAAGTCAACATCTGGCACTTGTCATTTCCTCGGACGATCTTTGGTCCGTTGGTCCTCGAAGAAACAGAATCTGCGATCACCGCTCTCTCTCGCTGAAGCTGAATACATTGCTGCTGGCTCATGCTGTGCTCAACTGCTTTGGATGAAGCAAACTCTCAAGGACTATGGCGTCAACATGAAGAATGTGCCTCTCCTCTGCGACAATGAGAGTGCCATCAAGATTGCTCACAACCCAATTCAGCACTCGAAGACAAAGCACATTCAGACTCGTCATCATTTTCTTCGTGATCATGTGTTGAAGGGCGACATCTCCATCGAGCATGTGAAGACTGAAGAACAGCTAGCTGATATCTTCACTAAGCCCTTGGATGAGAAGAGATTTAGCAAGTTGCGGTGTGAGCTAAATATCTTAGAATCTTCGAATGTTCTTTGAAAAGGACACACATCCTAACACTTATGCAAAATTGATGACTTAGATGTGCAACACATGAAGAAATGTTTTTCTTCAATCAATGAAGAATAACACTCTAAGTGTGAAGAAATTAATGAAGAATTTCATTCTCAGAACCCTACGACAACTGTACGCGGTGTCTGAAATCATCATTCTTATATGGTGGGTCACGCCACCACAAAAAGTTGAAAGTCTTCAATTTGAGTTTTCCTCAGTTTTTGAAATTCTTCAGTTTTTCAAATTCTTCAACTTTGCAAAATCTTCACTGGTTCCGTCGTTTTTCTTCACTGGCTATATATATATAAGAGTTTATGTCCTCTACAGCATTCACTTACGGCTATTTCTTCAAGTTGTGTTTTCTGCTAAGTGAATGTGATCGGACCCTTCCCCCTCTATGCTATACTCAACCCAATCTATTCACAAATTCTTCATGTGCATTCTATTTGAAACTCATTCAAAGTCTTCACTATGTCCTTGTCAGCTGAAGAAATTGCGAACGAAACTTTAAAACAAATCTTATCCAGATTTTCGGTTTTACCGCTCAAACCGTTCCGCATCCCACGATGCATTATTTTATTCACCCACGATCTTACACGATCTCATCTGCACAGTACATGGGTGACACATGTCGCATGAAGGAGAAAGGGCAGGGGCATGTTCATCCCAAAATCTTCGGGCGAACAGTTTTTCACCGTGGCTATAAATACCCCTCTCCCCTTCCTCACTTCATTTACTCCGCTCGACCGCTCTCTCTCGCTCGAGCTCCTCAAACCCTAGCGCCGCCGCTACTCCATCGTCGCCGCTGAGGAAGAGCTTCGCTGCCTTGACCTCGTCGCCGTCAGACTCGCGCCCGGTTATGAAATCTTCACTCCGCCGCCGCCGTAGCTGTTTCCCTCTGCCAAGTTAGGGCGTGGGAGATCGAACCTGATGAACTTCACGTCTGTTCATCTCAGTTCGTTGTGTTCTTCAGTACGGGTAATTAAAAGTTACTTTTATTACTCACTTTGATTCTCAAACTTTCCTGAAAATCTTCGAAGGTGTTTTATTCTTCAAATCTTCACACATATGAACACCTGACACACCGTATGCTCTTGATCCATTTCTCTAAGCAATCATTTCCTTCAAGATTCCTCAATTGTGTGGATTTTCGATCTGTACAACTCTGGAACCTAAGACAAAGAACGCTTAGTGAAATTCCTCACGGCTCAACTGGTCAAATTCCTCAAAACGTGTCTTTTCAAAAAATCTTCTGAGAACGCATCTGACCTCTCCAAATTCCTCGCACCTACACTCTGTTCACAGGTACTCATGTCCGCTGCTGAATCACTAGGTTCTCATCAACTTAACTCATTTGCAGCGTTCCTCAAAGAAAAACTGCATACTTCTTCAGAGTGTTCAATTGTTCAAATTCCTCATCTGAAGAATATGGCTGAAGGAAAGAGACCGCAGAAAGGAGGAAAGAAGCCTGAGGTCATGACTGCTTTCGAGATCCCTCATGACATATACAAGGATTATTGCACACCTGATGAAGCCAAATTTGGCAAAGAGAACATAAATCAGCGCAAGGTGCGCATTCAGAGGATTGAACGGAGATGGTCAAGAGAATGGAGGGAATATCGATATGTTACTCCAAAGTACATGAAGAAATTCGCTTTAAATCCTCCATGCCCAAGAGCTCCATTGGCACCTGGCCAAGTAGCTGATCCCACCAGCATCCAGCGTGGTTAGGACTTTCCTGAAGAATGGGCTAGGCGCCAAGCAGAATTGGCACGACAAGCCAAGGAGGCAGTGAGGAAATTCAATGAAGATTCTGCTGCTGCTGCTGCTACTGAGGCCTCTGTCAAGCCGAGGAAATCAATGCCAAAGAAGCCTGCTCGTAAGCCAAGTGCTTCACCAAACAGCGCCCTCACGGCCAAGTTCCTCAGCTATGCCCTGACGGCAAATTCCTCAGACCGCTACTGCTCCACCAGAGTCCTCAACTCCTGTGCATCTGGCTACATGTCAAAGGACTACGGGCTTTTCTATTGCTTCTGGTGTCTCAGCAAGTTCCTCAGCTGCACCAATGTCCTCATCAAGCCCCACTCTGTTGAAGACTAAAGCAATAGCTGGACGCGGTCCTCGGCCAAGTCCAAGGAAGAAACAGGTCGCATTCCATGTGCCCTCTGATGATGAAGCTTCTGATGATGAACTAGCAAAAATCATCAGAGACAGGCAAGTGAAGGCCGCTAGAGCCAAAGGCACATCTGTGCCACTTCTTTTGGACCCAAGGAAAATCCTCGACTACATTGACCTCTGGCACAAGGATCCAAACACCCCAATGCCTGATCTTCCTCTGACTCCCGGTCAAAGTCACATGCTGACCCATTTCATCACTCAAGAGAAATGGAAATTTGAGAAGGCAAGAGAGATAAAGAAAGCTCAATACAGAAAGGAGAAGCTCTTGAAGAAAAATGTTGTCAGAATGACACCTGAGGAACTTCTCCAGGCTCAATCTGAAATCCAAGCCCTCAAAGAAAGACTTGATGCATACAATGCTGATTGGCAAGGAGCCAAAGTGAGATTAAATCAACTGACGAAGAAAATGACAACTATTGCAGCTCCATCGCAACAAGAAAACCCTCAGTCTGCAGACTCTGCTCAGCCTGCTGAAGAACATGCCAAGACTGTTGATGACTTTCACCTGCTGAAGAAAATGTAAGTTCCGGGCTGATGACTCCATTCCAGCCACCGAAGAAATTGCCGTGGCATCCACTAGTGGTGCTCTGAAGAAATCAAGAGATCAGGCAACTGCATTAGTTGCGCCTGAAGAAAATCAACCAGATTCCTCAGCTCCTCCTGCGCCTACACCAACTCCAATTCTTCCTTCTGCCTATGAAGTGAAGAAGACCAAGGCTGCAGAGCGAGCTGCAGTGAAGAAAAGGAAGGCATCAGTTGCGTCAAATTCTTCGGCTGCGAAGAAAATGAAGCCAATGACCAACTCTTTTGAAAATCCTATTGATGCTGTTCCAGTTTCCTCCATGTCATCAAAGGAAATTGTTCCTTATGGAGAAGACTACAAGATCCCAAGTGGATCTGATGAAGAAAATCAGTCTGTTGCTACGTCAGAGCAGCTTGATGATGAAATTGAAGTGGATGCAATCCCTTCAACGCCAGTCATTTCCTCACCTATGCCTTAGTTCACAGCTGAAGAGGCTGGTGTTGAGGAAATTGAAAATGAAGATGAAGATGTGGATATTGGATGCACTACACCAGTGATGAATGATGACTTTTAGGAAAGTCAGCATCCCAATACTCCTCCATTCACACCTATCCAACAGATTCCTCAGTCCCCGGCAACAACAGTTCAGATGGGCTCTGAAGAAACTCAACCCACTCCATCTGTTCATGAAGAAATTCCAGCCGTTAGTGCTGAAGAACCTGCTGCTGCTGATCCCCAAGCTGCACAAGAAGAGGAACCAGAAATTCCTCAGCCTGAAGAACCTGAGCTCGCGATTCCTGAGGTTGTGCTGCAAATCACTGACACTCCTCTGCCCAAGCCAAAGAATCTGTTCTCAAGCAAGCAAAAATTCAAGGCTGAAGACTTCTTTTCGGAGCATGTGTTCTTCACTGACTATAATCCATATGACTCTGCTCGTATAAGGAAGATGCGTTTCTGGACTGCTAGTCAAGCCAACTTCTATTCCTCAGTGCTGTTTGACAAGGACCAAATCTTCGATCATGAACACATTCCTCATGTGGATATGGAATCTCTACCATGCTTCAAGCCAGTCCTCAGTATTATTCACGATGCAGGCTTACTCAACTTCTGCACTGATATCTGCGATTGGAATGAAGAACTCATTCTTCAGTTCTACGCTATAGTGCATATCACTGGAAATGCTGAAGATGTCAATTCATGGGTGCTGGATTGGACGACTGAAAACACTCATTATAAGGCACCGGCAACTGAATTGCTTCATGTCCTTCCTCTTGATCCTCCCCATGACAGTGCACATTGCATCTACAATGACCCTGAACTGACAAATCATTATATGCAAGTGCTCATGAAGCCTTTGAAGCCAGGGCAGGCCCCACGAACCAAATTCCTCGTCAAGGAATTGCTCTATGTGCCTCGGACTGTCTATCGCATTCTGACGAAGACAATGAGTCCTATCAAAGGCCACGACTCAAATGATGAAGAAGTCGTTGGCATCATGAAGAATATGTTTTTCAACATCATTCATGGCGTTCCCGTCAACTTCCATGATTTCTTCATGAGGACTCTGGCAAATGTTGCTATGTCACCATTCGAGCTGAAGCCCTATGTGCCTTGGATTATGAGATTCATAAGGGCAAGATCTTCACTGAATTACAAAGCTGACACTCTGAACCATGGTAGTTACTTGCCTCCCATTGAAGTCCTCAAGCAACCAGTTTCATCATCTGATGATAAAGGCAAGGCAGCTGCTGTGATCGATGAAGGCACTCGTCCATTGATGGTCAATTTAAATGCTGCTACATCTTATTCTACCAATGACGACTCTGCCACACATGACACTGCCGCAAATACCTCAGCCAAGCAAAATCCTCAAGCCAGTTTGGTGCAATTCTTCACAACATGACCTCAACACATAATGCAGTGAAGAAGAACCACTACTACCTTCATGAAACCCTCAACCGCACCTGGGCTATTCTCACTCATGTTTATAGCGCTGAAGAACTGAAGACTATGGGTCTTAAGGAAGAATTTGACTGGTCTGCACCTCCTCCGAAGAAATTCAAGAGGGTCAAAGTTCCTCCACTGGTGGCCAGCTCTTATTCTTCATCGCGCGACACTGATGAGTATGAAGATTTGGATGACACTGCGGCAGGCCCTGCTACAACAAACAACCCCGACAACGCTGGTGCTCCTCCATCAACTTGAAATTCTTCAGGGGCGTTAGTCCTCAGTTTCGATCCTTTTGGTCATTTGATGACAAAGGGGGAGAAATATGAGTTAGTCTTCAAGCGGGTATATACTAAGGGCGTTTTTTTTAAGTTACAACTCTCGTTCTTCCGAAACTTTTATTGGATCGAGTTGTAATCTTAAACCCGATGGTGCCTTGATACTTTTGGACAGTGCTCTGATGCTTTTGATGCACTGAGCTCTGATACTTTTGATGTGCTATTCTGCATGCTTATTCCTCGTTAATATTATTACACGCATGCTGAATCTCATCAGGCACCATATTTCATCATGCATTTCAAATTCTTCATATTATATATCAAATGCGTGTATGAATTACAAGATATAGGGGGACATCTCCATGATTCAATTCTTCAAATGTGCATTGCCTCAAAAGCAAATTCCTCACTATGCACATCTACAGGGGGAGTTCTTCTATATCTTGCAATCAAATTCCTCAATATCAGTATTTACACTTCATATATTTATCCCCGTTGAAAACTTAACCTATGTTGTCATCAATCACCAAAAAGGGGGAGATTGTAAGTGCATCTAGTGCCCCTTAGTGATTTTGGTGTATTGAAGACTTATAGGTTAAGGGACTGATGCGTTTGTAAGTGTACACAGGACTATAAGTCTATGAGGAGTTTGATATTTACAGAGAAAGTCGACCCCTAAAAATGAAGTTCTTCGACTGAAGACTTTGATATTCTGAAGACTTTTTGAAGACTTTGAAAGTGAAGAAATTGGTGTGACCTTGAAGACCGGATATTCATTTGAGGAACATGAAGCGTGAAGACTTTTGTTTTCGTAGTTTCATTTTCTCTTTCTTGAGTCATAGGAAACACCGTACTGTTAAAGGGGGTCGAGGAAATACTAAGGAAAAATTTCCATGTGATGCTCAACTCAAAATCCTACATCTACCAATCCTTCGAGTGAAGCCATTGAAATCTCATACAGATCAGTCAATTTCTTCAAAGATGTGAGACGCAGTTTTCTCGTCACCGAGGACTTTGCTCGATCGAGGAGTTAGGAATTCGCCAAAGGCAAATTGCCTACACAAAGAGGAACATGATAGCCCCGAGGAATTTGAGAGTCAAATTTCTGACCGTTCTTTGTCTTGTCTACCGCTGTCCCAAAAATCTTATCCACCTAACGGTCATATCATTGAAGGGCATTTATGTCTTATCATGTCGGGCTGCTCCCTAGGCTATAAATAGCCGCCCCCTACAACCACTAGTTGGTTGGCTGCTCCGAGAGAACTTGACACTTGTCATTTGAGAGCAACCCATCCTCCGAGGACTTTGAGCGAAAATCATCAAGTGAGAAAAATCCCAAAACCAAACCCCCACAAACCCAAAGTGATTGAGCATCACTGAAGAAATTGATCCTGCGTGGATCCGACGCTTGTTACCTTTGAAGACTGTACTTCTTCCAGACGGTTAGGCGTCAAGGTCTAGAGCATCCAAGAGGAATTGTGGATCGCCGAGTGACCAAGTCTGTGAAGGTTTGGAAGTCACCTGAAGACTTACCACGAGTGATTGGACGAGGCTGCGTGGTCTTAATTCAAGGAGAATGCGGTGAGGACTGGGTGTCCTGAGTTGCGGCTCAGGGACTGGGTGTCCGGGACTGCGTGTCCTCGAGTTTAAATACTCAGCCGCTCCAACCAGACGTACAACTCAGACAACAGTTGGAACTGGTTTACCAAATCATTGTCTTCACCAACTTGCTTGTTCTATTTCCTCAACTCTTCCATTTCCTCATTACTGTGTTGAATGTTGTTCATATCTGTGTTTGAAGACTTTGACTGAAGACTTTCTCAAATTCCTCAGTTCAATTTCTTCAGTCTGTTTGTCTTCATCTTGTGTTATCCTGTGATTACGCTTTCTGTACTCTGTGCTTGTTTTCATTTCATCATGATGACCATGCTTGTATCCTGTTATGCTTACTTCTGAGTACTTATTCCGCTGCAAGTAGTTCTTCGCTAAGGAATTTCCTCACCGGCAAATTCCTCATTGAAGAATTCATAAAAATCGCCTATTCACCCCCCTCTAGTCGATATAACGCACTTTCACATACCTACCTATCATGGCATTTCCATAGCCATTCCGAGATACATTGCCATGCAACTTCCACCATCATCATGATGACATACATTACTTTTGTCATATGGCCATTGCATGATCATGTAGTTGACATCGTATTTGTGGCAAAGCCACCATGCATTATTTTTCATACATGTCACTCTTGATTCATTGCACCATCCCGGTACACCGCCAGAGGCATTCATATAGAGTCATATCTTGTTCTAAGTTTTGAGTTGTAATCCTTATGTTGTAATCAATAGAAGTGTGATGATCATCATTATTAGAGCATTTCCCAAACAAAAAAGGCCAAAAAAAAGGAAAGGCCCAAAAAAAGAAAATAAAAAGTGCAATGCTACTATCTCTTTTTCCACACTTGTGCTTCAAAGTAGCATCTTGTTCTTCATGTAGTGAGTCTCATATATTGTGCTTCAAAGTAGCACCTTGTTCTTCATGTAGTGAGTCTCATAAGTTGTCTTTTTATACTAGTGGGAATTTTCCATTATAGAACTTGGCTTGTATATTCCTATGATGGGCTTCCTCAAATGCCCTAGGTCTTCATGAGCAAGCGAGTTGGATGCACACCCACTAGTTTTCTTTTGTTGAGCATTCATATCTCTAGTGCATCGGTTGCATGGCAATCCCTACTCCTCATGTTGACATCAATTAATGGGCATCTCCATAGCCCGTTGATTATCCTCGTCAATGTGAGACTTTCTCCTTTTTGTCTTCTCCACACAATCCCCATCATCATATTCTATTCCACCCATAGTGCTATATCCATGGCTCATGCTCATGTATTGCATGAAGGTTGAAAAAGTTTGAGATTATTTAAGTATGAAACAATTGCTTGACTTGTCATCGGGGGTATAGAAGTTGGGAACATCTTTGTGTGACGAAAATGGAGCATAGCCTAACTATATTATTTTGTAGGGATGAACTTTATTTTGCCATGTTATTTTGAGAAGACATGATTGCTTTGATTAGTATGCTTGAAGTATTATTGTTTTTACGTCAATATGAACTTTTGTCTTGAATCTTATGGATCTGAATATTCATACCAAAATTAAGAAGAATTTAATTGAAATTATGCCAAGTAGCACTCCGCACCAAAAATTCTTTTTTATCATTTACCTACTTGAGGACGAGCAGGAATTAAGCTTGGGGATGCTTGATACGTCTCCAACGTATCTATAATTTTTGATTGCTCCATGCTACTTTATCTACTGTTTTAGGCAATATTGGGCTTTATTATCCACTTTTATATTATTTTTGGGACTAACCTATTAACCGGAGGCCCAACCCAGATTTGCTATTTTATGCCTATTTCAGTGTTTCGAGGAAAAGGAATATCAGACGGAGTCAAAATGAAACGAAATCAACTGGAGAAGTTATTTTTGGAAGGCAAGCAACCCAGGGAATTTGGAGTGCACGATAGGGGAGATGGGCGCGCCCCCTACCTCGTGGGGCCCCCGTAGCTCCACCGACGTACCCCCTGCACCCATATATACCTACATATCGTAAAGCTTCCAGAATAGAAGACAGATCGGGAGTTCCGCCGCCGCAAGCCTCTGTAGCCACCAAAAACCTCTCGGGAGCCCGTTCCGGTACCTTGCCGAAGGGGGAATCCATCACCAGTGGCTATATTCATCATCCCGGTGCTCTCCATGATGAGGAGGGAGTAGTTCACCCTCGGGGCTGAGGGTATGTACCAGTATCTATGTGTTTGATCTCTCTCTCTCGTGTTCCATCTATGGCACGATGTTGATGTATCCCGAGCTTTGCTATTGTAGTTGGATCTTATGATGTTTCTCCCCCTCTACTCTCTTGTGATGAATTGAGTTTCCCTTTTGAAGTTATCTTATCGGATTGAGTCTTTTATGAGAACACTTGATGTATGTCTTGCCGTGCTTATCTGTGGTGACAATGGGATATCATGTGCCACTTGATGTATGTTTTGGTGATCAACTTGCGGGTTTCGTGACATTGGGAACCTATGCATAGGGGTTGGCACACGTTCTTGACTCTCCGATAGAAACTTTGGGGCACTGTTTGAAGTACTTTGTGTTGGTTGGATGAATCTGAGATTGTGTGATGCATATCGTATAATCATGCCCACGGATACTTGAGGTGACAATGGAGTATCTAGGCGACATTAGGGTTTTGGTTGATTTGTGTCTTAAGGTGTTATTCTAGTATGAACTCTTTTATATGTTTTGGTGAAAAGAGTTGGGTCAAGTGAACCGGGTTTGAAGCCTTTCTTCATGAGGAATTCCTTCGGTGTGTCATACCACACCCGAGGTGCTTGCTTGAGGCCATAGAGGGCCTTGTTGCGTCTGTAGACGTGATCTGGAAACCTGGTGGTTGAGCAACATATACTTCTTCCTCAAGCTTACCATTGAGGAATGCACTTTTCACATCCATTTGATGTAAGATGATATTATGATGGTTTGCGTAAGCAAGCAATATGCGAATAGCCTCAAGTCTAGCAACAGTTGCAAAAGTTTCATCAAAATCAATTTCTTCAACCTATGTGTAGCCTTGAGCTACAAGACGAGCCTTATACCTCACCACGAGGCCATTTTCGTCTTGTTTGTTGTGCTAGATTTATTTGGTACCGATGATGTTGTGCTTGTGTGGGTCTGGTCGCTTGACAAGCTCCCACACATTGTTGAGCTCGAATTGATGCAATTTATGAACCCATATACTTCATCAGTGAAGAATATGATATCAATTTCATTAACAGTAACAAATATAGCAGTATGAGGATGTGAGAAATGAATGATTCATTTCTTCATGATTAGCTTGAGTCCTTTCAAGCACATTCAGGTCTCCAGCAAATTCTTTAGACGATTAAGTTCGCCTGGGGACCTGACCCTGCATAAGAGATTAGTTCTTTTTCTTCACCACCCACATCTGGAGGGGTGGCAAAGAGTTCATCATTTTGCGAGCTCCATAAGAAAAAGATGGCATAGAAGCCAGTGCACTTCGTTTCACAGAAGAGTGGTTTGGATAAGCATATGAATAAGCAGAGAAATTCTTCGAGGACTTATGAACATAATGGTTTGAAGAATAATGCACATATTCATAGCCTTTAGACTTTCCCTGCAAAAACTGAAGTGTTAGCACGATGATGTTCATATGAGGATTTTGATCCATGTGAGGAATTTGATCCATATGAAGAATTTGGTCCATATGAGGACTTGGATCCATATGAGGACTTGGATCCATATGAGGATTTTGATCCATATGAAGAATTTGTAACCACAGAGATAGTTGAAGAATTTGGAGCAATGGAAGCATTTGAACATTCAGGTGATGAATTAGCATATTCACGCTCAATGCATTTCAGACATGGTGGAATAAATTCTTCTTGAGTGGATATGATGTGTTGAGCAAGCAATGAATCGTTTTCCTTCTGAAGATCTTCATAACTCGCTTTTAACTTTTTAAGATCTTGCTTTCTCTGAAGATTTTCAGAAGAAAGATTTTCATGATCAGTTAAGAGTGCTATGATGATTTTGAAGGTTGTCAAACCGAGTTTGAAGACTCTGAAGATTATCTGTCAGAGTCTTAGTTCGATTCAATTCCTCACCCAACAGGTCATCGCTTCTGTCTAGTTGATTTTGAATCTTTTTTAAAGACTTTTATTGTTTAACAGCAATTTTAGCAAGTATTGAATAGCTAGGCTTGAGATTGTCATCAGATTCATCCTCACTAGAGTCAGAGGGGGAATGTTTGAGTACCTTGGTACCTTTTGCCATGAATCAATAGGGGGGAGCATAGTCATCGACGCTCTTGTCAGCAGAGTCGGGGAAGTCATTTTCTTCAGTGTTAAAGATGGACTTGCTGACGTAAGCAGTAGCGAGGGCTAGGCTAGCCACACCAGAGTCAGATTCCTCCTCTTCCACATTATCCTCAGATTCTGCTTCAGAGTCCATTTCCTTGCCAATGAATGCCCGGGCCTTCTTGGAACTGCTCTTCTTGTGAGATGAAGACTTTGAAGATTTTGATGATGAAGACTTTGAAGATTTCTTCTTCTTCTTTGAGTCATCAGAATCATCATCTTTGTACTTCTTCTTCTTTGATTCCTTTTCCCATAGAGGACAATCAGATATGTAGTGACCAGGTTTCTTGCATTTGTGGCAAGTTATCTTGTTGTAGTCACGGGACGAGGAATCATCATTTCTTGAGAACTTTCCAAAGCGACCGCGGCGAGAGAACTTCTGGAATTTCCTCATGAGCATTGCTAACTCATGGCTAAATTCTTCAGGATCACCAAGGCTGCTACCAGAATCCTCAGCTTCGGACTCAGATACTGCCTTGGCCTTCAGAGCACGTGATCTTCCGTAGCTCGGTCCATAGAGATCTCTCTTCTCAGCAAGCTAGAACTCATGAGTATTTAGCCTCTCAAGGATATCAGCGGGATCAAGTGACTTGTAATGAGCTTGTTCTTGAATCATCAGTGCGAGGGTATCGAATGAGGTGTCAAGTGATCTTAGGAATTTCTTCACCACCTCATGGTCGGTGATATCAGTGGCACCAAGTGCTTGAAGCTCATTTGAGATGTCAGTGAGGCGATCGAAGGTTTGCTGAACATTTTCATTGTCGAGTCTTTTGAAGCGGTTGAAGAGATTGCGAAGAACATCAACTCGGGAGTCATGTTGAGTTGAGACTCCTTCGTTTACCTTGGACAGCCTGTCCCAAATCAGCTTAGTAGTTTCTAGTGCACTCACTCTGCCATACTGTCCTTTGCTCAGATGGCCACATATGATATTCTTCGCTTGAGAATCGAGTTGCTTGAATCTCTTCACATCAGAAGCATTCAGAGACGGAGTGACAGAGGGAATGCCATTTTTCACAACGTACCAGAGATCATTATCAATTGGCTCAAGATGCATGCGCATCTTGTTCTTCCAGTAGGGGTAGTCCATCCCATCAAAGGTAGGACACCCAGACGAGACCTTGATCATACCTGCAGTCGACATAACTAAAACTCCAGGCAGTTAAACCAAAATCACACAGAACAAGGGAGTACCTTGCTCTGATACCAACTGAAAGTGTGTTACATCGAATAGAGGGGGGTGAATAGGCGATTTTTATGAATTCTTCACTGGGGAATTTCAGGGTAAGGAAATTCCTAAGTGAAGAACTACTTGCAGCGGAATAAGTACTCAGGTATAAGGATAACAGAGCAACAGCATGGTCATCATGATGAAATGAAAGACAAACACAGAGTACGGAAAGCGTAAACATAGGATAAGCAGGATGAAGACAAAACAGACTGAAGAAATAGGATTGAGGAATTAGAGAAAGTCTTCAGTCAAAGTCTTCAAACAGTAATGATCAGGTTCATCAACACACAAATGAGGAAATGAAAGGGTTGAGGAAATAGAACCGGTTGGCTTGGTGAAGACAATGATTTGGTAGACCAGCTCCAGCTGCTGTGACAGTTGTACGTCTGGTTGGAGCGGCTGAGTATTTAAACTCGAGGACACACAGTCCCGGACACACAGTCCTCACTGTATTCTCCTTGAGCTAAGATCACACAGACCCCGCCCAACAGTAGTGGTAAGTCTCCATAGGTGACTTCCAAACCTTCACAGACTTGGTCACTCGGCAATCCACAATTCCTCTTGGATGCTCAGACCATGACACCTATCAGTGTGGAGGATACACAGTCCTCAAAGGTAACAAGCATCGGTTCCACACAGGAACAATCTCTTCAGGGATGCGCAATCACTTTGGGGTTTGTAGGTTTGGGTTTGGGATTTGGGTTTTCCTCACTTGATGATTTTTGCTCCAAGTCCTCGGAGGATGGGATGCTCTCAAATGAAAAGGGTCAGTTTCTCTCGGAGCGGCCAACCAGCTAGTGGTTGTAGGGGGCGGCTACTTATAGCCTAGGGAGCAGCCCGACATGATAAGACATAAATGCCCTTGTCTGATATGACCGTTAGGTCCTAGGATATTTTGGATAGTTGGCGCATGGCACAACAACGGTCGGATTTGAGGTTCAAATTCCTCAGGGCTATCAGGTTCCTCACTGTGTAGGCAATTCACACTGGCGAATTCCTAACTCCTCAGTCAGAACAAATTCCTCAGAGACCAAAGGATCTTCGTCTCTGTCATTGAGGAAATTGACTGAACTGATATGAGATTTCCAATGGCTTCAATCCAAGGATTGTGTAGGTGTAGGATTTTGAGATGAGAATCACTTGGAAATTTGTTTCCTTAGTATTACCTCAACCCCCTTTAACAGTACGGTGTTTCCTATGACTCAAGAAAGAGAAAAAAGAAACTACAAAAACAAACGTCTTCACACTTCAGATTCCTCGCATGAATATCGAAGTCTTCAAGGTCACACCAATTTCTTCACTTTCAAAGTCTTCAAGAGAACCAAAGTCTTCAGCCGAAGACATTCATTTTTAGGGGTCGACTTTCACTGTAAATATCCAACTCCACATTGACTTATAGAGCCTGTGTACACTCACAAACATATTAGTCCCTTAACCTATAAGTCTTCAATATACTAAAATCACTAAGGGGCACTAGATGCACTTACACAAATGAGCTTCAAGCACTTGGTGCCACTAACATTACCGACCATGAGGTGGTGAAGAAATTGCTGAGATCACTTGATTCCTCATTCGATACTCTTGCACTGACGATTCAAGAGCAAGCTGATTACAAGTCTCTAGATCCCACTGATATCCTCGAGAGGCTAAACACTCATGAGTTCCAGCTTGCTGAGAAGAGAGACCTCTATGGACCGAGCTTTGGAAGATCACGTGCTCTGAAGGCCAAGGCAGTCTCTGAATCTGAAGGTGAAGATTCTGGTAGCAGCCTTGGTGACCTTGAAGAACTGAGCCAGGAGCTAGCAATGCTCGTGATAAAATTCCAGAAGTTCTCTCGCCGTGGTCCCTTTGGAAAGTCCTCAAGGAGTGATGATTCCTCATCACGTGACTACAGAAAGAGAACTCACCACAAATGCAAGAAACCTGGTCACTACATGTTTGATTGTCCTCTATGGGAAAAGGAATCAAAGAAGAAGAAGTACAAAGATGATGATTCTGATGACTCAAATAAGAAGAAGAAATCTTTGAAGTCCTCATCATCAAAATCTTCAAAGTCTTCATCTCACAAGAAGAGCCGTAAAAAGAAGGCACGGACACTTATTGGCAAGGAAATGGACTCTGAAGCTGAATCTGAGGAAAATGTGGAAGAGGAGGAATCTGGGCAGTCGGACTCTGGTTTGGCGAGCCTAGCCCTCGCTACTGCTTACGTCAGCAAGTCCATGTTCAACAATGAAAAAAATGTAACGCCCCAGATTTGATGCTCCAGGTGTCCTCCAGTTATTCATCGTTGTTGCCATGTCATTTGCTTGCGTGTTGCATTTTGCCATGTCATCATCTGCATTTCATCTGCATGTTTTTCAAAACTTGCATCCGTTCGGGTTCCCCCGGTTCTCTCCGTTGTTCATTCGGAGTCCAGACCTCTCGCACGCGCCCATCACCCCTCTTAGACCTTGTTTTGTGAGCGGGAGAAAAACATTCTCGGAATGGACCGAGATTTGCCGAGTGGCCTTGGAATAGCACCGGTAGACCTCCCGTCAAATTTCGTTCCATTTGGAGGTCATTTGATGCCCCAACGGTTAACCGCGTAGCCCGAAACCCTCTCTCTTTGCAGCCCATCCCCACTTCACCACAGCCCATGAGCCCATCCAAACCCCCTCCAAACTCTCAGTCGTTCGATCACGATCGTGTGGGCAAAAACCGCACCACTTTTGGACACTCCAAACTCCTCCTACCTATAAATATGTCCTCCCCGTCCAAAATTCGGGTCCAAACCCTAGATCAATCGCCCTCGCCGCCACCGGACACGTCCGGCCTCGCCGGACGAAACCCATGCCGTCGACCGCAGCCACCCAGGGTGCGCCACGTGGCCACAGCCACCACGCCACCAGCGCCCGCAAGGCCCGCCGTCGCCCAGCGGCCCGGCTCATGGCGCCGTCCCCGTCGGCGCCCTCTGCTTGCCGCCGCCGAGGCTCCCGCCTCGCGCCCGATCGCCACCAGCGGTGGCCCACCACGGGCCATGGCGCCGCCGCCGTCGCCACTCGCGGCGCCGCCGCCGTCCCGAGGTCAGCGACCCGTGCCGCGCCGCCCTCCGCCGTCCGCCGCCTGCCCGCCAGCCCTCACCTCGCCGGGCGAAGCTCGCCTTGCTCAGATGGTCGCCGAGCCCGAGCTCCTGCCCCCCAAGCGCCCACGCCTCCCCGCGCCGCCCCACGACGTGATCCGACCAGATCCGGCGAGATCCGGCCCGGATCCGCCATCTCCGCCCCACTCTGGCGTCTCCTCCGGTGAACTCCATCCATCCTCGTAATCCACGCCCAGATCCAGATCCACGAGGTTGCCCTGATTTTCCCCCGTCCCGAATTATTTACTTTCTGGTGCCATGTTCATCGTGTTATAACTTCTTGCATGAAGCTCCGTTTTGTGCGTGTAATATATCAAATTGTTCATTGTGAGATGCTCTTCATTTCAATCCATTGTGCCATCCTTGTTTGGATCCATCTTGATGCCCTAATCATCGCTGCAAGAGTGCTATATGATGTTAACTGCTGTCTGTTAACAGAAATTGCTGATGTCTTTTTCATTGCATTTTGTGTGTGCATCCTATGAGCTTGATGTCTACATGATTTTTGAGATACATCATGCCATCTTTATAGTGGTGTAATCCATGTATTTTTGTGTGCCGTGTGGTGAGTGCATCGATCTCGTGAAGTAGGGTACTTGCTGTTACTGTTTTGCTAGGCTGAATCTGTTACAACATGATGCTATGTAAAGCTGCTGCTACAAGTCATTCTATGCATAATATGGAGATGTTCCCTGAGGATGTTTTGTTATACATGTCATGCTCTATCCATCCATGAACCTTGTTGCATTTATAGTCTGCTATAGCTTGTTGTAATATTGCTCTCAACTTGCTAAATAATGTTGTTGTCAGCCTATTAACATTAAGTTCAGTTTTGCCACGTGTTTTGCTAGTGATCCATGCGCCCTATGTCCAGGCTATTGCCATGTTTAGCTTCATAATTATATCATATTACTGTTGATCATCTTGTGATGCCATGTATACCTCTGTGGTGAGTGGTACAAGCTCACCAACATGCCTACTTATCGTTGTTCCTCCCATGTCTGAATCTGTCATATCACTTGCCATGTTTGCATGGATGCTACCATCTTTTCTGTTGATCTTTGGAATTAGTTTAATAAGGGAGTTTTGTTCTTTGTCTTTAGTATTAGCATGTCATGCCTTTTTTTGCCATTATAAGTTCCTGTAGCATGTTGTTTGATAGCTCTAAACATTGCAACCTGATGTTATTTCTGTCATGTCCAGTGCATTCCTGCCAAGTCTGTGAAACTGTTATTATTTGCAATCTTGCCTTGTCCTTTTGAGCATGTTATAATGCTTTCTGGAGATAGCTCAGTGTTCATGTTTTGTCATGCTTTACCTGTACTTCATGCCCGTGCCTTTTGTTCTTATGTTGAGGTGCTGTAGCTTATTGTTTTGATGCTTGCTAGATGCCTAGTTGCTGTTTTGGACAGCTTGTCCTTCAAACTTGTATAGAGTGTATGTGTTGAACCGTTGCTCCGTTTTGAGTGTGCTCTACATGAAACTTGCTTGATTTTGCATGAAGTTTCATATTATCATGTTGCATCCATGTTTTGAGAGTGTTTGCTTGCTGTTTGTATGCATTTTGCATCAATGATGTTTAACTTGTTTTGCTCATATCTTCTAGGCCGTAGCTCCGAATTAAATGAACTTTATATGTAACTTGACTTGAATCTCGTGTAGATCATCTTGGTGCATCTTAACTTGCTGTTTAACAACTTGAACATAAGGTTTATTCAGTTCTGGTCTAATTTCTAAATTTGCATATGAGGACTTACCGGAATTGTTATATGTTGTTTCCGGCCTAATTTAACCTTGCTTTGATGTGTTGTTCTTGTATGCATCATCTCTTGCCATGAGTAGCTTCATGTAGTCTTGTCTTGCATCATACTTGGTTGACCATCATGTCATGTATATGTGTGGAGTGTTTACTATGTTGTGTGATTCTTCTCGATAGTTCCTGTTTCGTTGCGATCGCGAGGATTCGTTCGTCTATGCTTGGTTCGGCTTCATCCGTTTGTCTTCTTCATGGACTTGTTCTTCTTCCTAGCGGGATTTCAGGCAAGATGACCGTCACCTTGGATCTCATTACTATCATTGCTATGCTAGTTGCTTCGTTCTATCGCTATGCTGCGCTTCCTATCACTTGTTCTTCAAGCCTTCCCAAATTGTCATGTCAGCCTCTAACCTTTTGACCCTTCCTAGCAAACCATTGCTTGGCTATGTTACCGCTTTTGCTCAGCCCCTCTTATAGCGTTGTTAGTTGCAGGTGAAGTTGAAGATTGCTCCATGGTGGACAGGATTATGGTTGGGATATCACAATATCTCTTATTTAATTAATGCATCTATATACTTGGTAAAGGGTGGAAGACTCGGCCTTATGCTTGGTGTTTTGTTCCACTCTTGCCGCCCTAGTTTCTGTCATACCGGTGTTATGTTCCTTGATTTTGCGTTCCTTACGCGGTTGGGTGATTTATGAGACCCCCTTGACATTTCGCTTTGAATAAAACTCCTCCAGCAAGGCCCAACCTTGGTTTTACATTTGCCTAACAACCTATACCTTTCCCTTGGGTCGGCCAACCCGAGGGTCATCTTTATTTTAGCCCCCGGGCGGTGCTTCTCTAAGTGTTGGTCCGAACCGAGCTTCTCAAGGGGCCACCTCGGGAAACTTGAGGGCTGGTTTTACTCGTAGCTAGTCTCATCCGGTGTTGCCCTGAGAACGAGATATGTGCAGCTCCTATCGGGATTGTCGGCACATCGGGCGGCTTTGCTGGTCTTGTTTTACCATTGTCGAAATGTCTTGTAAACTGGGATTCCGAGACTGATCGGGTCTTCCTGGGAGAAGGAATATCCTTCGTTGACCATGAGAGCTTGTGATGGGCTAAGTTGGGACACCCCTGCAGGGAATAAACATTCGAGAGCCGTGCCTGCGGTTATGTGGCAGATGGGAATTTGTTAATGTCTGGTTGTAGATAACTTGACACCAGATTCGAATTAAAACACATCAACCGCGTGTGTAGCCGTGATGGTCTCTTTTCGGCGGAGTCCGGGAAGTGAACATGGTTTTGGGTTCTGTATGAACGTAAGTAGTTTCAGGATCACTTCTTGATCATTGCTAGCTTCACGACCGTTCCGTTTTCTTCTCTTCTCGCTCTCATTTGTGTATGTTAGCCACCGTATATGCTTAGTCGCTGCTGCAACCTCACCACTTTACCCTTTCCTTTCCCATTAAGCTTTGCTAGTCTTGATACCCATGGTAATGGGATTGCTGAGTCCTTATGGCTCACAGATTACTACAACAACAGTTGTAGGTACAGGTTACGCGATGATCATGATGCAAGAGCGATGTTTGCTTGTTTTGGAGTTCTTCTTCTACTTCTTCTTCGATCAGGGGATAGGTTCCAGGTCGGCAGCCTGGGCTAGCAGGGTGGAAGTCGTTTGAATTTCTGTTTGTGTTTCATCGGTAGTTGGATGGTGCTCTTATGTAAGAGGATGTTGTATTCGTGTGGCATTGTATGCCTTTTGTATGTATCCCCATCTATTATGTACTGTTGATGTAATGATATCCACCTTGCAATAGCGTATCAATATGCGGTTCTATCCTTGGTGGGACCTTCGAGTCTCTTTAGTATGGTATCGCATATTGGGCATGACAGAAAATGACCTCCCCAACTCAGCTAACAAGAGTGTCGATGACTATGCTCCCACATGTTGCTTCATGGCAAAAGGTTCCAAGGTACTCAAACATCCCCCCTTTGAATCTAGTGAGGATGAATCTAATGACAATCTCAAACCTAGCTATTCCAAACTTGCTAAAATTGCCGTTAAACAACAAAAGGCTTTGGAAAAGATTCAAAATATACTAGACAAAAGTGATGACCTGTTGGGTAAGGAATTGAATCGAACTAACGCTTTGACTGATAATCTTCTAAGACTTCAGTCTAGGTTTGACAACCTTCAAAATCATCATAACACTCTCTTAACTGATCATGAGAAGCTTTCTTATGAATTTCTTCAGAGAAAGCAAGATCTTGAGAAGTTAAAAGTGAGTTATGAAGAGCTTCAGAAGGAAAACGATTCATTGCTTGCTCAATAGATCAGTTCCACTCAGGAAGAATTTATTCCACCATGTCTTAAATGCATTGAGTGTGAATCTGCTAATTCTTCACCTGAATGTTAAAATGCTTCTATTGCTACAAATTCTTCAACTGTCTCTGTGGTCACAAATTTCTCATCTGAGGATACCACCAGTATCACTGACGATAATGCAGGGTTGAAGGAATTGTATGTGACAGGCATATACAAAAGCCTCAAAGGGCATCAAACTCTTTGTGATGTGCTCAAAAAGTAGATCTTGAACAGGAACCCTAGGAAAGAGGGTATTGCCTTTGAGAGGAAACTCAATGCTGATGGGACCTACTGGAAACCTAAGCAGTACCCCAGAACCTCATGGGTTGCTACGAAAGGACCTTTCATAGATCCATGCACATTATCTAGTTTTACTTGTGAATCTTCATATTCCTCTGATGAGTCATTTGACTCCAACTATAAACTGTTCAAGAATCAGAATGGTGAATTATTTGCTCGATATGTGGGAACTAACTGCAGGAACGGTCCCCCTATGAAGAAAATCTGGGTTCCCGAAAGGTGTCTTGAAAATCTTCAGGTGAATGTCATCATGACACCACCTATGTAGAATAGGAAACCCAGATCAAATTCTTCATATAGATCAAAATCTTCATATGGATACAAATCCTCAAATGAACATCATCGTGCTAACACTTCTGTTTCGTAGGGAAAGTCTAAAAGCTATGAATATGTGCATTATTCTTCAAACCATTATGTTCATAAGTCCTCGAAGAATTTCTCTGCTTATTCACATGCTTATCCTAACCCCTCTTCTGTGAAACAAAGTGCACTAGTATGGAGCTCGCAGAATGATGAACTCTTTGCAACCCCTTCAAATGTGGGTGGTGAAGAAAAAAGAACTAATCTCTTATGCAGGGTTAGGTCTCCAGACAAACTTAATTGTCTGAGGAATTTGTTAGCGACCTGAATGTGCTTGAATGGACGCAAGCTAATCATGAAGAAATGAATCACTCATTTCTCACGTCCTCATAATCACTCATTTCTCACGTCCTCGGCTACTGAGTGGGTCCTGACAGTGGATGTACAAATCACATGACCGGTGACAGGAACTTATTGATGGACACTGCTTTATCTCCATCTCATCTGAAGCATATCACCTACGCTGACAAAGGCAAAATCTAGGTATTGGGTCTAGGTAGGGTTGCGATCTCAAAGGATAGACACATGGACAAAGTCATGCTTGTCGAGTCCTTAGGATTCAACCTCATGTCTGTCTCAATGCTTTGTGATCTTGATATGGTTGTCATCTTTGGAAAATATCGTTGCATTGTGCTAATGGAATCTGACAATTCCAAAGTCTTCGAAGGCTTTAGGAGAGGAAACTTGTACATTGTTGATTTCTCTGCAGGACCACAGCCTGCCACATGTCTACTTGCAAAAGCTTAAGAAGGCTGGTTATGGCATCGACGACTTGGTCATGCTGGGATGAGGAACGTGCATACACTCGCGAAGAAGAAGCATGTCATTGGCATACAGGGTGTCAAATTCCTCAAAGATCATCTTTGTGGGGCTTGTGAGGCTGCAAAGATCACTAGAGCCAAGCATCCCTCGAAGAGTATCATGACCACTGCTCGTCCCTTTTAATTACTTCACATGGATCTCTATGGCCCTACTCATTATGCCACATTCACTAGTTCTGCATCATTATATGGCTTTGTCATTGTTGATGATTATTCTCGTTATACCTGGGTGCATATCATCACTTACAAAAATGAAGTGCAGGAAGTCTTCAAACGATTTTCCTCAAGAGCATCCATGAAATTCGGTGTGAAGATCAAGCATATCGGGAGTGATAATGGAACTGAGTTCAAGAACACTGGTCTCGATGAATATCTTGATATACTTGGTATTACTCACGAGTTATCTGCTCCCTATACTCCTCGGCAGAATGGCGTCGTAGAGCGCAAGAACAGAACTCTTGTTGAGATGGCTCGCACTATGCTTGATGAATACAAGACTCCACAACATTTCTGGCCGGATGCTATTGATACTGCATGCCATATCATCAACAGGGTATATCTTCACAAATTCTTCAAAAATACATCATATGAACTCCTCACTGACAAGAAACCCCATGTAAGTTATTTCAAAGCCTTCGGTGCTAAATGCTGGATTAGAGATCCTCCACACCACTCTAAATTTGCACCGAAAGCACATGAGGGTTTTATGCTTGATTACGGAAAGGACTCGCACACCTACAGAGTATTCAACACCTAAAATCACAAGGTTGTTGAAACTGTAGATGTGCGGTTCGATGAAACTAATGGCTCGCAAAGAGAGCACCTACCTCTCGTGCTAAATGAAGTGTCACCTGAGGAATCCATCAAGTTCAAGGCTACTGAGGATGTCATCCCTAGCGAAGAATCTGCTGAAGAAGTCAATCTGGATCGTGAAGAAAATCATGCTAGTGCTATTGATGAAAATGGCCCTGAAGAAATTGTTGGGCCTAATCAAAATAGTCAACCTGCTCATCCTCGCGTTGCAAACGAAGTGCAGATTGAGAGAATCATCAATGACATCAACGCATCTGGTCCTCTCACGTGCTCAAAAGCTTCACATTTGTCTAACTTTTGTGGGCATTTTGCTTTTGTCTCTATCACAGAACCCACCAAAGTTGATGAAGCATTCATGGAATCTAAGTGGATTCAAGGCATGTAATATGAATTGCATCAATTCGAGCTCAATAATGTGTGGGAGCTTGTCAAGCGACCAGACCCACACAAGCACAACATCATCGGCACCAAATGGATCTACCGCAACAAAGAAGATGAAAATGGCCTTGTGGTGAGAAATAAGGCTCGTCTTGTAGCTCAAGGCTACACACAGGTTTAAGGAATTGATTTCGATGAAACTTTTGCACCTATTGCTATACTTGAAGCTATTCGCATATTGATTGCTTACGCTAACCATCATAATATCATCTTACATCAAATGGATGTGAAAAATGCATTCCTCAATGGTAAACTTGAGGAAGAAGTATATGTTGCACAACCACCAGGTTTTGAGGATCCAAAATTTCCAGATCACGTCTACACACTCAACAAGGCCCTCTACGGCCTCAAGCAAGCATCTTGGGCGTGGTATGATACATTGAAGGAATTCCTCATGAAGAAAGGCTTCAAGCTCGGTTCACTTGACCCAACTCTTTTCACCAAAGCATATGATGATGAATTATTCGTGTGCCAAATATATGTTGATGATATTATCTTTGGTTGTACTAACCAACGTTACAGTGACGAATTTGCCTATATGATGAGTGAGGAATATCAAATGTCCATGATGGGAGAGTTGAAATTCTTCTTAGGTCTTCAAATTCGTCAACAACACAATGGTATATTCATATCTCAAGAGAAATACCTCAAGGATGTGTTGAGGAAATTCGGCATGCAAGATTGCAAAGGTGTCAAAATCCATATGCCCACAAATGGCCATCTATGAACCGATGAAAATGGTAAATACTTCGATCAAAAGGTGTACCGCTCCATGGTTGGCTCTTTATTGTATCTATGTGCATCTAGGCCAGATATTATGCTTAGTGTTTGCATGTGTGCCCGATTTCAAGCTACACCGAAGGAATCACACCATAAGGCTGTGAAGCATATTCTTCGATATCTAGCTCACACCCCAACATTTGAATTACGGTATCCCAATGGCTCTTCTTTTGATCTCATTGGATATTCTGACTCTGACTATGCTGGTGATCGGGTGGACCGCAAGTCAACATCAGGCACATGTCATTTCCTCGGACAATCCTTGGTATGTTGGTCCTCGAAGAAATAGAACTGTGAATCACTCTCTACTGCTGAAGCTGAGTACATTGTTGCTGGATCTTGGCGTGCTCAATTGCTATGGATGAAGCAAACCCTCAAGGACTATGGCATCAATGTGAAGAATGTGCCACTCTACTGCGACATGAGAGTGCTATCAAGATTGCTCACAACCCAATTCAGCACTCGAAGACAAAGCACATCTAGATTCCTCATCATTTTCTCCGTGACCATGTGTTGAAGGGCGACATCTCCATCGACCACGCAAATACTGAAGATCAGCTGGCCGATATCTTCACTAAACCCTTGGATGAGAAGAGATTTAGCTGCGGTGTGAGCTAAACATCTTAGAATCTTCAAATGTTCTTTAAAAAGGACACACATCCTAATACTTATGCAAATTTGATGACTTGGATTGGAAACACACGAAGTAACGTTTTTCTTCAATCAATGAAGACTAACCCTCTAAGTGTGAAGAAATTAATGAAGAATTTGATTCTCAGAGCCCTACGACAATTGTACCCGGTGTCTGAAATCATCATTCTTATACGGTGGGTTACGCCACCAACCAAAGCTGAAAATCTTCAATTTGAGTTTTTGCAATCTCTTCAGATTTTCAATTTCCTCAGTTTTGTGTCGTTGTTCTTCATTGCTATATATATATATATATATATATATATATATATATTTGAGTTTTTCATGTCCTCTACATCATTCACTTATAGCTAATTCTTCATGTTGCTTTTTCATCTAAGTGAATGTGATCGGACCTTTCCCCCTCCATGCTAAACTCAGCCCAGTCTATTCACAATTCTTCATGTGCGTTCTATTTAAATCCTGTTCAAAATCTTCACTGTGTCCTTGACAGCTGAAGAATTTGCAAATGAAACGTTAAAATTTCCAATATCTAATTTTTCGGCTTTTGTCGTTCAGATCCTTCCGCAACCCATGTCTGGATTAAACAACTCACACAAGATCTCCGCCTCTCTCTACGTGGGTGACACATGTCGCTAGGATGGCAAGGGTCAGGGGCATGTTCGTGCAAATTATTTGGATGAACAGTTTTTCACTCCTGAGGGAGTCCTGGATTAGGGGGTCCTCGGACAGTCGGACTATATGCTTATGCCGGACTGTTGGACTATGAAGACACAAGATTGAAGACTTCGTCCCGTGTCCAGGTGGGACTCTCCTTTGTGTGGAAGGCAAGCTTGGCAATTCGGATATGTAGATTTCCTTCTCTGTAACCGACTCTGTGTAACCCTAGCCCCCTCCGGTGTCTAGATAAACCGGAGGGTTTAGTCCGTAGGACAAGAACAATCATAATCATAGGCTGGCTTCTAGGGTTTAGCCTCTACGATCTCGTGGTAGATCAACTCTTCTAACACTCATATCATCAAGATCAATCCAGCAGGAAGTAGGGTATTACCTCCATAAAGAGGGCCCGAACCTGGGTAAACATCGTGTCCCCCGCCTCCTATTACCATTAGCCTTAGACGCACAGTTTAGGACCCCCTACCCGAGATCCGCCGGTTTTGACACCGAGATTGGTGCTTTCATTGAGAGTTCCACTATGTCATCACGGTAAGGCTTGATGGCTCCTTCAATCATCCACAATGATGCGATCCAGGGTGAGGTTTTCCTCCCCGGACAGATCTTCGTATTCGGCGGCTTCGCACTGTGGGCCAACTCGCTTGGCCATCTGGAGCAGATCGATAGCTACGCCCCTGGCCATCAGGTAAGTTTGGAAGCCTGAACTACACTACCGACATCCATAGAGACTTGATCTTCGACGGATTCGAACCCATCACAGGTGCGCCCTACAGTCGCGATGAGCATGACCTAGATCTACCATCGGACGGTGTTCACGAGATCGCACCTACAGCTGCCCTGGCTTTAAATCTGAAGCAGATCGTGCCATCTGTGGACGGGTGGATGGACCCCGCCACGGAGGCCGCACACTCAGTGGCGATAGAGCCGAACATAGATCCCACTCCTAAGGAGATCTGTGTCTTCGGACCCTCGAACTCGTCTCCGACCAGGGGCCCCGAACCACGTGCATCCGTGCCCATCGGACCAGACTGGGCACCGGTCATGGAGTTTAGCTCTGTGGATATCTTTTAGCACTCGCCCTTGGGCGACGTGCTAAGCTCCTTAAAATCTCTCTCCCTGTCAGGAGACTCTTGGCCGAACTACGTCCGGCTTGAGTGGGAAGCGGACGATGAAGAAATTCGTTTCCCACCCACCACCCACTTAATAGCCACTATCGATGACTCAACCAACATGCTTGATTTCGACTTCGAAGACATCGACGGTATGAATGACGATGCCGGAGAAGAACAGGAACCACCGCTCACAGGTCGCTAGACGGCCACCTCATCATATGATATATACATGGTGGACACACCCAAAGAAAACAATGGCGAGGAACGGAAGGATGCAACGGAGGATAATCCTCTTGAGAAGCAACCAAAGCGCCGACATTAGCGGTGCCACTCTAAATCCCGCCACAGCAAAAACAACGATAACGGCACAAGAAAGAATAATACCTCGGACGACTCCAAAGGTAACGATGACCCCATGGACCCAGATGGAGCAGGATGGGCCAGGGGACGGTGAACATAGTCCGGGGCCGCTGTCCGATCATAGTGATGCCGACCTGTATCCGGAGAGGAGAACAGTTCGGACGACGATGCACTCATCATCCCGGAAAAGCACTTGGAACAAGAGAACCTCCACAAAAGGCTTATCGCCACCGCGAGGAGCTTGAAGAAGCATAAGCAAAGGCTTAAGGATGCGCAGGATACGCTCAACCACAGATGGAACAAAGTGATTGACACTGACGAAAAATACAGTGGCGATCGCCACACAAAGAGCTACCCAAAGCGCCAGCTGCTGCCCGAATTGGACAACGAGGCTATAAAGCCCATCCCGTCGAAAAACAATATGCCCGATCTGTCGGACCAACCATCCCGTGGCCGAGACAGAGCGGCTAATGATGCCGCACACAAGTTAGCACACGATCTACGTGAGTGTAAGTGCATCTAGTGCCCCTTAGTGATTTTGGTGTATTGAAGACTTATAGGTTAAGTAACTGATGCGTTTGGGAGTGTACACAGGTCTATAAGTCTATGAGGAGTTTGATATTTACAGAGAAAGTTGACCCCTAAAAATGAAGTTCTTCGACAGAAGACTTTGATGTTCCGAAGAGTTTCTGAAGACTTTGAAAGTGAAGAAATTGGTGTGACCTTGAAGACTTGGTATTCATTTGAGGAACATGAAGCTTGAAGACTTTTGTTTTCGTAGTCTCATTTTCTCTTTCTTGAGTCATAGGAAACACCGTACTGTTAAAGGGGGTCGAGGAAATACTAAGGAAAAATTTCCATGTGATGCTCAACTCAAAATCCTACACCTACCAATCCCTTCGAGTGAAGCCATTGGAAATCTCATACATTCAAATAATTTGTTCGATGGCGAGACGCAGTTCTTCCGTCACCGAGGACTTTGCTCGACCGAGGAGTTAGGAATTCGCCAGGTGAATTGCCTACACAAGAGGAACATGATAGCCCCGAGGAATTTGAGAGTCAAATTTCCGACCGTTCTTGTCTTCTACCGGCTGTCCAAAATATCTTATCCAGCTAACGGTCATATCATTGAAGGGCATTTATGTCTTATCATGTCGCTGCTCCCTAGGCTATAAATAGCCGCCCCTACAACCACTAGTTGGTTGGCTGCTCGAGAGAACTTGACACTTGTCATTTGAGAGCAACCCATCCTCCGAGGACTTTGAGCGAAAATCTTGAGTGAGGAAAATCCCAAAACCAAACCCCCACAAACCCAAAGTGATTGAGCATCATCAAGAAATTGATCCTACGTGGATCCGACGCTTGTTACCTTTGAAGACTGTGCTTCTTCCAGACGGTTAGGCATCAAGGTCTAGAGCATCCAAGAGGAATTGTGGATCGCCGAGTGACCAAGTCTGTGAAAGTTTGGAAGTCACCTGAAGACTTACCACGAGTGATTAGACGAGGCCTGCGTGGTCTTAGTTCAAGGAGAATACGGTGAGGACTGGGTGTCCTGAGTTGCGGCTCAGAGACTGGGTGTCCGGGACTGCGTGTCCTCGAGTTTAAATACTCAGCCGCTCCAACCAGACGTACAACTGAGACAGCAGTTGGAACTAGTTTACCAAATCATTGTCTTCACCAACTAACTTGTTCTATTTCCTCATTTCCTCATTACTGTGTTGTATGTTGTTCATATCTGTGCTTGAAGACTCTGACTGAAAACTTTCACAAATTCCTCAGTTCAATTTCTTCAGTCTGTTTGTCTTCATCTTGTTATCCTGTGTTTACGCTTTCTGTACTCTGTGCTAGTCCTCATTTCATCATGATGACTATGTTTCTATCCTGTTATGTTTACTTCTGAGTACTTATTCCGCTGCAAGTAGTTCTTCGTTAAGGAATTTCCTCACCAGCAAATTCCTCAGTGAAGAATTCATAAAAATCGCCTATTCACCCCCCTCTAGTCGATATAACGCACTTTCAGTGAGCACATGGACAAAAGAGCCGGTATGGCCAGGTCCATATATAGATCCAGGAAGCGTGCTCCTACGCAGCATCACAGCCACCAAAATGACTATACTGGTCGAATACCAGCTCAGAATCAACACGGAACACTACATCCGTCGGAAGCATGCCGCGAAACATCCAAATATTGGGGTGCTGTGCACCCCCTGTGCTTCACCGATGAGGTGCTGGATCATGAATTTCCAGAGGGATTTAAACCTGTAAACATAGAGGCATACGATGGAACGACAGAACCTCAGTCTGGATTGAGGACTTTATTCTTCACATCCATATGGCTCGCGGAGATGATCTCCACGCCATCAAATAACTGCCCCTCAAGTTGAAAGGACCAGCTCGGCACTGGTTGAAAAGCCTCCCCGAAAACTCAATTGGAAGTTGGGAGGAACTTGAGGATGCTTTCAGGGCTAATTTTCAAGGGACCTATGTCCGACCTCGGGATGCAGACGATTTAAGTCACATAATCCAACAACCCGGAGAGTCAGCCCGTAAGCTTTGGAGCAGATTTCTCACCAAGAAGAACCAAATTGTCGACTGCCCGGATGCCGAAGCCTTAGCGGCTTTCAAACACAGTGTCCGGGACGAATGGCTCGCCAGACACCTCGGCCAGGAAAAACCGAGGACAATGGCAGCCCTAACAAGCCTTATGACCTGCTTTTGCGCGGGCGAGGCCAGTTGGTTGGCCCGCAGCGGCACCAGCGACCAAGGCACATCCGAAATCAGGGACGACAAAGGGAAGCCGCGACGCAATAAAAACAAGTGTCGAAATAATGAAGACAGCCCAGACAACATGGCAGTAAATGCCGGATCAGGGGCTCTCGACCCGGTCAACGGAAAAGCCATCTAAAGGCAGCAGAGATGGGTCGTCCAGCCTAAACAAAACTCTAGACAGATCATGTCAGATTCATGGCACCCTCGAGAAACCTGCAAATCACACCAACAGAGAATGTTGGGTCTTCAAGCAGACCGACAAGCTAAATGTCGAACACAAGGGGAGAGAGCCGCCAAGTGAAGACGAGGACGAACCTCACCAGCCGAACACTGGGGGACAGAAAAAATTTCCACCAGAGGTCAAAATAGTGAACATGATTTAAGCAACCCACATACCAAAGAGGAAGCACAAACACGCACTTCGAGACGTATACGCTGTAGAACCCGTCGCCCCCAAATTCAACCCATGGTCGGCCTGCCCGATCACTTTCGATCGCAGGGATCATCTGACTAGTATCCGGCATGGAGGTTCGGCGGCCTTGGTGCTCGACCCAATAATTGACGGATACCATCTCACCCGAGTCCTCATGGACGGCGGCAGTAGTCTTAATCTGATATATCAGGACATTGTCCATAAGATGGGGATAGACCCATCAAGAATCAGCCAAAGCAATACTACCTTTAAAGGAGTAGTACCAGGCGTAGAGGCCCGCTGCACGGGCTCTCTAACAATAGAGGTTGTATTCGGTTCTCCCGACAACTTCCGAAGCAAAGAACTAATCTTCGACATCGCTCCATTCCAAAGCGGCTACCATGCACTACTCAGAAGAATGGCCTTCGCTCGTTTCAATGCAGTTCCCCATTACACTTATCTTAAACTTAAGATGCCCGGTCCACGTGGCGTCATCACAATAGCGGAAATACATAGTGTTCCCTGCGTGCGAAAGAATATGTGGCGGCTCTAGAAGCCGAACCACTGACCGGCCTCTCCAACCCATGTAGCTAATCAGTCGTCGAGACCACGGACACAGCTTGACGTGTTCGGCGCACCACTATTTGTAGCAGCCCAGATAAACCTGAGCTTGACTAACGGCTATGCCCCCATATGTGGTGCTAGGGGCTGCCCGCACGAAAAGAATCGATAGTTTGGCTGGATCCTATTTACACTCAAGAAATTGAATTTTCATGGTTCATTAAGTTTAACCAACGTTATGCACGGTCACAAAATATTATTTCACCTGAGTTTTTCCTTCTTTTTACAGATGACTATCGTGCTATACCCTTCCAGGATACGGCACAACAGAGACAAAGGCACAGACGTGCAGCAGGGACCCGTTCCAAGATTTCTTTTTAGATTAAGACCCTGTGTAAACCTTTTTTACTGTCTCTTGTTGGCTCACACCCCCTGGTACTTAAAACTACCAAGAGGGATACCGGCGTTATTGGCAAACTTATTATTCGCAGATCTAAAATGGACGTTACAAGGGCATCATCCACTGTGTTTTTGGGATTTTTTCCCTTACCACAGCTGCTCTTTCGTCACGCCGAATTTATGCACGTATCCGGAAATTCAGGGATCATTATCGAGGGCGGTACTCAGCCCAGTATATGTTGTAAAGTCCGAATACCTTCGTGAGTGTTCGGTGTCGCGAGTTTGGCCTTATATGCATCAGCTCCGAATCATGTCTTTGGTCGATAGTTGGGTTTGCCCGGCTCCCGTGTTTTGCTACCTTATGTTCCGCTCTATCAGCTAAGGTGGCACTGGGAGAACTACTGCGATTGTGCCCTGGTTCATCGGGATGAGCACCTCAGTAGAGAAAGCCGAAAACTGACTGTCATGATAAAGCGAGAGACTGGTCAACCACTCGATGACCAAGTGGAATCTTCGCGATTCCTCCGCATTAACAAAGGACCGGTTTCCCGGTCACGTATGTACATGCACCATATTCGGATGAGCGCGGACATACTAGGGGCTATATAGTAGCCCCACCGTCAAACTCCTATGGCTAATTGAAAGTGCTAAAGCTATATAGTCCGATTGCCTTGTTCGCCGCGCTATCACCTCCTTAGTGGACCAAGACGTTGGATCAAGTCTGATTACGCGCTTTGCCGAACACCCCCGCATTATATGCGTGGGGGCTGAAGCCGACGACTGCAAACTTTCAGGTTATATACATACATACATAAACGGCCGCACACTAGGCACTACAATACTTTACGGGCAAAAGTATAAATATAGCCTTTATTATTAAAAGCGTTGTTTTTACAATCAAGATACATGTCAATGGAACATGGTATTATTTGAGCACTGAGCCTCTATTAAACGTGCACCTTCTAGGACTTCTTCAAAATAGTGCTCGGGCGAGCCCTGACCCCCGGGCGGACCCCTGATTGCAATATTGGTGGCCTCCATCTTCGCCCAATGTGTCTTAACACGGGCAAGAGCCATCCGCGCACCCTCTATGCACGTCGACCTCTTGACAGCATCGATATGCGGCACAACACGAAGAAATCGTTGCACCAAACCAAAATAACTACCCGGGCTCGGTTCCTTCGACCACAGATGATCCACGACAGCCTTCATGGCAAGCCCGGACAACCTATGGAGCTCGTCCCACTCGGTCATTTGCATATTCAACAGCAACGGACGCTTTGGAGCACTGAACTGCGACCAGAACAATCTTTCCACCTCATGATCTTTCCAATCTTTGAAATACTCCGTCGCATCAGCAGCACTCTTTGCTAAATCCAAGTATGCGTCTGCAGAACTCCACAATTGATCAAGAGGAGCATATTGAGGATCGCCGAACTTCGTTCGCAATAAAAAGGGCTTCCCAGCCGCAATATCACTGGTTTGCCGAAGGTCCTCCCGCGTCGCTCTGATTTCAGAGCGAGTTTCCTTTACTGCTTGCAAGGCCTTCTCTAGGTCAGCCGTTTTTGTTTGGTTCTCCCTTTCGAGAAGCTCATATCGGCTGGCGGCATTTTGTAGCTCAATAGCCATGTTGGCTATTTTATCCTCACTTTGGCGATGAGTAGCCTGTTCGGCTTTTAATTCTTCGGCTGCCTTCAGGGCGACCATATCACTTCTCCTGGTTTGCTCCTTGGCTCGGGCAAGTTCTGCACAAAGGGACGGCGGCCCCATCTGCAGTCAAAGCATATTATAAATACTAGCATCATGCTCTTCTTAATATTTGCTGACCACCCGAATATACAAAGCATATGCCTCATCAAGCCGCTTATTCACAAGCATGATGTCCGCATCCGCCACGTCAAGTTGCCGGCTCAATTCGACAAATTCAGCAGTCCGGTCAGCCGCCGGACCTGCAGCCGCCTGCGCACGAAAGCAGCGCTATCATTACCTGAGACTATGATCCTCTGCTCACCGCGTCTGGACGGCAACCAGAGTCTCAGGGGCTACTTTCTATACAAAGCACACCTTGCGCGTGTGGTACAGTCAAATATATATATCACTTTGCGTACCTCAAAGCCTCTTAGCAGGCTCATAAAATGTTAATTCAACCCGCTTTTTGCGGATGAAATCCTCTTGACCACCGTGCCCACTAAGGTACGATGTTCCTCCGAGATAGCCGCTTGCTCTAGAAGACCCATCAATGTGTCCGGTTGTACACCGGACAATCCCGGGCTTTTTCTGTTGGTCTCCTTAGGAGCCGAGAACTCCGGACTTCGGGCGGCCGATGAGTTACCTTCTGGCCTTTGCGGATCAGGAGAAATCCTGCGGGGCGACACCTCAGGGTCGTCCGCCTCATGAGGCGGGGAAGTGGGAGGAGGCGTTTCGCTCTCCATCATATCCGGAAGAAGATCCCCCGTGGACGAACATTGTTGAGAAGGGCTATGAGCCGGACTGCAAAGCATATGTCTCGGTTGTCAAGCGACCAGACCCACGCAAGAACAACATCAGCGGCACCAAATGGATCTACCGCAACAAACAAGATGAAAATGGCCTTGTGGTGAGGAATAAGGCTCGTCTTGTAGCTCAAGGCTACACACAGGTTGAAGGAATTGATTTCGATGAAACTTTTGCACCTGTTGCTAGACTTGAAGCTATTCGCATATTGCTTGCTTACGCTAACCATCATAATATCATCTTACATCAAATGGATATGAAAAGTGCATTCCTCAATGGTAAGCTTGAGGAAGAAGTATATGTTGCTCAACCACCAGGTTTTGAGGATCCAAAATTTCCAAATCACGTCTACACACTCAACAAGGCCCTCTATGGCCTCAAGCAAGCACCTCGGGCGTGGTATGATACATTGAAGGAATTCCTCATGAAGAAAGGCTTCAAACCCGGTCCACTTGACCCAACTCTTTTTACCAATGCATATGATGAAGAATTATTCATGTGCCAAATATACGTTGATGATATTATCTTTGGCTGTACTAACCAATGTTACAATGACAAATTTGCCTATATGATAAGTGAGGAATATCAAATGTCCATGATGGGAGAGTTGAAATTCTTCTTAGGTCTTCAAATTCGTCAACAACACAATGGCATATTCATATCCCAGGAGAAATACCTCAAGGATGTGTTCAGGAACTTCGGCATGCAAGATTGCAAAGGCGTCATAATCCCTATGCCCGGCCATCTATGCACCGATGAAAATGGTAAAGACTTCGATCAAAAGGTATACCACTCCATGATTGGCTCTTTATTGTATCTGTGCGCATCTAGGTTGGATATTATGCTTAGTGTTTGCATGTGTGCCCGATTTCAAGCTACACCGGAGGAATGACACCATAAGGCTGTGAAGTATGGTCTTCGATATCTAGCTCACACTCCAACACTTAGATTATGGTATCCCAAGGGCTCTTATTTTGATCTTATTGGATATTCTGAATCTGACTATGCTGGTGATTGGGTGGATCGCAAGTCAACATCAGGCACATGCCATTTCCTCGGACGATCCTTGGTATGTTGGTCCTCGAAGAAGTAGAACTGCGTATCACTCTCTACTGCTGAAGCTGAGTACATTGCTGATGGATCTTGTTGTGCTCAATTGCTATGGATGAAGCAAACCCTCAAGGACTATGGGATCAATGTGAAGAATGTGCCACGCTACTGCGACAATGAGAGTGCTATCAAGATTGCTCACAACCCAGTTCAGCACTCGAAGACAAAGCACATCCAGATTTTTCATCATTTTCTTTGTGACCTTGTGTTGAAGGGAGACATCTCCATCGACCATGCAAATACTGAAGATCAGCTGGCCGATATCTTCACGAAGCCCTTGGATGAGAAGAGATTAGCAAGTTGCAGTGTGAGCTAAATATCTTAGAATCTTCAAATGCTCTTTGAAAAGGACACACATCCTAACACTTATGCAAAATTCATGACTTAGATGTGCAACACACGAAGTAACGTTTTTCTTCAATCAATGAAGACTAACCCTCTAAGTGTGATGAAATTAATTAAGAATTTGATTCTCAGAACCCTACAACAATTGTACGCGGTGTCTGAAATCATCATTCTTATACGGTGGGTTACGCCACCAACCAAAGGATAAATTCTTCAATTTGAATTTTGCAATTTCTTCAGTTTTTCAAATTCTTCATCTTTGCAATTTCCTCAGTCTTTCCGTTGTTGTTCTTCGTTGCTATATATATTTGAGTTTTCCATGTCCTATACAGCACTCACTTATAGCTAATTCTTCAAGTTGCTTTTTCAACTAAGTGAATGTGATCGGACCCGTTCCCCCTCTATGCTGCGAACAAAACGTTAAAATTTTCATATCTGATTTTTTCGGCTTTTGCCGCTCAAATCCTTCCGCATCCCACGGCTAGATTAAACAACTCACCCATGATCTCCACCTCTCTGTACATGGGTGAGACATGTCTCTAGGAAGGCAAGGGTCACGGGCACGTTCATCCAAATTCTTCGGATGAACAGTTTTTCACTTCCTTATAAATACCCCTCCCCTTGCACCTTAGTTCATTTACTCTGCTCGATCTCTCCCTCTCCCGCTCCACCTCTCTGACCTAGCGCCGCTGCTAATCTCCATCGCCGCCGGTGAGGAAGAGCTTAGCTTCCTTGACCTTGTCGCCGTCGTACCCGCGCCAGCCGCGAAAATCTTCACCTCCGCCACCGCCGTAGCTGTCTTCCTCCGCCAAGTTAGGGCGTGGAAGATCTAAACGGACGAGCTTCTCCAGTTCATCTCTTTGTTCGTCGCGTTCTTTGTCAAGGTAAATAAAACTCGCTTTTACTACTTGAGGGAGTCCTGGACTAGGGGGTGTTCGAATAGCCGAACTATCATCTTTCGCCGGACTCCAAGACTATGAAGATATAAGATTGAAGACTTCGTCCCGTGTCCGGATTGGACTTTCCTTGGCGTGGAAGGAAAGCTTGGCGATACAAATATGTAGATCTCCTACCATTGTAACCGACTCTCTGTAACCCTAGCCCTCTCCGGTGTCTATATAAACCGGAGGGTTTTAGTCCGTAGGACGAACAACAATCATACCATAGGCTAGCTTCTAGGGTTTAGCCTCATTGATCTCGTGGTAGATCTACTCTTGTACTACCCATATCATCAATATTAATCAAGTAGGAGTAGGGTTTTACCTCCACTGAGAGGGCCCGAACCTGGGTAAAAACATCGTGTCCCTTGTCTCCTATTACCATCCGCCTAGATGCACAGTTCGGGACCCCCTACCCGAGATCCGCCGGTTTTGACACCGACATTGGTGCTTTCATTGAGAGTTCCTCTGTGTTGTCCCCTTTAGGCCCGATGGCTCCTTCGATCATCAACAACGACGCGTCCATGGTGAGACTTTTCTCCCGGACAGATCTTCAGATTCGGGCGGCTTTGCATCTTGGGCTAACTCACTTGGCCATCTGGAGCAGATTGAAAGCTACGCCCCTGGCCATCAGCTCAGATTTGGAAGTTTGAACTATACGGCTGACGCCCGCGGAGACTTGATCTTTGACGGGTTTGAGCCACAACCAAGCGCGCCGCACTGTCACGATGGGCATGATCTGGCTCTGCTGCCGGACAGTGTCCTGGAGGCCGCACAAGTGTCCGCTCCGACCCTTAGTTCCGAGCCGGCTGCGCCGATCGAGGACGGGTGGCTGGACACCGCCTCGGGGGCTGCTACCTCTACAGCGATAGAGCCGAATACCAACCCTGTCCTTTGTGAAGCTCGTGACTCCAAGGTGCCGGACTCCTCTCCGGACTCCGAACCTTCCGCGCCCCTGCCAATCAAATCCGATTGGGCGCCGATCATGGAGTTCACCGCTGCGGACATCTTTCAGCACCCGCCCTTTGGCGACATCCTGAATTCGCTAAAGTCTCTCTCTTTATCAGGAGAGCCCTGGCCAGACTATGGTCAGGACGGTTGGGATGCAGACGACGAATAAATTCGAAGCCCACCCACCACCCACTTCGTAGCCACTGTCGACGACTTAACTGACATGCTAGACTTCGACTCCGAAGACATCGACGGTATGGACGACGGTGCAAGAGAAGACCAAGAACCAGCGCCCACAGGGCACTGGAAGGCCACCTCGTTATACGACATCTACATGGTGGACGTCTCAAAGGACGGGAATGGCGATGGAACAACGGAGGACGACCCCTCCAAGAACAGCCTAAGCGCCGGCGTCAACGGCGCCGCTCTAAATCCCACTACAGCAAAACAGGTGATTCCGACACGGGAGATAATAACACCCCGGACAGTGCCGAAGACAACCCCCTCCAGCAGGATTTAGCGCAGGAGGATGGAGAAGCCAGCCCTCATGAGAGAGCGGCAGACAGAGAGGTAGAGGACGATAGTTATATACCTCCCTCCGGAGACGAGGCAAGCCTCGACGACGACGAATTTGTCGTGCCTGAGGATCCTGTCGAACAAGAGCATTTCAAAAGCAGGCTTATGGCCACGGCAAGCACCCTCAAGAAAAAGCAGCAACAGCTTAGAGCTGACCAAGACTTGCTAGCCGACAGATGGACTGAAGTCCTTGCGGCCGAAGAGTATGAACTCGAATGCCCCACCAAAAGCTACCCAGAACGCAAGCTGCTACCCCGATTAGAGGAGGAAGCACATAAACCAACATCACCAACGCACAATACGGCTGACCGGCCACCTCGTGGCCGCGACAGAGAGGCCTCTAGGCCCTCCACTAAAGCCGCACCCCGGCGTTGCTCGAAAAATACAAAGCCATAGGGGAATGCGCCGGACTTACCAGACATATTGGAGGATAAGGCAAGACAAACAAGATCGATCTATGGATCGCGTGGGCACCCCACGATACATGACGACAACCGTCACGCCGGATACAGCAATTCCGGCCGGGCCGAACACAGTAGACAAAGCTCGTTTGAGCTGTGTCGTGATATAGCCCAATACAGAGGCGCCGCACACCCACTATGCTTCACAGACGAAGTAATGGATCATCAAATCCCCGAGGGTTTCAAACCCGTAAACATTGAATCATACGACGACACAACAGATCCTGCGGTTTGGATCGAAGACTATCTCCTTCACATCCACATGGCCCGCGGTGATGATCTACACGCCATCAAATACCTCCCAGTCAAGCTTAAAGGACCAGCTCGGCATTGGCTCAACAGCTTGCCAGCAGAATCAATTGGGTGTTGGGAAGACCTAGAAGCCGCATTCCTTGATAACTTCCAGGGCACATATGTGCGACCACCAGACGCCGATGACCTAAGCCACATAATTCAGCAGCCAGACGAATCAGCCACACAATTCTGGACACGGTTCTTAACCAAGAAAAATCAAATCGTCGACTATCCGGATGCAGAGGCCCTTGCAGCCTTCAAACATAACATCCGCGACGAGTGGCTTGCCCGGCACCTAGGACAAGAAAAGCCGAAATCCATGGCATCCCTCACATCACTCATGACCCGCTTCTGCGCGGGAGAGGACAGCTGGCTAGCACGCCGTAACAACCTGACCAAAAACTCCAGTAGTTCGGATACCAAGGACAGCAATGGCAGGTCGCGCCGCAATAAGCATAAGCGCCACATTAACGGCGATAATACGGAAGATACGGTAGTCAATGCCGGATTCAGAGGCTCTAAACCCGGTCAGCGGAAAAAGCCATTCAAAAGAAATACTCCGGGCCCGTCCAATTTGGACCGAATACTCGATCGCTCATGCCAAATACACGGCACCCCCGAAAAGCCAGCCAATCACACCAACAGGGGTTGTTGGGTGTTCAAGCAGGCAGGCAAGTTAATTGCCGAAAACAATGACAAGGGGCTACATAGCGATGACGAGGAAGAAACCCGGCCGCCGAACAATAAGGACAGAAGGGTTTCCCCCACAAGTGCGGACGGTGAACATGATATACGCAACCCACATACCCAAAAGGGAGCGGAAGCGTGCACTCAGGGACGTATATGCGATGGAGCCAGTCGCCCCAAAGTTCAATCCGTGGTCCTCCTGCCCGATCACTTTTGATCGAAGGGACCACCCCACTAGATCCGCCATGGCGGATTCGCCGGATTGGTTCTAGACCCAATCGTCGACGGATTTCACCTCACTAGAGTCCTGATGGATGGCGGCAGCAGCCTGAACCTGCTTTATCAGGATATAGTGCGCAAGATGGGCATAGACCCCTCAAGGATTGAACCCACAAAAACGACCTTTAAAGGCATCATACCAGGTGTAGAGGCCAATCAGACAGCTCGCCACACTTGAAGTGGTCTTCGGATCCCCGGATAACTTCCGAAGCGATGAGTTAATCTTCGACATAGTCCCGTTCCGCAGCGGCTATCATGCACTGCTCGGACGAACCGCATTTGCAAAGTTCAATACGGTGCTGCACTACGCATACCTCATGCTCAGGATGCCAGGCCCCCGAGGAGTCATTACGGTCAACGGAAACACCGAACGCTCTCTCCGAACGGAGGAGCATATAGCGGCTCTCGCAGCAGAAGTACAAAGCAGCCTCTTAAGGCAATTCTCGAGTCCGGCTGTTAAGCAGGCGGACACCGTCAAGCGCGCCCGGAGTAACCCACAACAAGACCGCCTGGCACGTTCCGAGCACGTGTAGCAATGCGGCCCCAACCCCAGCCCTCGCGAAATCGCGAGACCAGTACTACACGTACATAACTACGCTCTAGAGATACCATGGGCATAGGGGTAGGGGCACGACCATGGCATGCCCGGAGAGCGGCTCAACCGCACCAGGGGCTCCCAATTGTGTCATTCCTTTTTCTCTTATTCACGGGACTACGTTTTCCAGAAGCCCTGTCCGGCAGTAGACTTGCCGAACTCACAATGCAACAGCCAGGGAAGCAGAAAAGCTACGTCGAGCGTCCAGGTGGTCTCTATTACGAGCAGTATACCTGTTTTACATACCATCCCGCAGCCTACACCTAGAGGGGGACATGTTAAATAGTCCCATCCCTTGCTTATCGCACTATTTGTATCGTCCTGCTTTCATTGCAGTATTTTTTGAATAAACAATGCATCGCTTTTTGCCTATTATTGCATTCCATTTTCTATTTATACATGTTCACTTATGACATATTGCATCCGTATGCTTTGGTACGGCCAAATACACCAGGGGCTTAAGTTCCCCAAATTATGGTGTGATAAGACCGAACACTTTCACAAGTGCGGCACCCCGAACTTATAGCATTATATGCATCGGCTTCGAATCATGTCTTGGGTCAATAGTTGGGTTTGCCCGGCTCCCATGTTTTGGTACCTTACGTTACGTTATATCGGCTAAGGTAGCGAGGGAGAACCATCGCGATTGTGCCCAGCTTGAGCTGGGTTGAGCACCTTAGTGGAGAAAGCTAAAACTGACCCTCATGATAGGGCGAGAGCCGGTCGCTGTTCGAGAGGTTTTTTCGAGTCCCTAAATACTTATGCCGCTTAGAGCGAGGAGCCAGCTTTGTCCGCCCAGCGTGATAGCGCCTCAATTCGGTCTTCCGAACACTAGGGGCTTCGCCGAAATTTAAAATTATAGAATTCTATGGCTAAGTGGGAGTGTTCAAGCATTATAAGTCCGGTTGCCTCGTTCGTTGTGTTGAGCGCCTCCCTCGAAGGACCCAAAACGGGAACAAGAGCGCAAGTTTATCCCAACACCCCAAAGACTGTGGGCATGGGGGCTGAAGCCAACGACTTGCCATCTCTCAAATTTGATAAACGGCCGCATGTAAGGTAATATTTTAAATTAACAAGCGCTGCTTAGCGATATGAACAAAGTTTTTAGTGCACAGATAACAAATGCGAAGTTTACTCAAAATTACATCTTTGGAGCATTCACCGCTATAAGGCGGGCACCCTTCAGACACCCTTATAGTACATCTCGGGCGTAATACTCCTTGCCCGGCGGTGGCGCGTCTGTCACAAGCTTCTCGGCCCATCTTGCCCGGTGCACTTTAGCACGGGCAAGGCCCGACGGCACCTTCAATGCAGACGGAGTGCTTGACGACTTCAATCCATGGACAAAGGCCCACCAGCCGCCGCACTGCATCAAGTAGCTCCTGTGCATGGCTTCTTTAGGCCATAGCCAACTATGAGGCCCTTCATGGCCTGTTCGCCACCTTGTGGAGCTCGACCAGCTGCTTCACCGGTCGCCAGGCACCGGATGTCCAGCCTCAAAGATATTGAGACCGAACACCTTCTCCGCCGAGCTCCTTCCTCGCCCGATAGAATGCGGCAGCGTGGACACACCGCAGGGCAGATCTGGGAATGCTCCTGGAGAGCTCCGGATTCGGGTAAGTAACAAGTAATTCACTTTCACGTGCTTGCTTTGCATGAAGAATGCCTTACCCGCCGCTAGCTTCTTTATTTCCTCAATTTCCTGGAGGGCTTTTTGGGCTTCGGCCTTAGAGGCTTTGGCACTCTCAAGAGCCGAGGCGAGCTCGGACTCTCGAGTCTTTGAGTCATACTCCAAACTCTCGTGTTTTTCCACGAGAGCCTGGAGCTCTTGCCGCACCTCCGCCACCCGCGCCTCCTGCTTCTCTCGCTCGGTGCGCTCCGCGGCCGCACTTTTTTCGCCTTGACACCGCCTCTTCGTGGTCGCCACCTGCTCGTTCGGGCCCCGCAATACTCATGTTATTCTGCCATTTTTGCAACCAAATCCTTTCTATAAGGTATTACTTTAATAAGGTATTACTTACCTTCCTTGTCCTCGAGCTGCTTCTTGGCATGGCCGAGCTTCGCTCGGATCGCCGAGGCTCTCCTTCAATACATTGACCTCCGCAGTTAGTGCGGCAGAGGTCGGCAGCCAAGCCCTGCATTCCCATATTGACATGCTTATGTTAGACTCCTGCAGATATCTTTTAGATCCTCGCCGCTTTTCTTCCAACACCAAACCGAGCATCGGGGCTACCGTCTATGCGGTACTATTTTTACATATCTTAATTACATACCTCAAAGCTCGTTAGAAGGCTGGTATAAGCTTGACCAGCCCGCTCTTGGCGGATCGAATTTTTCAATCACCGCACTCATAACAGTGCGGTGCTCCTCGTCAATGGAGGCGCTGTTGAGCGCCTCTAGCAAATTATCCGGCGCCTCTGGTTGGACGGAGGCCACCGGCGTCGCAGTCTTGCCCTTCTTACGAAGAGCCCGCCCGCCGGACTTCGGAACCACTTTAGGTTCCGGTACGGAGTCCGGCACAGGGCCGGACTGAGAGCCCTCTGGGGCTTCGCCCTCTTTGCGCCCAGAGTTCGGGAGGTCGCCTTGCGGCGCCTCCAGGACCACCTCCTCCTAGTTGGGCCCCTTTTGCGATTCCACCGCGACATCGTCTGCGTCACGGGGGGAGGAGGCGGTCGGAAGTGAAGTGTTGTTCACATCCGACAAATCCAGGGAGCCGCTCGACGAAGCGGGAAGCTCGTCCTTGGGCGGGCTACATGGGTGTATTCAGCGTTAGAAGACACTACGCGACAAAGGAAAAATCAGGAGTTATTCTGGAATCCGGACACTTACGATCTCGCCAGGAGCTTGGCCCTCGAGGGCCAATCCTCTTCGCCTTCGTCGGTGTTGGTGGAGTAGTCCAGAGGAATGGTCCTTCCCTTCTTGGACCCTCCAGCCTCCCCTATTGGGGAGGCCTTCCTTTTCTTCTCTCCCCCCGCTGGGGGAGAGGCTTCCTTTTTCTCCTCCTCGTTTTCACGGGAGGAGTCCGCCTCAGAGTCATCGGACGATGAGTCCAATAACACCTGATGCCGGGAACTCTTTCGGGTTCTCGTGGCCTTCTTCTTGACCTTCTTCTCCGGCACCATGTAAGGCACCGGAGCCAGCAGCCCCGACAATCGGGCGTCCATTGGGTCTTCTGGTAAGGGAGCCGGACAGTTAACCTGCCCGGACTTCTTCTGCCAGGCCTGTCAAAGGTAAGGGAGTTTAGATCTTGCATAGAGTCAAACTATGAAAAACAAGTGTCCCGTAAAGGCTAAAATAGCTTACCTCGCCGGCTTGACGCTGCGAGCTGAATCCGCGATCCTCGGTAGCGGATGCAGGAGCCTCGGCGCCCTTGAACAGCACCCTCCAGGCGTCTTCGTATGTAGTGTCGAAGAGCCTGCTCAAGGTCTGGTGCTGGGCCGGATCAAACTCCCACAAGTTGAAAGCCCGTTGTTGGCAGGGGAGGATCCGGCGGACGAGCATGACCTGGACCACGTTGACGAGCTTGGTCTTCTTGTTCACGAGGTCTTGAACGCAGGTTTGAAGTCCGGTTAGCTCTTCTAAATCGCCCCATTTCAGGCCCTTCTCTTTCCAGGAGGTGAGCCGTGTGGGGATGCTAGATCTGAATTCGGGGGCCGCTGCCCATTCAGGGTCACGCGGCTCGGTGATGTAGAACCACCCCGATTGCCACCCTTTGATGGTTTCCACGAAGGCGCCCTCGAGCCATGTGACATTGGGCATCCATCCCACCATGGTGCCTCCGCACTCCGCCTGCTGGCCGCCCACTACCTTTGGCTTGACATTTAAGGTCTTCAGCCATAAGCCGAAGTGGGGTTTGATGCGGAGGAAGGCCTCGCACACAACGATAAACGCTGAGATGTTGAGGATGAAATTCGGGGCCAGATCGTGGAAATCCAGGCCATAGTAGAACATGAGCCCCAAGACAAATGGGTGGAGTGGGAAGCCCAGTCCGCAGAGGAAATGGGGAAGGAACACCACCCTCTTATGGGGCTTGGGGTGGGGACAAGCTGCCCCTCGTCTGGAAGCCAGTGCGCAATGTCGTTGTGCAGGTATCCGGCTTTCCTTAACTTCTTGATGTGCCCCTCCGTGACGGAGGAGGCCATCCACTTGCCTCCCGCTCCGGACATGGCTGGGGACGGTTGAGGCGAGATGTGCGGACTTGGGCGCTGGAGCTCGAGTATGCGGAAATGGATAAGCAAAGGAGGAAGAAGGCGTAGGTAAAAGGGTGGATCCTATCCCCTTATATGGACGGACGAAACTATGCGTCCCCACCAGCCTGGTAAAACTCGCTTATCTCCCAAGCGCCGTAATCAATGGCGCGGTTGGGTTACCCACACCGTATTGATGAGAATCCGAATAAGGGACACGATCTCGCTCGACAAGACGTGCCAAGGAAACCGCCGCTAAACGCTACTGAGGTGGAACAAAGAAAACGATTCAATAAAGGCTTGGCTGTGGTGTGGTGTCACGCCACGGAATACGTCAGCAGATTGAACTTGTGTAAATATTATTCTCTCTATGATGGTATGTGGAACTTATTTTGCAGAGCCGGACACTATCCTTGTGTTCAAAAATCTTCTATGAAGTATTCGGTGGAGGAACCCGCCTTGCAATGCCGAAGACAACATGCGCACCGGACTCGTCGTCATTGAAGCCTGGTTCAAGGGCTACTGAGGGAGTCCTAGACTAGGGGGTGTCCGGATAGCCGAACTATCATCTTTGGCCGGACTCCAAGACTATGAAGATACAAGATTGAAGACTTCGTCCCGTGTCCGGATGGGACTTTCCTTGGCGTGGAAGGCAAGCTTGGCGATACGAATATGTAGATCTCCTACCATTGTAACCGACTCTGTGTAACCCTAACCCTCTCCGGTGTCTATATAAACCAGAGGGTTTTAGTCCGTAGGATGAACAACAATCATACCATAGGCTAGCTTCTAGGGTTTAGCCTCATTGATCTCATGGTAGATCTACTCTTGTACTACCCATATCATAAATATTAATCAAGCAGGAGTAGGGTTTTACCTCCACCGAGAGGGCCCAAACCTGGGTAAAAACATCGTGTCCCTTGTCTCCTGTTACCATCCGCCTAGACGCACAGTTCGGGACCCCCTACCCGAGATCCACCGGTTTTGACACCGACACTACCCTTGTTGAATCTGATGATTTACACGAAATCTTCAAAAGGTGTTTATTCTTCAATCTTCACATTCCTAAACACCATAATTGCATCAGTTCTTGATCTTTCTCTCTAAGATGTACTTTTCTTCAAGATTCCTCAATTTTGTGGACTTCCAATCTATACAACTCTGAAACCTAAGACAAGAACTCTTAGTGAAATTCTTCAAGACTCCCTGGTCAAATTCCTCAAACTTGATTCATTTTAAAAACAAATTCTGAGAATGCATATGACCTCTTCAAATTATTCGCACCTATACTCTGTTCACAGGTACACATGTCTCCTGCTGAATCACTAGGTTCTCATCAACTTAACTCATTTGTAGCGTTCCTCGAAGAAAAACTGCATACTTCTTCAGAGACATCTATTGTTCGGAATCCTCAGCTGAAGAAAATGGCTGAAGAAAAACGTCCTCAGAAGGGAGGCAAGAGGCCTAAGACAAACACAACGTTCAAAATCCCTGAAGATATCTATGCAGACTACTGCACTCCTGATGAGGCCACTCACGGCAAGGAGAATAAAAATCAGCGCAAAGTATGCATTCAGCGGATCGAACGAAGGTGGGCACGGGAATGGAGGGATTACCGCTATGTAACTCCCAAATACATGAAGAAATTCGCAGTAAATCCTCCATGCCCAAGACCTCCACTGGCACCAGGCCAAGAAGCCGATCCCTCTAGCATCCAAAGAGGTGAGGAATTTCCTAAATAATGGGCCAAGCACCAACGGAAATTAGCTAAAGTAGAAAAGGAGGCAGTGAAGAAATTCAATGAAGATTTTGCTGTTGCTGCTGCTGCTAAAGCATCTGTTAGTCATCCTAAGAAGGCTATGAAGAAGAAATTTGCTGTGAAGCCATCTTTCTCTGCAATGCCCTCACGGCCCAACTCCTCGAAAACCTCAGGGTCTTCTGCTCAAGCAAAGCCCTCAGCTGCACCTTCAAAGTCCTCAGCACTAGTGCATCATGCCATGTGCCAACGGACCACAAGTTTTTCAATTGCTTCAGGAGCTTCAGCAAGTTCCTCAGCATAGCCGCAGCTGCTGAAGAAAAAGGCCACTGCTGGATGCGGCACAAGGCCAAGTCCTCACAAGAAGCAGGTCACCTTTGAAGTCCCGTCATCTGAAGATGAAGTTGATGATGGAGAACGGGCTCAAATCATCCGAGACCGACAAAACAGGGCTGCTAGTGCCAAAGGCAGTGCTGTGCCGCTCTTGCTGGATCCGAAGAAGATCCTCGACTACATTGATCTCTGGCATAAAGATCCCAACACACCCCTTCCTGATCAGAACCTCACACCAGGCCAAAGTCACGTGTTGACTGCTTTCATTGCTGAAGAAAAATGGAAGTTTGAGAAGGCCAGATCAGTGAAGAAAGCTTAGTACAGAAAGGAGCATTATTTGAAGAAGAATGTGCTAAAAATGACTACTGAAGAACTCGTGACTATACAATTAGAAATCAAAGCACTCAGTGATGAATTTGACGCATACAAAGCTGATTGGCTAGGAGCCAAAGTCAGATTCGTCAAGATGGCTAAAGGCCTCAAGCCAAATGTTGTTGTTGAAGCGCAACAAGAAGTTCCTCAGGGTGAAGCATGAAGAACATGCCAGCACCGCTGATGAAACTCAGGCTGCTGAAGAAACTGAGAGTGCCAGGGATGATGATGATATTCCAGCTCCTGATGAAACTGCCAGGGCAACCACCATCGTTGCGCCTGAAGAACAAGCCAGGCCAGCTGAAGAATCTGTCGCTGCACCTGAAGAATCTGAACCTGCCAGGGCAACTGACACAGTTGTGCCTGAAGAAAATGTGCCTCTTTCATCTGCTCCTCCTGCAAAATCTTCACAGATGAAAAGCACCCTCCTTCCTTCTGCATCAGAAGCGAAGAAAACAAAGGTTGCCGAAATGGCAGCAGCTAAGAAGAAGAAAGCATTAGATGCCTTAGAGTCTTCAGCTCCGAAGAAAGTGAAGACTTTGAGGAGCTCTTTTGAGAACCCCATTGATATTGTTCCACTTAATGTCATGCCATCGAAGGAAATTGTTCCTTTTGGTGAAGAATATGTCATCACTAATGACATTGATGAAGAAGATCCTTCTGCTTCTACGTCAGAGCAGTTGGATGAAGAAATTGAAGTGGATAATATCCCTTCACCGCTACAGGTATCATCGCGGCTGCCTCATTTCACTGCTGAAGAGGCCGGTGTTGAAGAAGTTAAAACTGACGAAGAGTATGTGGACATCGGGTCTACGACTCCAGTAATGAATGATGATTTTTGGGAAAGTCATCATCCCAATTCTCCTCTGTTCACTCCTCTGCAGCAAATTCCTCAGTCCCCTATGCATACTGAAAAATTCACACGGGCTCTGATCAAGGAAAAAAACAAAAAAATGCGTTCTTTTTGTTTCCGAGAGGCACGGCCATGACTCTCACGAAAGCACAACCGTGCCTCTCGCGGAAGCAAAACCGTGACTCTCGTGAAAGTAAAACAAAAAACAAAAAACACGCTCTGAGAGGCACGACCGTGACTCTAGCGAAAGAACAACCGTGCCTCTCGCGGAAGCAAAACTGTGACTCTCGCGAAAGAAAAAAACAAAAAAAAACATGTTTTCGTTTTTTAAGGTTAGGACAGTAGCAAAGGCTCCTACTGCTTTTGTATTACCACCAAATAACCAAGTTCGTTACATATGTACAAGGTGGGGGGGGGAAGCAATGAAATAAACATCTACATAGCAAAATTACAGAATGGAGGATCCTTAGCAAGGGTTCCTATATAGCCCCCCTCATGTATAGGATCAATGAATAGCAACCAAAGTGTCGTGGATAAGATGTTTTTTATGGTCAGGTAGTCTGTGTAGGAGATCTCGAAAGTCATTGGTGAACCTCTCCTTCCATGTGTCAATGCACGGTCGTATGTTCCTGAAATGGTTATTGTTGCGTTCTTTCCATAAGCTCCAAGCTGCCAGGAGGAATACTTCCATGATCATTTTGCGATGGTGTCTTTCCTTCAATTTTTCCAGTAGGTGGAGGCGATGACTGTGGTTGGTCCATGTGATGTTCAATCTCCTCCAGCAGGACTGGCTAAACGATCAGTGGAAGAAAAGGTGTTCCACTATTTCTTCAATGTGTTGGCCACAAAGCAGGCAGTCCAGGTCTGTACCTATGTTGTAATGCCTCCGTTTTAGCATGTTCCTTGTATTGAGGCGGTCAGATAGGAGCAGCCATCCAAAAACTTTAATTTTTGCCGTGCACTTAGTTTTCCACAGCCAGGTGAAAGCCACATGTGCCTTTATGTCTCTGAAGTAGTAATTGTAATACGCAGTCGTTTTGAAACTGTGTGCGCCCCAGCAGCAGATCCATGCGTCATTCTCGTTTGTCAGAACCACATTGGAAACTTCCCTTTGAATTTGTCGCAGCTCATCATGGGCTTGTACAGAAAGTGGGAGATGAAAGGTTGTTGCCAGGTCCGTAATGGTAAGGAAGGCTTGGACCTGAATGTCACTGTTCTTGCAGTAAGAAAAAGCTCTTGGGTATTTTTCCTCATAGATAGAATGATTCCAGTCATCTTTCTAGAAAAGGGCTGAGCTGCCATTGTGTACATTGACTTGGGTTACTCCTCTGTAAATTGGCATTAATCGGATAAGGTCTCGCCACCAAAAGGATCCACAGGTTTCTGTTGCATGGGGTACAGAGTCTGTGTAATATGTGTTCCAGATGAGGCTAACCCAAGGTGTGTCTTGCTGATTGTAAAACTTGTGCAGGAGTTTTAGCAGCAGAGCGTCATTTTGGATATGAAGGTCCAGAACCCCTAGGCCACCGAACTTTTTTAGGCGGCAAACCATAGACCAGGCAGCCAATGAGTTACATTTCTCTCCATTTTCAGTTTTCTTGTTCCAGAGGCAGTATCTTCTGATCTTGTCCAGTTGTTCAATGATTTTTGGAGGGAGTCTCAAAGTGCCCATGGGGTAGATTGCCAGCGATGTGATGAGTGAGTTTAAGAGGGCCAATCTTCCAGCGTAGGACATGAGCGACATGGCCGCAGTAATCTTTCTTTCTGCCTTGCAGACAAACGGTGTCAGGTCCAAAACCATAGGTCGAGTGGTACCTAGGGGCAGCCCAAGGTAAGTGAAAGTCATGTTTGCTTGAACACAACCAAAGATCACTGCCAGCTCATCACATTTTTCCTGAGGGGTGTTAATGGGCACTAAAGTTGACTTATGAAAATTTATTTTGAGACCCACAGAAGCGGCATAGTCTTCAAGAATCTGTTTGATCTTGGTGGCCTGATTGAGGCAGGCAGGGAGGACAATTATCGTGTCGTCCGTGTACTGGATCACCGGGTATTGATCACTTCCTTTTGGTGGTATTGGATGTTGGATGAGGTGGTTTTGCAGTGCCTCATTGAGAGCGGTTTGAAGCAGGTCTGCAGCTAACACAAACAATAGTGGTGACAGTGGATCGCCCTGACGTACTCCACATTTACAGGGGAATTGCCGACCTGGCACCCCATTGAGAAGCACCGATGAGAAGATATTTTCCATCCAGTTCAGCCATTGGGTTGGGAAGCCCATGTGTTTCATAATTTGCAGCATCGCAGGGTGTTGGATCGTATCAAAGGCCTTCGCGAAGTCTAGTTTCAGTAGCACAATCTCCCTTTCGGACGCCTGGCACTGATGAATATACTCGAAGGCCCAGGCCAGGCAGTCGTGGATGGATCGACCACGCAGGAAACCATATTGGTTGCGATGAACAATCTTTAAAATAATCTTCTGAAGTCGATTGGCAAGTATCTTGGTTATAAGCTTGAGGCAACTGTTCAGAAGTGTGATCGGGCGAAAATCATTGACTGTTACAGGGGCATTATTCTTAGGTATTAAAGTGATATGTCCATAATTGATACTCTCCAGATTCAAGTTTCCCTCATGGAATTCTTCACATAGCTGATAAATATCATCTTTGATAATAGGCCAGCAGGCTTTAATGAAGGTTCCATTGAACCCATCCGGTCCTGGGGCCCTATCTGGTGGCATTTCTTTGACCACTGTGTCTATTTCTGCATGTGTAAATGGAGTAATCAGGGTGTGAAAATCAACCTCTTGTCGGAGCATTTGTGAGAGGTTAAACTTCATCGGTTGAGGGTTAGAAGATCCTAGTCTGTCTTTGTATGTGTCAAACAGGATCGCTTCTTTTGCTGTGTGGTCTTCCACTTCAACTCTATGATGGTCTTGCAAGGTTTTTATAAAGTTTTTTCTATATCTTTCAGTGGCCACTGCTTGGAAAAATTTCGAGTTCTCGTCACCAAATTGAATCCATCGGATGGTGCAACATTTTTTCCAATGTTCTTTTTGGTATTGTAGCAAGCGAAGCAGATGCCTTTTGAGTATCTCTCTAAAATTACCTTCAGGCAAAGTAAGGGATCACCGATCCGCAATATTGTCGAGTTCAACTAGAGCTTTGTTGGTATTTTCAATCGCAATCTTCAGTCGAGAGATATGGCGGCTCCACTGTTTGAGAGCATGCCGAACTGCCTTCAGTTTTTGACACAGTCGGGATGCAGCATTAGACTTTTTATTGTATTTGATCGGTTTATTCCAGGCCAGGGACACCACATCCATAAACCCTGGGTGTGCGATCCAATAGGTTTCAAACCTGAAAACCTTACTTCGTGGTATGGAGGTCTGAATGGCCACAGAGCAGGGGACATGATCGGATACTGGTTTACCAAGGGGGGTCACCGTGGTGTTTGGAAACTTGGCAGTCCAGTTTAATGATGTGAAAAACCAATCGAGCTGTTCCAAAAGAGGGTTTTGCTGCATGTTGGACCACGTATATTTTCTGCCCTTTATAGGTAGCTCAGTAAGGTTTTGTTCTCGTATAAAGTCATTGAAAGTGAACATATCGTGGATGTCTCCGCCAGGTATGTAATTAAAATCACCCAGAATGAGCCAATCCTCTGTCGAGGGTATGTGTAGGTCAAACAGCCATTGCGTATATGTGGATCTTTGTTCACCTTGACAGGGCCCGTATACATTCACCAGTTTCCAGCAATGGCCCGATTGGGTTGACGTAAGTTCCACCCCCAGAGCAAAAGGTTCAGATAAGAATACCCGTCCCGTGAAAAGGTGGCTATTCCAAATCGTAACAATACCACCAGAAGTGCCTCGTGATGGAATATAAGCAAATTGATCAAATCGTTTGGGGCATAAAGCTTTAAGAGAGGAATCATCAAAGTACGGCATTTTAGATTCCTGCAAACAAATAACCGCGCAACCACTAACGTTGATCGCATTGGATAGAGCTAGGTGCTTGTCTGACGAATTAAGACCACGGATGTTCCAACATAACACGTTCCAGTTTTGCAAAAGGGGCATAAATGAAAAAGGGAAGATAACTAGATCGAGGAGGTCGATCCATCCGCCGGCTTGGAGAGCGCAACAACTGTCAGTTCTTCTGCTGGAATAGTGCACAACTGTGTGCCAATAGCTTGCATTGACTCAATTGTCGTTGGCGGTGGGATTTCTGAATCTTGCACTTGAGGCATGTTGTCGTCTGTAGTAGCTTGAGCAGCAGGGTTAATGCGGGGCTTCACCTTGGATTTAGGCAGACGCGTGTCAGAAGGCTGCGGGACACGAAATCCATCATACTTGGTCGATCTATTGCTGCGACGAAGGGAAGTAGTGTCCACAGGAACAGGAAGCTTTCCTTTGCGCTGCTTGGTAGCCCTGATGCTAGCTTCGTCCATAGTGCTGTCAGCCACCGACTGAATTTCATCCAGAGAAGTATTACTGTCAGCAGACAGAGCCAAGGAGACAGATTCAGATGGGGCAAATGTAGAGTCGGAGTGCTGCTGAGAAGTATCGGGGGAGCTGATCTCAGAGACGTCTTGGCCCTCGGTAGCAATGGTACCAATGTGAGTGTCCAACAAAGCCGGTAGAGCCAACAGGGTGCTGCTGTTGTTAATAGCAGGTTCAGGCAGTTCTGAGATGTGTACTGAATTCGCTGGAGCTGGGGGGGCATGAAGTTGGCAACTGTGTAAACTGAATCCCTGTGTTTCCCAGGTCCACTTGTATTTCCACACGCAAATTGTCATTTCTGAATCCATATCCACCATTCCATGGTCCAACTGATGCCAGTAGTGGGCGCAACGCCGCAAATATCGTAGTATTCAGTTGCTGACGAGGAACAGGGTCAGCTAGCAGGAGCGCCATGAGTTGCTCACCTTGAGTGGAGAGACCAAAACGAATCCCATGCGCATGAATTTCCACAGAGACATTTATGCGCCAACAACAACAGCAGTGATTCAATATCACTAGGCAAAGATAACCAAAGCCGAGAATGTTCGTAACTAGAATCATCCGAGACAAGTGATGGAGTCATTCCAGTTCGGGCAAGACTGCCCATCAGATTATCATCAGAACAACACCATCTTGCACAGAGAGACCTGCTCAGCCAACCAAGCTTGGAAATTCATCAAAAAGGCGGCATAGGAGGAGCAGGGGCTCGTGCCGTGCACCCCATCCTTGATTACCATTATCTTGACCTACCGTGGTGCATTTTAGGGCAGATTCGCACGAGCCGCATGAACTTGTTCTTGATACGCTTGTTCCGCAATGATGAGGACCATGAAGGGGTGGGGATTGCCATCGGTGGTGGTTCTTCTTCTCCACCGGTGGCACTTCTGAAGCAATGCATTCCAATCATCGCTGAAGTATGGTGATTTGCACGGTCCAAAGAATCGCGGGCACCCCAAGTTGCCAAACAACAAAGCTCTTCGATAAGTCTCGAGATCGATCACACGCGCTTTGATAAGCATGAAGCGACGATCCTGCCTAGGGTTGTACCAGGAAACCAGAGATCCAAATCCACCTAGTGATTTATTGATGTAGTAGTCGGTCTGGTAGTCATAGGGAAAGCCAAAGTACATAAGGCAGACTTCAGGTCCAAAGGTAGTGGTACGGCGATTCAGAGATTCATGGTGAGGAACAAAGGTTATCAGCAGATCTTCATCTTCTAATTCTAAGGGTGTGGCCACAGCAGTGTCTCTGATGAACGAGTCGACAAATCCAAAGATCCCTATACCAAAAGGATGAGCGCTGACCTCTGTGGTAAAAAGCTGAGCTTCATGGAGCAGACCTGTGATGGTGTTGCGGATGGCGGCCCGGCGGTGCAGAGGGACGTAGTGGCTCGTCTCCGCTATTGCCAGATAGTCATGGTTGAGGGGAGGTATCGGGCCAACCACCATGCCGCTGCGGACGACGCGGTTCGCGGACTGCTCGACGGCGAAGCCCGGCGGTAGGAACGGGACGGGGTTGAGGGGGTAGTTGGCCATTGCAGTGGAACAGAGCAAAGGTGGCAGGGTGGGCGAATGGATGAGCGTGGGCGGTGATGCTTGGGAAATTGCGACAGAAGTTGGAACGTGAGGGGTAGGATGGGAAGGCCGCGGCAATTTCGGGACCCACCTCCATTTCTGTTTAAATTGCCTTTTGAGACAGGCACGTTCCAAATGCCCATAGTGGCCGCAAGATGAACATTAGACGGTATTTCGCGGTCTGAGCTGTTTATTCAAAATAGGTAATATATCGGCAGGAAATCCGACATTGGGGATTGCTCTCTCATGGTTATTTATTAAAGGATTTTGATGCTTTGGTAAAGACCGGGAGGGGCAGTCAATTACCTTATGACCAGGGGAGGAACAATAAATGCAGATAAGCCGAGCATGGCAATGTATTTTCTGGTGTCCCCATTGTAAGCATTTCGAGCACAGAGAGGCCCAATTAAGAGCGACATTCTCAATTTCCACTTGGGAATAACAGTTTGGGCCAGTCCGCCTTTGTGACGGGCCCCAAAGATAGGAGGCCAACTAGAATGGGCCGGGGCATATTTGAAAGCGGAGGCCAGGAAACTCTGCGGCAGGCGGGGATAAGGCATCCTGATTGGGCATTTAAAAGCGCCCAAACACAAAAAATCCGGGCTATTATTATCTTTCAAATCCGCCTGTCGGAGATAAATGTCCATTAAGGAGTTGTGCTTATTGTCCATCGTGACTGTCGGTTTGTCATTAATGCTCGCGACAAATTCGCCAAATTTGATTTGGTCATGATCATTGGGCGCAGAGTGATCCCGGCAAGATCTGAATTCTCTTCATTACCGAGGGGCATGGCCGTAACTCTCGCCAAAGCACAACCGTGCCTCTCGAGGAAGCAAAACCATTACTCTCGCGAAAGAAAAAAAACAGAAAACGGATTTTTTTCGTTTCCGAGAGGCACGGCCATAACTCTCGCGAAAGCAAAACCGTGCCTCTCGCGGAAGCAAAACAGTGACTCTAGCGGAATTAAAAAAAAACGCGTTTTTTGCGCAATTTTTTTCAATTTTTTATCAAAAAACTAAGGAGGACCGGTGGAAAACCAAAACGTCAAAATAAACCGGAAAAACCGCTAAAAAGCCGAAAACGGATTCGGAAAAATAAAAAAAAATAAAATCCGGATAGAGCGTCCAGAGCGCGACACGTGGCGAATGGCTGAGAGTGCGCGAAGTGGCGCTGATCATTGCGAGGCTCCCGAAGGAGCGCTCGTTAACTAGTTGCTCTCTCTCATAGGAGGCATCAAATAGGTGGGCAGGCGCCTATGAGGCTACGCCTCTCCTATATGGGCCACCAATAGGGCAGCCAAAAACTTCAGGTTTTCTCCATTATTTATTTTTTAAATGATAATACAAGTTTAATTAAAAAACTACAATTTCTTACAAGATGTATTGAAAAACGTTGGCGTGTATTTTTGACATTCACCATGTAGCTAAAAATATCCATTGTGTATTTAAATCATTCATGTATTTGGAAAATATTTGTTGTGTAATTTGAAAAGGATCATTGTGTGTTTTCAAGAAATATTTAATTTATACAAAAACATAAGATATATCTAAAAATAGAAATCAGAAATAAAAACAAAATAGAAAACAGAAGACCCCAAAGAACAATAAAAAAGAAAAACGGCATGTCCTGGAAAACAAAAAAGAATAAAGAAAGAAACCGAAATAGTATTTTTTAGCACAGAAACCAAAATAGTTTTTTTAAGCTTGAAACTGAAATAGTAGAAAACCCAGCTATGGAAGCCGGGCCAAGAATTGGCAAATGGGCCTGGCCCAGGAGATGTATGAGTTGGCGCTATGCATATTATTTGACGCGGGACATCCTATACGCCGCTTACTGCGTCAAGGAATCACGGTTTCACACCGGGTACCTGACCTGGGCCGGCCATTTGCTGTGGCTCCTCCTTCGCAAGGTGGTGAGGTGGAAAATCACAGAAAGAACAGTGTGCTACCAATAAGACTCTAACACCCGACCTTACGTAGTTGCGCGCCTTGCGCTAGCCACCGTGACTGGAAGTGCAAGGTTTGCAACAAGAAAATTAAAGTAGTACCTTAGATTGTGTCCAAAAAGGCATCCCGATATATATGAACCATAAGCCTCTGCAGATTTGATCTTTTTTCTAAGATTTTGAACGTGATTTTTTTGAAAGCGGACATTATTTCTGAAACTCATTACTTTTACAGAATAAGGAACAAAATTGAATAAGAGAACATTTTTCCAAATTATGAACAAGTTTTCGGAAAAGATATTCTTTGAAAAACGAGTTTTTTTTTAAATTGAACGTTTTTCAAAATTACGAACAATTTTAAGAAAAACTCAAAATGTTTATTAATATTCCCCAGAACAGTTTTTGAATTTGCGAATTTTCAAATATGACCATTTTTTGGTTTGTGAACTTATTTCTGAAACAGTAACATTAGTTGAATGTGCTAACAAATGTGTAAAATTGGTACATTTTCTGAAGTTGTCGAACATTTTTTAATTTGTGAGCAATATTTAAAAATGCAAACATTTTTTACTTTGTCAAAAAAATGATTCATGGACATTTTTTTAAGATGTGGACAAATTTTAAATATGGGAAGACTTTTATTGAATTTTTTCAATAAATTATAAAATTTGATTTTTTAAAAAAAAATCTAAGCTTTTAAGAAAATTTTATCATTTTTTCAAAAGAAGCTAACAAAATTTGAAAATCTTAACTTTTTAAAATTTTCGAATTTTATTCAAATGAAACGAACAAAAATTGAATTTCTAAACTTTTTAGAATTTCTTAATAAAATATCTTTTGAATTCAAAATAATTTTTGAAGCAAAGTGAAAGAAAATTTAAAAGGCAAGACATGAAAAAAAAGAGGAAAATAAAAAAAAACTAAAAAAAGAGAAAGGAAAAAAGAAAAAAGAAAAAGAAAAAGAAAAAGAAAAAGAAAATAAACAAACAGTTTCAAGAACCTAATAGAAGGTTCCCAAAACCGTCTAGAAACATCAAAACCGATATCCTTGAAACGCTAAACGGGCCGGCCCAAGCCCAAATGGTCGATCGATCCCTTTTGCTAAACAACGGCAACTTGTCGCAAAGAGCGGCAAATATGATTTTTGATTTTACGCTGCATGCATTAAATAGAATTTGCGTCCTAATAGGTCGTAGATTGCAACTGGCCAACTTCCTCTCGCCTTCCAGCCCGTTGTGCTTTTGCTGTGAACCCACTGAACGATGCCCAATGAAATTCTTTACCTCCGAAGTTTACGCATGGTTTTTTGCACATTGCTTCAGGGACAAGCATGAGAGAGAGAGAGAGAGAGAGAGAGAGAGAGAGAGAGAGAGAGAGAGAGAGAGAGATTGAATTCATGCTCCACTTAGTTGCTTTTAAAGTCCGAACTGATATATTTCAACACTCGCCGCACGTCTAGACTTATTTAGTCCTTAACAATGGGGTCGATGTAGATCGCATAATCTTTTTCTTAAATACCGTGTTGGCAAGGTCTTAAACTTGAGACATCTTGGCTCAGATACCATACTGAATTCATGCTCCACCCAGTTGCTTCGAAAGTCCGAATGGATGAAAAGAGACGCGTAATATATTTCACACACACACACACACACACACACACACACACACACACAGACAGAAATAGATGTGACTTTGTGTAGTTGTAATGTACTAATGTACGGCTGTCGTGGAGATATATATTTACTATAGATGACAAAAAAGGGTTAATATCTATGCACGGCACCTTCAAGCAAATGCATTGGAAGAAAACACTGCAAGGAAGTGAATGATTCGGTATTTTTGGTTTGGCAACAGATCCCTGCATTGTATTCGACCTTCGGTGCGGCCCAAACACAGAATCGACGGCCAACAATCAGCAGAAAGGCATGTAGTAGTACTTCATAAGTTGGAGCGGTCCTCCGGTGGATGCGGGCAGGTCGTCCCCTGTCCAGATCTGGCTTGATTTGGCTACAACAGTCCGGTATGTGGCGCGGGGCATGGAGTGTGAGGGCGGCGTCTGCAGATGGAGGCGTTGGGCAAGGTGGTGGTGGTGTGGACCTGCAAGGACCTCAAAGATGTGTCTGGCGGCTTGGTTCTGGTACGTGGCATTGCGTGGTGGCGGTGACATTTCTTCTGCTGGGTTCGGCCAGTGTTGTCTTTGACCTTGGGCTCGCTCTTAGGCGGACCAGATCTGGGCCCGAGGCAGGTCAATGCTCTTGCTGGGTGGGGGTGGTTGGGCTTGGCCCGGGTAGTGCCTGCAGGGAGCGAGATTTCCCTCCTCGCGGGCATGGTGTGAGGTGGCGGTGGTTGCAACATCACTGCATTGTCGGGCAGATCAGCGACGATGACCTTGGATGTGGCATCGTGGGAGCTTGCCTTGGCCAAGGCCATGGACTATGCCTGGAGCTTTCTTTGCGGTTAGTACTAAAACCGGCAGACCTCGGGTTGGGGGTCCCGAGCTATGGATCTGAAACTATGGGTAACCGGAGACAGGGGACACAAAGCATTACCTAGGTTCGGGCTCTCTCAAAGAGGCGTCCTGCTTGATTATATTGATGATGGAGTATCGTGTACAGGTTGATCTTCCTAGAGATTGTATGTTGTGTTTTAAACCCTAAGGTAGGTAATTGTGAATGTGTCTCGATAGACTAAACCCTCTGGCTTATATAGGATGATTTGAGTTGTCCTTGAAGTGTACGCGAAGTCTTTGGCTGTGTATGCCTTGATCACGTGCGTCCTTGGGGTTCCCGGAGTCCTTCCATGTTGAGATCAGTGGGCCGTAAGCTCGACCCATAGATAGTGGGCCAACTAGATTGGTACGCCCTAATCCAGGACACCGACAGCCGTCAGCAGCCGATGGAACGTGTGTCCCCCCGGCTGCCAGGATCGGTTGAGGACGCAGGTGTTCGAGCTTCCTACCGTGGAGGTGCTGACCCGGAACCAGTGGCTGATGCCGGGCTAGAAGTGGAGGAGGTGCCTCTGTTTCTCTTACCATGGTTGGTACGTTGTGAAGTGGATGACTAGCGACGTTTTGGACCTTGGATGCCGGGGCGGCGACTCTCGAGGTGGTCCACATGATTGGCTCTCCAGCGAGCACCATGGCGGCGGTGATTGTTCGTGTGGGCGGCGCCCGGTGGAGCGGCTTGTGGATCGGCCGGCTCTCAGTCTCTATCTGTGGTGGCGCCTCGATCTGAACTCGTCGCGCTAGTTCCGGAGGCCTTGTGGTGGCACAGGGGAGCTCACAAGTGGAAGCTCTGCGCTTTTCGCCGAGGATGGCGACGCTCGCGGGCGCCGCTTTCTTTTTGAAGACGTCATCGTGGTGCTCCTCTTCATGTGCGGGTTCCGGGTGAAAACCTTCATCCGATGGACTCGACAGCGCCGACGCCTAGCGTCGTTCTCCCTCTTGGAGGCTTTGTCGTGGAGCTTAGGTGTTATAAGGCATAGCATGGCTTGTTCTCAGTTCTTCCTTGCTTTATTTCGGTAGCGTAGCCGCGTGCGTCTTGCGTGATCCGATCATCCTAGGATCGGCATTGTTTGAGGACTTTCCCATCACTTTGTATAGTTCGGCCGTGTACTTTATTTTGATGTTGTTGCTTTATATAAAACGGGGCGAAAGCCCGTTTCAAGTAGTACTTCATAAGCTTCATATTCAGCCATGCCATTATCACACTGATGTTGGTAGGTCTCTTAACTAAATTTTATATCCTTGAACTATACTCCTTCCGTTCCAAATTACTTGACCCATTTTTATTTAGATACGGATGCATCTAGACACTAAACAAGTATAGATACATCCGTATTTAGACAAATTCAAGTCAACTAATTTGGAACGGAGGGAGTAGGAATTAGGAGGTGACGCAACGGTATAGAAAAAAAACTCCAGATCACGCCATCCCCGTTGGGTAGATCACTATCATCCTTGTGAACAAATTAAGTTTCGTAGAACTGATACGTACCATGTGGCCGTACGCGCCATAAGTAGTACTCCACCCAGCCATCAATATGCGGGCGCGCGCTTGATCAGGGCAGGCAACCCACCCAGCCATCAATGCACCATCAGCACACAGCAAGATCGCTGCCGCTCTCTGCCAATGCCAAACCGTGGGTGGTGAGATAGATATTAGTGATGGGACTGGCCGGCGGGGATGGACCGCAATGCTGATCGATCTTGCGATCTTCAGCCCTTATAGCAGTCAGGGATTGGGCTGAGCGAGCAATGGTGAGTTTTCACTGTGGCAACTTGATCCACTTTATTGGCAGCTCCAGGATACTCTCGCATTTATACATGTGTCCACCTGCTCGTTGCAGGTGACGTTTTGCTTCCGCAATGTATCGGTCGTAAGTACATGCGATAGTACGAGAAGACAGTTGAATTATTACTCCCTGACCGTGAACTAGTGGAACCAGAGCCACTTGGCTTAGTATTATTGTTTCAATTTTCCGGTACATTATGGAACTTAGCTGCACTATGTGCATACTAGTTTAGGCCGCGTCCTGATGCTAAATACAGTTGTGAGATATCTATTCATCCACAAACGGTTGGTTGAGATCAACTTTTGAGAATGCACGTGCCGAAGTCACATGCTGTAATCTATGTTCTATTCTTTATTTTAGAAACCTCGATAAGTGAATTTTTTTAAAAAAATCTAGATAAGTGCATGTGCATCGCAATGTGGGCATAGTTTTTTTTGTAGGTTTACTCATGATTTACCTGGCCATATTAGTGTGATTGTGTAAAAAACAAGATTTTATTCGGTAAACACATATTTGGTAAGCATACCTAAAAAAGTTTTTATAATAGAGAAAAACTCATATTAGATTTCAAACTTTGATACTTCGTCCAAGAAACGGACTAACACATGCTGTCCATATTAAAAACCATTCAAAATCACCGAAAAAATCTTTCAAAATACCTAGAATGGTATAATGAAGGAACATTTCTGTGCTAATTGAAAAGGAAAGCACCATCCACGTCATTCAGGATCCTCTCAGCGTCAGCCAAACCGTCTTCCTCTTCCCCACACATTGCACAAACGTTCAAATCCCAGTTAAGACGACGAGATCTCACTTCCATCTCGGTGGCATCACCTTCCTTGCGGTTTCGCTTCACCCGTGGGGAGGAAGCGGAGTCCAACGCGTCAGAGCTCAGCACTACTATGGCATCCTCCAAACCGACCACGTCTCCATTGCATCCCCCCACCATTGTTCCTCCCGCGATCGCGTCCTTGATGCAAAATTCTGAATCGCGATCCAGTCGGTCGACACCGTCGATTAATATAACACGATGAGGGTTCTCCAGGATTGCTTCGAACAGCCTCGCTCCAATGCCACCGTCGTTCTCCGGCGATGGTTGCCTCTTGCCGGAGCGTGCAGGAATGTTGGGGTTACCCTGCAGTGCGGTGAAGTCGGCCTCGGAGCCAAACACGAGCCTAGCGAGCTCCCGAGCAACCACCGTCTTGCCGCCACCGTCCCTTCCACGGAAGAGCAGCCAGGTTGTCGTCGACGAGGACGAGCTAGAAGATTTGTCCCCCGTCCTCCTCCTCGTCACACCAGATCGGCACCGGAGAACCGTGCTACATATGCCGGGAATGATGTTCCCATGCCCCGGAACGCTCCGCTCGAGCTCGTCGCACAGGATCTTGAAATTTTGGGCGGTGAGCTCCGTGAACTTCGGCCGGCCGCAGGTAGCCTGCATGTGTTACGGCTCACGGCCGGGCAATCAGATCATGACTTCATGAGTGAGATGCTGTAGACACATGTATATATCTGGATGTGTTATACTCCCTCCGTTCCTAAATACTTGTCTTTCTAGGCATTTTAACAAGTGACTACTTACGGAGTAAAATGAGTGAATCTACACTCTAAAATATGTCTACATACTCCCTCCGTCCGGAAATACTTGTCGGAGAAATGGATAAAAATGGATGTATCTAAAACTAAAATACGTCTAGATGCATTCATTTCTCCGACAAGTATTTTTGGACGGAGGGAGTACATCCGTATGTGTTAGTCATTTGAAATGTCTAGAAAGACAAATATTTAGGAACGGAGGGAGTACGTACGTCTGCATGAGGACTGATGCCGCAGTATGTTGTATCTGTGTAGCGGCGGAGCCACTGTGGAAGACTCGCCGTCTTCGGGACTACCTCAGTGCCGCCAAAAAGGGCCGGCCACCTTGCTCCTGATTTTGCTTTGTTAGCTTGACAGTCACTGCAAGAGAACAGGGAAAATAAGTGTGCATGTCTAGATAGTACTTCCCCCTCCCTAAATATTTGTTTTTTAGTGGTTTCAAATGAACTACCACATACGGATGTATATAGACATATTTTAAAGTGTAAATTCATTCATTTTGCTCCGTATGCAGCCACTTGCTGAAATCTCTAGAGCAGACAAATATTTCGGAATGGAGAAGTACAAATTTACTCCAAGCAAATTTCCTGGGAATATTAAATTAGTGAAGCTGCATGCCAGCTCTGACATTAGTCAAATGGGTAGCTGCTTCTTGTGTTCACCGTATCCTATTCAACGCCAATAGCAACGGATTGTGGCCCAAACGAATTTATTTTATTTTCCGTATCCTCTTTACTAATTGTTATGTTTTATAATGTATTTATTTTTCCCATTATATTTAATGTTTTTACATCACATTTAATATGAGGAAAATATTTTAATTTCTTATAAAGTATATGTCTAGATATGTACACTCAATTCTATTGAAATACATGGTTTTTTAAAATACATGAATACCTATGTTTTGGTATTCATGAGTTTTTTTAAACATGAGATTAATATTCCATTTCAAATATACAAACAATTATATTGACATATATGATTTTTTAATTTTTCGCAATATAGAATTAGCCCATTTATGTAAACTAGTTTCATATTATATAAAAAATAGGTTAACTATGATTCATAATTTATAAATACATAAAATATTAAAAAATGAACTTATTGGGTTGGCCAATATTGGAGCCTTTAGTTGTTTGGGCGATATCGTTTCAGTTTGAGATACATTACTTTAGAGGTTGTGGAGCCTAGGAGGGCTCTAGCCCCTGTTTGGCACAAATTCAGCCCAAAGAAAACAAGGAATAAATAAGTCATATTTTTGTATATAAATGTTAATACCAGTAATCCCGTCCATCCAAGTTAACCCATGATACCCCCTCCTTGGCTTAAGCCTCGGTCCACCACTAACTTCATACAAAGTGTACGTAATAGAACGATATCCAACTTTGAATATAAATATATAAGAATACATTTAGAATGGCAAAGAACTAATCATATCATTGGATCTATCATAAAAGAGATATTCTCATATAACAATTCATATTTTTTACTAATTAATAGTTAAAGATACATCTCGAAGATAATGTCAAATGGCAAAAAGAACATCTATTTACGGATGAGTGAGTACTTATTTTTTTACATCGGAAATAAAAACATTAATAATATTGTAAACTGGCGCAAAGTAACTACGAGAAAGCTAAGAAAAGGTAAAGCCATAGGAGAGTTCTTCGTTGACGTTGGCTACACAAATAGTGTTGTCATCTTGGAACCGCTGCTAAACTAGAGGAAGGACGGAGAGATTAGTAAGCATGGTGGCTCTAAATATGCACTAGTTGACATCTGACAAAGTTTACTGAAGAGCATGTCAAAATATGGTCACGGGAGAGGGGGACTTGGGTTGACTACGATCAAGTGCCACTAGTCCGGATGGTTTGACAAAGAGTTTTCACTCACGTAGGTGAACTGCAAGGAAGGAGCGGCGGCAACTTCAACAAAGGTAATGAAACATACCTCGTGGGAGGAGGGAGCGGGCGTTAGGGTATTCGGTACTTCAGTACCGAGAAGCCTTTATCCAGTGGGTTGGTTCCCAAACATGACAAACCATAAGTCATCATCGGCGATACCGATGCAGACGTGATGCCAAGATCAAGAAGATGACTAAGAGGAAAAAAGAGAAATGGAGATTTTTGGAAAATAAACGACAGTTGTGTGAACAACATGATCTATATAATCTAGGAAGTGACATTCGGCGCCATTATGGTGTCCAAAGCAACGAAACATCAAGCCCTAGTTAAGAAGAGAGGAAGCTAAAAATCCACTTGCACACGAAAAAACGAGTCAAACAGATAAACGCACACGTCACATTCTGTAACTAGCAAACTACCTTCCGTCTGGGACGTCGGCGACGACTGGCAGGTAAAGCTCCGGGACGGTCTGGAGAGATGGTTGTCCTCCGGCCCTAATCTTCTGGGAAACCTGGTCAGGAAAACTGGGGACGTCCAAAGAAAGGACAGTGTCCCTGACCTGGGAGCTGGAGAAGCCGGCCGCGCGCATAACGCGGTCGACGCTGGGGTCGTCGAGGATGGAGACGACGAGCTGCTTGAGCTCGACCTTGTCGCCGCCCACGGCGCCCCTGCGACATTGCGCCTGCGCCCGCTTCAGCGCGGCCACGAATGCGTTCGACGGCGCCGGGTCGATGTGGTCGCCCCATAGGCGGCTCGCGGCGGGTGCTCGCCTTGCCACGGCGAGGCCGTCGAGCGCGAGGCCTAGGTAGAGGTCCAGCGCGTTGTGCTGCAGCAGGTGGGACTGGGATCTTACACAGGCGGCGCGGAGGGTGCATGCCTTGGACGCCGAAAGCATGGCCCTGGCGATGTGGAGTGGTGTCACCTGCGCGTGACCCCTCACGCTCGCCAAGCTCACCGCTTGCCGCACCACGCCGGCCGCCTCCTCCCCCAGCTCTTGCCCGCCGGAGATCCGCATACTCGACCGTGCCAACCTAGCTACCACGTAGTCGTTGAGTGTAGTAGACGTACGTAGGCGTTTAAGTTTCTTGTTTCAGGGAGACGCGACGCAGAGATTTATGCGCGTGCATGCAGGCCGGCGCACGGCGGGCGGCATGCATGCAGATGCAGGAGTAATTGGCTCCCTGCACGCAGACGCAGTTACGCAGGTAAGGTCAGATCGCAGGATGTGATGGTTTAGCCGGAATCTACGTAGTACAGTACGTAGATCTCGAGGACCACAACTTTGTCAGTTAATCTTCTTCAACAAATCGAGTTAGCAGTTTCAAAAAAAAAAAATCGAGTTAGCGAGGGCATGGTGCTGCACTGCTGCCGATCGAGTTGTACTCCTAACGTTTAGTGTTGCTATATATGGTTAGTGCCTGACTGCCTGTCCGCCTGCGTATGGAAATTAAGGAGGCCACAGGAAGGACGACTTGCTCGACCAATATCAGCGGACAAGGCGATGGCGCCGGTAGGGCCGGGCCATGTACATAATAAATAATGAAATATATGTGGGTCCTATTCCCTATTCATGTGGTCATCAGTATTCAGAAGGACAAGAGGGAGTGATTAACTGATTATTGCCGGACATCCTAGGAAGGACAGGAGCTACTGAGAGTATATACTCGTAGAACGAAACACGGCAAAAAACACATATTTGACCTAAAGACAAAAATAATTCACAATCTGAACTCCTTTCAAAAAAATTGCACCGAGCTGACCGTTTCGAGTGGCGCCCGACAGATAGGCGCCACACTATCTTATCTTGCGCACTGGGCTTAGCGCCACACGCCGGTCCAGCATGGCAGCCCGGGCCCCACTCCTGGTTGTGCAGCGCCTAGCTGAAAGGAGTTGCACAATGTAGTGCAGCGCCTAACCGAAAGGAGTTGCACTACCTTATATTAAAACTATTGTAACTTTTAATCCGTGCATCCGATGAAAAAGTGCCTTATATGAAAGTTGTATATTTTTCCGTGTTCTACGCAATGGTGGCATTTTCATCTATGTTAGGATCAATTTGCTTGATGAAAATCTTGTTGCAAAAGTGCATCATAATATAACTGGCAGAATCTGTTAAAATTTACAAACTTGGCATGATGATAGCCATTCACCTATAGCTCTGATACGTTTTCAGCCTACATGAGTTTTGCAGTGCATAATGTGTACTTTCACGCCATGCCTATGCTTGCCATGTTAATCATCCTTAACATGATCATTTCTTGGATCTAAGTGACTAACATGATATAAGTGAACTTCTCTTACAGAAAGTTACAGTTTGTAAGATCCATAGTAATTAATCCTGACATCATATGAATATGATCTAACTATGAAAGTTGGAAAATTTTATGTCTACCTTAAGTCTATGTCATTTTCATACCCACTAAATATTCGCATCACTATATTTTGAGATACTAAAGTAACTAAGGCAATGTTCTGCCAGATTGGCACGTTAATTCCACCAAGTCACTGGATGTCACCAAGCCATGACTGTGCTGATAAAATGCAAAGTTCTGCCACTTGGGTTCAACTTGTCAACCGCCTTTTGTGCGGCCGCCCACTTCTGACAAATCTTTGTTGATTGTCGACGGAGCAAAGATATCGGTCGGAGCGGTCAATTCTACTCTTGTTGTGTAGATCAAAGTACTCCTTCATCCGGTTCCAATAAGCATCTCTACTTTGATCACCTCCAATGGATGGATCCTTCGACCCTTGCAACCAAGTATTGCATAGTAAGGCGTCTTCTTCGTTGGTGTAGTTGCCTCCTCTTCCTTTTGGTGCGTCGACAATGCCCTCACCATCCTTGTCCACCTCGAACTCATGGTCATCGAAATGCATGTCGTTGATTTGAGACCAATGCGAATTGTTGGAGCCAACACCCATAGTTGACATATATGCCTCATCGTTGAAGCTACAAAATATATACAATGAAGCAAATAAGCAATCTATACGTGTGCATTCAAAAAATCACAACAACAACAAGTTGGCGAAATTTTATTACTTTGGGGCATTTCCTCGAACACCTTGTGCGCGTCGGCCACCGGCTCAACAAGTGAGCTCATCGGCGCTTCGGTAGCTGCCGCACCCGTCACACACCCTGCAAGCTTCTTCCTCGACGGCTTCGAAGAGCCGGAGCCGTCCGCCACCTTGTTCTTCTTCGCGGATGCCTTGCACTTCTTCGGTCGCGCCGCATTTGGGAGCTTTGAGAGGGGGGCACGTGGCTTCACGGCGGGTTAGATCATATTCATATGATGTTAGGATTAATTACTATGGATCTTACAGAATGTAACTTTCTGTAATAGAAGTTCACTTATATCATGTTAGTCACTTAGATCCAAGAAATGAACATGTTAAGGATGATTAACATGGCAAGCATAGGCATGGCATCAAAGTACACATTATGCAGTGCAAAACTCATGTAGGTTGAAAACGCGTAAGAGTTGTAGGTGAATGGCTATCATCATGCCAAGTTTGTAAATTTTAACAGATTCTGTCAGTTATATTATGATGCACTTTTGCAACAGGGCTTTCATCAAACAAATTGATCCTAACATAGATGAAAATGCGACCATTGCGTAGAACACGGAAAAATGTACAACTTTCATATAAGGCACGTTTTCATCGGATGCATGGATTAAAAGTTACAACAGTTTTAATATAAGATAGTGCAACTCCTTTCGGTTAGACGCTGCACTACACTGTGCAACTCCTTTCAGCTAGGCGCTGCACAACTAGGAGTGGGGCCCGGGCTGCCACGCTGGACCGGCGTGTGGCGCCTAAGCTCCAGGCGCTGCACAGTATAGTGTGGCGCCTATCTGTCGGGCGCCACGCGAAACGGTCAGCTCGGTGAAATTTTTTCAAAAAGAGTTCAGATTGTGAATTCTTTTGGTCCTCGGGTCAAATATGTGTTTTTTGCCACTAAACACCGCGATAGGGCTCTGTTGCTAGCAGGCTGAAGTTATCCCTATAGCCTGGGAGTCTAGACTATTTCGAATTTTATATTTTAGGAAAAAGACTGGTGTTTCGTGTCAGTATCCCAAAGCTCCTTTTCTTATTAATTCCAGCCACTTCAGTGTGTCCCAATTCCCAAAGATCCTTTCCCATATTAACTCCAGCTATACAGCTTTTGTATGATGCCCTTTCAATGTGGATTCACGAACAACATCTCGCCTCCACACAAACAGCTTATGTTGGTCATATAGTGGGGAATAACTTAAACTAGTGTCATGCATATGACACTAGTCTAAGTTACTATCTTCATAGTGCAAAGTAACATAGTAGTAGTGTCATAGAGGGCTTAATTAATTAGCTTTTAGACTCATCTTGTCTTGAAAAGCGCTATGTTACAGTAACATATTATGTTACCACTTCTCATTAACTACATGCCACATAAGCAAAAAAAATTTGAAGTGCACTTTGTTACTTGCTAAGTTACTCCCACTATGACTAGCCTTATATGGGGAGTAACTTAGGGCATCTCTAACTGTGGTAACCGGCAACATCTGTTTGCGGGCAGGGGACTAGTCCGCGGGCATGAATACGAAAGGTCGTGATTTAACCGTAGTCGCATACATTTCAATCCGGATTTAACAAACCGGAAGAAATTCATGCAAACCGGCCGATAATTATCAAAGTTTGGATAGAAAACATCACAAATCATCCATACATAGCATGCAAATAAGTCTAGTACAACAATAGTTCAAATTCAACGAGAGTGACCGAATGTTCAATAAGTTTTCATGAACGGATCATGTCGTCCCATACATACTGCCCCTTCAACTTCATCCAACAATGTGTGCGCGTAAATGGCCATCACTCTATCCCGTGGTACACCATGGCAGCGCGTGTGGGCTACATATAATGCGTAGACCAATATTAAGTGGATGAATCAATCAACAAGTTGAGTAAGAGGAAGCAAAACAACGATCTCGTCCTCTGCCGCGTCCAATGGACAACTTGCTTCAAGCTGACGAACCACATCGCAAAATTAATGACTCTGATCTGGGTAGCATGCCAGCAATACGACAACGACCTCAAGTTGCGTGGTTGAATGATGTACATGTCGTATGGTGCAATGTGCTTTCGTGCGTGAAAATTTTCATACACTTGCTTCCAGAAGTCTGACCCTCTGCTCCCGCCTACGAAATCCGCGGATACGGCCAGCCACGCATCGCACAACAACTCATCCTCCATGGTCAAGTAGCCCACCATTATTCGTACTCTAAAAAACGACATACAATTGAAAATAAGCTCAATAGCAATTGATCGAACACATGCCGAGCGTGGTGTCCGCCATGGAGGTCGTCGACAGGGGGCAGATTGTACCTGGGTAAAAACGGCTCCAGGGTGGACAACTCCATCGTAAAGGCGAGCGGGCACGTTGAGGCTGGTTGTGGACGTCCAGCAATGCCTCTGTGGCGGCTGCAGACGTACAGCGGCAACATCGGAGGTGGAGGGTGCGGATGCAAAGCAAGGGGGGGGGGGGAAGGGACGGAGTGGAAGGAAAAGGGACGGGGAGGGGGGATTTGGTGGGCAGGTGGTGTCGGAGTCCTATGTTTCGGGTGTCCGGGCTCCCGCAAACCTCCCCCCACTTTGTCTCCAATTTGCAGGAAGAAAACGCGTCCGGACCGCCCCGCGGACCGATGTAGGTCCGTGTTGGATGGCTTCCGCGGTCCGGACAGCGCGACTCAAAACGGATGTGGGCGGTTTGCGTGTCCGCCTTAGAAATGCCCTTAATACCTTCATAGTGTAATGTAATATAGAAGTAGTATCATAGATAATTGCATTTATTATATTGTAGACTCGTGTTGTTTTGAGTTGCATTATGTTACGGCTACATATTATGTTACTAGGTAATTGTTCGTGTATTGCAACGGGGCATAAATATTATAGTAGTGATTCAACAAAACCATGTTAAAAGAAAATAACTCTAGGATCCTTCCGCACATCAGACAGCATTAACTTTTTTACCTTCCAGTTACTAGTTTTTCTTCCTCCATCCTCTATATCCAACTCCCAATACAAGCTCGACACCGTTGTCAATAGTACATCTGACTTTAACTTTGTTTTGCTGGTTGCACATTTTTATAGTACCCGTGCATGTGCACTTCTTATATACAACATGGTACTCCCTCCGTCTAGGTGTGTAAGTCATCTTACGGAAACCAAATATTCCCAAAATACTTAGGCACGGTACATTAACTCTCATCTCGTTTCTTGTTTCATGACATATCAACCAATAAGAGATGTGAGCCATGAATGCTTTAAATGACTTGAGACAACAAACACGACATGCAGTGGTCAGTTCATTGCATGCAATGTTATTAATTAGCCAAAAATCATTAAGTTCTCTCGTTTTCTACTCCACCTTGGTCGCAGTGCGCAGTCTAAGATGACTTACACACCTAGACGGAGGGAGTAACAATAAACTGTCAAACAACACTTAAAAATGCACCAACATTTATGTTTTTGGGATACATGAACTCGGTCATACGGAGGTTGACCCACAATTAATTATATCATTGGTGGTATATAATTTCCATGATAAATCATATGGCATATTTTACATCAACATAATTTTGTAAAGTACTTTTCTTTTCTTTCACCCACTGCAAATAAAAAACAACAGAATCGGCTGCGTATACAGGACTGCCATCCGTTTCAATCCAATAAAAAAAATCTCTACTGCCTAAAAAGTTGATCTACATTCAAGGCATCCAAGTAAACTGGATCTACATTAGCAAATAAAAATTTGCACTTCGAACAGAACTCCAACACCTAGTTTTGCAGCTTTTGCTATTTGTGAGAACTAAATCTGGCCAAACAATTCATCCATGAGTTAAAGTGAGATTACTGAATAATGAAGCAGTGCCTGTGATGCATGTCTAATTGATTACTCATGTCATGTTAAGCATCTTATCAAGAACTAATAATCTCTGTTTTCCTTCACCAATTAAAAACCTAATGTTTTTCTTACCATCAAGCTATTTCTTCAATCTGAACCCTTGTTGTCTGGCTCAACTCACCTGGACAAAGAACGACAAAAGTTTCACCAGTGCATTCTCTTCATTTCAATTCTCAAGAAAAGTAGGGTAAGCAGGAGAGGGTATGATTATGGATCAACCTTCTTCCATATCCCCTTACCGAGGTGGAATTCGTGTTGGCACCACTGCCTCATATCATAAACGGCTACCTGCAGGCAGCCAAAATGGGGTAGGTTTATACATCTAGGTCGTGGTATATATAAGGATTAAGGAATACTCCCTCCGTCCGGAAATACTCGTCGAAGGAATGGATATATCCAGATGTATTTTTGTTCTAAATACATTCATTTTATGCATTTCTTCGACAAGTATTTCCAGACGGAGGGAGTACTTGATTGAGATTGACATGGCATGTGCACTGTCGCATGGACCAGACCGATGGACAGGATGATCACAAGTGTAGTCCAGATGACATGTATGTGTGCCTGCACCACGCTTGTTATAAGCACGAGCCCTTCTTGTCTAATGATCTTGGCCTATCTCCGTTTCAAAAAAAAAAACTCCATAGGACCTGCGTAGAGGAGGTGGTTGTAGTACGAGACGAAACTTTGAAGAGCATCATCGGTGAGGGAAGTTGGAGGAGCGACGCCGTCGTGACGAGGGAGGAGCGCGGGTCGAGGATTAAGGCAGGACGGAGGAGTGGACATGGAGGACCCTTGTCGGATTCAGGGCTCCGCAGACTCAAGAAAGGTTTGAACTCTGGGGCATGTGCGAAGAACTCATCCTTTGCAGCCAGCCAACTCGCTGCTCTCACGGCCTAGTTCGATGAACAGGAAAGGGAATGGACACAACAGTTTACCCAGGTTTGGGCCACCTTGCGGTGTAAAACCATACTCCTCCTTTGTGGTGGATTAGCCTCGCGGGGGGCTGCGAATGAACTATTACAAGGAAGAGCAGCCTCAAGGGGTCTGCTCTCGGGGTGGAAATTGTTGGGGAATGCAGTAATTTCAAAAAAATTCCTACGATCATGCAAGATCTATCTAGGAGATGCATAGCAACGAGAGGGGGAGTGTATCTTCATACCCTTGAAGATCGCAAAGCGGAAGCGTTTATCAACGCGGTTATGTAGTCGTACACCTTCACGATCCGTCCCAATCAAGTACCGAATGTACGGCACCTCCGCGTTCAGCACACGTTCAGCTCGATGACGTCCTCGCCTTATTGATCCAGCAAGACGGGCGAAGTAGTAGATGAGTTCCGGCAGCACGACAGCGTGGTGACGGTGTTGGTGAAGAACAATCTCCGCAGGGCTTCGCCTAAGCACTACGGGAACTATGACGGAGGACAAACTAGAGGGGACGGGGTTGCCGGCACATGGCTTGGTGTTTCTTGATGTGTCTTTGGTGCTAGCCCTGCCCCTCTATTTATATGTTGAGCCTTGGGGTCTAAACTTGGAGTAAAAGCCTCCACAAAGTCGGTTTCACACGAAAGGCAAGAGTCCTTCTCGGACTCGGGGCGACGCCAGGGTTTCGGGTTCGATTCAGACGCCAGGTCGACGCTAGGGACCTGGCGTCGCCCTCGGACTCATAAAACTTCCTTTTGCACTTTCCAAAAACCTTGTGGGCTTTCCCTTTTGGCCCAAATAAAGTGTTCTCGTACCCAAACATTTCAGGAAACATCCGGAACCCCATCCGGTGACTTCCGGAACCCTTCCGGAGACCAAACACTATTATCCCATATATGAATCTTTATCTTCGGACCATTCTGGAGTTCCTCGTCATGTACGTGATCACATCCGTGACTCCGAACAACATTCGGTCACCAACATACATAACTCATATAATACTCTATCGTCAACGAACGTTGAGCGTGTGGACCCTACGGGTTCAAGAACTATGTAGACATGACCGAGACACCTCTCTGGTCAATAACCAATAGCGGAACCTAGATGCCCATATTGGATCCTACATATTCTACGAAGATCTTTATCGGCCGAACCGCATAACAACATACGTTGTTCCCTTTGTCATTGGGATGTTACTTGCCCGAGATTCGATCGTCGGTATATCATCATACCTAGTTCAATCTCATTACCGGCAAGTCTCTTTACTCGTTCCGTAATACTTCATCCCGCAACTAACTCATTAGTCACAATGCTTGCAAGGCTTATAGTGATGAGTATTACCGAGAGGGCCCAAAGATACCTCTCCCAAACACAGAGTGACAAATCCTAATGTCGATCTATGCCAACCCAACAAACACCTTCAGAGACACCGGTAGAGCACCTTTACAATCACCCTTTTACGTTGTGACGTTTGGTAGCACACAAAGTGTTCCTCTGGTATCCGGGAGTTGCATAATCTCATAGTCTGAGGAACATGTATAAGTCGTGAAGAAAGCAGTAGCAATGAAACTGAAACAATCATAATGCTAAGCTAACGGATGGTTCATGTCCATCACATCATTCTCCTAATGATGTGAGCCCGTTCATCAAATGACAACACATGTCTATGGTTAGGAAACATAACCATCTTTGATTAATGAGCTAGTCAAGTAGAGGCATACTTGTCGGTGGGAAACGACACCTATGGGATCACAAGAATCCCTACTACGGTTGAAGGGCGCGGGGTTGTGAGAAGAGCAGGATTAGCAATTGGCATGAGGATTGTCCAGGTTCAGGCCACGAGGATGCGTAAAATCCTAGTCCTGCTTGGTGGATGTATTGAGTGTTCTGGAACTCTCGAACTAGCTACGGGTGCTGTGTGGTTTGAAAGAGCCGAATCCCCTTCCTGTATGCCTTGGGCCTCCTTTTATAGGCAAAAGGGGCTGCCACAGTGGCACACAGGAGGTGGAAAGAGCATACAGTATTGCGAGCTTATCGCACGTATTACAGGACAAGATGCAATTAATGCGTGGCTTAGGTGTCCCTTCACTTTATTGGGGACGGGAGCGAGGCCCGTCCCGTCCGTCGCCGCTCCTCCTCGCTTCGACACGCGCCCTGGCCAGCGATGCATGCGGTGCCATGTAGACAGGCAAGCAGCTGAGGTGGAGCGGTGGTGGAGCCTCCACGATGATCTGCATGCCGCCACGCAGGTGTGTGCTGAGTTGTCCTGGAAGCTGCATGTTGCCACGCAGGTGCCTGCCCGACTGGTTGGGCTAGCAGCTGCATGCGAACGGCGGCCGGGATATGGCTGGTGTCGGTGTCAAAACCGGCGGATCTCGGGTAGGGGGTCCCGAACTGTGCGTCTAGGCGGATGGTAACAAGAGACGAGGGATAAAATGTTTTTATCCAGGTTCGGGCCCTCTCGATGGAGGTAAAACCCTACGTCCTGCTTGATTAATATTGATGATATGGGTAGTACAAGAGTAGATCTACCACGAGATCAAGGAGGCTAAACCCTAGAAGCTAGCCTATGGTATGATTGTTGAGATGTATGTTCGTCCTATGGACTAAGGCCCTCCGGTTTATATAGACACCGGAGAGGCTAGGGTTACACAGAGTCGGTTACAATGGTAGGAGATCTACATATCCGTATTGCCAAGCTTGCCTTCCACGCCAAGGAAAGTACCTTCCGGACACGAGTCGGAGTCTTCAATCTTCTATCTTCGTAGTCTGGGAGTCCGGCGGATATTGATAGTCCGGCTGTTCGGACACCCCCTAGTCCAGGACTCCCTCAGTAGCCCCCGAACCAGGCTTCAATGACGATAAGTCCAGCGTGCTTGTAGTCTTCGGCGTTGCAAGGCGGGTTCTCTCTTCAAATCCCATGTACCTGCCGAATAGTGTCCGGCTTCATCTTGAATACTGTGCTCCTTGGCTTCTACGCCAAATTATGGCCTTCTTCCATGCGTCGAACGAATGCGAAAAGCCAGGGCGTCTTTTACATTTCACCCCCTAATTGTGCGGGTCGTCCGCCTATAAAAGGGGCAGGGATCCAGATCCAAACCGCACCGTCTTCCTCCCGCGTATACTCCATCGAAGCGCCTCTGACTTCGACATCCATTCCACCATGGATCGTCAACGCGGCTCTTCCTCACGCGCTCCTAGCCCATCGCCAGGGGATTGGAGGAGGTGCTCTATTTCACACAATGAGCTAGTGAAGCTCCAAACGGAGGGATTTCTTCCTCCGGCCTTCATGGTTCCAGTCCGAGCCGGACTGGTTACTTATCGAGGTGGGCGGCAGGCGGAGGACACCCCAAGCCCCAACAAGGGGGAGCGAGTGTGTTTCGTCCCCTATCGATAAGGGGCTCGGATTTCCAATACATCCGCTCCTCCGCGGGCTCTCAAGTTCTACGGACTCCAGCTCCACCACCTCACGCCCGCCTCATGCTGCATATCGCGGGCTACGTAGCTCTTTGCGAGCTATTCCCGGGCATCGAGCCCCATTTCGCATTGTGGAAGAGGCTGTTCGCCTCGCACTCGCTCTCACCAGGGTCCATATATCAAGTGGGCGGCGCCAAATATGGCGATCGCCGGGACCGGATACCTATCCGCACCCCCAAGAGGGCGTCCAAGACCGGCCCTCGGGTGGTTTTATATAGTAGACGCCCGTTGCTCGACCCTGTCCGGATTGGCCTCCGGAGTTTGATGTCTGCTCCTTGAAGAAACGCCTCACCGGCGCCATGAGCCCCGCTTGGAGGAAGACAAGAGCGCCCATTACTTGATGGGCCGGATAAGATTAATGGTTCATTCCGGCTTGACCATGATTGGAGTCATGGCAACGCAGCATCAAGCGGGGGTGCAGCCGCTGCAATACAGAGGCCACCCCATGTGGGATTTCAACGGGAGGACGATGCTACCGCACGGCCAAGAAGGGCCGGGTTCGACCGAGGATCCGTGAAGATTCTGTCCGGTCTGTACAAGGGGGAGAAGGAGGACTTCCTTCGTCCGAACCCTTTGGATGGGTTTTCCACGATCAACCCTAGAGGATGGGTAAGCGAACACCTCGAAGGGTTCTACCCGTGCTTTCGAAGTTTAAGCTTCTTACATTATGTCTTCGGCGCAGGGTCTACGCCGGACTGTGGAGGACATGGTGAGTCCTGCTCCACAACCCGAGGATCCGGAAGGATCCCTGGGTCCGGCCTCCGAAGAGGATCCGGACATTGGGGTGGAGCTGATTGACGGGGTGTATCACCAGCTCAGCATTGACAATGCTTTGGTCGCCATTACGGTGGACTACCCCGGGCTAAGTTCGGCATCCCAGGTGACCACGACCGAAGTCCGGACACCGTTATCCTATCCTTGCCTGTTTCTGACCTTCGTGAACGATGGTATTTTGCAGGAAGCGCCATTACGGCAGGAAGCCGAGCCTGCGGCGGCCGACCTACAGAGGTCAGTCTGAACTAGCAGGAGGAAAAGGAGCGCCGTGCGGGAAGAAACGTCACCGCAGAGGTATATCTCGTGTTTGATCTTTTGGAGCAACGCTCCGGGGAAACATCTAAGTGCTCATGATTTTTATAGGAGAAAAAGCGCTCGCCGGACTGCGAGCGCAGGAATTGCCGACCCAACCAACACCAGCCAGGCTCCAGCGCCCGGACTGGAGGGGGAGGCAAGCGCAAGACGCGAACCGGATCCTGCTCCAATGGAGGATACCGACAGGCTGTCTGCCACCAAGTCAGAGGTGGAGAGCGCTATGAATCATAGACGCTGCCGGACAGTTTTTCAAGAAGCGTGCTTTTCCCTTGAGGCACTGGATGCCTTTAACGCAGGGGACGCGCATCTCCGGGCTGCTCAAAATGGTTTTACCAGAGCCACGGAGCAGTATGTTAAAGACATACGGGTAAGGGAATTTTAATGGTTGTATACACCAGTAGCCCCCGAGACTTAAATTAGTTATGTTAACTGATTTAAGGATCCTTTGAAATTTCAGGCTCTGAACGAGAAGAATGCCCAATGTCTCGGAGCTGCAAGATTGCAAGGCCCAACTTGAGGCTGCACTTGCTGCCGCAGGAGGAGACGGAAAGACCCCCTGGTAACACATTTGTATAAATTAATATAAGCGCTATGCGGCATGCGCGAGTCTAATAATGACATTACAGTGCCGCCAACAAGATCCGGACAGTAAGACTCATCGCCACTAAAGGTCGGCGAGAATGTGCTGAACAGGGTTCAGCAGGAAAGGAACAAGCTCCAGGATGCCAACGCCAAGCTCGGAGAAGAGCTGAAAGGCGCACAGGCCGAGCTGTCCGTCTCCGTCAAGGAGAATCAACGGCTTCGTCGCGGCATATATAGTAAGTGCTTGAGCGAACTCTTTAAGGAAGAGGAGTTCGGCGAGGAAGCAATTTTGACATGATGTGTCTTGTAGGTATACTCATGGGTCGTCCCACAGAGGAGATGCCCGTATCAATGGGTGATCAACTTCCCGAACTGTTGCAGCTGCTCGAACGAGTTCGGCAGTCAATGAGTGGCACCGTACAGGCTTTATGGCCATCCCTCGCCCTGCCCGAGGGCCTCGGGGAGCTTGCAGAGAAGCTGCAGGGAGTACGGCAGCGCTTCTGTTTGTGGAAGATTTCGGCTTGCCGTCAAGGTGCCAGGGAGGCTTGGGCCATGGTGAAGACGCGGTACAAGAAGGCAGATCCCAACCATATGGCCGAAGTTGGACCGGTGGGGCCCGACGGGAAGGAGATCCCTGTGAGTTTAGTGTACAGCCAGGTGGAACTGGCTGCTAAGTTTTCCCAACGGGACTGTAAACTAGACAGCCTGTTAAACGGGATTGAGGAGGAATACAATCAATAGATTTGACAATGTATGCTATCCTTGAAATTGACATGTGAAATGCCTTCTAGCCGGATTGTAGATCGTTTGTCTTTGCCGACCTTTTCGCTTCGACCTCGGGACCCTAGAGTCCGGAGTGTGTCCGAATACCTATTTGGTTAAGAAACAACCGTGGTATGCATGGAGACCAGGCGTAGGGGTCATTAGTGCTTTATCAGACAAGTGCCCAACTAGTTATGATATATTACATGGTTAGTAAGAAACATCTTCCAGGGAGAATAGTTCCGTTAAGGGTTCCTTTCGCTGGGGAGGCATGCCCTAAAGTGCATTGCCGGACTGCCAAGAAAGCAGGAAAACATCTGGGGGCAGATGGAAAAATAGGTAAGAAGTCATCTTTTAAATCACCGACCGAATATTCCCTTAAGAACGCTAGCTTTCGGCTTCACCCAGTCTGAGGTACACATCCGGCGACCCGGCAAGAATAATCGCAGAGGTGCTCCTTTACCTCCTAGCCGAACAATCGGGAACGAGGGGTAAGCACAGAGCCAGCAACCCAGCTTGGCCAAAACTTAAGTCATATCGATGCATATAATGGCGAGTAAAAGGTACATGTGGAAGCTTGACACATGTGTTGGGTATAAAACTCAGATAATTGAGCTTCGTGAAAGAAGCCCCGGAATAACGAAAAGGATGGCACATCGTGTGTATGCAAAGAATGCGAAATTAGGCCCCAAGGGCTTTTAAGTTAAAAGGATAAAAGAGAAATGAAGACAGCCAAATATAAAAGGTTGGACGGGGAAGGGACGAACTCTTAGTCCGACGCTAGGCATAGAATCGCCGAGTCGGGCTGCGCTCCATGGGTTCGCTTGAGTCGGTTGTCCGACGCATTTCGTAGATGGTATGCTCCGCCGGTCAGTACTTGATCAATAATGAAGGGGCCTTCCCATCTGGGCTTGAGCTTGTCCTTTTTCTTGTCCGGCAGGCGTAGAACTAGTTCGCCAACATTGTAAGTCTTAGCCCGTACTTCTCTGCTTGGTATCTTTGGGCCTGTTGCTGATAGAATGCGGAACGAGCCTTCGTGACATCACGTTCTTCCTCCAATGTGTCCAAGCTGTCCTGCCGATCCAACTCGGCTTCTCTTTCCTCATACATGCGCACTCGAGGTGAGTCATGAATAATGTCGCAGGGCAAGATTGCCTCTGCGCCGTATACCATAAAAAATGGTGTGAATCCGGTAGTACGGTTAGGCGTTGTCCACAGCCCCCAGAGTACGGAGTCGAGCTCCTCGACCCATTGGGTGTCTGATTTAGTGAGTGACCTCACTAGTCCGGGTTTAATGCCGCCATTATTAGACCGCTTGCTCTTTCCACTTGACCGCTGGTTTGAGGGTGATAGATCGACGCATAGTCGAGCTTAATGCCCATATTTTTGCACCATGACTTGACCTCATCGGCTGTGAAGTTCGTGCGTTGTCGGTGATGATGCTGTGGGGACTCAGACGGTGTACCATCTCGATATAAAGTCTATCACTGGTCCGGACTCTGCCGTTTTGACCGGTTTGGCCTCTATCCATTTGGTGAACTTATCCACCATGACCAATAGGTACTTTTTCTTGTGGGTTCCCCTTTAAGGGTCCAACCATGTCAAGCCCCTGCACCGCGAACGCCGGTAATGGGTATGGTTTTGAGGGCGTGGGTGGCATATGGCTCGATTAGCAAAGAGTCGACAACCAACGATCGCCGACCAAGTCTGTGCATCCGCCTCGAGCCGTCGGCCAATAAAATCTGACGGAATGCCTTTCCTACCAGGGCCCGGGCTGCTGCGTGGTGTCCGCCAAGTCCGGCATGGATTTCAGCCAGGAGGTTTCGCTCTTCTTCTTCGGAGATACACCTTTGAAGGACTCCGGTAGTACTTTTCTTGTAAAGTTCTCCCTCATGGACCTTGTAGGCCTTCGATCGCTGGACTATGCAGCGGGCCTCATTTTGGTCTTTAGGAAGTTCCTGCCTAAGTAAGTAGGCTAGGAAAGGTTCTATCCACGCGGCGATTACTGCCATTATAACGTGGGCGGAGGGTGTTATGTCATCCGCTGAATCACCAGTTGGTGCGGTTTTCTCCGGTTTGTCGCTACCGGGCTCCTCTTCCCATAGTACGGATGGCTTGAAGAGCCGTTCTAGGAAGATATTTGGAGGGACAGTATCACGTTTCGCATCGATGCGTGCCGGGACGTCAGCCGCTTGGTTATTATCTCGTGCTATATGATGGAATTCGAGTCCTTCAAACCGAGCTGACATTTTCAGGACAGCATTGTGATATGCTGCCATTTTCGGATCCTTGGCGTCAAAGTCTCCATTTATTTGGGATATTGCAAGGTTTGAATCCCCGTGCACCTCTAGGCGTTGAATGCCCATGGAGACTGCCATCCGGAGACCATGTAATAGGGCCTCGTATTCGGCTGCATTGTTGGAGTCCGTGTACATTATTTGAAGTACATACTAGATCAGATCTCCGGTGGGGACGCCGACGACGCCAAACCCATCCGCAAACATTTTAGAACCGTCGAAGTGCATAGTCCAATTGGAGTATGCGCCATACTCTTTAGGTAGTTCGGCTTCAGTCCATTCGGCGACGAAGTCAGCCAAAACTTGTGACTTTATGGCTCGTCGAGGCTTGTAAGTTATGTCGAATAGCAAGAGCTCAATGGCCCATTTTGCAATCCTGCCCGCTATGTCGCGGTTATTTATAATGTCATTGAGTGGTACTTGAGAGGCCATCGTTATCGAACACTCTTGAAAGTAGTGCCGAGCTTTGAGATGCCATGAACACCGTGCATATGCTATCTTCGATAGTGCGGTAACGGATTTGCGGGATTAACACGGTGGATACGTAATACACTGGTTTTTGAAGAGGGAATTTATGCCCTTCGCGCTCATTCGACGACGAGGACAGCGCTATAACTTGATGTGTTGCTGCGATATATAACAACATTGGTTCGCCGAGTGGGCGCAGCCAGACCGGATTTGTTGCCAATATGGCCTTTATTTCTTCGAGTCCGGCGATGGCGGCATCCGCCCACTCGGTGTTCGTGTGCCTTAGGAGGCAATAAAGGGCAACGCCTTCTCTCTAAACGGGAGATAAAAGCGGCTTAAAGCTGCCACGCATCCCGTTAATTTTGTATTTGCTTGAGGTGCTTTGGAATATCCAATCGTGACAGAGCCCGGATTTTGGCCGGATTTGCTTCAATTCCTCTACCGGATACGATGAAGCCCAGCAGCTTTCCGCTGGTACACCAAAAACACATTTTTCCGGATTCAGCTTGATGTCGTATGCTCTAAGGTTGTCGAATGTGAGCCTCAAATCGCCTACTAAAGTTTCGACGAGTTTTGTTTTGACGACTACGCCGCTCACGTATGCCTCGATTGTTTTGCCTATCTGGGTGGCCAGACATGTTTGAATCATACGCTGATATGTTGCACCGGCGTTTTTAAGTCCGAAGGGCATCGTGTTGAAGCAGAATGGTCCGTACGGAGTGATGAATGCTGTTGCGGCTTGATCTGCTTCCGCCATCTTGATTTGATGATAGCCAGAGTATGCATCCAGGAAGCACAACGAATCGTGTCCTGCTGTGGCATCGATAATTTGATTGATGCGGGGGAGGGGGAAAGGATCGTTTGGGCAAGCCTTATTGAGGTCTTTGAAGTCGACACAGAGGCACCAGGATTTATCTTCTTTGGTACCATCACCAAATTTGCTAGCCAGTCCGGATGTTTGATATCTCTAATGAATCCGGCTTCCAATAACTTGGCTAGCTCTTCTCCCATTGCCTGTCTTTTGGGCTCGGAAAATCGTCGAAGAGCCTGTTTGACTGGCTTGAATCCTTTAGGATGTTTAGGCTGTGTTCGCCAACCTCACGGGGATTCCGGCATGTCCGAGGGATGCCAGCGAAGATGTCCCAATTTTCCGGCGAATTCGCAAGAAGGCGGCGTCAACTTCGGGTTCAACTGCGCCCCGATGGAAGCCGCCTTTGTTGGGTCCGCTGGTGGACCTGAAATTTTATTATCTCGCTCTGCTGGTTTGAAGGAGGTGGACTTGGATCTTTTATCAAGTATCACATCGTCCCTGCTTACCGTAGCGCGCAGCGTGGTGAGTTCCTCTGCCGCTAAGGCTTTGATAATGCCTCGAGGGCTAGTGCGGCTGTCTTGTTTTCGTAGCGAGTGCTATGTCCGGATCACTAACGAGAGTGATTATTCCACCGGGGCTGTGCATTTTGAGCTTCATGTACCCGTAATGAGGTATTGCTTGAAAGATTGTGAATGCCTCTCGCCCTAATATGGCGTGATAGCCGCTGCTGAACGGGCCACCGAACGTGACTTCTTCGGATCTGTAATTGTCCGGAGAGCCAACACCACATCGAGTGTGATTTTTCCGTGCAGCGCTTCCGGCTAGGGATTATTCCGCTGAAGGTTGTGCTGCTTCGCTCAATACGGCTCCAATCGATTTCCATTTTCCGCATAGTTTCCTCGTAAATGAGGTTTAGTCCATCGCCGCCATCCATGAGGACTTTTGTCACCGAAAGCCGCCCACTATGGGACTAAGTACCGGTCTTGGGCCGGGCTCGTAGTTCGAGATGTGGGCTCGTCATTTGAGTTGAAGGTAATAGCTGTGTCACTCCATGGATTTGTTGTTGCTACTTGGTAGACTTCGCGAAGTTCGCGGATTGTTCGTTTTCTCATATTATTTGATGCGAAAGTCTCGAAGACTGCCAATACCGTGCTGGTATTGTTGGAGTGGTTTCCCGAGCTAGAAGCTCTTCGCCACTTTTGGCCACCGCCGTAATATCCAACATGCTCAAGGCTATGTGTTGGGACAGCTCCTCTGCACTATGAAGTTTACAGGTCCGCTGAGCCATCCCTCCAAAGATGGTTCCGCTTCCCTTGCTGGGTTTTTGTTTTTTTTTTTGCATCCGGGGCTTGATTGTAAGGCGCCTTTTACCGCGGATCGGGTTTGGGGCGGATTATCCCAAAATTGACTTTCGCTTTCGGAAACTCTCCATCGCACAAGATTTCCAGACTATGGACGCCAGATCGGTGAAGCGTAATCTTGCGACGATCAATGGCATTCAAATTCCCTTGTCCGTGCAGTTATTGCGTAAGATTGAGATTATGCTTTCCTCTCGGCAGTCCTTTATCCTGTCCATAACCAGAGGAATCGCCCAAGAATGATGTATTGTTTCAAGGCTCTTGCCGAATTAGAGATAGATCGCATATGTCCGGGCGGTGGGTGGAATAAAATCCGGATCCCCGCCCATCTTTGGGCTCAAAGGCGAGGGCTTCCAATTCGGAAGCTTGATTTGTTGGGGACAGTCCAATGAGTCCGGAGCGACGATGATTTTAGGTTCAACGCTGCTCAAAGTCCGCCCCTCCGCGGAATCCGCATGGAGGGTTCGGGAATCGGACACAAATTGTTTTCAACACCGCAAAGAATTGCCGAGTTGTTCCTCTACCACTTCGACGTGGTGGGTAGCCTGGGGAGAGTTAATCTCTCGCAGATCGGTTTTATGCCCGATCTGATTGTAGTCCGTAGCGACTCGAGGCGGCGATGCGATCCAAGAGCTCGTTAACGACGAGAGCTCAATTGATCTAACTGTTCGGCAGCTTTAGGGCTGACGCGAAGATTGCTTCCGACGACTTGAGAAGTCATTGCGAAGCAGCGCCGGACAGCGGTCATAAGAAAACCACCGCCGGACCCGACTCAATGCCACATCGATCTAGCATGTAACACCTCATATCACTTTGCGGCCTCACGCACGGTATTCCCACGGTGTCGCCTTACCTTTGCCGGGACCGCTTATGCCTTTTGGCACACGATATGATAGTGTCGCTAGCATCCATATGATAAGGAGCCCGGGCTGACATGGCTAGTCGTAAACCCAAAGTGGCACAAACTTACAGGGACAGGCATCCATGACCCAGCATCGAATGTGTCGGTCATCAGCGAGTGAATCCAGGCTGTAGCACTGGGCTAGCAGGACTGCGGTAAACCGGGCTGTAGCGGGCTAACAGGACTCCGGTATTCATCGCATGGGCTTCCTATGAGCCCCACGAGCTCAAAACCGTGCTCGGACGCGACCGAAACAAGCCATGGCCGCGACGGCAGCATGGCCGGCGGCAGCGAGCTCCGGTTGCGGTGAGACGGCGGGTACAGCATGGGGGCGAGCGAATGGAGAGAGGGGAAACACGACGGGGCTCACCGCGATGCCGAAGAGGAGGACAGCGAGCTCGGGGAGGTCCTAGCGGCGCTGAATCGACCGGAGGCGAGCTCGGGCGCTGGAGGTTGAAGACGACGGCGGTGGAGACGTTGCAGGGGCTCCCGCGGTGCGCTTCTCGGCGAGGAGGAAGAGGTGGTCGAGGCGGATCTCCTGGGCACTTCGGGTGGCAGTGAGGAGCACGGTGGCTACGGTGAACGGCGTCGTGACGAGACGAGCTCCCTTCAGCGTCTTGAGGAGAGAGCAGAGGAGGGGAGAGGAGCACAGGAGAGTGAGAGGGAGCTGGGCGGCTCTTGGGGTCGCGTGGCGCCTCGGGCGGCGGGGAGACAGCAGAGAGGTAGGAGGTGGCTCAGGCGTGTGCCGCGCGCCGACCACGCGCCTCTGTCCTTCTGGCGAGGGAGGAAGACGACACGAGGGGAAGCGGCGGTGGGCTGGGCCGTGCTGGGCCGGTTGGTGGCGCCAGGTAAGGCCCAGGTACTAACTCTCTCTCGCTCTGTGTTATTTTATTTATTGTTTCTGCTTTCTATTATTCTTCGCCTTTAGGGCTTTATTTAAAATATGAATAGATCCAAAATCATGAAACTAATAATGGCTACTGTTTAGGATATATACCACAGTAAACATTTTAGTTTATGATTATTTGAGCATTTAAAATATTTAATAGCATTTAAATGCCCAAATGCAAAGTACATATGATTTAATTCATTGACCAAAATGTCCTAGAAAAATATGCATTATCTCTCGTAGAGGCTTTCACCTTTTTCCATAAATGATGAACATTTTAAAAGGATATTTTGAGGTCATTGAAAATATTTTGGTTGAACCTATTTGAATTGCATTGATGCTAGGGTTTGATCAATCCCCATTTCAAATTCAAAAGAATTTAAACATGATGCAACAGATGACTAGCTAGCCTAGAGCAAACCAGAACTAGGGATGTGACAGCTCACCCCTACTAACCAAGAATCTCGTCCCGAGATTCAAGCGTAGGGTAAGAAGACAGAGGGGGCACAAACTGACACGGTCTTCGCGATCCAAGTTGCACTTCGTAAGCACATTGATTCAATCACGATCTTGATCTTGATGTCTTGCTCCGAGAACTCCAATCGACATGACAACGAGAGGAGACAGAAAACTCTGGAAGGATCGATCTTCTCAAAGTTCGATCAACTCAGGATTAACTCACGGAATGAGACATAGAAACATCTCTCGAGCTGAGACATGAAGCACACATCCAGAGGAATGGAGTGGAACAGATGACGAGGGTTCACTAGGTAGGCAACAATTCCACACTTAAGAAGGTGCTGAACGGTTGTCAACGTAGCGAGGAGTTGAGGTTCCATGATACCATGACGGGGCACCTTAGGAAAGGTGACTCGTAGAATTATCCCCTCAAGTGGCAAAAAGAATCACTTTTGATTCAAAGATCATCGAAACTCTTTATACCAGCCTAGGGCAAATCACAATCGATCATTGGAAGGTGTTCGAAGGAATGACATACTCGGACTAGGATGGATGATGTGGACTACCTTGTTGAAGACAACGCAATGGATGATTTTTTGCTTATCATCGGAAATAGATGGGATCCATGGTAAGTTCACCTTTGGAGATGAACCTGGACAGCAATTACTGAGAGGGGCAGCCCATGGAAATTGGCACAATGACGATGCAAGTTGGGAACGAAATGCAGCTGTTGGAAAGTTCCAACCATGATGTCTGCCTGAGATTCAGATCCGGTTGGTGATAGGATACTTGAGACTCAGCATGTCTGAAAAGAAAGTTTGCAACACAGATCGACGAAATGACGTTGCCAGATTCTCGGGAAATGAACTACGATAGCAAGCTCCAAAACATGAGCTGGTTCTGCTACACACATGTGAACATGCTGTCCTGGACAAGCGTGACCACCTAGTAGTCTTATAATAAAACACTACCGAGTTCAGGTTGGGAACCATCATCGAGGATAACGAAGTCCTAACATAAGTCATGACTAGTTGTTATGAAGGAACTCCTTCTCCTTGAACAGATCAATCAGTGGCTTGGTGTGCTAGGGATACATATAGAATGAAGGTTGCAAGTCTCCAGACCAAAGGATACTTCACACATATGCATGACTGACTTGGGATGATTCCGAAGGAAGCAAAACAAACCTTTCTCAAATTCATGGCGGCAACTTACACCTAAAGCACATGAATTCGAGGAAGTCACTTCTTCCATCCAAGCATAAGCTTCATGAATGGAACACGAAGGCATTGCTTACAAAGTTTCCAATACTAGCTTAAATGTTCCACATGGATCATGGGGGAGACAAGATGCTACTGATGGGCTCAACGGCAACTCATCGGAATTTCCATATCACTGGACTTCCACCATCATATGATCACGGTGATAGCATTGGTCAGACCAAAAGATGTAATGGTGTATGCTCGAGGGATCAACCACGAGTAAGACAACATTACGAACATCGTTGGTTCTGATTTGACTTGACGATAGCCCATACTCAAGTCAAAGATTGGATAAGATGATAGATCCAATCACTGATCACGAGGACCAATTGATGAGGATATCATCTTTCTTCAACACACACGCACAAGGATATCCCTTGAGATGAACTGAGTCGGACAAGCTTTTATCTTCCAACTCTCCAAGTTGTTGTTTGGCTTCACCAACTAGCTCAGGGTATCCAACACAGATTCTTGGAGAAAGGGTGGTTTATAGGAAACCAACTTGATCACGAGCTCAACATAACAGTCAGGGGACAACCTTGTAATACTTCCGAGAAGATATTCGAAAAAATCACGAACCACCAATATGTCACTAAGCTCGAGAACAATCTTGCTTTTCAAGGCAAGATGATATGGTGAAATAAGCAAGGAATTGGATAATCCTAACTCATTGATCAAAGAGTGCACCAAAAATAAGGACTAGATAGCACGATCAACCTTAGGATGATGATTCAATAACCAACATGCTAAGAATGAAATTATTGTCCTTTAACTACCAAGCAACAAGGTTGCTAGGAGTATCGATTTCACAAAACATAGTTCACATGTCAGCATTCAGGTTGCAACAACACGGGAGCCGAGAAATGAATAATGAGAGTGAGAAGTATCATTGTATCAAGAGTTCATAGGGATGGTGTGCAATTCCCATGATATTCCTGGTATAAAGAGGGTAATACTTCAGGGTAGGACAGACCAGAAGCTGGATTGGCATTTTGATCTATGGAATACAACTGCTTTGACCCAATCCTAGATATGGATGAGGTACTGGAGTTTGTTTCTCCTAGTCATTCCAGAATAGAATGACTTGACGGACCACAAGAGTAGTGGGCATCGAGGAACACGAAAGCACAACTACTCCTGACTATCAATTGATAGACGAGGGCCAGAAAACAACTAAGGAGGGACAACTCAAAGGAACATATGTTTTTCTAAGTTGTGGATGCATAGATTAGTATGTCGAACCAAGTTCAACAGGTTTCTTCCAGATAACCCATGCAGAAAGGTAGAACTGGCAGAGTCACGATATAGTAAGGAGAACTCATCGAGAGCACTCCCGTTGTGATCCTTTGATCCAACAAACTTCTGCCATAAAAGGTTCACGGTATTTGGAAGAAGGAAATACCACGGACCTCGAGGACTATCGTAAGGTTACTAATAACCTAAAGGAACTAGCAACACTATCAACACGAGGTAAGTGGAGTGATTCTTGGGTCAAGAACCCAGGAGTAGAATACCTACTAACTAAATTGCATCACGGATGCTTTCGTGAATGAAGGCCAGAGTCATCATAATGGAACACAAAACATTGCTAGATTACTAGGTGACTCCCTAAAACACCTAGGGTCATAATAATAGCTCCAACATATATGTCAAGGTAACAGAGTACCTCAACTCAGCAATTGGTGTGGTTAATCTGGCCCAAAGGGACATCGGAACGGGAGGAAGGGATTTTGCAAATGCTTCAGACTATTTAGAAACCTGGGATGACTCGGACAGCATAACGTCTGTAAATGCTCAAAAGATCGGAGACATGCTACAAAAATGGTGGCATAGCCACTCCAAAGCACAATATCAAGGTTTTCGAGATCAACAGTTAACATACGGAAGTAGTATAAACTGAACTGGGGCATAAAACCAACAATCTCACAAGTCCATGGGTTAGTAACACGTCATCCTGATAGATAGATGAGAAGGCCTAGTTCTTAATCCCCGTAGAAGAGAAGAGGATGACTCAGATCAGAATGTCATGAGGTAAAGGAGTAAAAAGAGCCTTACGTACCATCCCACAATCAATTCCCCTACATATAACTAAAGCATTTCTAGACTCAACATCGACCAGTTTGGCTTGGAGAACCTACAGCAGTCCGCTCGATACCAACGCTGTCAGGGACCCGACTCAATGCCACATCGATCTAGCATGTAACACCTCATATCACTTTGCGGCCTCACGCACGGTATTCCCACGGGTGTCGCCTTACCTTTGCCGGGACCGCTTATGCCTTTTGGCACACGATATGATAGTGTCGCTAGTATCCATATGATAAGGAGCCCGGCCGACATGGCTAGTCGTAAACCCAAAGTGGCACAAACTTACAGGACAGCATCCATGACCCAAAGATCGAACGTGTCGGTCATCAGCGAGTGAATCCAGTCTGTAGCACGGGCTAGCAGACTCGTGAACCGGGCAGTGGCGGCTAACAGACTCCGGTATTCATCGCGTGACATTTCCCGAAGGGACGTACACAGAACGAAGAAGGACACATGCCGGTCAGCCTAAGTGTTCCGGAGCAGAGCAAGCTACCATGGCTCGATGGAAACACTAGGAGACATTTCCGTAGAGAGGCTACTAAAGATAAACAACCGATAGTCGATCCCACACATATCAAGCATTTCAATAACATACACACAATATGCTCGATATGTGCAAATACAACATGGCATCACAACATGACTCTACGACTCAAGTATTTATTCTCTAGGCTCCGAGGAGCGAGATATTACAACCATGGGTCTCACGACCCAACAATCAGAGCATACAAGTCAAAGCACAAACGGAAGCTCAACATGTCTGAGTACAGACATCTACAAATGAAAAAGGCTGAGAAGCCTGACTAACTACCAGATCCTGCCGAGGGCACAAGATCGTAGCTGAGGTAACAAGCTAAACGTCGAAGTCCACGTGGAACTACTAGTGAGACTGAAGTCACTCTGCAAAAACATAAAATAGGCAAACGTGAGTACAAATGTACCCAGCAAGACTTACATCAGAACTAACTACATATGCATCATTATCAACAAAGGGATGGTGGAGTTTGACTGCAGCAAGCCAGCTTTGACTCGGTGGCTATCCTGAACTACGATTGCAAGTAACTCTTTTGAGGTGGCGCTGCGAGTCCACATATTCACCATATCAATACACCACTATGGATCCGCTCCTGTCTCCCTACGAGAACGCCATCCATCGCACTCACGCTTATCTTGCGCATTTTAGAGTATCCACTTTCACTTGTCTATGAACTATGCAAGGGGTCCAAGTTTCCATATCCGAGGAATTCGGCTATTCAATAGATAATGATAACCCCGCAGGGTGTACTTCTTCACACGCGCTCGCCACTTATCGCCTCAGACACGCATGTACCTCGGCAACCTTCAAGCGAAGCCGGGCGAGGGAGTCGGCCACGACCGACTAACCACACAAGTCTCTCGTCCAGGTTTATCGCCTATTCGGGTTCCATCCGCAAGGAGATCCGCCGGGTGTCGCCACGGCCCCAAACGATGTGAGCAGGGTTCCCAAGCCCACCTCGACGGGTAGATCTACGCTTGGTACACCATGCCACGGTGCCTAGTCTGTCCCAAGCCCACCTGTACCGGGTGCCACCTGGTAGACTACTAACACTACCTACAAACACCAGAAACTAGTTGCAACTCCTGGACAGAGGTCAAGTTGATTAATAAGCCGAGAGGGGCCGAGTTACCGGAACCCAATGTGTGGTAGTAGCTGTTCATGGATCACAAACACAGAACTCAGTTCCTGAGGACGGCTGCAATGAGACAACCCACCATGTACTCCTACATGGCCTCTCACCGCTACCTTTACCAAATCGTGTTCACACACTTAGCTCACATACGGTAGGACATGTTCACACACCTCCGATTCATTCCCGATGAATCAGACCTGACACAACTCTAAGCAATAGCAGGCATGACAAACAAGCATGAATGAGTAGGCACATCAGGGCTCAAACAACTCCTACTCATGCTAGTGGGTTTCATCTATTTACTGTGGCAATGACAGGTCATGCAGAGGATAAAGGGGTTCAACTACCGCAGCAAGTAACAATTGTATCGTTGTTGTCCTAATGCAGTAAAAGAGAGTAGGAGCGAGAGAGTGGGATTGTATCGGAATGAACAAGGGGTTTTTGCTTGCCTGGCACTTCTGAAGATATTATAGCTCTTCATCAGTGTCATCGAATTCATCGTCGGAACCAAGTCTATCGAGAGGGGACAAATACCGGCAACACAGAGAAAACACAATCAATGCAATGCAACAATATGATGCATGAATGTGACATGGCAATATGCTGTGGTTTGAGCTAATGCAGCTAGCAACAGGTTAAATGAAGTTGGTTTGAACCCTAGGTTCAAATTCAAACTCCATATGTGGATATTCAAATGCCATTATTTGTTTTGCCTAATTCAGCAACTATAAGTTGTCCTAACATGCATGAAAACATTATAGATGGATAGATTGGATTTTTCTGATCATTTTTCATATATAATTTATTTCATTTGGAGTTACGGATTAATTTCTATGAATTTTAGAAGTTTTGGATATTTTCTGAATTAAATAAATCATTTCTGATTTATTTATAATCCCAGAAAACAATTACAGCGTCAGCACTACGTCATGCTGACCTCAGCAGGTCAACAGACCTGGTCCAGGTCAAACCTGACCAGTGGGGCCCTTCGGTCATTGTCACAGTGCAGCCTAGGGTCAATGACAGGTGGGTCCGGTCAACAGACACGTCAGCACGGTCAACTTTGACTTGTGGGGCCACTGTGATTAGTTAAAACTAATCATAAACTAAACTACGGTTAGTTAAGGCGAGGGGCCCAGTAGTCAGTGAGAGAGGGGGGCTTAGTTAGTGCGCCATTAGCGTTTAATGACATCGCCACGTCACCAGCCACCGGAGTTGGACGCCGGCGACCAAAATGGCGGCGGCAACGCGCCGGACTTGCGCTAAAGGCGACGGAGGCGGCGGCTGAGGGCACCGCGGCGTAGCCCGGGCTCTCCCGCATCTGATGGGGTAGGTGGGAGGCTGCGGGAACGCCGGGGCTCGCCGGAACGGAGCTCGCGGCGGCGCCGGAGTTTGGGTGGTAACGGGCGCGAGGCCCTGGTGGGGTTTTGGACAAGCTGAGCTGCGCATGGGCTTCCTGTGAGCCCCACGAGCTCAAAACCGTGCTCGGACGCGACCGAAACAAGCCATGGCCGCGACGGCAGCATGGCCGGCGGCAGCGAGCTCCGGTTGCGGTGAGACGGCGGGTACAACATGGGGGCGAGCGAATGGAGAGAGGGGAAACACGACGGGGCTCACCGCGATGCCGAAGAGGAGGTCAGCGAGCTCGGGGAGGTCCTAGCGGCGCTGAATCGACCGGAGCCGAGCTCGGGCGCTGGAGGTTGAAGACGACGGCGGTGGCGACGTTGCAGGGGCTCCCGCAGTGCGCTTCTCGGCGAGGAGGAAGAGGTGGTCGAGGCGGATCTCCTGGGCACTTCGGGTGGCAGTGAGGAGCACGGTGGCTACGGCGAACGGCGTCGGCGACGACGAGCTCCGCTCGGGCGCGTGCAGGGAGAGAGCAGAGGAGGGGGAGAGGAGCACAGGGAGAGTGAGAGGGAGCTGGACGGCTCTTGGGGTCGCGTGGCGCCCTCAGGGCGACGGGGAGACAGGCAGAGAGGCAGGAGGTGGCTCAAGGCAGTGCCAGGCTTGCCACGCCGCGCCTCTCCTTCTCGGCGAGGAGGAAGACGACACGAGGGGAAGCGGCGGTGGGCTGGGCCGTGCTGGGCCGGTTGGTGGCGCCAGGTAAGGCCCAGGTACTAACTCTCTCTCGCTCTGTGTTATTTTATTTATTGTTTCTGTTTTCTATTATTCTTCAGTCTTTAGGGCTTTATTTAAAATATCGAATAGATCCAAAATCATGAAACTAATAATGGCTACTGTTTAGGATACATACCACAATAAACATTTTAGTTTATGATTATTTGAGCATTTAAAATATTTAATAGCATTTAAATGCCCAAATGCAAAGTACATATGATTTAATTCAGTGACCAAAATGTCCTAGAAAAATATGCATTATCTCTAGTAGAGGCTTTCACCTTTTTCCATAAATGATGAACATTTTAAAAGGATATTTTGAGGTCATTGAAAATATTTTGGTTGAACCTATTTGAATTGCATTGATGCTAGGGTTTGATCAGTCCCCATTTCAAATTCAAAAGAATTTAAACATGATGCAACAGATGACTAGCTAGCCTAGAGCAAACCAGAACTAGCGATGTGACAACCACCAAGCCGGATAGTCTGACCGGCGGCCAAGGCCCCTCCGGCGAAAACACCGTCTTTGAAGACGGGTAAAGGCATCCGCTCTATCGGCGATGACACAGAGGAACTCTCAATGAAAGCACCAATGTCGGTGTCAAAACCGCGGATCTCGGTAGGGGTCCCGAATCGTGCGTCTAGGCGGATGGTAACAAGAGACGAGGGACACAAGAGTTTTTACCTGTGTTCGGGCCCTCTCGATGGAGGTAAAACCCTACGTCCTGCTTGATTAATATTGATGATATGGGTAGTACAAGAGTAGATCTACCACGAGATCAAGGAGGCTAAACCCTAGAAGCTAGCCTATGGTATGATTGTTGAGATGTATGTTCGTCCTATGGACTAAGGCCCTTCGGTTTATATAGACACCGGAGAGGCTAGGGTTACACAGAGTCGATTACAATGGTAGGAGATCTACATATCCGTATTGCCAAGCTTGCCTTCCACGCCAAGGAAAGTACCTTCCGGACACGAGCCGGAGTCTTCAATCTTCTATCTTCGTAGTCCGGGAGTCCGCGGATATTGATAGTCCGCTGTCCTGACACCCCTAGTCTGAGACTCCTCACCGGTGCGGCTGGCAAGGGCCCTGCTGTCGCCTCTGGCAAGGGTCTTGTCGGGTGGCCCAGCAAGGGTCTTGCCGGGTAGCTCGGTAAGGGTATTGCCGTGGCGCGCTGGTGTCCCCGTTGAGGATCTTGCCGGGGGTCTTGTGGGGTTCTTCGGTAAGGATCTTGGTGAGGATTGTTGCCTCTCAACCCCCATCTGATCTTGAGCATTCTATGTCTTCACAAAGATCTGCATGCCACCATGGAGGTGCCTCCCGAGCCCTGGTCCAATATGGTCTTTGATATTAGAGGCCGTGGGCTCAAGGGTGGCTCGCTCCACCAGTGTGGGTGAGTTGCCCCGGCAAGGGCCTTGCCAAGGCCACTGAGGTTGCCCCCAGCAAGGGTCTTGCCGGGGAAACTTGTTTCGTCCATCTACACTTTGTGGCCTTGGTACTTGATATTGCCTTGTTTGTCTCGAGCCTTCGGCTTCCTTATGGCTCCCCTCCTCTACCCTGCCATGTGCAGCCATGGCGCGTGGCTCCGACTGCCCGTGCACAAGTAAAGCTGTCAAAAGGAGAGCCCCTACTTTTGTACACCGACAATACTAGGGACAATATGTTTTGTCTATGTATTCACACATGTACTAAGTTTCCGGTTAATACAATTCTATCATGAATAATAAACATTTATCATGAAATAAGGAAATAAATAATAACTTTATTATTGCCTCTAGGGCATATTTTCTTTATTATCCCACTTGCAGTAGAGTCGATAATCTTGATTACACAGTAATGATTCTAACACCCATGGAGCTTTGGTGCTGATCATGTTTTGCTAGTGGAAGAGGCTTAGTCAACGGGTCTACAACATTCAGATCCGTATGTATCTTGCAAATCTCTATGTCCCCCTCCGACTAGGGGTGGAAAGTGGTAGCGGATAATCCGAAATATCCGATATTCGTATCCGAGAAAATACCTATTCGTATCCGCAACATCCGCATCCGAACTAAAATGGAAATGGAAATTATTCGTATCCGTTCCGAATTATCCAACATAAAAGACAAATTAGTGGTCAAATTTAGCTCTTTCTATATTAAACTTAGAAATTATTATGCACTACAATAGTATTTATTCATAAACCTATTTATCATTGACTTATTGTATGTCACAAGTTGATTATTTTATGTCACATAGCTATTGACTAATTTACTTAAGGAATAAGTTGATATTATTCGTATCCGTTCCGAATCAAGAATACATCCGATATTTATCCGTGTTCGAATAACATCCGAGCCGCATTCTTATCCGATAACATCCGTATTCGGATTCGTATTCGTTTCAAAAATATGAAAACGGAAGTGGTAAGATCACTATCCGATCCGCATCCGATCCGTTTCCACCCCTACCTCCGACACTTGATGATGAATGGAATTGAAGCGTCTCTTGATGTGCTTGGTTCTCTTGTGAAATCTGGATTCCTTTGCCAAGGCAATTGCACCAGTATTGTCACAAAAGATTTTCATTGGACCTGCTGCACTAGGTATAACACCTAGATCGGCTATGAATTCCTTCATCCAAACTCTTCATTTGCTGGTTCCAAAGCAACAATGTACTCCGCTTCACACATAGATCGCGCCACGATGCTTTGCTTGGAACTGCACCAACTAACAGCTCCTCCATTCAATAAAAATACGTATCCAGTTTGCGACTTAGAGTCATCCAGATCAGTGTAGAAGATTGCATCGACGTAACCATTTACAACGAGCTCTTTTTCACCTCCATAAACGAGAAACATATCCTTAGTCCTTTTCAGGTATTTCAGGATGTTCTTGACCGCTATCCAATGCTCCACTCCAGGATTACTTTGGAACCTCCCTGCTATGCTTATAGCAAGGCACACATCAGGTCTAGTACACAACATTGCATACATGATAGATCCTATGGCTGAAGCATAGGGAATGACTTCCATTTTCTCTCTATTTTCTGCAGTGGTCGGGCATTGAGTCTGACTCAACTTCACACCTTGTAACACATGCAAGAACCCTTTCTTTGACTGATCCATTTTCAACTTCTTCAAAACTTTATCAAGGTATGTTCTTTGTGAAAGTCCAATTAAGCGTCTTGATCTATCTCTATAGATCTTTATGCCCAATATGTAAGCAGATTCACCGAGGTCTTTCATGGAAAAACTCTTATTCAGGTATCCCTTTATGCTATCCAGAAATTCTATATCATTTCCAATCAACAATATGTCATCTACATATAATATTAGAGATGCTACAGAGCTCCCACTCACTTTCTTGTAAATACAGGCTTCTCCAAAAGTCTGTATAAAACCATATGCTTTGATCACACTATCAAAGCGTTTATTCCAACTCCGAGAGGCTTGCACCAGTCCATAAATGGATCGTTGGAGCTTGCACACTTTGTTAGCTCCCTTCGGATCGATAAAACCTTCTAGCTGCATCATATACAACTCTTCTTCCAGAAATCCATTCAGGAATGCAGTTTTGATATCCATTTGCCAAATTTCATAATCATAAAATGCGGCAACTGCTAACATGATTCGGACAGACTTAAGCATTACTACGGGCGAGAAGTCTCATCGTAGTCAACTCCTTGAGCTTGTCAAAAACCTTTCGCAACAAGTCGAGCTTTGTAGACAATAATATTACCGTCTGTGTTGATCTTCTTCTTGAAGATCCATTTATTTTCTATGGCTTGCAGATCATCGGGCAAGTCCACCAAAGTCCACACTTTGTTCTCATACATGGATCCCATCTCAGATTTCATGGCCCCAAACCATTTCGCGGAATCTGGGCTCATCATCTCTTCCTCATAGTTCGTAGATTCAGCATAATCTAGTAACATGACTTCTAGAATAGGATTACCGTACCACTCTGGTGAGGATCTTACTCTGGAAGACCTACGAGGTTTGGTAGTAACTTGATCTGAAGTTTCATGATCATCATCATTAACTTCCTCACTAATTGGTGTAGGAATCACTGGAACTAATTTCTGTGATGAACTACTTTCCAATAAGGGAGAAGGTACAATTACCTCATAAAGTTCTACTTTCCTCCCACTCACTTCTTTCGAGAGAAACTCCTGCTCTAGAAAGGAACCATTCTTAGCAACAAAGATTTTGCCTTCGGATCTATGATAGAAGGTGTACCCAACAGTTTCCTTTGGGTATCCTATGAAGACGCACTTCTCCGATTTGGGTTTGAGCTTATCAGGTTGAAGCTTTTTCACATAAGCATCGCAGACCCAAACTTTAAGAAATGACAACTTTGGTTTCTTGCCAAACCATAGTTCATAAGGTGTCGTCTCAATAGATTTTGATGGTGCCCTATTTAAAGTGAATGCAGCCGTTGAAAGAAATATGCCCTAGAGGCAATAATAAAGTTATTATTTATTTCCTTATTTCATGATAAATGTTTATTATTCATGCTAGAATTGTATTAACCGGAAACATAATACATGTGTGAATACATAGACAAACATAGTGTCACTAGTATGCCTCGACTTGACTAGCTCGTTTATCAGAGATGGTTATGTTTCCTAGCCATGGACAAAAGAGTTGTCATTTGATTAACGGGATCACATCATTATGAGAATGATGTGATTGACTTGACCCATTCCGTTAGCTTAGCACTTGATCGTTTAGTATGTTCCATTGCTTTCTTCATAACTTATACATGTTCCTGTAACTATGAGATTATGCAACTCCCGTTTACCGGAGGAACACTTTGGGTACTACCAAACGTCACAACGTAACTGGGTGATTATAAAGGATTACTACAGGTGTCTCCGAAGGTACATGTTGAGTTGGCGTATTTCAAGATTAGATTTTGTCACTCCGATTGTCGGAGAGGTATCTCTGGGCCCTCTCGGTAATGCACATCATTATAAGCCTTGCAAGCAATGTGACCAATGAGTTGGTTATGGGATGATGCATTACGTAGCGAGTAAAGAGACTTGCGGTGACGAGATTGAACTAGGTATTGGATACCGACGATCGAATCTCGGGCAAGTAACATACCGATGACAAAGGAACAACGATGTTGTTATGCGGTTTGACCGATAAAGATCTTCGTAGAATATGTAGGAGCCAATATGGGCATCCAGGTCCCGCTATTGGTTATTGACCGAGAATAGTTCTAGGTCATGTCTACATAGTTCTCGAACCCGTAGGGTCCGCACGCTTAAGGTTTCGGCGACAGCTTATATAATGAGTTTATGAGTTTTCATGTACGAAGGAGTTCGAGTCCGGATGAGATCGGGACATGACGAGACGTCTCGAAATGGTCGATACGTAAAGATCGATATATTGGACGACTATATTCGGAGTTCGGAAAGGTTCCGAGTGATTCGGGTATTTTTCGGAGTACCGGATAGTTACGGGAATTCGTATTGGGCCTCATTGGGCCATACAGGAAAGGAGAAAAAGGGCCAAAAGGGTGGCCGCACCCCTCCCCTTGGACTAGTCCGAATTGGACTAGGGAGGGGGGGGCGCCCCCTTCCTTCCTTCTCCTTTTCTCTTCCCATTCCTTCTCTCCTATTCCTATTACATGGAAGGGCTCCTAGTTAGACTAGGAAAGGGGGAATCCTACTCCCGGTGGGAGTAGGACTCCCCTAGGGCGCGCCATAGAGGAGGCTGGCCCTCCCCTCCTCCACTCCTTTATATACGGGGGCAGGGGGCACCCCATAGACACAAGTTGATCTACGGATCGTTCCTTAGCCGTGTGCGGTGCCCCCCTCCACCATATTCCACCTCGGTCATATCGTCGCGGAGTTTAGGCGAAGCCCTACACCGGTAGAACATCATCATCGTCACCACACCGTCGTGCTGACGGAACTCATCTCCGGAGCTCGGCTGGATCGGAGGCCGGAGATCGTCATCGAGCTGAACGTGTGCAGAACTCGGAGGTGCCGTACGTTCGGTACTTGGATCGGTCGGATCGTGAAGACGTACGACTACATCAACCGTGTTGTCATAACGTTTCCGCTTACGGTCTACGAGGGTACGTGGACGAACACTCTCCCCTCTCGTTGCTACACATCACCATGATCTTGCGTGTGCGTAAGAATTTTTTTGAAATTACTACGTTCCCCAACAGTGGCATCCGAGCCCAGGTTTTATGCGTTGATGTTATATGCACGAAAAGAACACAAGTGAGTTGTGGACGATATAAGTCATACTGCCTACTAGCACGTTATACTTTGGTTCAGCGGTATTGTTGGATGAAGCGGCCCGGACCGACATTACGCGTACGCTTACGCGAGACTGGTTTTACCGCCGTGCTTTGCACACAGGTGACTAGCGGGTGTCTGTTTCTCCAACTTTAGTTGAACCGAGTTTGGCTACGCCCGGTCCTTGTGAAGGTTAAAATGGAGTCTATTTGACAAACTATCGTTGTGGTTTTGATGCGTAGGTAAGAACGGTTCTTGCTAAGCCCGTAGCAGCCACGTAAAATTTGCAACAACAAAGTAGAGGACGTCTAACTTGTTTTTGCAGGGCATGTTGTGATGTGATATGGCCAAGACGTGATGCTATATTTTATTGTATGAGATGATCATGTTTTGTAACCGAAGTTATCGGCAACTGGCAGGAGCCATATGGTTGTCGCTTTATTGTATGAAATGAAAACGCCTTGTAATTCCTTTACTTTATCACTAAGCGGTAGCGATAGTCGTAGAAGTAATAGATGGCGTAACGACAACGATACTACGATGGAGATCAAGGTGTCGCGCCGGTGACGATGGTGATTACGACGGTGCTTCGGAGATGGAGATCACAAGCACAAGATGATGATGGCCATATCATATCACTTATATTGATTGCATGTGATGTTTATCCTTTATGCATCTTATCTTGCTTTGATTGACGGTAGCATTTTAAGATGATCTCTCACTAATTATCAAGAAGTGTTCTCCCTGAGTATGCACCATTGTGAAAGTTCTTCGTCTTTGAGACACCACGTGATGATCGGGTGTGCTAGGCTCTCGCTCAAATACAACGGTGCAAAACAGTTGCACACACGAATACTCAAAGTTATACTTGATGAGCCTAGCATATACAGATATGGCCTCGGAACACGGAGACCGAAAGGTCGAGGGTGAATCATATAGTAGATATGATCAACATAGAGATGTTCACCATTGAAACTACTCCATCTCACGTGATGATCGGACATGGTTTAGTTGATTTGGATCACGTGATCACTTAGATGACTAGAGAGATGTCTGTCTAAGTGGGAGTTCTTAAGTAATATGATTAATTGAACTTAAATTTATCATGAACTTAGTCCTGGTAGTATTTTGCAAATTATGTTGTAAGTTCAATAGCTTGCGTTGTTGCTTTCATATGTTTATTTTGATATGTTCCCGGAGAAAATTGTGTTGAAAAATGTTAGTAGCAATGATGCGGATTGAATCCGTGATCTGAGGTTTATCCTCATTGCTGCGCAGAAGAATTATGTCCTTGATGCACCGCTAGGTGACAAACCTATTGCAGGAGCAGATACAGACGTTATGAATGTTTGGCTAGCTCAATATGATGACTACTTGATAGTTTTGTGCACCATGCTTTATGACTTAGAATCGGGACTTCAAAGATGTTTTGAACATCATGGACCATATGAGATGTTCCAGGAATTGAAGTTAATATTTCAAGCAAATACCCGAGTTGAGAGATATGAAGTCTCCAACAAGTTCTATAGCTAAAAGATGGAGGAGAATCGCTCAACTAGTGAGCAAGTGCTCGATTGTGCAGGTACTACAATCGCTGAATCAAGTGGGAGTTAATCTTCCAGATAAGATAGTGATTGAAAGAGTTCTCTAGTCACCATCACCAAGTTAGTAGAACTTCGTGATGAACTATAGTATGCAAGGGATGACGAAAATGATTCCCGAGCTCTTCGTGATGTTGAAATCAACGAAGGTAGAAATCAAGAAAGAGCATCAAGTGTTGATGGTTGACAAGATCACTAGTTTCAAGAAAAGGGCAAAGGGAAAGAAAGGGGAACTTCAAGTAGATTGACAAGCAAGTTTTCACTCCCACGAAGAAGCCCAAAACTTAACCAAAGCCTGAAACTGAGTGCTTACACTGCAAAGGAAATGGTCACTGGAAGCGGAACTGCCCTAAGTATTTGGCGGATAAGAAGGATGGCAAAGTAAACAAAGGTATATTTGATATACATGTTATTGATGTGTACTTTACTAGTGTTTATAGCAACCCCTCGGTATTTGGTACTGGTTCAGTTGCTAAGAGTAGTAACTCGAAACAGGAGTTGCAGAATAAACAGAAACTAGTTAAGGGTGAAGTGACGATGTGTGTTGAAAGTAGTTTCAAGATTGATATGATCATCATCGCACACTCCCTATACTTTCGGGATTAGTGTTGAACCTAAATAAATGTTATTTGGTGTTTGCATTGAGCATGAATATGATTTGATCGTGTTTATTGCAATACGGTTATTCATTTAAGTAAGAGAATAAACTGTTGTTCTATTTACATGAATAAAACCTTATATGGTTACACACCCAATGAAAATGGTTCATTGGATCTCGATCGTAGTGATACACATATTCATAATATTGAAACCAAAAGATGAAAAGTTAATAATGATAGTACAACTTATTTGTGGCACTGCCGTTTAGGTCATATTGGTGTAAAGCGCATGAAGAAACTCCATCTTGATGGGATTTTGGAATCACTTGATTATGAATCACTTGATGCTTGCGAACCATGCCTCATGGGCAAGATGACTAAGACTCCGTTCTCCGAACAATGGAGCGAGCAACTGACTTATTGGAAATAATACATACTGATGTATGCGATCCGATAAGTGTTAAGGCTCTCGGCGGGTATCGTTATTTTCTGACCTTCACAGATGATTTGAGCAGATATGGGGATATCTACTTGATGAAACATAAGTCTGAAACATTTGAAAAGTTCAAAGAATTTCAGAGTGAAGTGGAAAATCATCGTAACAAGAAAATAAAGTTTCTGCAATCTGATCACGGAGACAAATATTTGAGTTACGAGTTTGGTCTTCAATTAAAACAATGTGGAATAGTTTCACAGCTCACGCCACCTGGAACACCACATCGTTATGGTGTGTCCGAACGTCGTAACCACACTTTATTTGATATGGTGCGATCTATGATGTCTCTTATCAGTTTACCACTATCGTTTTGGGCTTATGCATTAGAGACAGTTGCATTCACGTTTAAAATAGGGCACCATCTAAATTCGTTGAGACGACACCGTATGAACTAAGGTTTAGCAGTAAACCTAAGCTGTTGTTTCTAAAAGTTTGGCGCTGCGATGCTTATGTGAAAAAGTTTCATCCTGATAAGCTCGAACCCAAATCGGAGAAGTGCGTCTTCATAGAATACCCAAAGGAAATTGTTGGGTACACCTTCTATCACAGATCCGAAGGCAAGATATTCGTTGCTAAAATGGATCCTTTCCAGAGAAGGAGTTTCTCTCGAAAGAAGTGAGTGGGAGGAAAGTAGAACTTGATGAGGTAACAGTACCTGCTCCCTTATTGGAAAGTAGTTTATCACAGAAATTAGTTCCTGTGACAAATACACCAATTAGTGAGGAAGCTAATGATATTGATCATGAAACTTCAGATCAAGTTACTACGAACCTCGTGGGTCTTCCAGAGTAAGATCCGCACTGTAGTGGTGTAGTAATCATGTTCGGAAGTCATGTTACTGGACCATGATGAACCTACGAACTATGAGGAAGCGATGATGAGCCCAGATTCATGAAATGGCTCAAGCCATAAAATCTGAGATATGATCCATGTATGAGAACACAGTATGGACTTTGATTGACTTGCTCGATGATTAGCAAGCCATGTTAAATGAATGGATCTTCAAGAGGAAGACGGACACTGATAGTAGTATTGCTATCTACCAAGCTCGACTTGTTGCGAAAGGTTTTCAACAAGTTCAAGGTGTTGAATACGATGAGATTTTCTCACTCGTATCAATGCTTAAGTCTGTCTGAATCATGTCGGCAAATGCCACATTTTATGAAATCTGGCAAATGGATGTCAAAACTGCATTCCTTAATGGATTTATTAAAGAAGAGTTGTATATGATGCAACCGAAGGTTTTGTCAATCCTAAAGGTGCTAACAAAATGTGCAAGCTCCAATGATCCATCTATGGACTGGTGCAAGCATCTCGAGTTGGAATATACGCTTTGATAAGTTGATCAAAGCATATAGTTTTATATGGACTTACGATGAAGCCTGTATTTACAATAAAGTGAGTGGGAGCACTACAGCCTTTCGATTAGTATATGTGAGTGACATATTGTTGATCGAAATGATGTAGAATTTTTCTCAAAGCATAAAGGAGTGTTTTAAAGGAGTTCTTTAAAAGGAAAAGACCTCGATAAAAGCTACTTACATATTGAGCATCAAGATCTATTGAGATAGATCAAGACGCTTGATAAGATTTTCAATGAGTACATACCTTGGCAAGATTTTGAAATAGTTCAAAATGGAGCAGTCAAAGAAAGAGTTCTTGCCTGTGTTGCAAAGGTATGAAATTGCGGAAGACTCAAATCCCGACCACAAAGAAAAATAGAAAGAGAATGAAAAGTCATTCCCTATGCCTCACCATAGGTTCTATAAAGTATGCTATGCTATGTACCGCACCTATTGTATACCTTGCTCTGAATTTGGCAAGAGAGTACAATAGTGATCTAGGAGTAGATCATCGGACATTGGTCAAGAATATCCTTAGTAAGGACTAAGGAGATGTTTCTCGATTATGGAGGTGATAAAAGAGTTTGTTGTAAAAGTTACATCGGTGCAAACTTTTACACTGATCCGATGACTCTAAGTCTCAACCTGGATACATATTGAAAGTGGGAGCAATCAGCCAAAGTAGCTCCGCAGAGCATTGTGGACATAAAATATTTGCAAAATACATACGGCTCAATGTGACAGAATCCGTTGACTAAGCTTCTCTCACGAGCAAAACATGATCACACCTTAGTACTCTTTGGGTGTTAATCACATAGCGATATGAACTAGATTATTGACTCTAGTAAACCCTTTGGATGTTGGTCACATGATGATGTGTACTATGGGTGTTAATCATATACAGATATGAATATTGGTGTTAAATCACATGGCGATGTGAACTAGATTATTGACTCTAGTGCAAGTGGGAGACTGAAGGAAATATGCCCTAGAGGCAATAATAAAGTTATTATTTATTTCCTTATTTCATGATAAATGTTTATTATTCATGCATGCTAGAATTGTATTAACCGGAAACATAATACATGTGTGAATACATAGACAAACATAGTGTCACTAGTATGCCTCTACTTGACTAGCTCGTTTATCGAGATGGTTATGTTTCCTAGCCATGGACAAAAGAGTTGTCATTTGATTAACGGATCACATCATTATGAGAATGATGTGATTTACTTGACCCATTCCGTTAGCTTAGCACTTGATCGCTTAGTATGTTGCTATTGCTTTCTTCATAACTTATACATGTTCCTGTAACTATGAGATTATGCAACTCCGTTTACGGAGGAACACTTTGGGTACTACCAAACGTCACAACATAACTGGGTGATTATAAAGGAGTACTACAGGTGTCTCCGAAGGTACATGTTGAGTTGGCGTATTTCGAGATTAGATTTTGTCACTCCGATTGTCGGAGAGGTATCTCTGGGCCCTCTGGGTAATGCACATCATTATAAGCCTTGCAAGCAATGTGACCAATGAGTTGGTTACGGGATGATGCATTACAGAACGAGTAAAGAGACTTGCCGGTGACGAGATTGAACTAGGTATTGGATACCGACGATCGAATCTTGGGCAAGTAACATACCGATGACAAAGCGAACAACGTATGTTGTTATGCGGTTTGACCGATAAAGATCTTCGTAGAATATGTAGGAGCCAATATGGGCATCCAGGTCCCGCTATTGGTTATTGACCGAGAATAGTTCTAGGTCATGTCTACATAGTTCTCGAACCCGTAGGGTCCGCACGCTTAAGGTTTCGATGACAGTTATATAATGAGTTTATGAGTTTTGATGTACCGAAGGAGTTCAGAGTCCCGGATGAGATCGGGGACATGACGAGGAGTCTCGAAATGGTCGAGACGTAAAGATCGATATATTGGACGACTATATTCGGAGTTCGGAAAGGTTCCGAGTGATTCGGGTATTTTTCGGAGTACCGGAGAGTTACGGGAATTCGTATTGGGCCTCATTGGGCCATACGGGAAAGGAGAAAAAGGGCCAAAAGGGTGGCCGCACCCCTCCCCTTGGACTAGTCCGAATTGGAATAGGGAGGGGGGGGGGCGCCCCCTTCCTTCCTTCTCCTTTTCTCTTCCCTTTCCTTCTCTCCTATTCCTACTACATGGAAGGGCTCCTAGTTAGACTAGGAAAGGGGGAATCCTACTCCCGGTGGGAGTAGGACTCCCCTAGGGCGCGCCATAGAGGAGGCCGGCCCTCCCCTCCTCCACTCCTTTATATACGGGGGCAGGGGGCACCCCATAGACACAAGTTGATCTACGGATCGTTCCTTAGCCGTGTGCGGTGCCCCCCTCCACCATATTCCACCTCGGTCATATCGTCGCGGAGTTTAGGCGAAGCCCTGCACCGGTAGAACATCATCATCGTCACCACGCCGTCGTGCTGACGGAACTCATCTCCGGAGCTCGGCTGGATCGGAGGCCGGAGATCGTCATCGAGCTGAACGTGTGCAGAACTCGGAGGTGCCGTACGTTCGGTACTTGGATCGGTCGTGAAGACGTACGACTACATCAACCGCGTTGTCATAACGCTTCCGCTTACGGTCTACGAGGGTACGTGGACGAACACTCTCCCCTCTCGTTGCTATGCATCACCATGATCTTGCGTGTGTGTAAGAATTTTTTTGAAATTACTACGTTCCCCAAAAGTGGCATCCGAGCCTAGGTTTTATGCGTTAATGCTATATGCACGAGTAGAACACAAGTGAGTTGTGGACCATATAAGTCATACTGCCTACCAGCATGTCATACTTTGGTTCAGCGGTTTTGTTGGATGAAGCGGCCCGGACCGACATTACGCGTACGCTTACGCGAGACTGGTTTTACCGCCGTGCTTTGCACACAGGTGACTAGCGGGCGTCTGTTTCTCCAACTTTAGTTGAACCGAGTTTGGCTACGCCCGGTCCTTGTGAAGGTTAAAACGGAGTCTATTTGACAAACTATCGTTGTGGTTTTGATGCGTAGGTAAGAACGGTTCTTGCTAAGCCCGTAGCAGCCACGTAAAATTTGCAACAACAAAGTAGAGGACGTCTAACTTGTTTTTGCAGGGCATGTTGTGATGTGATATGGCCAAGACGTGATGCTATATTTTATTGTATGAGATGATCATGTTTTGTAACCAAAGTTATCGGCAACTGGCAGGAGCCATATGGTTGTCGCTTTATTGTATGAAATGCAAACGCCTTGTAATTGCTTTACTTTATCACTAAGCGGTAGCGATAGTCGAGAAGCAATAGATGGCGAACGACAACGATGCTACGACGGAGATCAAGGTGTCGCTACGGTGACGATGGTGATCACGACGGTGCTTGAGATGGAGATCACAAGCACAAGATGATGATGGCCATATCATATCACTTATATTGATTGCATGTGATGTTTATCCTTTATGCATCTTATCTTGCTTTGATTGACGGTAGCATTTTAAGATGATCTCTCACTAATTATCAAGAAGTGTTCTCCCGAGTATGCACCGTTGTGAAAGTTCTTCGTCTTTGAGACACCACGTGATGATCGGGTGTGATAGGCTCTACGTTCAAATACAACGGTGCAAAATAGTTGCACACGCGAATACTCAGTTATACTTGACGAGCCTAGCATATACAGATATGGCCTCGGAACACGGAGACCGAAAGGTCGAGCGTGAATCATATAGTAGATATGATCAACATAGAGATGTTCACCATTGAAACTACTCCATCTCACGTGATGATCAGACATGGTTTAGTTGATTTGGATCACGTGATCACTTAGATGACTAGAGAGATGTCTGTCTAAGTGGGAGTTCTTAAGTAATATGACTAATTGAACTTAAATTTATCATGAACTTAGTCCTGGTAGTATTTTGCAAATTGTGTTGTAAGTTCAATAGCTTGCGTTGTTGCTTTCATATGTTTATTTTGATATGTTCCCGGAGAAAATTGTGTTGAAAAATGTTAGTAGCAATGATGCGGATTGAATCCGTGATCTGAGGTTTATCCTCATTGCTGCGCAGAAGAATTATGTCCTTGATGCACCGCTAGGTGACAAACCTATTGCAGGAGCAGATACAGACGTTATGAATGTTTGGCTAGCTCAATATGATGACTACTTGATAGTTTTGTGCACCATGCTTTATGACTTAGAATCGGGACTTCAAAGATGTTTTGAACATCATGGACCATATGAGATGTTCCAGGAATTGAAGTTAATATTTCAAGCAAATACCCGAGTTGAGAGATATGAAGTCTCCAACAAGTTCTATAGCTAAAAGATGGAGGAGAATCGCTCAACTAGTGAGCAAGTGCTCGATTATGCAGGTACTACAATCGCTTGAATCAAGTGGGAGTTAATCTTCCAGATAAGATAGTGATTGACAGAGTTCTCTAGTCACCATCACCATGTTAGTAGAACTTCGTGATGAACTATAGTATGCAAGGGATGACGAAAATGATTCCCGAGCTCTTCGTGATGTTGAAATCAACGAAGGTAGAAATCAAGAAAGAGCATCAAGTGTTGATGGTTGACAAGATCACTAGTTTCAAGAAAAGGGCAAAGGGAAAGAAAGGGGAACTTCAAGTAGATTGACAAGCAAGTTGTCACTCCCACGAAGAAGCCCAAAACTTAACCAAAGCACTAAACCGAGTGCTTACATCGCAAAGGAAATGGTCCTTTGAGCGGAACTGCCCTAAGTATTTGGCGGATAAGAAGGATGGCAAAGTAAACAAAGGTATATTTGATATACATGTTATTGATGTGTACTTTACTAGTGTTTATAGCAACCCCTCGGTATTTGGTACTGGTTCAGTTGCTAAGAGTAGTAACTCGAAACAGGAGTTGCAGAATAAACAGAAACTAGTTAAGGGTGAAGTGACGATGTGTGTTGAAAGTAGTTTCAAGATTGATATGATCATCATCGCACACTCCCTATACTTTCGGGATTAGTGTTGAACCTAAATAAATGTTATTTGGTGTTTGCGTTGAGCATGAATATGATTTGATCGTGTTTATTGCAATACGGTTATTCATTTAAGTAAGAGAATAAACTGTTGTTCTATTTACATGAATAAAACCTTATATGGTTACACACCCAATGAAAATGGTTCATTGGATCTCGATCGTAGTGATACACATATTCATAATATTGAAACCAAAAGATGAAAAGTTAATAATGATAGTGCAACTTATTTGTGGCACTGCCGTTTAGGTCATATTGGTGTAAAGCGCATGAAGAAACTCCATGCTGATGGGATTTTGGAATCACTTGATTATGAATCACTTGATGCTTGCGAACCATGCCTCATGGGCAAGATGACTAAGACTCCGTTCTCCGGAACAATGGAGCGAGCAACTGACTTATTGGAAATAATACATACTGATGTATGCGATCCGATAAGTGTTAAGGCTCTCGGCGGGTATCGTTATTTTCTGACCTTCACAGATGATTTGAGCAGATATGGGGATATCTACTTGATGAAACATAAGTCTGAAACATTTGAAAAGTTCAAAGAATTTCAGAGTGAAGTGGAAAATCATCGTAACAAGAAAATAAAGTTTCTGCAATCTGATCACGGAGACAAATATTTGAGTTACGAGTTTGGTCTTCAATTAAAACAATGTGGAATAGTTTCACAGCTCACGCCACCTGGAACACCACATCGTTATGGTGTGTCCGAACGTCGTAACCACACTTTATTTGATATGGTGCGATCTATGATGTCTCTTATCAGTTTACCACTATCGTTTTGGGCTTATGCATTAGAGACAGTTGCATTCATGTTTAAAATAGGGCACCATCTAAATCCGTTGAGACGACACCGTATGAACTATGGTTTAGCAGTAAACCTAAGCTGTTGTTTCTTAAAGTTTGGCACTGCGATGCTTATGTGAAAAAGTTTCATCCTGATAAGCTCAAACCCAAATCGGAGAAGTGCGTCTTCATAGAATACCCAAAGGAAATTGTTGGGTACACCTTCTATCACAGATCCGAAGGCAAGATATTCGTTGCTAAAATGGATCCTTTCCAGAGAAGGAGTTTCTCTCGAAAGAAGTGAGTGGGAGGAAAGTAGAACTTGATGAGGTAACTGTACCTGCTCCCTTATTGGAAAGTAGTTTATCACAGAAATTAGTTCCTGTGACAAATACACCAATTAGTGAGGAAGCTAATGATATTGATCATGAAACTTCAGATCAAGTTACTACAGAACCTCGTGGGTCTTCGAGTAAGATCCGCACTGAGTGGTGTAGTAATCATGTTCTGGAAGTCATGTTACTGGACCATGATGAACCTACGAACTATGAGGAAGTGATGATGAGCCCAGATTCCGCGAAATGGCTCGAAGCCATAAAATCTGAGATATGATCCATGTATGAGAAAACAGTATGGACTTTGATTGACTTGCTCGATGATTAGCAAGCCATGTTAAATGAATGGATCTTCAAGAGGAAGACGGACACTGATAGTAGTATTGCTATCTACCAAGCTCGACTTGTTGCGAAAGGTTTTCAACAAGTTCAAGGTGTTGAATACGATGAGATTTTCTCACTCGTATCGATGCTTAAGTCTGTCTGAATCATGTTGGCAATTGCCACATTTTATGAAATCTGGCAAATGGATGTCAAAACTGCATTCCTTAATGGATTTATTAAAGAAGAGTTGTATATGATGCAACCAGAAGGTTTTGTCAATCCTAAAGGTGCTAACAAAATGTGCAAGCTCCAGCGATCCATCTATGGACTGGTGCAAGCATCTCGGAGTTGGAATATACGCTTTGATAAGTTGATCAAAGCATATAGTTTTATATGGACTTACGATGAAGCCTGTATTTACAATAAAGTGAGTGGGAGCACTACACCTTTCGATTAGTATATGTGAGTGACATATTGTTGATCGAAATGATGTAGAATTTTTCTACAAAGCATAAAGGAGTGTTTTAAAGGAGTTCTTTAAAAGGAAAAGACCTCGAGAAAAGCTACTTACATATTGAGCATCAAGATCTATTGAGATAGATCAAGGCGCTTGATAAGATTTTCAATGAGTACATACCTTGGCAAGATTTTGAAATAGTTCAAAATGGAGCAGTCAAAGAAAGAGTTCTTGCTGTGTTGCAAAGGTATGAAATTGAGGAAGACTCAAATCCCGACCACAGCAGAAAATAGAAAGAGAATGAAAAGTCATTCCCTATGCCTCACCATAGGTTCTATAAAGTATGCTATGCTATGTACCGCACCTATTGTATACCTTGCTCTGAATTTGGCAAGAGAGTACAATAGTGATCTAGGAGTAGATCCTTTGGACATTGGTCAAGAATATCCTTAGTAAGGACTAAGGAGATGTTTCTCGATTATGGAGGTGATAAAAGAGTTTGTTGTAAAAGTTACATCGAGTGCAAACTTTTACACCGATCCGATGACTCTAAGTCTCAACCTGGATACATATTGAAAGTGGGAGCAATCAGCCAAAGTAGCTCCGTGCAGAGCATTGTGGACATAAAATATTTGCAAAATACATACGGCTCTGAATGTGACAGACCCGTTGACTAAGCTTCTCTCACGAGCAAAACATGATCACACCTTAGTACTCTTTGGGTGTTAATCACATAGCGATATGAACTAGATTATTGACTCTAGTAAACCCTTTGGATGTTGGTCACATGATGATGTGAACTATGGGTGTTAATCATATACAGATATGAATATTGGTGTTAAATCACATGGCGATGTGAACTAGATTATTGACTCTAGTGCAAGTGGGAGACTGAAGGAAATATGCCCTAGAGGCAATAATAAAGTTATTATTTATTTCCTTATTTCATGATAAATGTTTATTATTCATGCATGCTAGAATTGTATTAACCGGAAACATAATACATGTGTGAATACATAGACAAACATAGTGTCACTAGTATGCCTCTACTTGACTAGCTCGTTTATCAGAGATGGTTATGTTTCCTAGCCATGGACAAAAGAGTTGTCATTTGATTAACGGGATCACATCATTATGAGAATGATGTGATTTACTTGACCCATTCCGTTAGCTTAGCACTTGATCGTTTAGTATGTTGCTATTGCTTTCTTCATAACTTATACATGTTCCTGTAACTATGAGATTATGCAACTCCCGTTTACCGGAGGAACACTTTGGGTACTACCAAACGTCACAACATAACTGGGTGATTATAAAGGAGTACTACAGGTGTCTCCGAAGGTACATGTTGAGTTGGCGTATTTCGAGATTAGATTTTGTCACTCCGATTGTCGGAGAGGTATCTCTGGGCCCTCTGGGTAATGCACATCATTATAAGCCTTGCAAGCAATGTGACCAATGAGTTGGTTATGGGATGATGCATTACAGAACGAGTAAAGAGACTTGCCGGTGGAGATTGAACTAGGTATTGGATACCGATGATCGAATCTCGGGCAAGTAACATACCGATGACAAAGGGAACAACGATATGTTGTTATGCGGTTTGACCGATAAAGATCTTCGTAGAATATGTAGGAGCCAATATGGGCATCCAGGTCCCGCTATTGGTTATTGACCGAGAATAGTTCTAGGTCATGTCTACATAGTTCTCGAACCCGTAGGGTCCGCACGCTTAAGGTTTCGATGATGCTTATATAATGAGTTTATGAGTTTTGATGTACCGAAGGAGTTCAGAGTCCCGGATGAGATCGGGGACATGACGAGGAGTCTCGAAATGGTCGAGACGTAAAGATCGATATATTGGACGACTATATTCGAGTTCGGAAAGGTTCCGAGTGATTCGGTATTTTTGAGTACCGGGAGAGTTACGGAATTCATATTGGGCCTCATTGGGCCATACGGGAAAGGAGAAAAGGGCCAAAGGGTGGCGCACCCTCCCCTTGGACTAGTCCGAATTGGAATAGGGAGGGGCCCCTTCCTTCCTTCTCCTTTCTCTTCCCTTTCCTTCTCTCCTATTCCTACTACATGGAAGGGCTCCTAGTTAGACTAGGAAGGGGAATCCTACTCCCGGTGGGAGTAGGACTCCCCTAAAGGCGCGCCATAGAGGAGGCCGCCCTCCCTCCTCCACTCCTTTATATACGGGGCAGGGGCACCCCATAGACACAAGTTGATCTACGGATCGTTCCTTAGCCGTGTCGGTGCCCCCTCCACCATATTCCACCTCGGTCATATCGTCGCGGAGTTTAGGCGAAGCCTGCACCGTAGAACATCATCATCGTCCTGCACGCCGTCGTCTTGATGGAACTCATCTCCGGAGCTCGGCTGGATCGGAGGCCGGAGATCGTCATCGAGCTGAACGTGTGCAGAACTCGGAGGTGCCGTACGTTCGGTACTTGGATCGGTCGGATCGTGAAGACGTACGACTACATCCACCGCGTTGTCATAACGCTTCCGCTTACGGTCTACGAGGGTACGTGGACGAACACTCTCCCCTCTCGTTGCTATGCATCACCATGATCTTGCGTGTGCGTAAGAAAATTTGTGAAATTACTACGTTCCCCAACAGCCGTCTCTAAAGCATAACCCCCAAATGATAGTGGTAAATTAGTAAGAGACATCATAGATCGCACCATATCCAGTAAAGTGCGGTTACGACATTCGGACACACCATTTCACTGTGGTGTTCCAGGTGGCGTTTGTTGTGAAACTATCCCATGTTGTTTCAAATGAAGACCAAACTCGTAACTAAAATATTCTCCTCCACGATCAGATCATAGAAACTTTATTTTCTTGTTACGATGATTTTCCACTCCACTCTGAAATTCTTTGAACTTTTCAAATGTATGAGACTTATGTTTCATTAATTAGATATAACCATATCTGCTCAAATTATCTATGAAGGCAAGAAAATAACGATACCCGCCACGAGCCTCAACACTCATTGGACCACATACATCAGTATGTATTATTTCCAACAAGTCAGTAGCTCGTTCCATTGCTCCGGAGAACGGAGTTTTAGTGATCTTGCCCATAAGGCACGGTTCGCAAGCACCAAGTGATTCATAATCAAGTGATTCCAAAAGTCCATAAGCATGGAGTTTCTTCATGCGCTTTACACTGATATGACCCAAATGGCAGTGCCACAAATAAGTTGCATTATCATTATCAACTTTGCATCTTTTGGCTTCAATCTTATGAATATGTGTATCATCACTATCGAGCTTCAACAAAAATAGACCACTCATTAAGGGTGCATGACCATAAAAGATATTACTCATATAAACAGAACAACCATTATTCTCTGATCTAAATGAATAACTGTCTCGCATCAAATAAGATCCAGATATAATGTTCATGCTCAACGCTGCCACCAAATAACAATTATTCGGGTCTAAAACTAATCCCGATGGTAGATGTAGAGGTAGTGTGCCGATGGCGATCACATTGACCTTGGAACCGTTTCCCACGCGCATTGTCACCTCATCCTTAGCCAATCTTCGTTTAATCTGTGGCCCCTGTTTCGAGTTGCAAATATGAGCAACAGAACAAGTATCAAATACCCAGGCGCTACTACGAGCATTAGTAAGGTACACATCAATAACATGTATATCAAATATACCTTTCACTTCGCCATCCTTCTTATCCGCCAAATACTTGGGGCAGTTCTGCTTCCAGTGACCAGTCCCTTTGCAGTAGAAGCACTCAATTTTAGGCTTAGGTCCAGACTTGGGTTTCTTCTCTTGAGCAGCAACCTTTTGCCGTTCTTCTTGAAGTTCCCCTTCTTCCCTTTACCCTTTCTCATGAAACTAGTGGTCTTGTTGGCCATCAACACTTGATGCTCTTTTTTGATTTCTACCTCCACAGCTTTAGCATCGCGAAGTGCTCGGGAATAGTCTTGTTCATCCCTTGCATATTATAGTTCATCACAAAGCCTTTATAGCTTGGTGGCAGTGATTGAAGAACTCGGTCAATGACACATTAGGAATATTAACTCCCAGCTAAGTCAAGTGGTTATGGTACCCAAACATTCTGAGTATGTGTTCACTGACAGAACTATTCTCCTCCATTTTGCAGCTGTAGAACTTGTTGGAGACTTCATATCTCTCAACTTGGGAATTTGCTTGAAATATTAACTTGAACTCCTGCAACATCTCATATGCTCCATGATGTTCAAAATGTCTTTGAAGTCTCGATTCTAAGTCGTAAAGCATGGCACACTGAACTATCGAGTAGTCATCAGCTTTGCTCTGCCAGACGTTCTTAAGTTCATCAGTAGCATCTGCAACAGGCCTGGCACTTAGCGGTGCTTCCAGGACGTAATTCTTCTATGCAGCAATGAGGATAATCCTCAAGTTACGGACCCAGTCCGTGTAGTTGCTGCCATCATCTTTGAACTTAGCTTTCTCTAGGAACGCATTCAAATTCAAAGGAACGGTAGCACAGGCCATTGATCTATAATAACATAGGCATGCAAAATAACTATCAGGACTAAGTTCATGATAAATTAAAGTTCAATTAATCATATTACTTAAGAAATACCACTTAGATACTCTAGTCATCTAAGTGATCACGTGATCCAAGTCAACTAAACCATGTCCGATCATCACGTGAAATGGAGTAGTTTTCAATGGTGAACATAACTATGTTGATCATATCTACTATATGATTCACATTTGACCTTTCGGTCTTAGTGTTCTGAGGCCATATCTGCACATGCTAGGCTCGTCAAGTTTAACCCGAGTATTCTACGTGTGCAAAAACTGGCTTGCACCCATTGTATGTGAACGTAGAGCTTATCACACCCGATCATCACGTGGTGTCTCAGCACGACAACTGTAGCAATGGTGCATACTCAGGGGAACAATTATACCTTGAAATTTAGTAAGGTATCATCTTATAATGCTACCGTCATACTAAGCAAAATAAGATGCACAAAAGATAAACATCACATACAAAAATATGTGACATGATATGGCCATCATCATCTTGTGCTCATGATCTCCATCACCGAAGCATCGTCATGATCTCCATCGTCACCGGCGCGACACCTTGATCTCCATCGTAGCATCGTTGTCATCTCGCCAACTATTGTTACTACGACTATCGCTACCGCTTAGTGATAAAGTAAAACAATTACATGTCGATTGCATTGCATACAATAAAGCAACAACCATATGGCTCCTGCCAGTTGCCGATAACTTTGTTACAAAACATGATCATCTCATACAACAAATTATATCACATCATGCCTTGACCATATCAAATCATAGCAAGCCCTGCAAAAACAAGTTAGACGTCCTCTACTTTGTTGTTGCAAGTTTTACGTGGCTGCTATGGGCTTCTAGCAAGAACCGTTCTTACCTACGCATCAAAACCACAACGATTTTTCGTCAAGTGTGTTGTTTTAACCTTTAACAAGGACCGGCTGTAGTCAAACTGGATTCAACTAAAGTTGGAGAAACAGACACCCGCCAGCCACCTTTGTGCAAAAGCACATTGGTAGAACCAGTCTCATGAACGCGGTCATGTAATGTCGGTCTGGGCTACTTCATCCAACAATACCGCCGAATCAAAGTAAGACGTTGGTGGTAAGCAGTATGACTATTATCGCCCACAATTCTTTTGTGTTCTACTCAAGCATATACCATCTATGCATAGAACTGGCTCGGATGCCGCTGTTGGGGAACACATTAATTTCAAAAAAATTCCTACGATCACGCAAGATCGATCTAGGTGATGCATAGCAACGAGAGGGGGAGTGTATCTTCATACCCTTGAAGATCGCAAAGCGGAAGCGTTTATCAATGCGGTTGATGTAGTTGTACACCTTCACGATCCGTCCCGATCAAGTATCGAATGTACGGCACCTCCGCGTTCAACACACGTTCAGTTCGATGATGTCCTTGTCTTCTTGATCCAACAAGACGGGCGAAGTAGTAGATGAGTTCCGGCAGCACGATAGCGTGGTGACGGTGTTGGTGAAGAACAATCTCCGCAGGGCTTTGCCTAAGCACTACAGAAACTATGACGGAGAATAAACTAGAGGGGACGGGGTTGTCGGCACACGGCATGGTGTTTCTTGATGTTTCTTTGGTGCTAGCCCTTCCAATCTATATATAGGTTGAGCCTTGGGGTCGAAACTTGGAGTAAAAGCCTCCACAAAGTCGGTTTCACTCGAAAGGCAAGAGTCCTTCTTGGACTCTGGACCCAGACGCCAGGGACCCTGGTGTCTGGCCCCTGGACTCCACAAAACTTCCTTTTGCACTTTCTAAAAACCTTGTGGGCTTTCCCTTTTGGCCCAAATAAAGTGTTCTCGTACCCAAACATTTCGGGAAACATCCGGAACCCCTTTCGAGGAATTCTGGAACACTTCCGGAGACCAAACACTATTATCCCATATATCAATCTTTATCTTCGGACCATTCCAGAGTTCCTCGTCATGTCCGTGATCACATCCGGGACTCCGAACAACATTAGGTCACCAACATACATAAGTCATATAATACTATATCGTCAACAAAGGTTAAGCGTGCGGACCCTACGGGTTCGAGAACTATGTAGACATGACCAAGACACCTCTCTGGTTAATAACCAATAGCGGAACCTAGATGCCCATATTGGCTCCTACATATTCTACGAAGATCTTTATCGGTCGAACCGCATAACAACATACGTTGTTCCCTTTGTCATCGGTATGTTACTTGCCATAGATTCGATCATCGGTATCATCATACCTAGTTCAATCTCATTACCGGCAAGTCTCTTTACTCATTACGTAATACTTCATCCCGCAACTAACTCATTAGTCACAATGCTTGCAAGGGTTATAGTGATGAGTATTACCGAGAGGGCCCAGAGATACCTCTCCGAAACACGGAGTGACAAATCCTAATCTCGATCTATGCCAACCCAACAAAAACCTTCGGAGACACCTGTAGAGCACCTTTATAATCACCCTTTTACGTTGTGACGTTTGGTAGCTCACAAAGTGTTCCTCCGGTATTCGGGAGTTGCATAATCTCATAGTCTAAGGAACATGTATAAGTCACGAAGAAAGCAGTAGCAATGAAACTGAAACGATCTTAATGCTAAGCTAATGGATGGGTCATGTCCATCACATCATTCTCCTAATGATGTGATCCCATTCATCAAATGAGAACACATGTCTATGGTTAGGAAACATAACCATCTTTGATTAACGAACTAGTCAAGTAGAGGCATACTAGGGACAATATGTTTTGTCTATGTATTCACACATGTACTAAGTTTCTGGTTAATACAATTTTAGCATGACTAATAAACATTTATCATGAAATAAGGAAATAAATAATAACTTTATTATTGCCTCCAGGGCATATTTCCTTCAGAAATGAGCTCAGGGAATTCGACCTCTGGGGTTCGGTCCCTGCTATGGTGGTGGCTAGGCTATACTTATAGTGACCTCGGTCCTCTTCCCCCAAAACTTAGGCGGGAAGGAATACCAAAGTAGCCAATTTTGAAGGGGGACAAGTAGTACATCTTATCCTGACGAAAGGTGATCTTTGCCTGCAAAGCTTCTAGCAATGACATCGTGGTGGGCTCGGCGATGACATCCGTCCTGCCGTCCTGGTGGTCCTGGTCTTGTTGCACGCGAACAGTAACCTTTGGTTGATTCCTTGGGACTCTGCGTCTGCGCTTTCCTCCTTAGCACCCTTGCCGCTCTGCATCCGCTGGCGCATGCCTGGCCTTGGTCGTCATGGCTGGCGTCACCTCAACCTCATGAGGTGAGTGCTTGCATAGAAATCTCTGCTCCTGAGGAGGTTGCCTGGGGAGGCCGCTCCTTTCAGAGATCTTGGTGTCGTCCGCCTCGCGAGGCTCGGCCCCTCGCGAGGGTCTTGTTTTGTCAATGCTGAAGACGGGCCATACCACGTCGTTGATGGTGCCATGCCGTGGGCCGCAGGCAGGCAAGTCTGGGTACCCTGGTTCCCAAAACACCGACAGGAGCCCCCGGGCCTAAGGCACGCTCGCACTTGGCTTCGAGGCGAAGCCAATGGGCAAGTGTGAAGCGTCGCAGGCCCCAATCGCATGTGGAGCGAGTCAACGCGTGGCGCTTGATGGGATGTGGGTGTCTCTGCTTCCCCATGCTACCTCGGCAACCGTCCGTCTTGACAACTGCCTGCTACATGTAGGAAAACCATAATTACTCGAGATCGTGGGAGGCCGGCGATTATCCTCCCTTCAGCTATAAACGGGAGGAGGGGGCAGAGCCCCCAGCCCATCTTCGTCTCCTCGCCCCTTGCTTCTCCTTCTTCTCGCTCCACCGTCTTGCTAGAGCATCCATGGCGCCGACGAGGAGGTTCTCCGCCGCGGAGAAAGGGAAGGCCCCAAAGGAGGGACCAGACTTGCCCCCGCCCAAGAGGGGCCGCGGGCGCTCCCGAAAGTATGCAACGCCAGCAGCGGCTCCCCGTGGGCGTGGGCATACCTCCTTAAAGGTTGGCGCTACTTCTGGCAGTCGTGGGGGTACGTCTTCCCGCAACAGGAGTCGTTGCGGTTAGGAAAGTCACAAAGAAGGGACGAGGCGCGCGACGGCCATCTGGCTGCCACGCCCGCAGTTCCAGTCAGCTGACGCACCCCCCGGAGTGCATGGTGTGGGCAGAGAGGCCCGCATGCGCATGGCTCCAACTCCCGCCTTCTCCCCGAGTGCGCTGCCGGCCGGGGGCCTGGTGGTCTCTGGATTCAGGCTGACGGCTGCTACAGCAAGGCCTCATGGGTGGAGGCCGAGGTCACGGCCGCCGGCAATGTGTTCCTAAACCGCGGGTGGCAGTCGTTTTCCCGCGCACGGGACCTGCACGGGAGGTGCACCCTCTACTTTAGGTACGATGGCGTCACGACCCTCTATGTGAGGATATTCGGGGAGGCGGCCCACGTGCAGGGTGCTTCCCGGAGAGCGATAGCGACGACAGTGACGTCGATGGGGCACGGAGGGGCAGCATCATCGCCAGTGATGAGCTCGCCCTTGGCTACGGTCGTGGCACCTCCAGCAATGGTGGCTCTTCCTCCGCAGAAAGCTCTAGCGACGGCGACCTCTGCGAGCCGCTGCGCCACCGGGCTCGGACCGGGAGGGGAGACAAGCTGCCTCGCCGCCACGCCCCGGGGAAGTTGGAGGAGGAGTCTAGGTGAGCCCGAGCACTGCTTGGGCCGGGCCTCATGAGCTTCCGTCGTCACGCACTTGCTTTTGTTCCATTCTTCCTACTGCAAAAACGAAGTAGAGGGCCCTACTAGGGCATGTAATGAACTATGGCACTTGCGTCGTTATGTTATTGTTTCTATGCTGCCTCCTGATATTCTGTTACCGTCGATTGTAATTAGGATGACTTAGCTTAGGGTTCATTTTGTTAACTTCCGTGCCGCGGGAGCACGCCTTGCCGAGAGGCGACCCGGAGTCGCCAGGCCTCAGGGGCGCCCTTGCTGCTGTAGGATTAGGAAGCTTTGGAGGCGTTGTGCCCGCGAGCTCATTCGAGAGTGTTATGCAAGGACGAATACGCCACAGGGCCAGGGAACTGAGGCTTTGGCGAGGTGTGTTCATGGGCAAGCCCAAAGTGTATGCACCTGCCTAGCCCCCGCACGCGGGACGCTCAAGGAGGAGCGACGGGCAACTTCCACTCCCCCGGAGGCAAGACCTGAGAGAACGAACGACGAAAGGAGAAGAAAAATTCCCAACCCTCAAAAAGAGATGCTGAACACTCCAAATTTCATTCAATAAGTTGCAAACCAGATACAGAATGCAAGCAACAGAACAGCCACATCCAGCACCAATACTATTCTTCGCCCCAGCGCGAAGCTAAGTGCTTCCACTGGGACATGGGTGGGAGCCCCCGTGAGGCCCAAGGGTGACGCTCAGGAGACTCTGGGGCGTGTACATTCCCAACTCATTATTACGTGAGAGTGTCATGAGAGGAGACCTTCACAGGCACGGGGCCTTGCTTCATAGGTAGAACTTCCGGAGGTGCTGGATGTTCCAGGCATTTTGGATGGGGACCCTGTCCTGTGTCTCCAGGCGCGCGGTGCCAGGCTTGGAGACACAGGAGATCCTGAACGGGCCCTCCCACATGGGGGAGAGCTTGTGATGCCCTTCCCTAGGGAGCACTCACCTCAGGACAAGGTCACCCACCTCGAGGGTCCTAGAATGGACATTGCGACAATGGTACCGCTGCAGCGCCTGCTGGTACCTCACAGCTTGGAGCGAGGCTTGGCGGTGGTGTTCCTTCGCCAACATGTGGTCCATCCCCCGCGAGGCGTCCTGGCACGCCTCGTCGAATACCAGGACCCGCGGGGAGCGATGCTTGACCTTGTGAGGGAGGACCGCCTTGGCTCTGTAGACGAGGAAGAACAGAGTCTCACCCGTGGGCTTGTTCGTGCTGTTGAGGATGGACCACAGCACGAACGGGTGTTCGTCTAGCCAACCCCTGCCACAGGCATCAAGCTTTTTCTTGAAGCTCCTCATATTGAGGCCCCTCAAGACCTCTGTGTTGGCGCGCTCGGCCAGGCCATTACTCCGCGGGTGCACCACCGAAGCGTAGCATATTAGCATCCCAAGGTTAGCATAATATGTTTTAAAGAGGTTGCTCATGAACTGGGAGCTGTTGTCGGTGTTGATGCGGTTGGGCACCGCGAAGTGACTCACGAGGCCCTTGATGAACTTGACAGCAGAGCCAGCCGAGATGGTGCAGACCGCTTCCACCTCCGCCCACTTGGTGAACTTGTCTACGACGATGTAGAGGTAGCGGTAGCACCCGGGCGCTCGAGGGAACGGGCTCAGGATGTCCAACCCCCAGACCGCAAGTGGCCATGAGAGTGGGATGGTCTGGAGGCCTTCAGCGGGCTGGTGGATATGCTTAGCATGGAATTGACAAGCTTCACAAGACCTTACCAGTTGAGCGGCGTTGTTGAGCGCTGTGGGCCAGTAGAATCCGCTGCAGAATGCCTTGCCCACGAGGGTGCGAGATGAGGGGTGATGCCCACAATCCCCACCGTGTATGTCGGCTAACAGCTTGCACCCCTTCTCCTTGGAGATGCATCGTAGGGAAATCTCATTTGGGCGCCTCCGATAGAACTCGCCGTCCTAGATGTAGTACGTGGTGGCCTGGCGGGCCACCCGCTCTGCATCTTCTTCCTTCTCCGGCAGGGTGCCCTGAAGTAGGTACGCCTTGAAATCCTTGGTCCAACACCCATCCTGAGGCTCGAGCGCGAGGAGCAAACAGGCTCCTGAGGCCGGGCCACAAGCTGGGGCACCAGAGGTAGGTGCCGTGGGCAGCTCCTCCCGAGGTAGCGCCGGCCCGGCAGTGCGGGGAGCTGCCGACGGCCTGAAGAGCCGCTCATTGAAGATGCTAGGCTCCTAGGGGTGGTGCCTGGACGCCATTCTAGCGATGTCATCCGCCTCCCTGTTCATGCCGCGTGGTACATGCTGCAATTCCAAGCCCAAGAATTGTTTCTCAATTTTGCATACCTCCTCGAGGTATGCCTCCATGTGCTCGTCCTTTGGCTTGTACTCCTTGTTGGAGAAGATGATGAGGAGCTGGGAGTCACCCCTGATGGTGAGGCGCCTGAGCCCCAGAGCAGCCGCGGCCTTGAGCCCGGCAATCAGGCCCTCGAACTCGGTGATGTTGTTGGAGATCTTCTCGCCGTGCTGGATGTAGAGTTGCACGGCGTAGTAGAGCTTGCCTTGGGTAGGCGAGATGAGCACAGCTCCAGCCCCCGCGCCCTAGCGCGCAAATTGCACCGTCGAAGTACATGACCCAGCCTTCAGGTGCCTTGTCTACTGGCGCGAGAGAGCGGTCCTCACCCAGCTCTTGGCTAGGTGCATCAATCCACTCAGTCAGAAAGTTCATGAGGGCGGCACACTTCATGACTCTGGTTGTGCTGAATTCCAACTGGAACACCTGCAGCTCAATGTTCCATTCAGCGACTCTCCCGTTGGCGTTGGGACTCCGGAGCACCCTCTCCAGGGGGTAGGCTGAGACGACCTTAATAGGGTGACCTTGGAAGTAGTGAAGCAGCTTCCTAGAAGCGACGAGGAGCACAAGGAGGAGCTTCTGCGGCATGGGGTAATGTGCCCATGCATCACGCAGCACTGTGCTGACGAAGTATACGGGATGCTCGACGAGGGAGGAAGCATGTGCCGAGTCTTGCTCCCCCTGAGGCGGATAAGCCTCAGGAGCCGTGTCCTCTAGCGGGGCCACCGTAATCTCATGAGCCCCAACTTCAGGAGCCCCATTGCCTGATGGGGTGGCCAAGGCCTCAGATGCGCCGTCCTGAGGCCGCAGCACCGCGCACACTTTGCTGCATGCTCTTCCCGGGCCGCCACGAGCGTCGCACTGGCTGAATGAGGCATGGCGGCCAAATAAAGCACCATGGGTTCAAGGGGGCGAGGCGCTACCATCACCGGTGGGATGGTGAGGTACTTCTTGAGATCTTGAAAAGTCGTATCGGCCTCCGAAGTCCATTCAAACGGGCCCTTCTTTTTCATGAGCTTGAAGAATGGGAGGGCGCGCTCGCCTAGCTTAGAGATGAAGTGCCCAAGAAGGTCACGCAACCCGCCAGCTTCTGCATTTCCTTGAGGGTTTGTGGCGGGCTCATCCTTTCTATCAATTTAACCTTTTCTGGGTTGCCCTCAATCCCTCTGTGCCACACTAGGAACCCCAACAGCTTGCCAGATGGGACGCCGAATATGCACTTCTCCGGGTTAAGCCGCAACTTCACCTTGCGCAAGTTGGTGATCGTCTCCTCCAGATCTTCAACAAGGGTTCTCGCCTCCCGGGACTTGACCACTATGTTGACGACGTAAGCCTCGGCGTTTCTCCCGAGCTGCTTGCCCAAAGCGATGTGCATCAGCCGCTGGAAGGTTTCTCCGGCATTGCACAACTCAAACGACATGCAGGTGTAGTAGTAAACCCCACATGGGATCAAGAAGGCCGTCTTCTCGACATCCTCCACTGTCATCTTGATCTGATGATAGCCTGAGAAGGCCTCCAAGAAGCACAGCAGCTCGCATTCGGCGGTGGAGTCGGCGATCTAGTTGATGCGTAGAAGGGGGAAAGGGTCCTGAGGGCAAACTTTGTTCAGGCTCGTGAAGTCAACGCACATGTGCTCCTTCTCGCCTTTCTTGGGGATGATAACCGGGGTCACCAACCAATCTGAATGGACGATGAACAACTGCTTCTCCAGGGCTAGATGCCGCACCTTCTGCTTCACGGGGCGTGCGTTGGGGCACACCATGAGGCGGTGCTCGATCACCCCACATAGAACGCCGACCATGTTCGTCGCTTCCCACGCGAACACATCCTTGTTCGCGCGGAGTTAGTCGACCAATGCCTCCTCCTGATCTCGGGGGAGGCCGGCGCCTATGGTGAGGTAGCACCCGACTCCCCGTCCTCGTCGACCGGCACTTGCTTCGTCTTTGCCTGATCTTGAGAGAACAACTGCTTCTTCTTTGCCGGGGCAGCCCCTGGGCACTCCGGGGTGCTCCCCGTGCTTGGTCGCGTGGCCGCCACGGCCTTGAAAGTGAGCCTGGAAGCCGTGAGTGCATCCCCAGTGTTTCCTGCCACGATGAGGACACCGCTGGTTCCCGGTATCTTCATGATGTTGGATCCAGGATGAGTTGCCGCCATGAATTTGGCGAGAGCCGGGAACCCGAGGATGGAGTTGTACGGGAGCCCGATGCGCACGACGTCAAAGTCAATGAGCTCTGTGTGGTAGTTGTCACGCGTTCCAAAGGTGACGGGGAGGCGAATTTGCCCCAAGGGGTAGGTGGAGCCATCGACCACTCCAGAGAAAGGCTTGGTGGGGAGGAGCCGGCAATGGGGCACATGGAGCAGGTCGAATGCCTCCACGGAGAGGATGTTGAGGCCAGCGCCGACATTCATGAGGGTCTTGGTGACTGCTACATTGCAGATGGTGGGGTTGCCGAGCATGGGAAGCACACAGGCACCGGCCGTGGTCTTAGGGTGATCCCTAGAGTCGAAGGTGAGATCAGCCTTGGGTGCCGCCCAGCACGGAGGGCCCCCCCGGGGAGATTGGGAGGCCCCCATCTAGAGGAAGAACTACTTGACATGGTGGTCCAAGGCCGGCGCTTGTGACCCACCGAGGATGGCCACAGCGGTGTGGGCCGCTGGCGCCACGAAGCACTTGATGAATATGCCACGCAACTCTTCCTAGAAGCCACCTAGGACTCCGGCAGATTGAGGAACCAAGCGCGTGGCATATCTGCGAGAGCCATAGGGAGCTAATTTTCCATGACCTTGTTGTCATTGCCGGCCTCCCTGATGGCCTCCGCGTACATCTGGATGAACTCCGCGGGGTGCACCGCGCCATCGTATCACAGTGGCAACCCCGGCCTGAACTTTGGCGGCCATCGCACCTGCCGTAGGGCGGGGGAGAAGGACCGGTGACCCGTGGCACCCTCGAACGTGCCCGGCTTCCCTCCGAGTGGTATGACGGCCTCCATGGAAGCGAGATGGTGAGAGAGGTGGGAGGCGCAGCGGGCGAGGATGAAATCTTTCGACACGCCCCTACCTGGCGCGCCAAATCTCGGATTCAGGGCTCCACAGACCCAAGAAAGGTTTGAACTCTGGGGCGTGTGTGAAGAACTCAACCTCTCTGGCCAGCCAACTCGCTGCTCTCATGGCCTATCTCAATGAATAGGAAAGGGAATGGACACAGCAGTTTACCCAGGTTCGGGCCACCTTGTGGTGTAAAACCCTACTCCTGCTTTGTGGTGAATTAGCCTCGCGGGGGGCTGTGGAGTACAAGGAAGAACAGCCTCGCGGGGTCTGCTCTAGGGGTGGAAATGAGCTCAAGGAATTCGACCTCTTGGAGGTTCGATCCCTGCTATGGTGGTGGCTAGGCTATAGTTGTAGTGGCCTCAGTCCTCTTCCACCCAAACATAGGCGGGAAGGGATCCCATAGTGGCCAATTTTGAAGGGGGACAAGTAGTACATCTTATCCTGATAAAAGGTGGTCTTCGCTTGCAAAGCTTTTGGCCGTGACTTCGTGGTGGGTTCGGCGATGACATCCGTCCTACCATCCTGGCGGTCCTGGTCTTGTTGCATGCGAACGGTAACCTTTGGTTGATTCCTTGGGACTCTGCATCTGCGCTTTCCTCCTTAGCACCGAAGAGGAAACTTGCCGATCTGCGTCCGCTGGCGCGCGCCTGGCCTTGGTCGTCATGGCTGGCGTCACCTCAACCTCATGAGGTGAGTGTTTGCATAAAAATCTCCGCTCCTCAGGAGGCCGCCTGGGGAGGCCGCTCCTTCCGGAGGTCTTGGTGTCGTCCGCCTCGCGAGGCTAGGGTCTTGTTTTGTCGATGCTGAAGACGGGCCATATATACCAGGCCGCTGATGGTGCCACGCCGTGGGCTACAGGCAGGCAAGTCTGGGTACCCTGGTTTCCAAAACGCCGACATCCTCGGCTCCAGCTCTGTCTACCTCGAGCGGCTGAATCCGGTGCTACCAGTGGAGCGGCCATGATTTGTATTGATGCCCTAATTGACTTCCTCCCTGCCCTTGGCAAAAGCGTGATCGGCCTGCCATCGCTGCCGCTGCTGTGGAGGCGTCAAAACCCATACGGGAAGGCCACTAGATGAGTGGATGGCTTGAGGAGTGGTAGCTGGTTCGAGGGAAGGGTTAATGTTTTTTTCTTGACGCAGAAACTCATTTTGAGGAAAAAAATAGGGAACAAAAAATCTTGTGGAATAACGATGTGCGGGTGCGATGCGGGGAGGGAGAGTCCGACGATCAGGAGCGACATAAGAGGGAAACAGAATGCTACGTTTCTTTTAGATAGTAGATATACTCCAAACACCTCTCTCCTCATAAACTACATGCCACATAAATAAACTTGTCTTGGAATACACAATGTTACAAGCTAAGTTGCTCCCACTATGACCTGCCTAGGGAGAAATATTAGGTCCAAACTGAGAAGTGTTTCACCCCCTTGAAATGAGTGCACACCCCTGGATCGAATTATTGGCATACATGACAACTATGTTGTATCATACACAAATGCATCATCAATTACATCGTATGATCCAGAAAGCAAATAGTCTTACAAACTCTAGCCATAGGCTAGTCAAATACATAGTATTACATCAAGCAAATAGAGTTCAACACAAACAAAAGTGAAAGAAAACCTAAGCAACATCTTGATAGTCTCCATCAACACCACGGGGAAGCATGTCGAGTGGAGGCACGAAATCCTATGCAAGTCACTCCTCGTAGCAGACACCTGCAACATGATATGTTGCAGTTACTAGGGCCAATACTTTGATTGTATTGGCAAGTCCACAGTTCATTGGAAACCTATTTGGGTACAAGCATTCTGGCTGGTGGGGTTCGGGGTCCTTTGCATAAAATAGTTTTGTCCTATTATTTAGGTGGTAGACTACTCTAATAGCTAGACATACTATATCACAAAGTAGCCTTGGGCAGATCGTATCACGCGATCACCCATAATGAAATTTGAGTATGTGGGTTACCGTATCACGCGATAGCCCTGACCTTCCTAGATGAAGCTGCTGGTATCACGCTGGGAACCTGGGTTAGTCCACACTCCCCTAGGGTTTAGCCCATAGATTTTAGATGGAAGAGGTGATGAGCTCAAACTGACAGTTCTCAGTTGAGTTGCTCAAGTTGTCCATAACCATGGACACAACTAATCATGATCACTTTTCTGTACACTCTACAGAGGTTTGTGCACTTTACCCGTGATTCCCGATCACACCTTCAAGCCACTAAACTTCATTTGTGAAGTAGCCAGGTAGACCAAGACAAGACTTTTGGGGAGCAGTAGCCCTCTCAAACACAGCTGACCCATTCCAACCTACACACCTACATCTTCTGGTCAGCCCAAGAGGGTTCCCACAACTTACTTGGTCCAGACAGAGCCGACGTTGTATCACAGTTACACACAGAAGTGATACATCTCTGTCGTATCTATACTTTATGATTGTTCCATGCCAATATTATACAACTTTCACATACTTTTGGCAACAATTTATATGGTTTATTGACTAACATATTGATCCATTGCCCAGTGTCAGTTCCTGTTTGTTGCATGTTTTTTGTTTTGCAAAATATCCATATCAAATGAAGTCCAAACACGATAAGAATTTACGGAGAATTATTTTGGAATATGTGTGATTTTTGTGAGGTGGAATCAATTGAAAAGTGGCCCAGAGCATCCACAACCCACCTGGGCATGGCCACCCCCCTGGCGCATGGTGGTGGCTTGTGGGCACATCGTAAGTCAGTTGGGGCTCTTCTTCGGCCGCAAGGAAGCTAATATCCGGAAAAAATCATGTAAAAATTTCAGCACAATCGGAGTTACGGATCTCCGGATATTTACAAACGATTTTCGGCCAACAAACAGGAACATGAAACAGAAGAGAACAGAGAGCGAGCTCCAATCTCGGAGGGGCTCCTGCCCCTCCAGGTGCCATGGAGGCCAAGGTCCAGAGGGGAAAAACTCATCCCATCTAGGGGGGAGGCCAAGGAAGAAGGAGGAGGGGCTCTCCTCTCTTCCGGTGGCGCCGGAGCGTCGTCGGGGCAATCATCATGAGGAGGATCTAGACCAACAACTTCGCTGCCGTCAACACCAACTCTCTCCCTCTCTATGCAGCGGTGTAACACCTCTTCCGCCCGCTGTAATCAGTACTTAAACATGGTGCTTAATGCTACACACTATTATTTAATGATGTGTTGCTATCCTATGATGTTCGAGGGAAGCAGAGATTTATAATGGTGCCGAGCTCATAGCTTAAATTGAGAGATAAAACTATTTTGGGAGGCATGCTTTTCCTCTCAACGAGAACGACCAAGAATTCCCAATATCTTCCATCCTAGATAAATCATAGTTGGTTCCCAAACAGAAAATAAAGTTTATTTCCTTTCCACCATTCTTACACAATCCATGGCTAGCTGATACGTCTCCGTCGTATCCATATTATTTGATTGTTCCATGCCAATATTATACAACTTTTATATACTTTTGGCAACATTTTATATTATTTTTTGGGACTAACATATTGATCCGGTGCCCAGTGCCAGTTCCTGTTTTCTGCATTTTTTTGTTTCAAAGAATATCCATATCAAACAAAGTCCAAACGAAATAAAAATTTTACGGAGAATTATTTCGGAATATTTGGGAGGTGGAATCAATGCAAATGGAGGCCCACGGCCTCCACTACGCACCAGGGCGCGGCCTGCCCCCTAGTGCGTGGTGGTGCCTAGTGGGCACCCCGTAAGTCGGTTGGGGCTCTTCTTCGGCTGCAAGGAAGCTTATATCTGGAAAAATCGAGTTAAAATTTCAATGCAATTGCAGTTACTGATCTCCGGATATTTAAAAACGGTGAAAGGCCAGAAAACAGGAACGCAAAACAGAAGAGAATATAGAGAGAGATCCAATCTCGGAGGGGCTCCTACCACTCTGCCGCCATGGAGGCCATGGAACAGAGGGGGAACTCTCCTCCCATCTAGGGGAGAGGCAAAGGAAGAAGAAGGAGTGGGGGGGGGGGGGTCTCTCCCCCTCTCTCCCGGTGGCGTCCGAGTGCCGTGCAGGGCTAGGATCGTGACAACGATGTACACCAACAACCTTGCTACCGTGAACACCAACTTTCTCCCCCTCTATGCAGCGGTGTAACACCTCTTCTCTCCCCTGTAATCTCTACTTAAACATGGTGCTTAACACTATATGTTACTCCCTCTGTTCCTAAATATAAGGTGTATTAGTTTTTCAAAAAGTCAACTGTTGTCTATGTTTGACCAACTTTATAGCAAAATATATAAAGATTTATAATATTAAATATATAAAATGTAAAAATATAGTTCATGATGAATCTAGTGATAATGATTTGGTATTCTAGATATTGATATTTTTGTCTATAAACTTGGTCAAACTTAGGGAAGTTTGACTTTTTGGAAAAATAATACACCTTATATTGAGGAACGAAGGGAGTATTATCCAATGATATGTGGTTATCATATGATGGTTGAGTAGATCTGTTTTGTTCTATGGTTTAATTTATGATCGTGATTGGTTTGAGTATTATATTTTATTTTGGTGCTGTCCTATGGTTCCCCCCGTGTCGCAAAAACTTGAGGGATCCCCGTTGTATGGTGTTGCAATACGTTCATGATTGACTTATAGTGGGTGGCCGGAGTGACAGAAACTTATACCCGAGTAAGGGGGCTGTTGCGTATGGGAGTAAAGAGGACTTGATACTTAATGCTATGTTTGGGTTTTACGTTAATGACCTTTGGTAGTTTCGGATGCTTGCTACAGTTCTAATCATAAGTGCATATGATTCAAGTACGGAAAGTAAGCTCATGCCTCTCCCTCATATAAAATTGCCATAATGATTACCGGATTAGTTATCGATTGCCTAGGGACAAATAACTTTCTTGTGTGATAAAACCTTTATACTAAACAATTAACTTTATTATCTTTCAATTTATTTGTAGTTTTATTCTCGCAAAGTACTTCTAGTTTTATTCTTGTTCTAGGTAAAGCAAATTTTTAATTATGCATAGAGTTGTGTCGGTGGTCGATAGAACTTGAGGGAATATTTGTTCTACCCTTAGCACCTCGTTGGGTTCGACACTCTTACTTATTGAAAGAGGCTACAATTGATCCCTTATACTTGTGGGTTATCAAGAACTTTTTCTAGAGGCGTTCCCCAGGGAGAAATATTGTAGGGTGAATATTCTAGTGTGTGCTTGTTTGCTTTATCACTAAGTAGATTTTATTTCCTGTTCTTAGGTGTTCTTTGTCTTTAGTTATGAAATGGAGAGCACGAAATACCAAAAAAATTAGTTGTACTTGCTAATCATGGAGATGTGGAACCTCCTAAAACCCTCGATGCTTGTTATGTGGAAAATATTAAACACTACTTCGATAATCCTGAGAAAACCCCATTCAACTTGATAATAGGAGACACGTTGGATCAACGTGAATACTTTAGGGATTATCTCTTGTCTCAAAAAGGGAAACTCTTATGGGATCAAATTGATTATTGATATGTCTCCAATGCATCTATATTTTTTGATTGTTCCATGCTATTATATTACATGTTTTGGATGTTTAATGGGCTTTAATATGCTCTTTTATATTATTTTGGGACTAACCTATTAACCGGATGTAACGCCCTCGATGCGGCTATATCTCCCACGTGTCGAAGCACGACTTAGAGGCATAACCGCATTGAAAGCAATGTCGCAAGTGAGGTAATCTTCACACAACCCATGTAATACATAAGGGAAAGCGATACATAGTTGGCTTACAATCGCCACTTCACACAATTACATGAATAAAGCATTACATCATCCGAGATACAATCAAGGTCGACTACGGAACCAAATAAAGAAGAACCCCAAATCGACAAAGGTCCCCGATCGACCCCAATGGGCTCCACTACCGAACAACTAGAACGAAACAACACAAAGGGCAAGATCTTCCTCGAGCTCCTCCTTGAGCTTGGTTGCGTCACCTGCTCGGTAACATAGGCACCTGCAAACTGGTTTTGGAAGTATCTGGTGAGCCACGAGGACTCAGCAATCCCATTACCATGGGTATCAAGACTAGCAAAGCTTAATGGGAAAGGAAGGGGTAAGGTGGTGAGGTTGCAGCAGTGACTAAGCATGATATGGTGGCTAACCAACGCAAATAAGAGCGAGAAGAGAACAAAGGAACGGTCGTGAAGCTAGCAATGATCAAGAGGTGATCCTGAACACCTACTTACGTCAATCATAACCCAGAAACCGTGTTCACTTCCCGGACTCCGCCGAGAAGAGACCATCACGGCTACACACTCGGTTGATGCGTTTTAATTCGGATCTGGTGTCAAGTTATCTACAACCGGACATTAACGAATTCCCATCTGCCACATAACTGCGGGCACGGCTCTCGAAAGTTTATACCTGCGGGGTGTCCCAACAGCCCATGACAAGCTCTCGCGATCATCGAAGGAATAGACCTTCACCCAGAAGACCCGATCGGTCTCGGAATCCGGTACATCAAGACATTTCGACAATGGTAAAACAAGACCAGCAAGACCTCCCGGCGTGCCGACATCCTGATAGTAGCCGCGCGTATCTCGTCTCAGGCCACGACCGGATGAGCACTACGTACAACTAGAACCAGCCCTCAAGTTTCCCCGAGGTGGTGCTGCAAGTAGCTCTAGTTTGGACCAACACTTAGACAAGCATTGGCCCGGGGGGGCTAAAATAAAGATGACCCTTGGGATGCCACGACTCCCAAGGGAAAAAGGTAATAGGTGAGGCAAATGGTAAAACCAATGTTGGGCCTTCTTTGGAGGAGTTTTATTCAAAGCGAACTGTCGGGGGTCCCATAAATCACCCGACAGCGTTAGGAGCATAAATTCGGGAACATAACACGGTATGGCGGAAACTAGGGCGGCAAGAGTGGAACAAAACACCAGGCATAAGGCCGAGCCTTCCACCCTTTACCAAATATATAGATGCATTAATAATATAAGAGATATTGTGATATCCCAACATAAGCCCTGTCCACCATGGAGAAATCTTCAACTTCACCTGCAACTAGCAACGCTATAAGAGGGGCTGAGCAAAAGCGGTAACATAGCCAAACAACGGTTTGCATAGGAAAGGTGTCAAAGGTTAGAGGTTCATGGCAATATGGTATGGCTTGACAAACAGGTAATAGGTTGTTGGGGAACGTAGTAATTTCATTAATTTTCCTACGCACACGCAAGATCATGGTGATGCATAGCAACGAGAGGGGAGAGTGTTGTCTACGTACCCTCGTAGACCCGAAGCGGAAGCGATCACAATGTAGAGGAAGTAGTCGTACGTTCTCCTCGCGATCCGACCGATCCCGGCGCCGTTACTCCGGCGCCCCGAGTTCTTGACACACGTGCAGCTTGATGGCGTCCCTCGTACTCGATCCAGCCGAGTGTCGAGGAGAGTTCCGTCGACGACGGCGTGGTGACGATCTTGATGTTTCACCGGTAGCGAGCCGCCTAAGCTTCATGACAGTATGATCGAGGTGGAATATGGTGGAGGGGGCACCGCACGGCTAAGGAACGATCCGTAGATCAATACTTGTGTGTTCTAGGGTGCCCCCTGCCCCGTATATAAAGGAGGGAGGGGAGGCCGACCGCCCCTATAGGCGCGCCAAGGAGGGGGAGTCCTCCTCCTAGTTGAGTAGGACTCCCTTTCCTAGTCCAACTAGGAAGGAGAAGGGGAAGGAAAGAGAGGAGAGGAGAGGGAAGGGGGCGCGCCCCTCCTTGTCCTATTCGGACTCCCACAGGGCGCGCCACCTCTGGTTCGGCCCTCTCTCTCTCCCTTGGCCCACTAAGGCCCATATTCCCCGGGGGTTCCGTAACCCTCGGCACTCCGGTTTTCTCCGGAAACTTCGGAACCTTTCCGGTGTCGAATATAGCCGTCCAATATATCAATCTTTATGTCTCGACCATTCCGAGACTCCTCGTCACGTCCGTGATCACATCCGGGACTCCGAACTTCTTTGGTACATCAAAATACATAAACTCATAATAACTGTCATCGAAACCTTAAGCGTGTGGACCCTACGGTTCGAGAACAATGTAGACATGACTTAGAACTATTCTCGGTCAATAACCAACAGCGGGACTTGGATGCCCATATTGGTTCCTACATATTCTACGAAGATCTTTATCGGTCAAACCGCATAACAACATCGTTGTTCCTTTGTCATCGGTATGTTACTTGCCCGAGATTCGATCGTCGGTATCAATACCTAGTTCAATCTCGTTACGGCAAGTCTCTTTACTCGTTCCGTAATACATCATCTCACAACTAACTCATTAGTTGTTATGCTTGCAAGGCTTGATGATGTGCATTACCGAGAGGGCCGAGAGATACCTCTCCGACAATCGGAGTGACAAAACCTAATCTCGAAATCGCCAACCCAACATACGCCTTTGGAGACACCTGTAGTACTCCTTTATAATCACCCGATTCGTTGTGACGTTTGGTAGCACCAAAGTGTTCCTCCGTAAGCGGAGTTGCATAATCTCATAGTTATAGGAACATGTATAAGTCATGGATAAAAGCGGTAGCAACATACTAAGCGATCGTGTGCTAAGCTAATGGAATGGGTCATGTCAATCAGATCATTCAACTAATGATGTGACCTTGTTAATCAAATAACAACTCCTTGTTCATGGTTAGGAAACATAACCATCTTTGATTAACAAGCTAGTCTAATAGAGGCATACTAGTGACACTCTGTTTGTCTATGTATTCACACATGTATTATGTTTCCGGTTAATACAATTCTAGCATGAATAATAAACATTTATCATGATATAAGGAAATAAATAATAACTTTATTATTGCCTCTAGGGCATATTTCCTTCAGTCTCCCACTTGCACTAGAGTCAATAATCTAGATCACATCACCATGTGATTAACATCGATAGTTCACATCATCATGTGATTAACACCCATAGTTCACATCGCCATGTGACCAACACCCAAAGGGTTTACTAGATTCAGTAATCTAGTTCACATTGCTATGTGATTAATACCCAAAGAGTACTAAAGTGTGATCATGTTTTGCTTGTGAGAGAGTCTTAGTCAGCGGGTCTTTCACATTTAGATCCGTTATGTATTTTGCAATTTTCTATGTCTACAATGCTCTTGCGAAGCTACTCTAGCTAATTGCTCCCACTTTCATTATGTATCTAGATCGAGACTTAGAGTCATCCAGATTAGTGTCAAAACTTGCATCGGCGTAACCCTTTACGACGAACCTTTTGTCACTTCCATAACGAGAAACATATCCTTATTCCACTAAGGATAATTTTGACCATTGTCTAGTGATCTACTCCTAGATCACTATTGTACTCCTTGCCAAACTCGGTCAGGGGTATACAATAGATCTGGTACACAGCATGGCATACTTTATAGAACCTATGGCCAAGGCATAGGGAATGACTTTCATTCTCTTTCTATCTTCTGCCGTGGTCGGGTTTTGAGTCTTACTCAATTTCACACCTTGTAACACAGGCAAGAACTCTTTCTTTGACTGTTCCATTTTGAACTACTTCAAAATCTTGTCAAGGTATGTACTCATTGAAAAAACTTATCAAGCATCTTGATCTATCTCTATAGATCTTGATGCTCAATATATAAGCAGCTTCACCGAGGTCTTTCTTTGAAAAACTTCTTTCAAACACTCCTTTATGCTTTGCGAGAATAATTCTACATTATTTCCGATCTACAATATGTCATTCACATATACTTATCGAAATGTTGTAGTGCTCCCACTCACTTTCTAGTAAATACAGACTTCACCATAAGTGCATACAAAACTATATGCTTTGATCAACTCATCAAAGCGTATATTCCAACTCGAGATGCTTGCACCAGTCCATAGATGGATCATTGGAGCTTGCACACTTTGTTAGCTCCTTTGGATCGAAAAAACCTTCTGGTTGCATCATATACAACTCTTCCTCCGAAACCCATTCAGAATGCAGTTTTTACATCCATTTGCCAAATTTCATAAATTGTGGCAATTGCTAACATGATTCGGACAGACTTAAGCATCGCTACAGTTGAGAAAATCTCATTGTAGTCAACATCTTGAACTTTGTCAAAATCCTTTTTCGACAAGTCTAGCTTTGTAGATAGTAACACTACTATCAGCGTCCGTCTTCCTCTTGAAGATCCATTTATTTTCTATGGTTTGCCGATCATCGGGCAAATCCATCAAAGTCCATACTTTGTTCTCATACATGGATCATATCTCAGATTTCATGGCCTCAAACCATTTTGTGGAATCTGGGCTCATCATCGCTTCCTCATAGTTCGTAGGTTTGTCATGGTCAAGTAACACGACCTCCAGAATAGGATTACCGTACCACTCTGGTGCGGATCTCACTCTGTTTTACCTATGAGGTTCGGTAGTAACTTGATCTGAAGTTTTATGATCATCATCATTAACTTCCTCACTAATTGGTGTAGGTGTCACAGGAACCAATTTACGTGATGAACTACTTTCCAATAAGGGAGCTAGTCTTTGTTACCTCATCAAGTTCTACTTTCCTCCCACTCACTTCTTTCGAGAGAAACTCCTTCTCTAGAAAGGATCCATCTTAAACAACGAATATCTTGCCTTGGATCTGTGATAGAAGGTGTACCCAACAATTTCCTTTGGGTATTCTATGAAGGCGCACTTTTCCGATTTGGGTTCGAGCTTATCAGGATGAAACTTTTTCACATAAGCATCGCAACTCCAAACTTTAAGAAACGACAACTTTGGTTTCTTGCTAAACCACAGTTCATATAGTGTCGTCTCAACGGATTTAGATGGTGCCCTATTTAACGTGAATGCAGTTGTCTCTAATGCATGATCCCAAAACGACATTGGTAAATCGGTAAGAATCATCATAGATTGTACTATATCCAATAAAGTACGGTTATGATGTTCGGACACACCATAACGTTGTGGTGTTCCAGGTGGCGTGAGCTGTGAAACTATTCCACATTGTTTAAATTGAAGACCAAACTCGTAACTCAAATATTCGTATGTGCGATCAAATCACTGAAACTATATTTTCTTGTTACGATGATTTTTCCACTTCACTCTGAAATTCTTTGAACCTTTCAACTATTTCAGACTTATGCTTCATCAAGTAGATATACTCATATCTTCTTCAAATCAACTGTGAAGGTCAGAAAATAATGATACTTGTCGCGAGCCTCAATATTCATCGGACCACATACATCAGTATGTGTGATTTCCAACAAATATATTGCTCGCTCCATTGTTCCGGAGAACGGAGTTTTAGTCATCTTGCCCAAAAGGCACGGTTTGCAAGCATCAAGTGATTCATAATCAAGTGATTCCAAAATCCCATCAGCATGGAGTTTCTTCATCGCTTTACACCAATATGACCTAAGCGGCGATGCCACAAATAAGTTGCACTATCATTATTAACTTTGCATCTTTTGGTTTCAATATTATGAATATGTGTATCACTACGATCGAGATCCAATGAACCATTTTCATTGGGTGTGAAACCATATAAGGTTTTATTCATGTAAGCAGAATAACAGTTTATTCTCTTACTTAAATGAATAAGCGTATTGCAATAAACACGATCAAATCATATTCATGCTCAACGCAAACACCAAATAATATTTATTTAGGTTCAACACTAATCCCGAAAGTATAGGGAGTGTGCGATGATGATCATATCAATCTTGAAACTACTTTCAACACACATCGTCACTTCACCCTTAACTAGTTTACATTTATTACGCAACTCCGTTTGAGTTACTACTCTTAGCAACTGAACCAGTACCAAATACCGAGGGTTGCTATAAACACTAGTAAAGTACACATGTATATCAAATATACCTTTGTTTACTTTGCCATCCTTCTTATCCGCCAAATACTTGGGGTAGTTCGCTTCGATAACCAGTCCCTTTGCGGTAGAAGCACTTAGTCTCAAGCTTAGGTCCAGACTTGGGCTTCTTCACTTGAGCAACAACTTGCTTGCCGTTCTTCTTGAAGTTCCTTCTATCCCTTTGCCCTTTTCTTGAAACTAGTGGTCTTGTTAACCATCAACACTTGATGTTTTCTTGATTTCTACCTTCGTCGATTTTAGCATCACGAAGAGCTTGGGAATCGTTTACATTATCCTTACATATTATAGTTCATCACGAAGTTCTACTAACTTGGTGATGGTGACTAGAAAATTCATCAATCACTATCTTATCGGAAGATTAACTCCCACTTGATTCAAGCGATTGTAGTACCTGGACAATCTGAGCACATGCTCACTAGTTGAGCGATTCTCCTCCATCTTTTAGCTATAGAACTTGTTGGAGACTTCATATCTCTCAACTCGGGTATTTGCTTGAAATATTAACTTCAACTCCTGGAACATCTCATATGGTCCATGACGTTCAAAACGTCTTTGAAGTCCCGATTCTAAGCCGTTAAGCATGGTGCACTAAACTATCAAGTAGTCATCGTATTGAGCTAGCCAGCGTTCATAACGTCTGCATCCGCTTCGCAATAGGTCCATCACCTAGCGGTGCATTAAGGACATAATTCTTCTGTGCAGCAGTGAGGATAAACCTCAGATCACGGATCCAATCCGCATCATTGCTACTAACATTTTTCAACACAGTTTTCTCTAGGAACATATCAAAAATAAACATATGAAAGCAACAACGCGAGCTATTGATCTACAACATGGTTTGCAAAATACTACCAGGACTAAGTTCATGATAAATTTAAGTTCAATTAATCATATTACTTAAGAACTCCCACTTAGACAGACATCTCTCTAGTCATCTAAGTGATCACGTGATCCAAATCAACTAAACCATAACCGATCATCACGTGAAATGGAGTAGTTTTCAATGGTGAACATCTTATGTTGATCATATCTACTATATGATTCACGCTCGACCTTTCGGTCTCCGTGTTCCGAGGCCATATCTGCATATGCTAGGCTCGTCAAGTATAACCCGAGTATTCTGCGTGTGCAAAACTGGCTTGCACCCGTTGTAGATGGACGTAGAGCTTATCACACCCGATCATCACGTGGTGTCTGGGCACGACGAACTTTGGCAACGGTGCATACTCAGGGAGAACACTTCTTGATAATTTAGTGAGAGATCATCTTATAATGCTACCGTCAATCAAAGCAAGATAAGATGCATAAAAGATAAACATCACATGCAAATCAATATAAGTGATATGATATGGTCATCATCATCTTGTGCTTCGTGATCTCCATCTCTGCAACACCTCCATGATCACCATCGTCACCGGCGCGACACCTTGATCTCCATCGTAGCATCGTTGTCGTCTCGCCAATCTTATGCTTCTACGACTATCGCTACCGCTTAGTGATAAAGTAAAGCAATTACTGATGCGTTGCATTTCATACAATAAGCGACAACCATATGGCTCCTGCCGATTGCCGATAACCGGTTACAAAACATGATCATCTCATACAATAAAATATAGCATCACGTCTTGACCATATCACATCACAACATGCCTGCAAAAACAAGTTAGACGTCCTCTACTTTGTTGTTGCAAATTTTACGTGGCTGCTACGGGCTTAAGCAAGAACCAATCTCACCTCGCATCAAAACCACAGCGATACTTCATCAAATAGACTCCGTTTTAACCTTCTCAAGGACCGGGCGTGGCAGTACTCAGTTCAACTAAAGTGAGAGAGACAGCACCCACCAGTCACCTTTAAGAAACGAGTGCTCGTGGCGGTGAAACCAGTCTCGCGTAAGCGTCTGGCGTAATGTCGGTCAGGCGCTTCATCTCACAATACCGCTGAACCAAAGTATGACATCTTTGGTAGGTAGTATGACTTTGTATCGCCCACAACTCACTTGTGTTCTACTCGTGCAAAACATCAAACCATAAAAACCTAGGCTCGATACCCTTTGTTGGGGAGCGTAGTAATTTCATTAATTTTCCTCGCACACGCAAGATCATGGTGATGCATAGCAACGAGAGGGAGAGTGTTGTCTCGTACCCTCGTAGACCCGAAGCGAAGCGATCTGGCGTAGAGGAAGTAGGCGTCGTTCTCCTCGCGATCCGACCGATCCGGCGCCGTTACTCGGCGCCCCGAGTTCTTGACACACGTACAGCTTGATGGCGTCCCTCGTACTCGATCCAGCCGAGTGTCGAGGAGAGTTCCGTCGGCCTGACGGCGTGGTGGCGATCTTGATGTTTCACCGGCGCAGGCTTCGCCTAATCGCGACGGTATGATCGAGTGGAATATGGTGGAGGGGCACCGCACACGGCTAAGGAACGATCCGTAGATCAATACTTGTGTGTTCTAGGGTGCCCCCTGCCCCGTATATAAAGGAGGAGGGGGAGGCCGGCCGCCCCTATAGGCGCGCCAGGAGGGGGGAGTCCTCCTCCTGGTTGAGTAGGACTCCCTTTCCTAGTCCAACTAGGAAGGAGAAGGGGAAGGAAAGAGAGGGAGAGAGAGGAAAGGGGGCTGCCCCCTCCTTGTCCTATTCGGACTCCCACAGGCGGGCGCGCCACCTCTGGTGCGGCCCCTCTCTCTCCCTTGGCCCACTAAGGCCCATATTCCCCGGGGTTCCGGTAACCCCTCCCAACTCCGGTTTTCTCCGAAACTTCGGAACCTTTCCGGTGTCCGAATATAGCCGTCCAATATATCAATCTTTATGTCTCGACCATTCCGAGACTCCTCGTCACGTCCGTGATCACATCCGGGACTCGAACTTCTTCGGTACATCAAAATACATAAACTCATAATAAGCATCGAAACCTTAAGCGTGCGGACCCTACGGTTCGAGAACAATGTAGACATGACCTAGAACTATTCTCGGTCAATAACCAACAGCGGGACCTGGATGCCCATATTGGTTCCTACATATTCTCTGAAGATCTTTATCGGTCGGACCGCATAACAACATCGTTGTTCCCTTTGTCATCGGTATGTTACTTGCCCGAGATTCGATCGTCGGTATCAATACCTAGTTCAATCTCGTTACGCAAAGTCTCTTTACTCGTTCCGTAATACATCATCTCACAACTAACTCATTAGTTGTTATGCTTGCAAGGCTTGATGATGTGCATTACCGAGAGGGCCCAGAGATACCTCTCCGACAATCGGAGTGACAAAACCTAATCTCGAAATCGCCAACCCAACATCGCCTTTGGAGACACTGTAGTACTCCTTTATAATCACCCGATTCGTTGTGACGTTTGGTAGCACCAAAGTGTTCCTCCGTAAGCAGGAGTTGCATAATCTCATAGTTATAGGAACATGTATAAGTCATGGATAAAAGCGGTAGCAACATACTAAGCGATCGTGTGCTAAGCTAATGGAATGGGTCATGTCAATCAGATCATTCAACTAATGATGTGACCTTGTTAATCAAATAACAACTCCTTGTTCATGGTTAGGAAACATAACCATCTTTGATTAACAAGCTAGTCTAGTAGAGGCATACTAGTGACACTCTGTTTGTCTATGTATTCACACATGTATTATGTTTCCGGTTAATACAATTCTAGCATGAATAATAAACATTTATCATGATATAAGGAAATAAATAATAACTTTATTATTGCCTCTAGGGCATATTTCCTTCATAGGTAGCGCAGCATAGCGAAAGAACGAGGCAACTAGCATAGCAATGATAATAGTGAGATCCAGGGTAGCGGTCATCTTGCCTGAAATCCCGCTAGGAAGAATAACAAGACCATGAAGAAGATGAAGCCACGAAGACGAACCACACGTAGACGAACAAATCCTCACGATTGCAAACAAGCGGAACTAACAAGAAGAAGCACACAACATAGGTAAACACACCACACATGAACAAGACATGATGCACAACAAGCATGATGCATGACCGAGCTACATGAAGCTATTCATGGCAAGAGAAGATGCAAACAAGAACAACACATCAAGGCAAGTTTAAATGAGGCCGGGAACAACATATAACAACATTTCCGGAAAATCCTCATATGCAATTTATGAATTTGCTACTGTTCTGCCCTAAAACATATTTTAAAGTTGTTAAACAGGAAAATAAAGTGGACCATGTTAATCTAGGCATTTTTCCACCCCATTTACATATAAAGAACATTTAAAACAGAGCAACGGTTATTTAGTTATGAAATAAATCATTTTAACATGGCATTTAAGCAAATTTAAACAAACAGCATTTTAAACATTTTAAACATGGATGAAAGTGGCATACTATTAATCTACACAAAATTCTAAGCATTTTACATATATAAAGTTTTTACATATGATGCATGGTTATTTAGTTATTAAATGCGTGATGTCTAGGGGGTTTTCTGCAAATTTGTAAATCCTGGATAATACACAAAATCGCTTCGAAAAAAAAAAAAAAAAAACGGGCATAATCGGCTGGCCTAGCGAAGAAACAGGAGCTGGGGGGTTTCTCACCATGGGCCATGGCCAGTCCGGTCGAGAGGAGAGGCTGGAAGGGCGCTGGGCCTTGCAGCCAGCAGCACTCATGTGACGGAGGGGAGCCACTGGGCAAGAGGTGACCGAGCACGGGCGTTGAGCGGTCAACGCGAGGAGCAGGGGCGCTCGTTCGGTTGACAGGGGAAGCAGCGGCAGCGGCAGCAGCAAGAGCATGGCAAATTGGAGAAGACGACGGCAGGGAGGCACGGATTCGGGCGGTGGAGCTCGGGTTCGTCCAGATCCAGCCGGTCTTGGTGGCGGACGGGAAAGGGCAGGGCGGTGCAGAGGCAACAGAGTTTGAGGCCAGGGGCATCGGGCTCCTGTAGAGAGAGAGAGAGAGAGAGAGAGAGAGAGAGAGAGAGAGAGAGAGAGAGAAGGCAAGGAGCAGGGTAAGGAGAGGGGCAACGGGGCAGAGAACGCCTGGTGGTTGAGGTCGCTAGCGGCGGCATGCTCCGGCGAGGGGAGGTGGTCCTGGACAAGGAGGAGGCTGCAGCCTCGAACACTTGCGGGCGCAGGGGCGCGCGAAGCGGGCGGTTGAAGGCGGCTGGAGGTCGGTGGCGATGCAGGTTGGGGACGAGGAGGCTCTGGACGGCGACGAGGCGGCGCTGGTCTTGCAGGTGAGGAGGGATCGAGGCGCAGGGGCTGGTCATGCTGGAGGTGCTCCACGGCGGAGGGAGGAGGAGCGCTCGGGCGCTGTTGCTTCTTGGGGTGGAGCGCCGGGCATCTCCCGTGCGGGTGCTTGGACGGAGGAGACAGAGGCGAGCGAGGCCGGGGCCTCGATCCAACCTGGATCAAGCGCCGGTTGGCTGCACGGGATGGAGGAACGTGGAGATGGATCGATGGGATGGATGAGACGGCGAGGTCAAGCGCTGCTCTGTTGGTGGATGGCTGAAAGCGAGGTGGATGGCTCGATCGAATCTGGAGGATCCCGAGGGGAATGGAGACAGCGGCGGCGGCTAGGAGGATGGATGGGACAGCTCCCTAGAAATTAGGGTTCGGTCTGATATAAATATACGTCCGGCGGATTAGGTTAGGGGCTATTTGGTCCCTCCGATTAAATCGGACGGTTCCGGATAAATATGCTAGGGAGACCAAACAAAAAAACGGAGATGTTTTATAGATGTTAGGGGATGATCCGGATCCAACGGTGACGACTGCCCGGGTCGGGTTCAGGACAACTTTCGGGCGCGTGCGTGAGGGGGCTGCGAGCTGGCAAGAGATGTTAGGTGGTCACGGTCAAGAGGGAAGCAAAACCGGTTGGTGCAGGAGCGGTTAAGCGGGCAAGGCGATCCGAGGAAGGTGATGAAGGCAAAGGGAGAAACGGCAACGACGAACGAATGCAAGTTTTAAAATATGACGGCAACAGAGTGCCGATGCAATGCGAATGATGCGATGATGAAATGCAAGACATGAACAAAATGCAAAACAAAAACAACAAAAAAACAAACGAAAAAAAACAAAAACCCAACCACGGAGGAAAATAACATATGGCATCTCCGGAAAAGGCAAGAGTTGGAGTTACGAATATGGAAAGTTGCATCCGGGGCGTTACAACACTCCACCACTACGAGAGGATCTCGTCCCGAGATCTAGGATGGCACCGGAGGGAAAACAGAAGAGGAAGAGAAGAGGTAAAACTAAGTTGCTTCTTTGACCAACGAGTGAAACCATGAACCTTGAGTGGTTGAGAAATTTGAAAGAAACAATACAACAGAGATGAACGAGATTGCAAACAATCCGGTAGAAAAGAGGAACAAGGAGTATTACGAGAATTTGAAGGTTGAAGACATGGAAATAAGAGCTTCACGAACAAAAAGAATATGACCACATCGGTATACTGAGATAGCCAAGGAACAAGAATGGCTGAATTTGGACAGCACTCTGGTAGAAAAGAGAAGAAAAACTTGATGAGATGAAAAGATATTGAATGAGAACACAACACTGCGGTTACATGGATAAGTAAGAAAAGAACATGATCTTCACAATTCGAGATGATGAGTGAAAAGAGCAACATCACAATGCCTCCGGAAGAAATGAAAGAATGGAATGAAATGAACGGAGGGAAACAATATCTTGAAAGAGCACGCTTACAAGAACTGCTAGAACGGAGTTGTTGGAAAACCAACAATGAAAGGAATAAACTTGTAGTGGGCTTATGTAAACATCTCAAAATTATGAGGTGAGCTTCTGCCACCAACGGAAACAAATGATTGGATTGATATCAACAAGGAGACGAGAAACTTATTTCACCGGGAGGACAAATGAAGAACTTGGGTCATTTATAAGCAGCATAAATGGCAACAATCCTTAGGGAAGGCTTTAGGTGAAAATAACCCAAGATAACTCCAACAAAGAGATTGATGGATTTAAAATACCTCATTCTTGACAACATGTGAATCATGGAACATGAACTCAAATTATCAAGAATGACATAATACCACCTCCAAAATATGGTAGAAAGAATTGCACTCCGGATTACCATATGAAGAAAGCTTGAGCTCCTTAGGAAAGAATCTCGATGAAAACTTTGAGAAGGGAATTAAATCCTTGATGAACCATCATGTAGAACCTCCATGAAGAACTCCGGTAAACAAAAGGAATGAAAAGAAAGAGAAATTGAAAACACAAGGTGAATCCTTGCAATGATTTAGATGGATCTCCGAGATAATTAGAGCTTGGAACTCCTGGAAAAAGAGAAGATGAAACCAATGAAACGAGAATTACTTCATCATGAACAATCTCCGGAAGAAAAGAATTGAATTTACTCGATGAAACAAGAATAAGAATTACATTATGCTCATCCTTCACCAATTAGATTGATGACAAGCAATGGATTTGGCATACTACTTATTCTCATTGAAAAAGGATTAAGAGAGATATGGCGCAAAACTTGAGGAAGTCCTCATGAACCACTGGTAAGATTGGAAAGAACGAATGAATTAAATGATAACGAAAGAGGTGAAATCTTGAACAAACCACCGTAAGAATTGAAAATGAATGTAGCAAAGGTACAATTCACCGGGAAGAGTTTGAAAACGAATGAAGATACTTGAAGGGATTTAGATACATGAGAATGAAGAGAACATGAACTGATTAGAGGATATCTGAACGATTCGCCGGTAAGACTTGGAGAAAGATAGCTACACGCTGAGAATGAAGAATTATGACATGATGGCCTTCGGAAGAAAGAAATGGAAACAACTCAAGAAATACTCCGGATGGTAAGAAAAGAATTCTCACAATCAAAAACAATTATGAGAGGATGGCATCAATCTAGAACCATGAAGCTTGAAGAGAATGGAGCAAGGTTTAAGAGAAACTCTTCTTCGGTCTTCAAATGATGAGAATGACAACGAGAAACACCACCAAGAATTATTGAGGCACTCCGGAATGAAAATTAGAAAGGTTGAACCAACGATGAAAATAATTTGAAAGATCTCTGATACCAACTTGTAACGCCCTCGATGCGGCTATATCTCCCACGTGTCGAAGCACGACTTAGAGGCATAACCGCATTGAAAGCAATGTCGCAAGTGAGGTAATCTTCACACAACCCATGTAATACATAAGGGAAAGAGATACATAGTTGGCTTACAATCGCCACTTCACACAATTACATGAATAAAGCATTACATCATCCAGATACAATCAAGGTCCGACTACGGAACCCAAAATAAAAGGAGAACCCCAAATGCGACAAAGGTCCCCGATCGACCCCAACTAGGCTCCAATACTGATCAACTAGAACGAAACAACACAAAGGGCAAGATCTTCATCGAGCTCCTGCTTGAGCTTGATTAAATCACACCTTTCGGTAACATAGGCACCGCAAACTGGTTTTGGAAGTATCTGGTGAGTCACGAGGACTCAGCAATCCCATTACTATGGGTATCAAGACTAGCGAGCTTAATGGGAAAGGAAGGGGTAAAGTGGTGAGGTTGCAGCAGCGACTAAGCAAGTATGGTGGCTAACATACGCAAATGAGAGAGAAGAGAAACAAGCGGAGCGGTCGTGAAGCTAGCAATGATCAAGAGGTGATCACGAACACCTACTTACGTCAAACATAACCCGAAACCGTGTTCACTTCCGGACTCCGCCGAAGAGACCATCACGGCTACACACGCCGATTGATGCGTTTTAATTCGGATCAAGTGTCAAGTTATCTACAACCGGACATTAACAAATTCCCATCTGCCACATAACCGCGGGCACGGCTCTCGAAAGTTTAAACCCTGCAGGGTGTCCCAACAAGCCCATGACAAGCTCTCGCGATCATCGAAGGAATAGACCTTCACCCGAGACACTCCGATCGGACTCGGTATCCCGTACATCAAGACATTTCGACAATGGTAAAACAAGACCAGCAAAGCCTCCCGCAGCCGACAAATCCCAATAGGAGCTGCACATATCTCGTTCTCGGGGCACACCGGATGAGCCAGACGTCGGGTTGGCATAGACCACTGTTTGCCCGAGGCGCCGGACATCGCTTCGGTTTGGACCAGCACTTAGACAAGCAACGGCCGGGGGCTAAAATAAAGATGACCCTCGAGAGAGCGACTCCCAAGGAAAAGTAGGTGGTGGTGAGGCAAATGGTAAAAGTCAATGTTGGGCCTTCTTGGACAAGTTTTATTCAAAGCGAACTGTCGGGGGTCCCATAAATCACCGACCGCGTTAGGAACATAAAATCCGGGAACATAACACGGTATGACGGAAACTAGGGCGACAAGAGTGGAACAAAACACCAGGCATAAGGCCGAGCCTTCCACCCTTTACCAAGTATATAGATGCATTAATAATATAAGAGATATTGTGATATCCCAACAAAAATCCTGTCCACCATGGAGCAATCTTCAACTTCACCTGCAACTAGCAACGCTATAAGAGGGGCTGAGCAAAGCGGTAACATAGCCAATCAATGGTTTGCATAGGAAAGGTATCAAAGGTTAGGGGTTCATGGCAATATGGCATGGCTTGATAAACAGGTAATAGGTAGCGCAGCATAGCGAAAGAACGAAGCAACTAGCATAGCAATGATAGTAGTGAGATCCAGGGTAGCGGTCATCTTGCCTGAAATCCCGCAAGGAAGAAGAACGAGTCCATGAAGAAGATGGAACCACGAAGACGAACCACCGCAGATTTAGCGAATCCTCACGATCGCATAGCAAACAGGAACTAACAAGAAGAAGCACACAACATAGGTAAACACACCACACATGAACAAGGCATGATGCACAACAAGCATGATGCATGACCAAGCTACATGAAGCTACTCATGACAAGAGAAGATGCAAACAAGAACAACACATCAAGGCAAGTTTAAATGAGGCCGGGAACAACATATGACAATTCCGGTAAGTCCTTATATGCAAATTTCGAAATTGGTCCAGAACTGAATAAACCTTATGTTCAAGTTGTTAAACAGCAAGTTAAGATGCAGCATGATGATCTACATGAAATTCTAGTCAAGTTACATATAAAGTTTATTAGATTCGGAGCTACGGCCTAGAAGATATGAGCAAAACAAGTTAAGCATGGCATTGATGCAAAATGCATACAAACATCAAGCAAACACACCAAAACAAGGATGCAACATGATAATATGAAACTTCATGCAAAAACAAGCAAGTTTCATATAGAGCACACTCAAAACGGAGCAACGGTGCAACACATGCACTCCATACAAGTCATAGCAACAATCTGTCCATAACAGCAACTAGGCATCTTGCAAGCATCAAAACAACATGCTACAGCACCCCAACATAATAACAAAAGGCATGGGCATGAAGTACACGTAAAGCATAACAAAACATGAACACTGAGCTATCTCCAGAAACAACTAGAACATGCTCAAAATGACATGGAGATATTGCAAATAATAACAGTTTCAGACTTTAGCAGAAATAACATCAGGTTGCAATGTTTAGAGCTATCAAACAACATGTTACAGGAACTTATCATGGCAAACAAAGGCATGGCATTAATCTACTAATAGCATAGATAAAAAGTCCCTTACTGACCATAAGCCAAAAAGGCACGGAAAATATGATGGCACCCATGTAAACATGGCAAGTTATATTACACATTTAAACATGGCAGGAACAACAATAAGTAGGCATGTTCGTGAGCTCGAACCACTCACTACAGAGCAATACAAGGCATGGCAAGGCAAACAACAGTAAGAAGGCATGTTTGTGAAGCTAAGCATGGCAAGAGCAAGTTCATAGGATACATGGATCACTAGGAAAACACATGGGAACAAGTGAACTTAATGTTAACAGGTTGACAACAACATTTTCAAGCAACTTTAGAGCAAGAAATGAACATGTTCCAGTAGGCTATAATTACAACCAAGGGCATGAATGGATAGAGCAAGACATGTATATCAAAACATGTTTATAGAGCATCTCCAGATTATGCATAGAATGATTAGTGGAAGCATGTTAACATAGCAACAAAATATAATAGAGTCTGTCAGGAAAACAGCAACAGCAACTACCCTAATTTACAAGCTTGATACACTCAACACACAACTCACAAAAATACAAGGTCAACACCTCTGGAAAGATGGCATGGCATAGTTCAACATTCATGTAGAGCTCAACCTCATAGGATGCACACATCAATCATGGCAAAAATGATAATACAACAAGTTATAACAGTTTCAGCAGATTAACATCAACATGCACTCTTCTAACAGCATTTCGGGCATCAAGATGAGCTCAAATGAAAATGATGCAATGGAATGAAATGAAGTACTCGTCGAGGCGAACAATTTGACATATTATACGCACGAAACGGAGCTACGAATGCAGAGATGTGATGCGATGAACATGGGTCCAGAATGTAAATTTTTACAGGGACTTAGCAGATTTCGGGGGGGGGGGGGGAAGTCAACCTTTGGCACGGAAAATGGGGTTCGCCGGAGAACGTGCGGATCTGGCCGGAGTTCGGGGCGCCGGCGGCCGGAGTAGACGGGGAAGGTGGCCGACGGTCGGGCTCATCGGATCCGGCCCTCTCGCAGCGGGATCTGGCCGAAGGAGAGGAGGAGGACGCGACGCGGGCCGTGATCGCGATCCGCGGGCGGTCTGCGGCCCAGCCGGCGAGTGGCGGCGAGGCGGCACGGCCCTGGCCGCGGAGGCGGCAAGGCAGCAGCGTGCGCGCGCGGACGACAGCAGCGGTGGCGGCGATGGGGCGGCAATGGAGGAGCACCGGCGGCGGCGGGCAGGTTGTCGCCGCGAGGTCTTGCGAAGCCGAGGCGGGCGGGCGCGAAGCGGCGCTGCCGCAGCGGCGAGCAGCACGCCGGCGGCGGGAAGCGGCCTTCGGCACGGCCGGGAGACAGATGGCGGCGGCCGCGGCTGCTGAGCCCCTACTGGCTCCAGCAGCGCAGGCGGAGAGGACGGCGGCACGCCACGTGCACAACGGGGTTGGAGCGGGAGGCGGTGGAGGCGGCGTGGCAGGCCGCGATTGCCGGGTGACGATCCGGCGGACGTGTCCGGCCGGGCGACGCGTCGTCCGGCCGCGAGGGGAAATTAGGGTTTCGGGGGAAATAGACCGCGAATTTGGAGGGGGATCACTTATTTATAGGAAGAGGGAGCTAGGAGAGTCCAAATGAGGTGCGGTTTTCGCCCACACGATCATGATCGAACAACCGAGAGCATGGAAGAGACTTAGATGGGTTTTGGGCCACTTTGGAAGGGGTGTTGGGCTGCAAACTAAAGATGCCTTTGCGGTTACCCGGTTAACCGTTGGAGTATCAAACGACCTCCAAATGGCACGAAACTTGACAGGCGGTCTACCGGTGCTATACCAAGGACGCTTGGCAAACCTCGGGCCATTCCAAGAAAGTTTAACACCCGCACACAAAAGGAGAGAAGAAGGGGACGCCGAAGGACATAGGAGTGCCGGATCGCAAAACGGACAACGGGGAAAAAGCTCGGATGCATGAGACGAACACGTATGCAAAATGAAATGCACATGATGACCATATAAAATGCAAATGATGACATGGAAAAGTGCAACACGCAAGCAAATGACATGGCAACGACGGCGAATAACTGGCGGACACCTGGCGCATCGGATCCGGGGCGTTACAACACTCCACCACTACGAGAGGATCTCGTCCCGAGATCTAGGATGGCACCGGAGGGAAAAGGAAGAGGAGAGGTAAAACAAAGTTACTTCTTTGATGAACGAGTGAAACCATGAACCTTGAGAGGTTGAGCAATTTAAAAGAAAGAGTATAACAGAGATGAACGAGATTGCAAACAATCCGTTAGAAAAGATGAACAAGGAGCATTATGGGAACTTGAAGGTATAGTGATAAGATAGATATTGAAACCACTCCGGTTAAAACTAGATAGAGAAGGAATAAGATTGATATAATTTGGGCAGCATTCCGACTGAAAGAAGAAGGAAAAACTTGATGAGATGAAAAGATATAGAAGAGATGATACAACACTCCGGTTAAATGGATAAGCAAGAAAAGAACATGATCCTCACAAAACGAGGTGATGGGTGAAGATCACAACATCACAATGCCTCCGGAAGAACGAAAAGAAGATAGATCATTGGAATAAAAGAACGGAGAAGAAAATGCCAACTTCTGCCACAAATGATCTTGGAAAGCACCCTTGCAAGAAGGTTAGAATAGAGTTGTTGGAAGACCAACAACGAAAAGAACAAGCTTGTTGTGGGCTTATGGCAAACATCTCAAAATGATGAGGTGACAACCGGCCACTAATGGAAACAATTGATTTGACTGAGAGCACCCAAGAGATGAAAAACTTCTTCATCGAGAAGAGAAGGAGAAAATTTGGATCATTGATAAACACCACAATAGCAACATTCCTTAGGGAAGGCTTTAGGTGAAATCTAAACCAAGATAACTCCAAAGAAAAGATTGATGGATTTAAAATACCTCATTCTTGACAACAATATGAATCATGAAACATGAAGGAAATTGTCAAGAGTGACATAACACCATCTCAAAAGATAAGATAGAAGGAATTGCAGTTTGGAATGCAAGACGGAGAATACTTGAGCTCCTAAAAAAAACATGTGTTGAACACCATGTTTATTTTAGAGTATAGCTTGGGGGATCATAACTTCAAGAGAAATTGTGAAGAACAATTGAAGAATGAAAAGAATCCTTGACGAATCACCATGTTGCCTCCATGGGGAACTCCGGATAGGAAATGATAACATAAAAGAATTGAAGGTTGACGCAAAGAAGATTGAAGCCTTGCAATGATATAGATGGAGCTTCGTGACGAGACATCCAAGAAAACTTGGAACTCCGGAAAGAAAAGATGAACTCTAGAACCGAGAATTACTTCATCATAAACAATCTCCGGAAGAAAAGAATTGAATCACCTTGAGGAAATAAGAATAAGATTTATTGTATGCTTATCCTTCATCAAATTAAATTGATGACAACCAATGGATTTGGCATACTACTTATTCCCCATTGAAAAAGGATTAAGAGAGATATAGCGTAAACTTGAGAAGGTATGAATGGAACCACCGGTGGGATTTAGAAAGAACGAATGGATTGATATGATAACAAAGAAAGAGAACTCTTGAACGAACCACCGTAGAATTGACAATGAACGTAGCAAAGGCACAATTCACCGGGAAGAATTGGAAAACGAATGAAGATATTTGAGGGGATTTAGATCCAAGTGAACGCAGAGATCCCGAGCTGATTAGATAATACTTGAATGATGCACCGGTATGATTTTGGAGAACGAGAGCTGAAAGCTGAGAATGAGGAATTATGACATGATGACCTTCGGAGGAAAGAAGTGGAAACAACTCATGAGATGCTCCGAATGGGTGAAAAGAATTCTCACAATCGAAAACAATTATGAGAGGATGGCAACAAGCTAGCACCCTGAATCTTGAAGAGAATAGAGCAAGATTAAAGAGAAACTCTTCTTCGGTCTTCAAATGATGAGAATGACAACGAGAAACACCACCAAGAATTATTGAGGCACACCGGAAGAATCAAAAGAGAAGAGGTTGAGCCAAATATGAAAAGAATTTGAAAGATCTTGGAGAAAAGCATGTGACTGATGGAATCCATTCTTACGTCAAACTTGAAGAAGAATTTAGGATAGCTCTGAGAAAATAGAAGAGTCAGGTAAGATCCTGGGAAAAGACCTGTGGGTTAGGGCCCACTAAAGAGATAACACCGTTGGAAATGATATTAAAGAGAGATTGCACCGGTTGAATTAAATGGTTTGAATGAGATAACAATCTCCAAATGGCTTGAACGGATTGAGAATGGAAACACAAGCCTTGTGAGATATCTTCAGCACTCCAGAACAAATGAATAGGAAGTGAATGATTAAGAGGTGCATCGGTATGAGAAAGCATTAGAAATGAGGAAAGGAATATGATGAATATCGAAAGCTTGAATTGGATCCACCGGAGAAGAAAAAGAACGAAGGATGATGAACTTGAAACTGTTAAGCATCTTCATGGGAAATCACCGAATAAGAACATTGAAAGAAAAGAATGAAGAGACTTCACATGAATAAATGGATACTTGATTAAAATAAATGAGTCCTTGAAGAAAAGGGTGGGAGGGTGGGGAAAAACAAAGACAACTTGGGATGAACGAAACAAACACCGTTGAGAAAACTTAGAATTGATCTTGTGGATGTTGAAAATGATCGGATCCACATGAACAGAAGCACACCGGATGGAAAAGAATTAACATGACAACCTCAATGATCAAAAAGGATAAGTATTCACATAGCAATATGAGAACACCGTTTAGGAAAGGTATGGATTCAACATTTGACTTCGAAGCAACTCGAATACCACAAATAAAACAAAACAAAGGATTTGGCTTGCAGAATAAGCCGGAACAAATACATATGATAGTGATTTACCCAATCCCATATCATGCATCTGTCGGAAAGATATTCTAGGAGCTACTTGAATTCCCACCTATAAAACTCCCGAAACTTTCTGGTTATGCAATCTGGTGTTGGGGATACAGGGGAAGCAAAATATCTCACCCAAACTAACAATCCCTACATCCAGCTGTATCCATCCGTCAACACATAACCAAGAAACCTTCGAAATCGTGTACCTCAACCTTCCAAAAGCATCCGTTATATGAAGTCATGGCAATACTCCGTACTCACCTCGATCTTTGGGTTAGCGGGTTATCTCACCAACAACTGCATAAAAGAGATTTTCGATGTCGGCGTACTAAACTCAGGTATTCCAGAACTGCAACGATAAAATTATGACGACAACACCTCAGAGCTCAACTCCCCGGGACACCTCCACTAAACGCCTGCTGACGGGAGGCACCAAGACAATGTTGTCATCATAAAACCATCGGAACGATTCCAAGATACCCGCGTGATCCTAAAATTTTTTTTAGTGAAATTTGAGAAGAGAAGAGTAAAAACTCTACGTCAGGATACCTCACCAGAGCGACGAAGGGACTGAGGAGTAAAAAAAATTCCTAACTCTCTGATATATATAATCCTAAATGACTCAAAACATTTTTCTAGACACAACTCGGCCGCTAAAAACGATCAAGCAGTGGGGCTCCTAAGGTCGGGAAGGCTCGATTACCAACTTAGCGCCCTCGATGCGGCTATATCTCCCACGTGTCGAAGCACGACTTAGAGGCATAACCGCATTGAAAGCAATGTCGCAAGTGAGGTAATCTTCACACAACCCATGTAATACATAAGGGAAAGCGATACATAGTTGGCTTACAATCGCCACTTCACACAATTACATGAATAAAGCATTACATCATCCAGATACAATCAAGGTCTGACTACGGAACCAAATAAAAGAAGAACCCCAAATGCGACAAAGGTCCCCGATCGACCCCAACTGGGCTCCACTACCGAAGAACTAGAACGAAACAACACAAAGGGCAAGATCTTCATCGAGCTCCTCCTTGAGCTTGGTTGCGTCACCTGCTCGGTAACATAGGCAAGTGCAAACTGGTTTTGAAAGTATCTGGTGAGCCACGAGGACTCAGCAATCCCATTACCATGGGTATCAAGACTAGCAAAGCTTAATGGGAAAGGAAGGGGTAAGGTGGTGAGGTTGCAGCAGCGACTAAGCATGATATGGTGGCTAACCAATGCAAATAAGAGCGATAAGAGAACAAAGGAACGGTCGTGAAGCTAGCAATGATCAAGAGGTGATCCTGAACACCTACTTACGTCAATCATAACCCAGAAACCGTGTTCACTTCCCGGACTCCGCCGAGAAGAGACCATCACGGCTACACACTCGGTTGATGCGTTTTAATTCGGATCTGGTGTCAAGTTATCTACAACCGGACATTAACAAATTCCCATCTGCCACATAACCGCGGCACGGCTCTCGAAAGTTTATACCTCAAGGGTGTCCCAACTTAGCCCATGACAAGCTCTCGCGATCATCGAAGAATAGACCTTCTCCCAGAAGACCCGATCGATCTCGGAATCCGGTACATCAAGACATTTCGACAATGGTAAAACAAAACCAGCAAGACCTCCCGCGCGTGCGACATCCCGATAGTAGCCGCACGTATCTCGTCTCGAGCCACGACCGGATGAGCACTACGCATAACTAGAACCAGCCCTCAAGTTTCCCGAGGTGGCGCCGCAAGTGGCTCTAGTTTGGACCAACACTTAGACAAGCATTGGCCCGAGGGGCTAAAATAAAGATGACCCTTGGGATGTGCGACTCCCAAGGAAAAAAGGTAATAGGTGAGGCAAATGGTAAAACCAATGTTGGGCCTTCTTTGGAGGAGTTTTATTCAAAGCGAACTGTCAGGGTGTCCCATAAATCACCCGACCGTTAGGAACGCAAAATCCGGGAACATAACACCGGTATGACGGAAACTAGGGCGGCAAGAGTGGAACAAAACACCAGGCATAAGGCCGAGCCTTCCACCCTTTACCAAATATATAGATGCATTAATAATATAAGAGATATTGTGATATCCCAACATAAACCTTGTCCACCATGGAGAAATCTTCAACTTTACCTGCAACTAGCTACGCTATAAGAGGGGCTGAGCAAAAGCGGTAACATAGCCAAACAACGGTTTGCATAGGAAAGGTGTCAAAGGTTAGAGGTTCATGGCAATATGGGATGGCTTGACAAACAGGTAATAGGTAGCGCAGCATAGCGAAAGAACGAGGCAACTAGCATAGCAATGATAGTAGTGAGATCCAGGGTAGCGGTCATCTTGCCTGAAATCCTGCTAGGAAGAAGAACAAGACCATGAAGAAGATGAAGCCACGAAGACGAACCACACGTAGACGAACAAATCCTCACGATCGCAACGAAACGGGAACTAACAAGAAGAAGCACACAACATAGGTAAACACACCACACATGAACAAGACATGATGCACAACAAGCATGATGCATGACCGAGCTACATGAAGCTATTCATGGCAAGAGAAGATGCAAACAAGAACAACACATCAAGGCAAGTTTAAATGAGGCCGGGAACAACATATAACAACATTTCCGGAAAATCCTCGTATGCAATTTATGAATTTGCTACTGTTCTGCCCTAAAACATATTTTAAAGTTGTTAAACAGGAAAATAAAGTGGACCATGTTAATCTAGGCATTTTTCCACCCCATTTACATATAAAGAACATTTAAAACGGAGCAACGGTTATTTAGTTATGAAATAAATCATTTTAACATGGCATTTAAGCAAATTTAAACAAACAGCATTTTAAACATTTTAAACATGGATGAAAGTGGCATACTATTAATCTACACAAAATTCTAAGCATTTTACATATATAAAGTTTTTACATATGATTCATGGTTATTTAGTTATTAAATGCATGATGTCTAGGGGGTTTTCTACAAATTTGTAAATCCTGGATAATACACAAAATCGCTCGGCAGAAAAAAAAAAGAACGGGCCGCAACTGGCTGGCCTAGCAGGAACAGGAGCTGGGGGGGGGGGGTTTCTCACCATGGGCCATGGCCCGGTCCGGTCGAGAGGGAGACTGGAAGGGGCGCTGGGCCTTGCCAGCAGCAGCCCTCGCGCGCGACGGAGGAGAGCCGCTGGGCCGAAGCAGAGGTGACCCAGGCACGGGCGCTGGAGCGGTCAACGCGAGGAGCAGGGGCGCTCATTCGGTTGACAGGGGAAGCAGCGGCAGCGGCAGCAGCAGGAGCATGGCAAATTGGAGAAGACGACGGTAGGGAGGCACGGATTCGGGCGGTGGAGCTCGGGTTCGTCCAGATCCAGCTGGTCTTGGTGGCGGACGGGAAAGGGCAGGGCGGCGCAGAGGCGACAGAGTTCGAGGCCAGGGGGCATCGGGCTCCTGAGAGAGAGAGAGAGAGAGAGAGAGAGAGAGAGAGAGAGAGAGAGAATCAAGAGAGAAAGAGAAGGCAGGGAGCAGGGTAAGGAGAGGGGCAACGGGGCAGAGAACGCCTGGTGGTTGAGGTCGCTAGCGGCGGCATGCTCCGGCGAGGGGAGGTGGTCCTGGACGAGGAGGAGGCTGCGGCCTCGAACGCTTGCGGGCGCAGGGGCGCGCGAAGCGGGCGGTTGAAGGCGGCTGGAGGTCGGTGGCGATGCAGGTTGGGGACGAGGAGGCTCTGGACGGCGATGAGGCGGCGCTGGTCTTGCAGGTGAGGAGGGATCGAGGCGCAGGGGCTGGTCATGCTGGAGGTGCTCCACGGCGGAGGGAGGAGGAGCGCTCGGGCGCTGTTGCTTCTTGGGGTGGAGCGCCGGGCATCTCCCATGCGGGTGCTTGGACGGAGGAGACAGAGGCGAGCGAGGCTGGGGCCTCGATCCAACCTGGATCAAGCGCCGGCTGGCTGCGCGGGATGGAGGAACGTGGAGATGGATCGATGGGATGGATGAGACGGCGAGGTCGGGCGCTGCTCTGTTGGTGGATGGCTGAAAGCGAGGTGGATGGCTCGATCGAATCTGGATGGATGGGACAGCTCCCTAGAAATTAGGGTTCGATCTGATATAAATATACGTCCGGTGGATTAGGTTAGGGGCTATTTGGTCCCTCCGATTAAATCGGACAGTTCCGGATAAATATGCTAGGGAGACCAAACAAAAAAACGGAGATGTTTTATAGACGTTAGGGGATGATCTGGATCCAACGGTGACGACTGCCCGGGTCGGGTTCAGGACAACTTTCGGGCGCGTGCATGAGGGGACTGCGAGCTGGCAAGAGATGTTAGGTGGTCACGGTCAAGAGGGAAGCAAAACCTGGTTGGTCTGGAACGGTTAGCGCGGGCAAGGCGATCCGAGGGAAGGTGATGAAGGCAAAGGGAGAAACGGCAACGACGAACGAATGCAAGTTTTTAAATATGACGGCAACAGAGTGCCGATGCAATGCGAATGATGCGATGATGAAATGCAAGACATGAACAAAATGCAAAACAAAAACAACAAAAAAACAAACGAAAAAAAACAAAAACCCAACCACGGAGGAAAATAACATATGGCATCTCCGGAAAAGGCAAGAGTTGGAGTTACGAATATGGAAAGTTGCATCCGGGGCGTTACACCGGAGCCCCGGTGCCAGTTTCTGTTTTTTTTTTGCTTATTTTAGAGTTCTGCAGAAAAGGAATACCAAACAGAGTCCAAACGAAATGAAACCTTCGCAATGATCTTTCTTTGACCGAAAGCAATCCACGAGGAGGTCACGAGGCAGGAGGGCGCGCCTAGGGGGTAGGCGCGCCCCCACCCTCGTGGGCCCCTCGTAGCTCCACCGACGTACTTCTTTCGCCTATATATACTCTTATACCCTAGAAACATGAGGGGGAGCCACAAAACCACTTTTCCACTGCAGCAACCTTTTGTACCCGTGAGATCCCATCGTGGGGCCTTTTCCGGCGATCTGCCGGAGGGGGAATCGATCATGAAGGGCTTCTACATCTACACCATTGCCTCTCCGATGAAGCGTGAGTATTTTACCACAGACCTTCGGGTCCATAGTTATTATCTAGATGGCTTCTTCTCTCTCTTTCATTCTCAATACAAAGTTCTCCTCGATCTTCTTGGAGATCTATTTGATGTAATACTCTTTTACGGTGTGTTTGCTGAGATCCGAAGAATTGTGGATTTATGAACAAGATTATCTATGAATATTATTTTGTTCTTCTCTGAGTTCTTATATGCATGATTTGATATCTTTGCAAGTCTCTTCGAATTATCGGTTTAGTTTGGCCTACTAGATTGATCTTTCTTGCAATAGGAGAAGTGCTTAGCTTTGGGTTCAATCTTGCGGTGTCCTTTCCCACTGACAGTAGGGGCAGCAAGGCACGTATTGTATTGTTGCCATCAAGGATAAAAAGATGGGGTTTATATCATATTGCTTGAGTTTATCCCTCTACATCATGTCATCTTGCTTAATGCGTTACTCCGTTCTTATGAGCTTAATACTCGAAATGCATGCTGGATAGCGGTCGATGTGTGGAGTAATAGTAGTAGATGCAGAATCATTTCGGTCTTCTTGACACGGACGTGATGCCTACATTCATGATCATTGCCTTAGATGTCTTCATAATTATGCACTTTTCTATCAATTGCTCGGTAGTAATTTGTTCACCCACCATAATACATGCTATCTTGAGAGAAGCCACTAGTGAAACCTATGGCCCCCGGTTCTCTTTCCTATTATATTACATCTCTTTTCCATTATATCGCAACTCGTTTACTATTTTGCAATCTTTACTCTCCAATCTATACATCAAAAATACAAAAAATGTTTACTTTACTATCTTTATTAGATCTCAATTTTGCGAGTGACCATGAAGGGATTGACAACCCCTTTATCGCGGTTGGTTGCAAGGTTCTTGATTGTTTGTGCAGGTACTAGGTGACTTGTGCGTTGCCTCCTACTGGATTGATACCTTGGTTCTCAAAACTGAGGGAAATACTTACGCTACTTTGCTGCATCACCCTTTCCTCTTCAAGGGAAAACCAACGCATGCTCAAGAGGTAGCAAGAAGGATTTCTAGCATCGTTGCCGGGGAGATCTATGCCAAGTCAAGCCATACCAAGTACCCATCATAAACTCTTCCCCCTCGCATTACATTATTTGCCACTCTTCTCTCCTTTTCCTCTCCCCCACTTCTAAAATGATTTTCGAAAACCCTTGCCTTTTCTTCGCCCCTCTTCCGTTCTCCTCTTTTTGTTTTCTTCTTGTGTGCTTGTGTGTTGTATTGATTGTTTGTCACGATGGCTCAAGATAATACTAAATTGTGTGACTTTTCCAATACCAACAACAATGATTTTATTAGCACTCCGATTGCTCCTACTACCGATGCTGAATCTTGTGAAATTAATACCGCTTTGTGGAATCTTGTTATGATAGATCAATTTTCTGGCCTTCCTAGTGAAGATGCCGCAACCCATCTAAACAACTTCATTGATTTGTGTGATATGCAAAAGAATAAAGATGTGGAAATGATATTGTTAAATTGAATCTATTTCCATTTTCTCTTAGAGATCGTGCTAAAACGTGGTTCTCTTCTTTTCCTAAAAATAGTATTGATCCATGGAATACGTGCAAAGATGCTTTTATCTCTAATTATTTTCCTCCCGCTAAGATCATCTCCCTTAGGAACGATATTATGAATTTTAAGCAACTTGATCATGAGCATGTTGCACAAGCTTGGGAGAGGATGAATGATACATAATTGCCTACACATGGTTTGAATTTGTGGATGATTATACAAAAAATTTATGCCGGATTGAATTGTGCTTCTAGAAATCTTTTAGATTCGCCACGGGAGGCACTTTTATGGAAATCACTTTAGGAGAAGCTACTAAAGTCCTAGACATTATTATGGTTAACTATTCTCAACGGCACACCAAAAGATCCACTAGTAAAAAAGTTCATGCGATTGAAGAAATTAATGTTTTAGGTGGAAAGATGGATGAACTTATGAAATTGTTTGCTAATAAAAGTGTTTCTTATGATACTAATGATATGCCTTTGTCCACCTTGATTGAGAATAATAATGAATCTATGGATGTGAATTTTGTTGGTAGGAACAATTTTGGTAACAACACGTATAGAGGAAATTTTAATTCTAGGTTGTTTCCTAGTAATTTCTCTAATAATTATGGTAATTCCTACAACAACTCTTATGGAAATTCTAAAAAGATGCCCTCTGATTTTGAGAATAGCGTTAAAGAATTTACGAGTTCGCAAAATAATTTCAATGCTTTTGTTGAAGAAAATTGCTTAAGATTGATGAGTTGGCTAGGAACGTCGACATAATTTCTCTTGACGTTGATTCTTTGAAACTTAGATCTATTCCACCTAAGCATCATATCAATGAGTCTCTCAAATACATGAGAATTTCCATTGATGATGCAAAGAAAGAACCGCTAGAATGCGTGCTAAAAAAGATTGGTTTGTAAAAGCATGTTCTTCTAGTTCTCATGATAATAATGATGAAGATATAAAAGTGATTGATGTTACTCCTATTAAATCTTTGTTTTCCAATATGAATCTTAAGATGGGACTGGAGATGAGTCAACTTTAGTTAAAAGGTGTCCCAATGATTTAGAGTTTTTAGATCTAGATGCAAAAATTGATAAAAGTGGGATTGAAGAGGTCAAAACTTTACATAGCAATGAACCCACTATTTTGGATTTCAAGGAATTTAATTATGATAATTTCTCTTTGATAGATTGTATTTCCTTGTTGCAATCCATGCTAAATTCTCCTCATGCTTATGATCAAAATAAAGCTTTTATGAAACATATCGTTGATGCTTTGATGCAATCTTATGAACAAAAGCTTGAACTAGAAGTTTCTATCCCTAGAAAACTTTATGATAAGTGTGTACCTACTATTAAGATTAAGACTAAAGATTATGAATGCTATGTCTTGTGTGATTTGGGTGATAGTGTTTCAACGATTCCAAAAACTTTATGTGATGTGCTAGGTTTCCGTGAATTTGATGATTGTTCTTTAAATTTGCATCTTGCAGATTCCACTATTAAGAAACCTATGGGAAGGATTAATGATGTTATTATTGTCGCAAATAGGAATTATGTGCCCGTAGATTTTATTGTTCTTGATATAGATTGTAATCCTACATGTCCTATTATTCTTGGTAGACCTTTTCTTAGAACGATTGGTGCAATTATTGATATGAATGAAGGAAATATTAGATTCCAATTTCCGTTAGGAAAGGCATGGAACACTTTCCTAGGAATAAAATTAAATTGCCTTATGAATCTATTATGAGGGCCACTTATGGATTGCATACGAAAGATGGCAATACCTAGATCTATTCGTGTTTTTATGCCTAGGTAGGGCGTTAAATGATAGCGCTTGTTGGGAGGCAACCCAATTTTATTTTTGTTCTTTGCTTTTTGCTCCTGTTTAGTAATAAATAATTCATCTATATTATTTTTAGATGTGGTTTTATGTTTTAATTAGTTTTTGTGCCAAGTATAACCTTTGGGAAGACTTGGGTGAAGTCTTTGCGATCTTCCTGTAAAAAACAGAAACTTTTGCGCTCACGCGAATAGCTGTCATTTTTTACTAGAGAGTGATTTTAGGTTGATTATTTGTGATGATGATTAATAGAAAAATTTCTGAAGTCCACCAATTTATTTCAGAATTTTTAAAGTTACATAAGTATTCGAAAGTTACAGATTGCCACAGACTGTTCTGTTTATGACAGATTCTGTTTTTCGTGTGTTGTTTGCTTATTTTGATGAATCTATGAGTAGTATCGGGGGGTATGAACTATAGAGAAGTTGGAATACAGTAGGTTTAACACAAAAATAAATAAATAATGAGTTCATTACATTACCTTAAAGTGGTGGTTTATTTTCTTATACTAACAGAGCTCATGAGATTTTCTGTTGAAGTTTTGTGTTGTGAAGTTTTCAAGTTTTTGGGTATAGATTTGATGGATTTTAGAATATGGAGTGGCAAGAGCCTAATCTTGGGGATGCCCAAGGTACCCCAAGGTAAAATTCAAGTACAACCAAAATCCTAATCTTGGGGATGCCCCGGAAGGTATCCCCTCTTTCGTCTTCGTATATCGGTAACTTTACTTGAGGCTATATTTTTATTCACCACATGATATGTGTTTTGCTTGGAGCATCTTGTATGATTTGAGTCTTTGGTTTTTAGTTTACCACAATCATCCTTGATCTACACACCTTTTGGGAGATACGCATGAATCGGAATTTATTAGAACTAGCAAAGTGGCCCGCCCGATGTGCGGGCTAGAATTTTAAGTTGTATCATCAGAACATATTATTTAATTTGTCTATTAAAGTTGAAACCAAATGTGATCAAATTTACAAATATGAGTCTTGTGCAAACATAGTTTGGTGTAAGGAATGTTTGATGTGCAGGCATCATGTTTATCCCTCATTAAATTGATTATGAAGTTATAATGTTGTACGAAGTTACTTTGATTCTCATTGCAATTTTTTTCTTCATGTTTTTATCTTGTTTTTGTTTAAGTACTCTTTTCAATTAACAAGACATGGTACAACTTTTATAGCATGTTTTTGTGTTTAATATTATTTGTGCATATGATTTTTAATAATATTTTTTTAGTAAAATGATGTGCATGGGCATCAATTCTTAAGAGATAGTTTTGATGAGAATAAATTAACGCATGGTTGAAACTTGCTTCAATTAATTTGGCTTTGACCTTTAGTGAATTTTTTATTGTACTCATGGGTGATTTTTAATGTATTGAGAATTCTTGTAGAAATATTTGTTATATTTTTTGTGCGTGTGGATTAAAAGGGTTAGGTCAAATATTTGGAATTGAACGTCTATCTGATTCATTGTTAAATATTAAAACTAATATATAAGTCAAGCTAGGCAAAACATGAGTAGCGTGTAGAGAAATGACAAACAACAACATGCATTGCTTTGCTGGTGTGCAATGGTAGTTGTTCTTTAGATAAATTCATCCGTCTTGGTTGTGTGCTCTATAGTTTTCTAGGAGGAAGGGACCAAAGATGGGAACACTATGGTAGTTTATTCTACCACATTATTTGATAGTTTAAGTGTTACTCCTTCAATGGTATCAGTGTTATTACTATAAATTTGATTTTTATTGCCGAGCAAAGAAAAATACAACATTGAATAAATGTAGCTTAATCGTTTAAATAAAGTGTATCATGCTAATCCACGAAAAAGAATGGGAAGCTCAATCCAGATTCACTACACATATATGTTAGAACTCAATATGGCAGCAATGTTTCGACCGTATTTACACCACAATTATCGTGTGTATACGTATGAAAATAATTTTTAAAATACCTTGACAGAAAGCACCTGGGCACATAAGGCATTTGTCTCGTGTGAGTTCAATGCCCAGCAACCAGTCTTGTATACTGAAATATCTCTACTATATATGGTAGTATTTTGTCGGCGCCACCATGACCACTATATGTTAATCTCATAGGGCCATAATCATGAATTCATATAGCACAACTTGAACTTTCAGTCTGGTCAGCACATATTTAATGGAACAACACACCAATCTATTTGAAACATTATCGTTCTGGATAAGATATAGCTAGGGCGTTCATTTTGTACAAAATAATAACCCTTCTGTTCAAAAACTGACTGCATTCTTTTAGGCAAACCATAAACATGAATTATGCAAATGTGCACACTGCCAATAACCACGAATGGTTTATCAAGAAAATATTATCCGGTGAAAACATAGGTAGACAATAAAGAATGTTGCGAAGTAAAGGATTTTAGAACTCTCTGCGTCAGGGATTTTTACCTGACGAATTAATTATTACTACAACACATATACCAATGTTTTTTTTTCTAAATTGCTTCATGTTACACACACTTATCTTGACACGGGAAAATAACCGCATTCTTTAACAAAAAAAGTCAAAATTGTTCAAACACACACTGAAATATTTTTCAAGCAAATTTCATCAGAAAAAAATTTGGTAGTCCAGGAAATGTCGTTGTTAAGTAAAACATAAATCTTTTTTGGTTAATTAGCAACTTTTCCCCTAATAGTTTTTCTTTATAAGACGAATGCCTACAAGTCATGTATTGATGTTCTGTTTCTCTAATTTTAAAATTTTAAAATTTTAAAATATATGAAGTTCTGAGCAAAAGAAAAATTCTAGTAGATCCTTCAATCGCATGCACCTTGAAAATGCATTTTTTCTATCCCTGTTGCACCACCTCATGTATGTTTACATTATGTACACATATGATCCTGCTAAGAATTTAACCCTTAATTTCCCATAACTTGAACACAAAGAGCAACATGGTTTAATCTTCCGAAATAATTAAATACTCGATCTTAAGCTCAGTTTAACTAAAAAAAATGCACGTGCAGGCAAAGTTACTTCCACTGTATCCACTAAAGCAGTGCTATACTTCCCTTAAAAAAAGCAGCTCTATATTGACTTTTCCACCCTATTTAAAAAGGCAATAAAGTAGAAAAAATCAAGTGTACGACAAGATTCATGCTCACATGCGTAGACGGACATGACAAGATTAACGTGGGCTATAGGCGAATACATGGCCATGATATGCATTACCAACCAACTGATATCATTAACAAAAATAGTATGGATAATCTTTGGCATAAGAGGCAGCAACGTCAATCTCACTTGGAGGAACTAATCAAATACAAATGAATCACATCTGCAATACTTATAGTGCATGTATTTAAGTCTGCACCAGAACTTACCGTGCCTCCCATGCACGCTTCTTTGTTTCCCCCATCCATCTTCTCCTCCAGGACCCATTGTCTTTGTGGTAGCCTAATGAGATATTTGAGAGAACGACTCTACCATGTGAGAGAAGAAGCGGTCAATCCTTCAGTGAATTAAACTATTGAATTACATAGGCAGCATGCTGGACGTGGAAGATGGTTATTAACAGCCGGCAACGGAGCTTGAGACAACCTAGCCCTAGCTTTATGGAGCAATTAACGCACGTAGCCTCGCCATATCATCTCATAGATTTCTCTCGTCATGTGTTTGACTTTGACTAACTCCTAACCTGTCTCCCTTTTTGCAGCGCGTGGCTTATGTGGTTGACGGCTCCTCCGGTGTTGGCACTGGCCTGAACCACATCCAGCGTTCGTGCATGCTCTACGATGGCACGTTGCAGGTTGCTGATTGCTTTCCATAAGAGGTCAGGTGATTGGTTGCCCATTACTTTCCGGCAAGAAACATGTGTGTCGAACAAACCTGGTAATACATACGGGCCGCTTGATTAGTTTCTTCCAAGGCTAGCTTGTACGGAGAACTGAAGAAGCTTGCTAAACAATTGCTTGGCCGGCTAGAAACATGTACATATACCTCAAACGAAGCATGTAAAGCAGGCACCTTGATTGATTTCTCAAGGAGGCTAGCACGTACAGGGAAGCTAGCAGCTTAATTCCTCTTTGAGCCGGAAACGCGGATCGATCCATCCCACCCAAAGGACAGAAACTCACGCTTCTAACCTCCATCAAAAAATTCACGTGTTGAACAAAGCTAGTAATACATACAACTTGATTGATTTCTTCAGGAGTCTAGCATGTAAGAAGAAGATTGTAGAACAATTCCTCAGCCCGCTAGAGACACATATGCCTCCAAGAAAGCTGATAAAGCGAGCAGCTTCATTGATTTCTCCAGGAGCCTTAGCACCCATAGAGAAGCTGCTCATGTCCTCCGAGAGCCGGAAACGCGAGTCGATCCACACTGGAGGACGCGAACTCAGGTGGAGCGATCACATCTCTTGGTGACGGCGGCATCGTTTGGACGCTAGGTAAGTTTTTCAGAATCTAGGGCTGATTATATGAGTTCAGGATATATGTGGTGTTCCGTTTGGCCTGTTTGGGATGGTACAGGCGTGAGGGATTAGTTTGGGGAGAGGTGAAACAGAAACGTGATCACGTCCATCCTTGTGCAATTTTTTTGGCTGATTGAAAGGTTATTCACTTATTTATTACGTAATGGCAGTGGTGGGTAATTTCATCCGATTTCTTAACATATTAGCAAGATTAAATGGTTGTGATTATCTTTTTTCTGGTTAGCCCATTAAGTACTTTTTATATTTAATAGATACTCTATGTGCTTCACTTATATCTTTTGAGCTAGACAATATTGCTCTAGTGCTTCACTTATATCTTTCTAGAGCACGGTAGTGGTTTTATTTTATAGAAATTATTGATCTCTCATACTTCACTTATATTATTTCGAGAGTCTTTTAGAACAGCATGGTAATTTACTTTGGCTATAAAACTAGTCCTAATATGATGGGCATCCAAGATGGGTATAATAAAAACTTTCGTATAAAGTGCGTTGAATACTATGAGAAGTTTGATTCTTTATGATTGTTTTGAGATATGAGGATGGTGATATTAGAGTCATGCTACTAGAGTAATTGTGAATTTGAGAAATACTTGTGTTGAGGTTTGCTAGTCCCGTAGCATGCACGTATGGTAACCGTTGTGTAATAAACTTGAAGCATGAGGTGTTTCTTTGATTGTCTTCCTTATGTATGGAGGTCGGGATCGCGTGATGGTTAACTCCTACCAACCCTTCCCCTAGGAGCATGCACGTAGTGTTTGGGTTTGATGACTTATAGATTTTTGCAATAAATATGTGAGTTCTTTAAGACTAATATTGAGTCCATGGATTATACGCACTCTCACCCTTCCACCATTGCTAGCCTCTCTAGTACAACACAACTTTCACCGGTACCATAAACCCACCATTTACTTTCCTCAAAACAGCCACCATACCTACCTATTGTGGCATTTCCATAGCCATTACGAGATATATTGCAACTTTCCACCGTTTTTTTTATTATGACACGCTCCATCATTGTCATATTGCCTTGCATGATCATGTAGTTGACATCATATTTGTGGCAAAGCCACCTTTCATAATTTTTTCATACATGTCACTCTTGATTCATTGCACATTCCGGTACACCACCGGAAGCATCCATATAGAGTCATATTTTGTTCTAAGTATCGAGTTGTAGTCTTTTGAGTTGTAAATAAATAGAAGTGTGATGATCATCATTATTAGAGCATCCCGTGTGAGGAAATAAAAAAAGGGGAGGCCAAAGAAGACAATGAAAGAAAGGCCAAAGTAGCCAAACAAAAAAAGAGATAAAAAGAGAGAAGCGACAAAGCTACTATCCTTTTTCCACACTTGTGCTTCAAAGTAGCACCATGATCTTCATACTAGTGGGAATTTTCGTTATAGAACTTGGCTTGTATATTCCAATGATGGGCTTCCTCAAAATGCCCAAGGTCTTCATGAGCAAGCAAGTTGGATGCACACTGTCGGTGTCAAAACCGGCGGATCTCGGGTAGGGGGTCCTGATCTGTGCGTCTTAGGCTGATGGTAACAGGAAGCAAGGGACACAATGTTTACCCAGGTTTGAGCCCTCTCGATGGAGGTCAAACCCTACTTCCTGCTTGATTAATATTGAAGATATGAGTAGTACAAGAGTAGATCTACCACGAGATCGTAGAGGCTAAACCCTAAGAGCTAGCCTATGATGGTATGATTGTAATTGTGATCGGCATTCTAAGGACCAACCTCTCCGGTTTTTATAGTCAACGTAGAGGGCTAGGGTTTACATGGAGTCAGTTACAAGGAAGGAAACACAATATCTGGATCGCCAAGCTTGTCTTCCATGCAAAGGAGAGTCCCATCCGGACACGGGCCGAAGTCTTGAGTCTTGTATCTTCACGCTTCAATAGTCCGGATGATGTATACAGTACGGCTGTCCGGATAACCCCTAATCCAGGACTCCCTCAGTAACCCCTGAACCAGGCTTCAATGACGAGTCCGGCGCGCAGTCTTGTCTTCGGCATTGCAAGGCGGGTTCCTTCTCCGAATACTCCAAGGCAATTATCGAACACGTAAACCGTGTCCGGATCTGCAAAATGATGTTCACATACCGCTGTAGTGAGAATGATATTTCACAAATGCAATCTTCTGACCACATGACATGTTGTTAAGGTCGGGTCATTATTCGAACCGTTTTCCCACAACCAGCCATAGCGCAAATTGCGAGGCGGTTTCTTCTGCACGTTTTGCCATAGCAGAGATCGTGTCCCCTTATTGCGGGATTCTCATCAATACGGGCATGGGTAATCTAACCGCACCGCTACTCACAACGAGTGGGGAACAAGCGGGTTCCACCAGGCAAGTGGGGAGGTGCAAAAAAGCTTTCACCATCTCTATAAAGAGATAAGGTCTCTTCTTCTTTACCCACGCCTCCTCCTTTCGCTAGTCCATTCCCCACTGTTCGAGCTCTAGCGCCCAAGCCTTCCTCCTCTCCATCGAAGAGAGGGTTTTTCGAAGATGTCCGGATCCGGAGCAGGAGGAAAATGGATGGCCTCTACCATCCAAGAGAAGGACACCAAGAGGCTCCGAGAGGCCGGGTACCTGGGCAAGAAGATCGGCCATCGTCTTCCACCGGCGGGACAAATTGTCCCTACTCTGGAGCCCCATGAGAGAGTCGTGTTTCTTTCTCATTTTGTCAGCGGGCTCGGGTTTCCCCTTCACCCATTTGTTCGCGGAGGCGTGTATACTAGGGGATTGATTTTCATGATCTTTCCCCCAATTCTTTCCTCAATATCTCGATGTTCATCGTCGTGTGTGAGGCCTTTCTCCGGATTTTGCCTCACTTCAGCCTGTGGCTGAAGATCTTCAATGTGAAGCCCAAGGTGGTGAGTGGCGAGCACGCCAAGTGCGGCGGCGCCATGGTGAGCAAGATGCCCAAGGTCGTTTGGCCGACGGGTGCCTTCAATGACCCCGTCAAGAAGTGGCAGCAACAGTGGTTCTACATCACCGAACCACGCAGCAAAAAGTGGGCCGCAGCTACTGAGTTCAGGTCCGGAGCCCCACTGCGGCTCACGTCCTGGCCCAAGAAGGGCCCGAACTGGTGCTCGTCCGATGAGCTGTCACTGCTCCAGACGCATGTTCAGAGTATGGTCGACAAGGACGTCAAGCTCGTCGACGTAGTGCAGGTGATTTTAGTTCGCCTGGTCCTCCCTTGCCAGCGTCGAGCCTGCAATTTGTGGGAGTACGACCCAACCGAGCACCAAACCCTTCGGAATCTTTATGATTCCTCCCACAAGGATATCTGGAAGGTGCTCTTCAAGTCCAGCAAATCATGGCCGGACTCCGCCGAGGACCGTGGGTATCAATTATCCCATTCTGCAAGCCCGGTAAGTTATAGCCACACTCTGTCCATCCATGCTTCAGTTGACATATCATGAGGGAGACATTTAAATCGTGTTTCATCGTGACCTCAGGGATGGATAAAGAAGGTGGAGCAGATACATTGTCCGGCCCCGCTGAAGGAGGAACCGGCCGGACCTCTTCTGACGAAGATGCTGGTCCCCGCACCTTACGAGGCGCCAAAGAAGGAGGCCACCAAGAAGGTCAAGAAGACCTGGAGTGGCCTCCGTCGCCATGAGGCTTCGGATGCAAAATCCAAAGACTCCAGTGACACTCCTTCTTCCGAAGATGAAGAGGAGGAAGCAGAGGAGGACGAGCCTCACTCTGAAGGTGGGAAGAAGCATGCAACTTCCCCGTCCCTGGAGGCCGAATCGCCCAAGATGGGGAGAGGTTCCCATCCAGAGGCATCCACCATAGTTGCCGACAACATCCCGGAGTGGGATCCCAGGGCCCAACCCCTGGAAAAATCGTAAGTAATCGAAATCCGAATACGCCTAAGCATCCAGGGCCGTCTGGGTATAGTAGTTTTAACTGTCGCCACATCTCGTATAGCCCAGCGAGGTATCCTTCCGGACAGTCCTCATCGGAGAATTCACTGAGCTCGGATACCGTGGCAAGCGAGACACCTCCGGAGGCTCCTTCTCCAAAGTCCAGGTGCGATACCGAGGTGACATCTCAAAGAGACCCAGAGTAGGAGAGGCGTGTCTTTGGAGCCGGACACGCGGGGGTAGCGGCCCCACGGCGTGTCGATGATGGGGGCGATCTCGGGTTCAGACCATAGCCGGATAAGGTCCTGGAGACCTCTAAGTCTCCAGGATCAGGGGAGCGGCCATCTTCAACGGAGGGAGGTTTGCCTCCTCCGCTGGTAACCTCTGTCCACGCAGAGCTGCCGGGCGGTCTATCGACAGTGTTAAAGAACGCGTCTATCGGCGATGAACATCGGACCCTTATGGGTGCGGTGGTTGGAAAGATTCAGTCTGCCGAAAGCGGGCTGAATGAGTCCTGCCTCAGCATTATAAAAGCTTTTGAAGTATGGTTTCTAAGAAACCTTTGGAGGAATCATAATAATATGAGTACTAGCCCCTGATACACTGTCCGGCGAAAGAGAGAGAGAGACGGGCAGGGGATCAAATCCTCTTTTTTCGTGGGAACCTTTGCTAATGAAGTGTACCTCTTTGTTTGAAAACAGGCGTCTGTGGAGAAGACGGCCGCTCATAATGTGGAAGTGTCCGAACTGAAGCAGAGCCTGGAACGGGCCGAGGAAGAACTTGGCCGTGTGAAGAAGCAATTTGTCACACCCTGATTTTCATGGCACAACACTTAAGCTCTTAATCATGCTAAAATGTGGTTTGACAAAAACTTTTGAGTGTTTTGGACTTTGCTTGATTGATTTTTGTCTGCTGGTTGCAAGTGCTCTAAAAATAAAATAAATCCTCCAACTTCTATACTTCATCTCCTTGCTCCAAAAACCTTTCCCAATGATCATGCCATGTGTATAGGACATAAAAATATTTTCTTACAAAAATAATTTGGCCATAAAGTATTTTCAAAAATTAGTTTTCCAAAAACCCCTGAATTGAGGTTTGCACTGCAAGTACTTAATTAAGGGCAGTAAAAATCTTTCCAAAAATATATTTGATTCCTATTAGATATAGGATACCCGAAACCACAAAAATATAATTTTAAAAGTTGTTTTACTATTTTATTTAAAAGCTTTTATTAAGGCCAGAAATGGTCTTTAATAGGAAAAATTATTTTATTGTTTTAAAAATATTTGACAAAATTTAGGAAACTCATAGGACATATATTGTCCATATATAAGAGTTTCAACACATGGCCATGTTCAAAATATTGGTCAAATCCTCAAAACCCTTTCTCGGATATTTCAAGCTTTTGAAATATTTACAAGGAAATATTCTCCAAATATTCCAAGAAAATTCTATCATGTCACATATGACATATTTGGTGATCTTGCCAAGTCCCATGTCTTGGAGAACAAGATAGCATCATCAAATCCCCTCAAAACCATTTCTGTCCATTTAGAAGTTTGAGCAACCTTACATTGCCAAACATGTCCAAATGTTCTCAAACCTTGTGAACATGATCCAGTGGTCTAATTATTCATCTAGACCAAATGGCACAAGTTGGAGAACAATCTAACTTGATCAAAGTGCCCCAAAACCCTTCCATCCGTAACCATATTTGAACAACTCTACATTGGAAACTTTCTCCTTTTGATCTCAACTTTTGTGGACATGTTCTTATCCTCAAATGATGACACTACACCAAGTGGTGCATCAAGGAGAATAGATTTGCATGACTAAATCTTGGAAGGTCCATTTCTGCGATTTCTAGGGTTTACCTAAGTTACATTGGCTACTTTGTCCAAATGAGCTCAAATTTGGTGGCACACCCTATTTCTAAGTTTCATTCCATCCTGTTAATTCTCATGGCAAGTTGAATTAATTTGCTTGCCCAAACTTGCATCAAACACCTTCGCCATTTTTCCAAAAGCACCATTTTGACCCCTTCCACTAATCTCCATGGGCTCAACTTTGTGTCACAGCTAATTCTAGCCCCTTATACCTCCAAAACAATGGCAAGTGTTCAAATCAATTATTTGGGGTGAAACCATCACTTTCTCTCTCTCGACAACCTCTTTCTCCCTCTCCATCAACCTCTCTCCTCTCCCATCTGGCTCTCCAGGCATCCAATGCCTCTACACACTTCTTTACTACCCCCAAGCACTACCAGACATCAAGGGCACGCCCACATTGCCAAAAAATGGCATGCCGGCCATTTGCACGCTGGAGCTGCCTTCTGATCTTGCTCCCGCTTTGTAGCCGCCCCCCAACCGCCTCCGGCCACCTCGGGCCTCCCAACAGTGTCCCACGAGGCCGCCTCGGCGTCTGGAACACGGCAAGCTGCCGGACCCTCCTAAACCTCTCCCTCTCTCCTCCATGGAGCCCGCCTGAGTCGCCAGAGGGCAGCGTCCCACAGTGCACCACGGCCCCTCTATTTAGAGGCCCTCCCGAGCTCTTCTACGGCTTCGACCGCCTCCCTCTCCCCAAAGAACCCCTCGACACACTCCCTCTCCTCTCGTGCCCTCCTGCTCCCTCCATGGCCGAGGTGCCGACGCTGGTCTCCGCCCCAAATTCCCAGACCAAGCCTCCCTCCCTCCTTTGGACCCCAATGGATCCACCTCACGCCGACGAGGCTCCTCCGCCCATTACCTCATCCTCTAGCACCCCGCAACCACGGAACCCCTCTTGCCAGAGGCCGTCGTCCGCCTCTCGTTGAGCTGCTCGCTCTGGTCGCCCCCATGTCCAACGCGCCACCCGAGCGCTGGCGTGGAGTGGGGCATCCGCCTGAACCACTACCACGCCGTCCGATGCAGCAGAGCGGCCGGAACCACGGCGACCGCGCCCTCCCCTGTCCCCTGTCGCGAGGAAGAAGAAGGAGGCGGAGAAGGAGAGAGAGAGTCAGTGGGCCCGGATGTAAGTGACCACGAGGGCCGGGCCCACAAGTTAAGTGGACACGGCTTCCTCCGAGCCGCCTCCCCAGCGAACGCAGCATACCACGCCAAAGCCGCCTTCAACGTGGTCCTCGCGCGTGTGGCCGAGCCGCTGGGCCGCCCAGCGACGCCTTCCGCTAAACCTCGCACGACAGGGCTTGTGCCGCCCTTGGGATCCGGCCCATTCCGGTAAAACCTTTGTCTTTTTCTTTTTTCAGGTACTTCAAAAATCTCTAAACAAGTCAAATGGACTCCAAATTTGATGATTCAAATTTCCAGTGGCTCCATAAATCAAGCTCTATTTAATAGGCCACAGTGGACATTTTGTTGTCCCTGGTTTTCACTGAACCTTTTAAAAGGTCATTTATCCACATAAGTCCACTTCAAAAATCCATATTGTATTCATTTCAACTCCAAATCCAGTGAAACCAATTTCTAAATGTTTCTAAAATCATGCCTGAATTAATGGGTACTTTTACTCATTTTTATAAAATGGCATTCTGTGTACAACTTGTGGATCCATCAAACCCTTGATTCCATCCTATCGAAATGTTTAGAAATATCCATAGATCCACTTCCATTGAAACCACTTTGGTCATCCCTCATATGACCAGAGGTACCCCAGAAAAGTCCAACTCATATTTTTAGAGCACTTTTATTTCCTGCCTTGTGGTGTTGCTTATTATGGTTGCTTTTGACGATAGTGGACGAAGTAGACGAAATGCTCGGAGTTGGACCAGAGATATTTGAAGACCTCGAAGACTTTGTTGAAACAGGCAAGCAGCCCTTTGACCATGTCTATGAAACCCTTTTTATGCATGTCATATAGCACTTATTATTGTTGCATCGGAATCATGAAGGATGGGTAACCACTTTGGTGGGTTGCCTCCGTTACTTTTCTCGTTGATACTTGCATTGTGCATGGCCCTACCTTCTTATGAGGGTTTTGCCGGTGGGAGTAGCTAGGATGCAAATGTAGTGCTACGCAAAAAGGGACGGGGATATGCATGGTGATGGAGACAGAATATTTTCAATGTCTTTTCGAAAACCCCGTCGGGTGCCACTTATGCCCGAGGGAGATGATATGATGGGTGACCACTTGATGACGAAGTGGTGTGCCAAGGAAAGTGTGTGCTGTTTTCAAAACGGATTGGTCGGAGTTGCGACCGTTATTCCAACCTTACATGCGCGACCACTCTACCCTTATATGGGAAAGGGCATTATTGAGTACCTAGACCGATACTAGCTTGGAGCCCGCACTACTAGTGACGGGGGAGAGTTGGTGCTCTCTCTTGGGACGGGGTCGTGCCAGGTAGGGCGGCCATGACTGTTTTCACAGGGCACCGAACACACCGTTGGTACCCCGTGCTTGTGAGATGAGATGAATATGGGAGCAAGGCTCCACAACTTTATGATGAGAAATGTTTGGCACGGGGATTACTACCAATCGAGTGGACTCCATGTTAGTGTCGTCTAGGGAAAGGTAGTGATCGGGTGCTTACCCCGGTACTTGAGGTACCGCTGGTCGTGGATGACACGGAAGTTCCCGGATCTAGTGGGTAAAGTGTGCAACCTCTGCAGAGTGTAAAACTATTCAATAGTCGTGTCCACGGTCATGGACAGTTGGGTAACCGCTCTTGGGCTACGCCCACTTGTTTTCAAACCCAGTGTGTGAGATGATGGTGTTGTCTTGGATCAAGTCAGAGGACTTGACACGATTGAGATGGGTTGGTGCCCTCTTTGTTTATGATGAGTGGGTTGGTGCCCCTTTCTATTTATGTTGATAACTGTGACCAGTTCTCATGGTTACTTGAATTCTTTTGATGCATGCTTTATAGGTTGTTGAACATGTCATTGCACTCACAACTAGCTTTATGCAAAACTTTACCTATGTCATGCAATACTGTACCTTGAACCAAATCATGGGTTGCTTAAGAGTACATTCAAAGTACTCATTGGCTTGCCACTGGTTATTTAATTGACCAGGCATGGAAGAACCGGAGTTCGAAGAAGAGTCCTTTGGAGACGATCATGCGAACTAGGACGTTTCCCAGTCAGAATGCCTGTAGGGTTAAGGCAGATGGCATGGGTTCTACTTATCGACGACGTTTTCCCGCTGCTATGTTTCATTTGATGTTCAGCCCTTAAGGCTTTATCGATGTAAGACTTGACCATAATGGTCATAATTTGTGTAAGACGGTATGCATGGATGTAAGACTCTTGTTATTCAGCTTCTGTGTGTTCAGTGAGCATTGATCTCTGGGATCACTGTACACGTGCATTCGGTGATCACGACTTGCGAGTCGGGGTCCCCACAGAGCTGGTATCAGAGCCATCCTGACTGTAGGAAGCCTTAGTTAGCATGGTCGTTAGTTAGGGTAAAACTATTTCCAAAACTACTACTAGTTTTCAAAACTATCTATACTTCTCTTCCTCTTCTGAGTTTTTCAAAAACTAAGGTATACTTTCCTTATTGATCGCTTCCCCTTCAAAACCTTTGGTCGCTAGAACCCTTATGCCCCGACCACGATTCCTTGAAATCCTCGCGGATAATCTAGAAGGAAGATGCCTTGCGGACATTCACCCACATCTCCTGAACACAAGATTGGCGACATCACCACAAGACAATACCAACAGAAGATACATCCTCGAGGAATGAGGACCTGAAGACCTAGGAGATGGTGACATCCTTGACACTGCCCCAAGACGATGCAACCTTAGCCTACGATGATCAGGGCATAGGATATGCAAGATCATGATATACATCGCTAATAGAGTAACCCTGTCACTACCGTTGTTGTATTGGCAACCACCGGTGGATGAGAACCTAGCCATTCGGTCCGCCTCACCATAGTGAGCAGGAAGACGGTTCTCCTCATCCCCCGCTCTTGGTGTCAAAGTTGTCATCAACGTAACCGACATGATGGACCTCTATTACGCCTTGATAATGTCATTGCATAAAGGATTACCTACCTGGTACCATCGACGGCTTAGAAGACAAGAAGGGATCGTCATGATTAAGAAAACAACAGAAGATCGAGTCAATGCTCGCTATGAGAAGCCACCTTCACCCCATCACTTCAACAGCAAGAAGTTGTTGAAGACTCTTCAAGCTCAACCGGATCGTTTCATCAAACAAATACAAGAGACGTAGCAGACCCGAGGGAAACCCGGAGATCGCACGAGGCTCAAGGCACGACTATAGAGTCCGAGGACCCCTAGGGTAGGATGAGTCGTGTACTCCCTATCTTGCGCAATGAGTCCGTATGATGGTTCGAGTAGAACCCGATTGTGTGTTGCTTGTTTTTATTTGTGCGTGTTTTGATATCGGTTGCCCTTTTGCCCTAGGCAACAAGTATGCAACTATATCACCGCCTTATTTTGTTGTTTGTGTTTAGCCCTTCGGCACTTGTTTGTTTGCACCTACACTATAGAACCCCTTTAGGCATCCCCCTCCTCTACGCTACTTTTCCCTCTCATCTCTCTCCTCAACTGAAGACAAGCAAGACAATATGCACCAAGGATTCCACCTCGGCGACCAGCAAGCACTGAAGACTTTTGCTACAACCTCCTCGACCAAGTGCAGCCCTTAGAGTTATGGTTGCCCCTCAAGATTAGAAACCCATTCCTAGACTCATCGAGACTTCACGAGATACCCCAGCTCGACACCTTAACCCTAAGCTTAACCTACGGAATTGCAAGAGAACCTGTTAAGCCTTCATAACCTTGCTTATCACTGGGTTCATTATGGAACTAGTGGACATAGTGAATGAGCACATTATCATCCTAAGATAGCACTAAAACTGACGATGCCATAGGAAGGACCAGTTTGAGGAATTATATGAGACTATTTGGTGGATTATGAGGCCTTGATGCTGGTAGATGAACTTGGTGGGATCATAAGTATAGATTAGCATAGCTTTTCAATATCCCTGAGTAAAATTGGATTTAGCAGGATAGTTGTGTTCGCAAGCTGAAACTCCTGGAAGAGCAAGGATTTGACTTGATCAGATGGTAATGATAGGTGATTCTAGTTGAACATAGATGCTGAGTATGTCTACATGGTTCGGAGTAAATTGGATTTAGACTGATGATCTTGATCATGATACCATGTTTCTCGGTGGACGATAAACTAGGAGATTGGACTAATTGTCGGAGTTTATTTAGGGTTCTATATGAGCTTGACCTTGGAGTTTACTTGACCATGACAATGGGAATCGTGGACAAACTATAGTAAGGTAGCTTTCCCATTATTTGTGGATTATAAGGACTTTAGGAGATCATGTGGAACACCAGCATAGGCATTGGATCGTGTAGTGATTGATGGTAGTTAACAGGTTGTTGGAGTTGAATCATAGGAAGGAAACAAGATCTTGGAGTGGCATACGACGTGTTTCCTTAGGATAGAGATGCACTAGCATGGACCTTGGAGGAATAGGATGAGCACTTGGATTGTCTGTTTATTCCAGCTTGGAAGCTTGTATGTTCTACCCATGGATTTTTAGGGTAGCTACACACATGAGTTTGGGGATCGTAGACATATATGATTCTGTTAGATCTCCTCTTGGGAGTCATGAGGATCTGAAGGGCATGAGTGATGATTGGAGTTGGCCTATACTGAAATGATGCTATCGGTGATATGATGTGATTTGTTTAAAGGACTAGATAGACTATTGGCATCTCAGAAACCGTGCTTAAAGGTAGGATGATAAATGTCCATTCGCACACTAGAATCCTTGAAACCCTTGTGCCCTACCAAGCCACAACACGGTTGGATCATGACCTTGAGTCTTGGCTCTAGATCAATAAGACCTTGACCAATGCTCAACCGCGACCCTCACCAACGCCTCATTTCACTCTACGCACCCCAAATACTTCATAAAGTACTTGGGCAAGTAAATCATCATCCTTACTTGAGGACATGAATGTCCACATGAAGACAGAAGAAGAGTTGACCGGCTGGTTAGGGAACACCAGAAGACCGCCATGTCAAGGAGGAAGAACTATACCAACCACCGTCGTCAAGGGGTGAGCTTCCGCGTTGAAGACCGTGCAAATCTGCAAGCCACTCCTCTCAAAGGCAACTACGGCCTCATGAAGAGAACTATGCTACTCATGACCTTGAGCTAACAGCAGTGGTTCATGCCCTGAAGACATGGCGACATTACCTCTTACGGAAGGGATGTGAGATATACACGGATCACAAAGGTCTGAAGTATATTTTCACTCAAAGGGATTGAACACGAGGCAAAGAAGATGACTAGACTTGATCTAGATTATGACCTCAGTGTTCAATACCACCCTGGGAAGGCTAATGTGGTAGCAGATGCATTAGCGTAAAGGCTTGTTCCTTGGATGCTATGCTTAAGGACAAGCTGCCCGCCTTGTATGAAGAACTTGAAAGCCTCGGGTTGGAACTGGTTGCACCAGGATCCTTAACTAACCTTGAAGTCAAGCCTTCAGGTGGCACCATTTGAAGTGTTATACGGACGGAAGTGCCGCACACCCCTCAATTGGTCAGAGACCGGAGAAGGACTTGTCTTTGGGCCGACATCCCCCGTGAAGCCGAAGAGCAAGTCCAGCTTGTCAGGGAGCGTTTGAAGACTGCCAAGTCAAGACCAAAGAGCTACGCTGACCCACATCGTCAAGACATGACCTTCCGGGTTGGAAACCATGTTTATCCCCGGGTCACCCCTCTCAAAGGAACCCAGCACTTCCATGTCAAAGGAAAGCTCGCCCCAAGATTCATCGGCCTTCTTCGAGATCACTCCAAGATTTAACAACCCCCCCTCAGGATCACCGCAAGGCGAAGAATAGACAGTTACCGGCTGGAGTCGCCACCTGACTCGCCCGCTGTGCACAATGTTTTTCCACACGACACAACCCCGGAAGTGTTTCCAACTTCCTAACTTGCCCGATCTCTACAAGGGCATTGACCACCGAGCCATCGACCCCTAGCCCAATCCAACCTACCGCGAGCTACCCATTAGCAACCTGGATCAAGAAGAGCGTCATACGCAAAGCCACACCGTCAAGTACTTCAAGTTCAATGGAGCACTACACGGAAGCAGAAGCAACATGAAGACTTGAAGACTACCCCAGATACAAGTTTCTGTATCCCTTTCCGCGCCTAGCCTAGGAATCTCGGGGACGAGATTCTTGTAAGGGGGGTAGGTCTGTCACACCCTGATTTTCATGGCACAGCACTTAAGCTCTTAATCATGCTAAAATGTGGTTTGACAAAAACTTTTGAGTGTTTTGGACTTTGCTTGATTGATTTTTGTCTGCTGGTTGCAAGTGCTCTAAAAATAAAATAAATCCTCCAACTTCTATACTTCATCTCCTTGCTCCAAAAACCTTTCCCAATGATCATGCCATGTGTATAGGACATAAAAATATTTTCTTACAAAAATAATTTGGCCATAAAGTATTTTCAAAAATTAGTTTTTCAAAAACCCCTGAATTGAGGTTTGCACTGCAAGTACTTAATTAAGGGCAGTAAAAATCTTTCCAAAAATATATTTGATTCCTATTAGATATAGGATACCCAGAAACCACAAAAATATAATTTTAAAAGTTGTTTTACTATTTTATTTAAAAGCTTTTTATTAAGGCCAGAAATGGTCTTTAATAGGGAAAAATTATTTTATTGTTTTAAAAATATTTGACAAAATTTAGGGAAACTCATAGGACATATATTGTCCATATATAAGAGTTTCAACACATGGCCATGTTCAAAATATTGGTCAAATCCCTCAAAAACCCTTTCTAGATATTTCAAGCTTTTGAAATATTTACAAGGGAAATATTCTCCAAATATTCCAAGAAAATTCTATCATGTCACATATGACATATTTGGTGATCTTGCCAAGTCCCATGTCTTGGAGAACAAGATAGCATCATCAAATCCCCTCAAAACCATTTCTGTCCATTTAGAAGTTTGAGCAACCTTACATTGCCAAACATGTCCAAATGTTCTCAAACCTTGTGAACATGATCCAGTGGTCTAATTATTCATCTAGACCAAATGGCACAAGTTGGAGAACAATCTAACTTGATCAAAGTGCCCCAAAACCCTTCCAGTCCAGAACCATATTTGAACAACTCTACATTGGAAACTTTCTCCTTTTGATCTCAACTTTTGTGGACATGTTCTTATCCTCAAATGATGACACTACACCAAGTGGTGCATCAAGGAGAATAGATTTGCATGACTAAATCTTGGAAGGTCCATTTCTGCTGATTTCTAGGGTTTACCTAAGTTACATTGGCTACTTTGTCCAAATGAGCTCAAATTTGGTGGCACACCCTATTTCTAAGTTTCATTCCATCCTGTTAATTCTCATGGCAAGTTGAATTAATTTGCTTGCCCAAACTTGCATCAAACACCTTCTGCCATTTTTCCAAAAGCACCATTTTGACCCCTTCCACTAATCTCCATGGGCTCAACTTTGTGTCACAGCTAATTCTAGCCCCCTTATACCTCCAGTAACAATGGCAAGTGTTCAAATCAATTATTTGGGGGTGAAACCATCACTTTCTCTCTCTGGACAACCTCTTTCTCCCTCTCCATCAACCTCTCTCCTCTCCTACTGGCTCTCCAGGGCATCCAATGCCTCTACACACTTCTTTACTACCCCCAAGCACTACCAGACATCAGTGGCCGCGCCCACATTGCCAAAAAAATGGCATGCCGGCCATTTGCACGCTCTGGAGCGCGCTACAGTGCGCTCCCGCACTGTAGCCGCCCCCTGCCAACCGCCTCCGGCCACCTCGGGCCTCCCCAGCGTGTCCCACGAGGCCGCCTCGGCGTCTGGAACACGGCAAGCTGCCGGACCCCTCCTAAACCTCTCCCCTCTCTCCTCCATGGAGCCCGCCCGAGTGCGCCGTAGGCCGCGTCCACGGTGCACCACGGCCCCTCTATTTAGAGGCCCTCCCGAGCTCTTCTACGGCTTCTGACCGCTCTCCCTCTCCCCCAGCAACCCCTCAGACACACTCCCTCTCCCTCTCGTGCCCTCCTGCTCCCTCCATGGCCGAGGTGCCGACGTTGGTCTCCGCCCAAATTCCCGCAGACCGAAGCCTCCCCTCCCCTCCTTTGGACCCCAATGGATCCACCTCACGCCGACGAGGCTCCTCCGCCCATTACCTCATCCTCTAGCACCCCGCAACCACGGAACCCCTCTTGCCAGAGGCCGTCGTCCGCCCTCTCGTTGAGCTGCTCGCTCCTGGTCGCCCCCATGTCCAACGCGGCCACCCCCGAGCGCGGCGTGGAGTGGGGCATCCGCCCAGACCACTACCACGCCGTCCGATGCAGCAGAGCGGCCGGAACCACGGCGACCGGCGCCCTCCCCTGTCCCCCTGTCGCGAGGAAGAAGAAGGAGGCGGGAGAAGGAGAGAGAGAGCCCGGTGGGCCCCGGATGTAAGTGACCCTGAGGGCCGGGCCCACAAGTTAAGTGGACACGGCTTCCTCCGGAGCCGTCTCCCCGCAGCGAACGCGTACCACGCCAAAGCCGCCTTCAACGTGGTCCCTGCGCGCGTGTGGCCGAGCCGCTGGGCCGGCCCAGCGACGCCCTTCCGCTAAACCTCGCACAGTGTGCGCTGCCGCCGCCCGGATCCGGCCCATTTCGGTAAAACCTTTGTCTTTTTCTTTTTCAGGGTACTTCAAAAATCTCTAAACAAGTCAAATGGACTCCAAATTTGATGATTCAAATTTCCAGTGGCTCCATAAATCAAGCTCTATTTAATAGGCCACAGTGGACATTTTTGTTGTCCCTGGTTTTCACTGAACCTTTTTAAAAGGTCATTTATCCACATAAGTCCACTTCAAAAATCCATATTGTATTCATTTCAACTCCAAATCCAGTGAAACCAATTTCTAAATGTTTCTAAAATCATGCCTGAATTAATGGGTACTTTTACTCATTTTTATAAAATGGCATTCTGTGTACAACTTGTGGATCCATCAAACCCCTTGATTCCATCCTATCGAAATGTTTAGAAATATCCATAGATCCACTTCCATTGAAACCACTTTGGTCATCCCTCATATGACCAGAGGTACCCCAGAAAAGTCCAACTCATATTTTTAGAGCACTTTTATTTCCTGCCTTGTGGTGTTGCTTATTATGGTTGCTTTCGACGATAGTGGACGAAGTAGACGAAATGCTCGGAGTTGGACCAGAGATATTTGAAGACCTCGAAGACTTTGTTGAAACAGGCAAGCAGCCCTTTGACCATGTCTATGAAACCCTTTTTATGCATGTCATATAGCACTTATTATTGTTGCATCGGAATCATGAAGGATGGGTAACCACTTTGGTGGGTTGCCTCCGTTACTTTTCTCGTTGATACTTGCATTGTGCATGGCCCTACCTTCTTATGAGGGTTTTGCCGGTGGGAGTAGCTAGGATGCAAATGTAGTGCTACGCAAAAGGGACGGGATATGCATGGTGATGGAGATGAGAATATTTTCAATGTCTTTTGAAAACCCGTCGGGTGCCACTTATGCCCGAGGGAGATGATATGATGGGTGACCACTTGATGACGAAGTGGTGTGCCAAGGAAAGTGTGTGCTGTTTTCAAAACGGATTGGTCGGAGTTATGACCGTTATTCCAACCTTACATGCGCCGACCACTCTACCCTTATATGGGAAAGGGCATTATTGAGTACCTAGACCGACATTAGCTTGGAGCCCGCACTACTAGTGACGGGGGAGAGTTGGTGCTCTCTCTTGGGACGGGGTCGTGCCAGGTAGGGCGGCCATGACTGTTTTCACAGGGCACCGAACACACCGTTGGTACCCCGTGCTTGTGAGATGAGATGAATATGGGAGCAAGGCTCCACAACTTTATGATGAGAAATGTTTGGCACGGGGATTACTACCAATCGAGTGGACTCCATGTTAGTGTCGTCTAGGGAAAGGTAGTGATCGGGTGCTTACCCCGGGTACTTGAGGTACCGCGGGTCGTGGATGACACGGAAGTTCCCCGGATCTAGTGGGTAAAGTGTGCAACCTCTGCAGAGTGTAAAACTATTCAATAGCCGTGTCCACGGTCATGGACAGTTAGGTAACCGCTCTTGGGCTACGCCCACTTGTTTTCAAACCCAGTGTGTGAGATGATGGTGTTGTCTTGGATCAAGTCAGAGGACTTGACACGATTGAGATGGGTTGGTGCCCTCTTTGTTTATGATGAGTGGGTTGGTGCCCCTTTCTATTTATGTTGATAACTGTGACCAGTTCTCATGGTTACTTGAATTCTTTTGATGCATGCTTTATAGGTTGTTGAACATGTCATTGCACTCACAACTAGCTTTATGCAAAACTTTACCTATGTCATGCAATCTGTACCTTGAACCAAATCATGGGTTGCTTAAGTAGTACATTCAAAGTACTCATTGGCTTGCCATTGGTTATTTAATTGACCAGGCATGGAAGAACCGGAGTTCAAGAAGAGTCCTTTGGAGACGATCATGCGAACTAGGACGCTTCCCAATGTAATGCCCGTAGGGTTAAGGCGATGGCATGGGTTCTACTTATCGACGACGTTTTCCCGCTGCTATGTTTCATTTGATGTTCAGCCCTTAAGGCTTTATCGATGTAAGACTTGACCATAATGGTCATAATTTGTGTAAGACGGTATGCATGGATGTAAGACTCTTGTTATTCAGCTTCTGTGTGTTCAGTGAGCATTGATCTCTGGGATCACTGTACACGTGCATTCGGTGATCACGACTTGCGAGTCGGGGTCCCCACACAATTAGAGGATAAGCAAGGTATGTTGAAACATTTTATTGCGTTAGGCACGAATGAGTAATTGTGCCTATTGAAAAGGATTTGTGTTGTATGCCCTAGGAGCGAGTGCCGAATATGAGGCACTGAAGAAGGCTGTGGCTGATGCCAACGAGAAGGCTGCCACCGAACAGGCACTTCGTGAAAAACACGAGGCCAGGGTCATCACAGCTGAGTGGGAGCTCCAGGAGGCTGTGAAGAAAAGCGAGGGCTTGGAGCAGAGTCTAATAGGGAAAGAATCCGAACTTGCCCAAGCTCTACAAGCCGCAGAAGATTCTCGGGAAGAAGCCCGAGGTGCTGTACGGGACATTCAGGAGGCCCGGAAGGTTGCGGCTGGTAAGGCCTATGGCCACTTTTACATGATAGTGGGGAGAACTCTTAAGCGACAAGCTGAATTCTTGTCTTTAAAGGGGCGTTTGCGGATCTGCCTAGTAGCATATCAGATGCCGCCCAATTTTACCGGACCGAGGAGAAGATGTCTACGGAGAGGAACTTCTAGTCGCAGTATTTGGCGCCGAACTATCCGGTGCCTTTTATCGATCAGCTGAAGCAGCTGGTCGAACTGCACCAGGCGGTCGAACTAGCAATGAAGGACTTGGTTGCCGGCTATGGCCTGCGGAGCCAATTCCAAGCAGTTACTTCGGACTCGTGAAGTGGATTGTGGGCACCTGTCCTCGGCTTGATGCTATCAAGCGATCAGTCTATATAGAATGTGCGCGCATGGCTTTTGCCCGTGCGAAAGTGCATTGGGGGAAGCTTGACGCGGAGAAGCTGATGACTTGGGGGCCGCCGGACGGTAAGGAGCACCGCAAGCCCGAGCTGTACTACAAAGGTGTATTGAAAGGGGCCCGCCTTGCGGCGGATAAGTGTGCCAAAGACATTATATTTCCCTGAGGGCATTTGTGCCGCTTTTTGTAATAGGGGATAATGACATTTTTATTAAATATTGCCTGTTTTGTTTGAACACGTGTTCTTCCTGTGCGGCTGTTTATTGTATGTAAATCCTGAGAGTTGGCCAGTCGTCGGCTTCTGCCCCCACGTAAAAAGAATACGGGGGTGTTCGGGATATACCAGAACGCTCTTTATCCCATAGTTGGGTCCTTTGAAGGAGGTGTTTCTCACCACGAACCAGGCAATCGGACTATAAGGCTTTATTACTCTCACTTAGCCATAGGAATTCGAGTATTGTCGGCGCATCCCCTAGTGTTCGGAAGGCCGGACTAGGGGCTCTATTGGCGCCTGATCAGAAGACCAATCAGTCGCACTCTGCATTTATAATGGCATTGTGCGGAATAAATCTTTAAGGATTTTACAACCTCTCGAACAGCTGACCAGCTCTCGCTGCATCATGATAGTTGGTTTTCGGCTTTCTCTACTGAGGTGCTCATCTGGCAGAACCGGGACATAATCGTAGTATTTCTCCCAGCGCTACCTTAGCCAATAAGGTACCAAAACATGGGAGCCGGGCAAACCCAACCAATGACCCAAGACATGATTCCGAGCTGATGCATATAATGGTATAAGTTCGGGGTGCCGAGCGACCGAAAAGGTGGTCGGACTTTATTGCCGTACTGTGAATCCCCTGGCATAACCGGGCATAACACGAAGCGTGGCTGCCTTTTTTTTGGCAAAGAGGCGTCGGTGACAAACGACGGCCGGTAAGTGTTATTTAAGTCTACTCATTGTAGTAGGATGATATGTCTATGCATATGAGTACGATGTATGATTATGAAAAGAGGTGTTTTTTTGGCAGAACCTGTGATGGCCGGACTGGAGGGGGTTGTGAGTGGATCAAGAGTGAATCCGAATTGCCTTCTACCTGCATGTCCCTGCCATCGTGTGTCCGGGCTGATTCCACACCGCCAATCCTGTTCTGCGTCAAAGTTAGTTTATAAACGCACATGCTTGGAGGCAGCTGAAGTCCTCTTGTGGTTGGTCTAAGGGTTCCTGATTGGACCCTGGTGAACCCAGCCGTTATACCGTGAAGTAGCGCGGACTCCTCAGTTGGTGTCCGGATAGTTGGCTATCATATCAGAATTTTGATAGGCATGCGCGACTCGCTACTCTGGCAGCTGTATGATTCCCGCTCTAAGGGCGGGTTCCGGCCTTACCCGTGGGCGTTGTCGGTGTCAAAACCGGCGGATCTCGGGTAGGGGGTCCCGAACTGTGCGTCTAGGCGGATGGTAACAGGAGACGAGGGACACGATGTTTTTACCCAGGTTCGGGCCCTCTCGATGGAGGTAAAACCCTACGTCCTGCTTGATTAATATTGATGATATGGGTAGTACAAGAGTGGATCTACCACGAGATCAAGGAGGCTAAACCCTAGAGCTAGCCTATGGTATAATTATTGTAATGTATGTTGTCCTACGGACTAAAGCCCTCCGGTTTATATAGACACCGGAGGAGGCTAGGGTTACACAGAGTCGGTTACAATGGTAGGAGATCTACATATCCGTATCGCCAAGCTTGCCTTCCACACCAGGGAAAGTCCCATCCGGACACGGGACGGAGTCTTCAATCTTGTATCTTCGTAGTCTTGGAGTCCGGCGACGATGATAGTCCGCTGTCCGGACACCCCTAGTCCAGACTCCTCAAGAGTCCCGAACCGACTTCAATGACGATAAGTCCAAGTCGATATAGTCTTCGGCGTTGCAAGGCGGTTCTCCTTCAAGTTCCATGTACCGCCGAGCGGTGTCCGCTTCATCATAAATACTGTGTTTCTCGCTTCTCGCCTAATAATGGTCTTTCTATGCGTCGCATGAATGCGAAAAGCCAGGTGCCTTTTACGCTTTCACCCCCAACGTGCGAGTCATCCGCCTACAAAAGAGGCAAAAATCCAGATCCAAACCACACCATCTTCCTCCATGAATACTTCATCGGAGCGCCTTTGACCTAAAATCCATTACATCATGGACCGTCGACGCTGCTCCTCTTCTCGCTCCCCACCCACCGCCGGGATTGGAGGAGGTGCTCGTTCGCACAACGAGCTAGTGAAGCTCTAAGCGGGGATATCTCCTCCGCCTTCATGGTCCCGATTCGAGCCGGGCTGGTCACTTATCAAGGTGGGAGTCAGCGGAGGCTACCCCAAGCCCCAATAAGGGGAGCGAGTATGCTTCGTCCCCTATCGATAAGGGGACTCGGATTCCCAATACATCCGCTCCTCCGCTGGCTCTCGGAGTTCTACGGACTCCAGCTCCACTACCTCACACCCGCCTCATCCCGCATATCGCGGGCTACGTAGCTCTTCGAGCTATTCTCGGGCATCGAGCCCCATTTTGCATTGTGGAAGAGGCTGTTACGCCTCGCACTCGCTCTCACGAGGGGTCCATATATCAAGTGGGCGGCGCCAAATATGGTGTATCGCCGGGACCGGATACCCATCCGGTACTCCCAAGAAGGCGTCCAAGACTGGCCTTCGAGTGGTTTACATAGGAGACGCTCGCTGCGGACCTAGTCCGGATTGGCCTCCGGAGTTTAATGCTGCTCCTCCTCTCAAGAAACGCCACCGGCGCCCACGGAGCCCCGATTGAGGAGGACAAGAGCGCCCATTACTTGATGGGCCGAATAAGATTATCGCCCACTGGGTTGACCATGATTGGAGTCATGGCAATATGCATCATGCGGGGGTACAATCATTGCAGTACAGAGGCCACCCCATGTGGGATTTCAACGGGAAAGACGATGCTACCCGTCATGGCCGCAAAAGGCCGGATTCGACCGAGGATCTGGTGAAGACCCTGTCCAGTCTGTACAAAGGGGAGAAGGAGGACTTCCTTCGAACGAACCCTTTAAATGGGTTTTCCTTGAACAACCCTAGAAGATGGGTAAGCGAACACTTTTAAGGGCTCAGCCCATGCTTTCGAAGTTCAGGCTTCTTACATTATGTCTTCGGCGCAGGATCTACGCCGGACTGTAGAGGACATGGTAAGTCCCGCTCCACAACCCGAGGATCCAGGAAGATCCCTGGATCCGGCCTCCGCAGAGGACCCGGACATCAAGGTGGAGCTGATTGACGGTGTGTTTTACTAGCTCAGCATGGATAACGCTTTGGTCGCCATCACGGCGGACTACCATGGACTGTATCCGGCTTCCCAGGTGACTGTGACCGAGGTCCGGACACCATTATCTCTTCCCTGCCTATTTCTGACCTTCACGAACGATGGTATTTTACAGGAAGCGCCTTTACGGCGGGATGCCGAGCCCGCGGCGGTTGACCAACAGAGGTCAGTCCGGATCAGCAGGCGGAAAAGGAGTGCGGTACGGACGGAAACGTCGCCGCAAAGGTATAATTCGTATTTGAATTTTCACAGCAACGTTCCTAGGAAACGTCTGAGTGCTCATGATCTTCATAGGAGAAAAAGCGCTCGCCGGATTATGGGCGCGAAAGTTGCTGATCCAACCTACACCGGCCAGGCTCCAGCGCCCGGCCTGGAGGGGGAGGCAAGCGCAAGACGCAGGCTGGATCCTTCTCCAACGGAGGACACCGACAGACTGTCCGCCACCAAGTCTGAGGTGGAGAGCGCCATGAACTATAGGCGCCGCCGGACAGTATTTCGTGAAGCGTGCTTCTCCCCTGAGGCATTGGATGCCTTTAACGCAGGGGACGCGCATCTCCGTGCTGCTCAAGATGGTTTTACCAGAGCCACGGAGCAGTATGTGAAAGACATACTGGTAAGGGAATTTTAATGGTTATATATACCAGTAGCCCCGGAGACTTAAAGTAGTTATGTTAACTGATTTAAGGATCATTTGAAACGCAGGCTCTTACCGAGAAGAATGCCCAGCTGTCTTAGGAGCTGCAAGAATGCAAGGCCCAACTGGAGGCCGCACTTGCTGCCGCAGGAGGAGACGCAGAGACCCCTCCTGGTAACACATTTTTATTAATAAATATAAGCGTTGTGCGGTGTGCGCGCAAGTCTAATAGTGACATTGCAGGTGCCGCCGGACAAGATCCGGACAGGCAAGAATTACTGCGCCAGCTAAAGGCCGGCGAGAGGGTGCTGAATAGGGTGCAGCAAGAAAGGAACAAGCTCAAAGATGCCAACGCCAAGCTCGAAGAAGAGCTGAAAGGCGCTCAAGCCGAGCTGTCTAGCTCTGTTAAGGAGAATCAGCGGCTTCGTCGCGGCATTTATAGTAAGTGCTTGAGCAGACTCTTTTGAAAAGAAGAGTTCGGCGAGGAAATAAATTGACATATTATGTCTTGTAGGTATACTCACAGGTCGCCCTGCGGAGGAGATGCCCATACCAACGGGTGATGAACTTCCCGAGCTGTTGCAACTGCTCGAACGAGTTCGGCAGGCAATGAGCGGCGTCGTCCAGGCTTTATGGCCAGCCCTCTCCCTACCCGAGGGCCTTGGGGAGCTTGCGGAGAAGCTTCAGTCTTGCGGCAGCGCTTCCGTTGTGGAAGATTTTGGGTTTCCGTCAAGGTGCCGGGAGGCTTGGGCCATGGTCAAGACGCTACTACAAGAAGGCGGATCCCAACCACATGTTCGGTTGATCAAGGGGCCCGATGGGAAGGAGATCCTGTGAGTTTAGTATACAGCCAAGTAGAGTTGGCTGCTAAATTTTCCCAACGGATGTAAGTTAGACAACTGTTAGACGGGATTGAGGAGGAATACAATCGAAAAATTTGACAATGTATGTTTTCCTTTAAAGTGACATGTTAAATGCCTTATAGCCGGATTGTAGATCGTTTGTCTTTGCCGACCTTTTCGCTTCAACCTCGGGACCCTAGAGTCCGGAGTGTGTCCGAATACCTTTTTGGTTAAGAAACAACCGTGGTATGCATGGAGACCAGGCATAGGGGTCATTAGTGCTTTATCGCATAAGTGCCCAACTAGTTATGTTATATTACATGGTTAGTAAGAAACATCTTCCAGGAGAATAGTTCCCTTAAGGGTTCCTTTCTCGGGAGGCATGCCCTAAAGTGCATGTCCGACTGCGAAAAAAGCAGAAAAACATCTGGGGGCGGATAAATAAGTAGGTAAAAATCATCTTTTAAGTCACCGACCGAATATTCCCTTAAGAATGCTAGCTTTGGCTTCACCCAATCTGAGGTACACATCCCACGACCAGCAAGAATAATCGCAGAGGTGCTCCTTTACCTCCTAGCCGAACAATCGGGAACGAGGGGTAAGCACGTGAGCCAGCAACCCAGCTTGGCCAAAACTTAAGTCATATCGATGCATACAATGGTGAGTAAAAGGTACATGTGGAAGCTTGACACATGTGCTGGGCATAAAACCCTTATAATTGAGCTTCTGTAAAAGAAGCCCCCAGGTATAATGAGTACGGATGGCACATCAAGTGTATGCGAAAATGCAAAAGTAAGCCCTTAGGGCTTTTTAATAAAAAGGTTATGAAAAGAGAAACAAAAGACAGCCAAGTATAAAAATTTGGACGGAGGAAGGAAGAACTCTTAGTCCGCGCTGCATAGAATCTTCGAAGGCGGGCTGTGTTCCATGGGTTCGCTCGAGTCGGTTATCCGACGATTTAAGAAACGGTATGCTCCGCCGGTCAGGACTTGATCGATAATGAAAGGGCCCTCCCATTTGGGCTTGAGCTTGTCCTTCTTCTTGTCCGGCAGGCGTAGAACTAGTTCGCCAACGTTGTAAGTCTTGGCCCGTACATCTCTGCTTTGATATCTTCGGGCCTGCTGCAGATAGAATGCGGAACGAGCCTTGGCGACGTCGCGTTCTTCCTCCAATGTGTCCAGGCTGTCCTGCCGATCCAGCTCGGGCTCTCTTTCTTCATACATGCGCACTCGAGGTGAGTCATGAATAATGTCGCAGGGCAGGACTGCCTCTGCGCCATAGACCATAAAAAATGGTGTGAATCTGGTAGTGCGGTTAGGCGTTGTCCGCAGCCCCCAGAGTACGGAGTCGAGCTCCTCGACCCACTGCGTGTCAGATTTAGTAAGTGAACGCACTAGTCTGGGTTTAATGCCGCTCATTATTAGACCATTTGCTCGTTCCACTTGACCGTTGGTTTGAGGGTGATAGACTGAAGCGTAGTCGAGCTTGATGCCCATATTTTTGCACCATGACTTAACCTCGTTGGCTGTGAAGTTCGTGCCGTTGTCGGTGATGATGCTGTGGGGGACTCCGTAACGGTGTACAACCCCGGATATGAAGTGTATCACTGGTCCGGACTCTGCCGTTTGACCGGTTTGGCCTGTATCCATTTGGTGAATTTATCCACCATGACCAATAGGTACCTTTGCTTGTGGGTTCCCCTTTAAGGGTCCGACCATATCAAGCCCCGGCACATGAACGACCGGTAATGGGTATAGTTTTGAGGGCGTGGGCGGCATATGGCTCTGATTAGCAAAGAGCTGACAACCAACGCATCTCTGGACTAAGTCCTGGGCATCTGCCCGGGCCGTCGGCCAATAAAATCCTGTACGGAATGCCTTTCCTACAAGGGCCGGGTTGCTGCGTGGTGTCCGCCTAGTCCGCATGAATTTCAGCCAGGAGGTTTCGCCCTTCCTCTTCGGAGATACACCTTTGAAGGACTCCGGTTGTGCTTTTCTTATAAAGTTCTCCCTCATGGACCTTGTAGGCTTTCGATCGCCGGACTATGCAACGGGCCTCGTTTTGGTCTTTGGGAAGTTCCTGCCTAAGCAAGTAGGCTAGGAACGGTTCTGTCCACGGGGCGATTACTGCCATTATGTCGTGGGCTGAAGGTGTTGCGTCATCGGCTGAATCACCGATTGGCGCGGTTTTTTCCGGTTTGTCACTTCCGGGCTCCTCTTCCCATAGTATGGATGGCTTGAAGAGCCGCTCGGGAAGATATTTGAGGGACAGATCACGCTTGGCACCGATCGCGCGAAGACGTCGGCCGCTTGGTTATTATCTCGGGCTATGTGATGGAATTCGAGTCCATCAAACCGAGCTGACATTTTAGGACAGCGCTATGATCGCTGCCATTTTGGATCCTTGGCATCAAAGTCTCCGCTTATTTGGGATATTGTAAGGTTTGAATCCTCGCACCTCTAGGCGTTGAATGCCCATGGAGATCGCCATCCGGAGACCATGTAACAGGCCTCAGATTCGGCTGCATTGTTGGAGTCCGTGTACATTATTTGAAGTACATACTGGACTGTGTCTCCGGTTGGGGACGTCAATACGACGCCAGCCCCCAGTCCGGCCAACATTTTAGATCCATCGAAATGCATAGTCCAATTGGAGTATGTGCCGTACTCTTTAGGGAGTTCGGCTTCGGTCCATTCGGCAACAAAGTCAGCCAAAACCTGTGAGTTTATAGCTCGCCGAGGTTTGTAAGTTATATCGAATGGTAAGAGCTCAATGGCCCATTTTACAATCCTGCCCGTTGCGTCGCGGTTATTTATAATGTCATTGAGTGGTACTTCAGAGGCCACTATTATCGAACACTCTTGAAAGTAGTGCCTGAGCTTCCGGGACGCCATGAACACCGCATATGCTATCTTCTGATAGTGCGGGTAACGGGACTTGTAGGGAGTTAACACAGTGGATATATAATACACTGGTTTTTGAAGAGGGAATTGGTGCCCTTCTATCTCTCGTTCGACGACGAGGACCGTGCTTACAACTTGATGTGTTGCTGCGATGTATAACAACATTGGTTCGCCCAGATTGGGCGCAGCCAGGACCGGATTTGTTGCCAATATGGCCTTTATTTCTTCGAGTCCGCGGAAGGCAGCATCCGCCCACTCGGTGTTCGTGCGCCGAGGAGGCGATAGAGGGGCAACGCCTTTTCTCCTAGACGGGAGATAAAGCGGCTTAGAGCTGCCATGCATCCTGTTAATTTTTGTATTTGTTTGAGGTCTTTTGGAATGTCCAACTGTGACAGAGCTCAGATTTTAGCCGGGTTTGCCTCGATTCCTCTACCGGACACGATGAAGCCCAGCAGCTTTCCGGCTGGCACGCTGAAAACGCATTTTTCCGGATTTAGCTTGATGTCATATGCTCTGAGGTTGTCGAACGTGAGTCTCAAGTCGTCTACTAGAGTTTCGACGTGTTTTGTTTTGACGACCACGTCGTCTACATATGCCTCGACTGTTTTGCCGATCTGGGTAGCCAGACATGTTTGAATCATGCGCTGATATGTTGCGCCGGCGTTTTTAAGTCCGAAGGGCATCGTGTTGAAGCAGAATGGTCCGTAAGGGGTGATGAATGCCGTGGCGGCTTGGTCTGCTTCCGCCATCTTGATTTGATGGTAGCCAGAGTATGTGTCGAGGAAGCACAATGAATCGTGTCCTGCGGTAGCATCGATAATTTGGTCGACGCGGGGAGAGGGAAGGGATCCTTTGGGTAAGCCTTATTGAGGTCTTTAAAATCGACGCAAAGGCGCCAGGATTTGTCCTTCTTTGGTACCATTACCAGATTTGCTAGCCAATCTGGATGTTTGATATCTCTGATGAATCCGGCTTCCAATAGTTTGGCTAGCTCTTCTCCCATTGCCTGTCTTTTAGGTTTAGAAAATCGTCGGAGAGCCTGTTTGACTGGCTTGAATCCTTTTAGGATGTTTAGGCTATGTTCTGCCAATCTACGTGGGATTCCGGGCATATCCGAAGGATGCCAGGCGAAAATGTCCCAATTTTCCCGAAGGAATTCGCGCAGTGCGGCGTCTACTTCGGGGTTCGATTGTGCCCCAATGGAGGCCGTCTTTGTTGGGTCCGTTGGATGGACCTGGAATTTTGTTATTTCATCTGCTGGTTTGAAGGAGGTGGACTTGGATCTTTTATCGAGTATCACATCGTCCCTGTTCACCGTAGAGCGCAGCGCGGTGAGTTCTTCTGCCGCTAAGGCTTTGGATAGTGCCTCAAGGGCTAGTGCGGCTGTCTTGTTTTTGGCGCGGAGTGCTATGTCCGGATCACTAACGAGAGTGATTATTCCGCTGGGCCCAGGCATTTTGAGCTTCATGTACCCGTAATGAGGTATTGCCTGGAAAATTGTGAATGTCTCTCGTCCTAATATAGCGTGATATCCGCTGCTGAACGGGGCCACTTGGAACGTGACTTCTTCGGATCTGTAATTGTCCGTGAGCGAACACCACATCGAGTGTGATTTTCCGGTGCAAAGGCGCTTCCGGCTAGGGATTATTCCTCTGAAGGTTGTGCTGCCGCACAATACGGCTCCAATCGATTTCCATTTTCCGCAGGGTTTCTCGTAATGAGGTTTAATCCATGCCGCCATCCATGAGGACTTTTGTCACCGAAAGCCGCCCACTATGGGACTAAGCACCAGTCTGGTGGGGCGCCCGCTGTTCGAATTTAGGCTCGTCGCTGGCATTGAAGGTGATAGCTGTGTCGCTCCATGGATTTGCTGTTGCTACTTGGTAGACTTTGGCGAGTCCGTGGATTGTTCGTTTTCGCATATTGTTTGATGCGAAAGTCTCAAGATCGCTGATACCGCATCGTATTGTTGGTGTGGTTTTGCGGGGCTAGAAGCTCCTCGCCACTTTTGGCCACCTGCCGTAATATCCAACATGCTCGAAGGCTATGTGTTGGGACTGCTCCCTCTGTACTATGAAGCTTACAGGGTCTGCTGAGCCATCCCTCCAAAGACGGTTCCGCTTCCCTTATTGGGTTTTTGTTTTTTGTTTCGCATCTAGGGCCCGAGTGTAAGGCGCCTTTTGTTGCGGATCGGGTTTGGGGCGATTATCCCAAAATTAATTTTCGGTTTTCCGAAACTTCCATCGCACAAGATTTTCGCATTATGGACGCCAGATCGGTGAAGCGATTAATTTTGGCGACGATCAATGGCGTTTAATATTCCTCGTCTGCAATTATTGCGTAAGATTGAGATTATGTTTTCCTCTCGGCAGTCCATTATCCCGTCCATACCGGAGGAATCGCCCAAGAGTGATGTATCGCTTTCAGCGGCTCTTGCCGTATTAGAGATAGATCGCATATGTCTGGGCGGGTGGGTGGACTAACGTCCGGATCCCTGCCCATCTTGGGGCTCGAAGGCCAAGGAGTTTCCGAATTTGGAAGCTTGGGTTGCTGGACGCGATCCAGCGAGTCCGGAACGATGCATGGTTTTAAGTTCAATGCTCGATCGAGGTCCGTCCCTCCGCGGGAATCCAGCATGGAGGGTTCGGGAATCCGGACATGAATAGTTTTCAATACAGGCGGAGAGTTGCCGTATTGTTCCTCTACCACTGCAACGTGGTGGGTGGCCTGGGGAGAGTTGATCTCTCTCAAATCGGTTTTAAGCCCAATCTGGTTGTAGTCCGTAGCGACTCCCATGGCGGCGATGCGATCCAAGAGCTCGTTAACGGACGAGAGCTCTATTGGATCCAACTATTCGGCAGGTTTCGAGCTGACGCGAAGATTGCTTCTGACGACTTGAGAGGTCATCGTCGAAGCGGCAGCCGGACAGGCGGTCATGAGAAAACCACCTAGCCGGATTGTTTGGCCGGCGGCCAAGGCCCCTTCGGCGAAAACACCGTCTTTAAAGACGGGTGGAGGCATCCTTCCTATCGGCGACGACACAGAGAAACTCTCAATGAAAGCACCTATGTCGGTGTCAAAACCGGCGGATCTCGGGTAGGGGGTCCCGAACTGTGCGTCTAGGCGGATGGTAACAGGAGACGAGGGACACGATGTTTTTACCCAGGTTCGGGCCCTCTCGATGGAGGTAAAACCCTATGTCCTGCTTGATTAATATTGATGATATGGGTAGTACAAGAGTGGATCTACCACGAGATCAAGGAGGCTAAACCCTAGAGCTAGCCTATGGTATGATTGTTGTAATGTATGTTGTCCTACGGACTAAAGCCCTCCGGTTTATATAGACACTGGAGGAGGCTAGGGTTACACAGAGTCGGTTACAATGGTAGGAGATCTACATATCCGTATCGCCAAGCTTGCCTTCCACGCCAAGGAAAGTCCCATCCGGACACGGGACGGAGTCTTCAATCTTGTATTTTCGTAGTCTTGGAGTCCGGCGGACGATGATAGTCCGGCTGTCCGGACACCCCCTAGTCCAAGACGCCTCAGGCGTGATTATATCACACGGTGTTGGCCTACGTGGAATCTAGTCAACGTGGTTTGTCCCGTTAGCATACGATAAATTACCGTATGAGGGGAAGGTGCTGAAGAATTACTCTTTGGCGTGGCATTTGTTGGTGATTCGAAAACAACCGTTAGGGTGGTGGGACAATAAACTTGGACTTTGCACCTGTCATCCTTTCGAAGATGTTATTTGTGGTTTCGTACCCGTGGGGGCTTTGTGTGTTATGGAGCCCCCAGACTACTAGGTCTAGGGGTATGGCAATTGAATTGCTGTGTTAAGTGTGATCGGGGACGATCGACCATACTTTTATGTTCTGGGGGGTCTCTTGACTAGACGCCTCCCTCATTGTTTCCGACACACAACCGGTCGTTTTGTTTTGAGGATTCGGCATTCTCTATTGGTATGCTTTGCCGTCCTTCTAGGAGTACCGTGAATTTCACACGGTTGATCGAGTGTGTTGCTCGGGCCGAATAGGCTTGAGTTGCCCTTTGTCTGTTGACCGGACTGGGAGTTGCTGGACTTGGCACCAGCTTCCTTGACTTGACGTTTATGACCATTGCACCAAGGCTTGAAGGTGCCTCTTCGTGTATCCTTCTTACTATCTTGTAGCGTAGTGATGTGTGGACGTCGGGGTGTGTGCCTTGGGTTCTCCTGCTTAGGTTGAGGTGGCCGGTTGTGCCGCATATGCCCCTTGTTGGGGCTGTCGAGTCCATACTTTTCGGTGGCCAGGATCTTGGTCCACCTATCCACTAGCAAGTCTTGGTCAGCTTTAAGCTGCTCTTGCTTCCTTTGCAGGCTCCTTGCCATGGCCATGAGTCGTCACTTGGAGCGAACTTGTTCCAGTAGATCTTCAGGCATGCCGAATTCTTCATTGCCGAGGCTTAGCTCGTCTTCGGAGGGGGGTGTATAGTTGTCCCTCTCCAAGTATCCCACCGTGGCCAGTCCGGACTGCTTGAAGGTAGGCTGATCAGGGTTGTATTCATCTTTAACGCCATTTGTATTGTTTTCATCTCCTGGGCCAGTATCGCTGTGGCGGGGCTTGGGGCGGCACCGACAACGCCCATGCTTTGTTTTTCTCCCTGAGGGGTTATCCTCCGTTGCCTCATCGCCATTGGTTTCCTTCGGAGTGTTCGCCATGTATATATCGTGTGAGGAGGTGGTCGTCCACCGCCCTATGAGCGGTGGCTCCTGTACTTCTCCTGCATCGTCATCCATACCGTCGATGTCTTCGGAGTCGAAGTCAAGCACGTTGGTTAAATCGTCGATCGTGGCAATGAAGTGGGTGGTGGGTGGGCAGCGAATTCCTTCGTCGCCTGCTTCCCACTCGAGTCGGACGTAGTTCAGCCCGGAGCCTCCTGACAAAGAGAGAGACTTTAATTAGTTCAGCATGTCGCCAAAGGGCCAGTGCTGGAAGATGTCCGCAGCGGTAAACTCCATTACCGGAGCCCAACCAGGCTCGGCTGGCTCGAGGGTGTGCGGACCAGAACCAACAACCGGATACGAGTCCGGGGGCCCGAGGTTACAGGCTTCCACAGAGGTGAGACCTGTGTTCGACTCCACCGCCGATGAGTGTGCAGCCTGCGGGGCGGGGTCCATCCCTCTGTCCTCAGGCGATGCAGCCTGCTCCAAATTTAGGTCTGAGGCCACTGCGGGGGTGATAACCCGAGCTTCGTCCGATAGCAGGTCTAGGCCGTGCTCGTCGTGACTATTCAGTGCTCCTGGCGCAAGCCTAAATCCGTTGAAGATCAAGTCTCCGTGAATATCCGCTATGTAGTTCAAGTTTCCAAACCTGACCTGGTGGCTGGGGGCGTAGCTATCGATCTGCTCCAGATGGCCAAGCGAATTGGCCCGGAATGCGAACCCACCGAACAAGAAGATCTGTCCGGGGAGAAAAGTCTCCCTCTGGACCGTGTTGTTGATGATTGAAGGCGCCATCAAGCCCTGCAGCGACGACACAGAGGAACTCTCAATGAAAGCACCAATGTCCGTGTCAAAACCGGCGGATCTCAGGTAGGGGGTCCCGATCTGTGTGTCTTAGGCTGATGGTAACAGGAAGCAAGGGACACAATGTTTACCCAGGTTCAGGCCCTCTCGATGGAGGTAAAACCCTACTTCCTGCTTGATTAATATTGAAGATATGAGTAGTACAAGAGTAGATCTACCACGAGATCGTAGAGGCTAAACCCTAAGAGCTACCCTATGATGGTATGATTGTAATTGTGATCGGCCTTCTAAGGACCAACCTCTCCGGTTTATATAGACACCGGAGAGGGCTAGGGTTTACATGGAGTCGGTTACAAGGAAGGAAACACAATATCCGGATCGCCAAGCTTGTCTTCCACGCAAAGGAGAGTCCCATCCGGACACGGGCCGAAGTTTTGAGTCTTGTATCTTCACGCTTCAATAGTCCGGATGATGTATACAGTCCCGCTGTCCGGATACCCCCTAATCCAGGACTCCCTCACACATCCACTCAGTTTCTTTTGTTGAGCATTCATACATTTATAGCTCTAGTGCATTCGTTGCATGGCAATCCCTACTCACTCACATTGATATCTATTGATGGGCATCTCCATAGCCCATTAATATGCCTAGTTGATGTGAGACCATCTTCCTCTTTCTTTTTGTCTTCTCCACAATCACCACTCTATTCCACCTATAGTGCTATGTCCATTGCTTGAGAATACTAAAAGTATGAAACAATTGCTTGGCTGAAACCGGGGTTGTGCATGATTCGAATATTTTGTGTGACGAAGATGGAGCATAGCCAAACTATACGATTTTGTAGGGATGAACTTTCTTTGGCCATGTTATTTTAAGAAGACATGATTGCTTTGTTAGAATGCTTGAAGTATTATTATTTTTATATCAATATTAAACTTTTTGTCTTGAATCTTTCAGATCTGAACATTCATGCCACAATAAAAAAATGACATTGATAATTATGTTAGGTAGCATTCAACATCAAAAATTCTGTTTTTATCATTTACCTACTCGAGGACGAGCAGGAATTAAGCTTGGGGATGCTTGATACGTCTCCAACGTATCTATAATTTTTTATTGTTCCACGCTATTTTATTAGCTGTTCTGGATGTTTAATGGGCTTTAATATGCTCCTTTGTATTATTTTTGGGACTAACCTATTAACCGGAGGCCTAGTGCCAGTTTCTGTTTTTTGCCTATTTTAGAGTTTTGCAGAAAAGGAATACCAAACGGAGTCCAAGCGGAATGAAACCTTCGCGATGATCTTTCTTGGACCGAAAGCAATCCAGAAGACTTGGAGTTGAAGGCTGGAACGCCACAAGGAGGCCACGAGGTAGGAGGGCGTGCCCAGGGGGGGTAGGTGCACCCCTACCCTCGTGGGCCCCTCGTAGCTCCACTGACGTATTTCTTTCGCCTATATATACTCTTATACCCTAGAAACATCAGGGGAGCCACGAAACCACTTTTCCATCGCCGCAACCTTCTGTACCCGTGGGATCCTATCTTGGGGCCTTTTCGGGCGATCTGCCGGAGGGGGAATCGATCATGGAGGACTTCTACATCAACACCATTGCCTCTCTGATGAAGCGTAAGTAGTTTACCACAAACCTTCGGGGTCCATAGTTATTAGCTAGATGGCTTCTTCTCTCTCTTTGATTCTCAATACAAAGTTCTCCTCGATGTTCTTGGAGATCTATTTGATGTAATACTCTTTTGCGGTGTGTTTGCCGAGATCCGATGAATTGTGGATTTACGAACAGGATGATTTATGAATATTATTTGGTTCTTCTCTGAATTCTTATATGCATGATTTTATATCTCTGCAAGTCTCTTCGAATTATTGGTTTAGTTTGGCCTACTAGATTGATCTTTCTTGCAATAGGAGAAGTGCCTAGCTTTGGGTTCAATCTTGCGGTGTCCTTTCCCAGTGATAGTAGGTGCAGCAAGACACTTATTGTATTGTTGCCATCGAGGATAAAAAGATGGGGTTTATATCATATTGCTTGAGCTTATCCCTCTACATCATGTCATCTTGCTTAATGCGTTACTCCATTCTTATGAACTTAATACTCTAGATGCATGTTGGATAACAGTCGATGTGTGGAGTAATAGTAGTAGATGCAGAATCATTTCGGTCTACTTGACACGGACATGATGTCTATATTCATGATTATTGCCTTAGATGTCTGCATAATTATGCGCTTTTCTATCAATTGCTCGGCAGTAATTTGTTCACCCACCATAATACATGTTATCTTGAGAGAAGCCACTAGTGAAACCTATGGCCCCCGGGTCTCTTTCCTATTATATTACATCTCTTTTCCATTATATCACATCTCGTTTACTATTTTGCAATCTTTACTTTCCAATCTATACAACAAAAATAACAAAAATATTTACTTTACTATCTTTATTAGATCTCACTTTTGCGAGTGACCGTCAAGGGATTGACAACCACTTTATCGTGTTGGTTGCAAGGTTCTTGATTGTTTGTGCAGGTACTAGGTGACTTGTGCGTTGTCTCCTACTGGGTTGATACCTTGGTTCTCAAAACTGAGGGAAATACTTATGCTACTTTGCTGCATCACCCTTTCCTCTTCGAGGGAAAACCAACGCATGCTCAAGAGGTAACAATTATTTGCAATGGTATGCTTGGAATTTATGCTTGAGATATGATTATACTTGTTGATCTAGGATGAAGGCCAAACACCTTCCCTTTCATATGAATTTAATGATAATGAAAATTTGGCTTCTTATGCTAATGGTAGATATGATTACTATGATGTAGAACGAATAGAAGAATTTGTTGCTTTTAAGGGGCTTATGAAATTGAATCTTTGTTTGAAAAGTATGAAGATTATGATGATGCTGTTTATAGACCTGAAAATTGTGCTATACTTAAATATTGCTATTAGAATTATAAATACAAATCCGATATTGATGTATTTATCGAGAAAGTCTTTGCTGCCCAAGAAGAGACTAATATTTTGCAGGAAACTATGTGTTGGGGATATAACTATTTGTGTAAGCCGCCCAGGAGGGGGCGGGTTACGCAAAGAGGATTCACCAGAGAGAAGCCCAAGGCCAAGCATGAAGATGGCAGTTCAATAAAGGGCTTAAGGCCCGTTGTAGTAAACCGCCGTAATGGCATGACTTTTATTGTAAGGTATATTTAACTAGTCACCGAGACGGACACTGTTGATAAGCCGGCCGGGACTCTGTAGGCCACAGGGCATCAACCCGTGTATATAAGGGGACGACCTGCTAGCGGCTTAGGGTAAGAAACAACTCATCGATAGCCGGGCATAGCGTATCTCGCTCCCTGGTCATCGAAACATCAATACCAACCCAACTAGACGTAGGCCTTACCTTCACCGTAAGGGGCCGAACTAGTACAAACTCTCTCGTGTCCCTTGTCCCGATTTAACCCCTTCAAGCTTCCTTGTTGCGATGGCTCCACAACTAAGTCCTTTCACGAGGACATCTGACGTGACTATTCCACGACAGTTGGCGCCCACCGTGGGGCCAGCGCATGGTGGATTTGAGTTCTTGAAGGGCAACTTCGAAGGTCTCAAGGGGTACGTAGTGGGCCGGATGACCAAGAGTCGTCGCGGCAAGATCTACATCGACGACGAAGGCTGGGGTCCCGATGCCGGCTCAATTGAGTACGGGTACCGGGTCCCCTTCGGCGGAATCCACGTCTTCATCGGCCGGATCGGTGAGCCGGGCCCTGAGCCGGACAACTGCACCGACCTCGTCAAAACGGCTCAGTGTGCGAGGAAGACCCGGACTTAGCCAGTCATGAGGCGTGCTTTCGTGGGCTGCGTCCACGGAGAGGAACTTTCTGGATCTGAAGATGGGGGTGAGACGGCCGTCCTCTCAGACGGTGACTCGTCCGCCAGCTCAACAGATTCATTGTACCAGGTACAAGTCGGCGCGCTCGGGGGCTGTTCCGATGGCATCAGTATTCCGGACCCCGATGAGCCGCCACGATGGGCCGGAATCTTCATGGCTGGGACTCAGCCCGGTTCAAACTCGACGGCAGCTGCAGCAATCACGTCCGGATCAGGAGCAACCGGGGCAGGCGGCCCCGTGCGCCCACCGGCTCAGGTGCTGATGGATCTCATGGACAAACTTACGACCCTGTTAACTGCTACAGTTATTCCTACCGACAAGGACGAGCACGACGCAGCAGTAGCTCAGGTGCGTGAGGAGATAGCTCAGGCCAAGGAGGCCTTGGCAGCTAAGGATACAAGACTAGTTGCAGAACGGGCGGCTCTTGACGCCCGGGCACAGCGCTTGCAGTCAGAAGCTTACCAGCTCACGATGAGCTTGAACGCATCCAATTAGGTAATGAGGAGGAGACATCAGAAAACGCAGTCCCATTTACCTCCGAATTACGACCCCCGGGTTCTCTTTGCTACACCCGGAGCCGGCCCTAGTAAGCCGCCAGAGGACGATCGGCTTATGACAGCCGGAACAGGAGGACCGGTTCAGCCCAGGGATATGGTGCCGCCTCATGTGAGCATGCCACCACCGCGTTATGTTCCGATTCCACCGGGTCACTTTTCCAACCTCATGGAGAACTTGATCGCAGCCTCAACACATTTAGCGGCTCTTCCTATGGAAGGAGATGACCCGACAGTGGTGGAGACCCGGAGGGTCAGGGAGCTCCTCCAGACAGCCCTGGCTCAGCAGGAGAACTATTCTCACAGCCGGGACAGGATCCATTCGACTCCCCCGCCTTGGGTAGCACCGCCTCGCCAGAACCAGAGCCCGAGTTACAGCAGACACATGGAGTCAGAAGCTTTGTCAAGCAATGCCCAACGGTGTAACCAACCCAGGGGCTATAACCCGGCACAGGACCAAGTACGTCAGGAGAATGATCACCCGGAGTATCCAATGACATCGGTTGAGGCGGGAGTAGCCACTAGAACCGGCGGTGTCCCGTGCCTGGTGCCAGCTCTGCGTGACGTACGTCTACCCAAGGACTTCAAGGGACCTCGAAAGGTACCAAATTAGACGGCCGATTTACAGCCCGCGGCGTGGATCGAGAGTTATGAGATGGCAATGGAGTTGCTAGAAGTCAATGACGCGGCAGTGGCTAAGTATTTCACCATGATGTTGGATGGAATGGCCCGGTCTTGGTTAAAGGGCTTACCACCCAATTCCATTGGTTCATGGGGCGAGTTAAAGGCCTGGTTCATCCAGAACTTCAAGGACACCTGTAAACAATCTATGTCGATTGTGGACTTGACGAATTGCAAGCAGGAGGAAGGAGAATCCACCACCCATTGGGTACGCTGGGTCAAAGAGATAATTCATTCCTCTGATAAGATGGATGCCGGCTCTGCAGTTCTTATGCTGGAGAAAAATTGCATTTTGAGCTGCTAAGGATGAAACTGGGGCGCCTTAAGCGTGACCCCACAGATATGGGTACGCTGATGGCAGCTTTAGTCAAATACGCCGATTCTGATAGTACCAAGGATCCCGCATCTGACAATGAGAAGACAGGGAAGGGAAAAAGGAATGGCAATGGAAAGGGTCAGCAGCATAACCCGGGGGCTCAAGGCGGCAATAAGTGTAAGGCAGACGGTAACCCGGAGTTCGTGGCCAATGCCAATGTACGAGGTAACAATCCGAGACGTAAGGGTAAACCGCCGCGATCCGGCGGGTCAGGCCCATCACTGGAGCAACTACTCAATGAGCCCTGCCCGAGACACGGCACCCGGGAACGGCCGGCCACACATCTATGGAAGGATTGTGCGATCATGAAGGTGTTTAAAAACTCCAACACCTTCGACGGTGGTCAAGGATCTAGTGGCGGCTCAGGGGCTGGTGGCTTTCATGGCCCGGGCGGCGGTTCAAATTCCGGTTTTCAGGGGCATCCAGGTGGCAACAGCCAGCAGCAGTCTGGTCAAGGCGGACAGCAGCAGCAACAGTCGGGTTATCAAAGCCATCCGAAGCATTTGGGTGGTGGACAGTACCACGTGTTTACCACTAGCTTGTGCAAACATGACCAGAAGGTTCATAAGAGGGCGGTGAATTCTGTTGAGCCGGCAATCCCTTGTTATTTAAGGTGGTCAGAGCAGCCCATCATATGGAGTAGGGAGGATCATCCTCCGCGGGTCGATAACCCGGGTCAGTTGGCTTTGGTAGTGGCGCCTCAGGTTGGTGGGTATAAGTTCACCAAGGTGCTCATGGATGGGGGTAGTAGCATCAACATCCTTTACTACGAGACCTTTCAGCGCATGGGATTGACTGATAAACATCTGAGAACAACCAACACTGTTTTCCATGGAGTTGTCCCTGGTATGTCGGCTTACCCAGTTGGCAGGATTGAGCTGGAGGTGGCTTTTGGAGACGAACATGACTCCCGAGCTGAGAAGTTGATGTTTGAAGTGGTCAAAATCAGGAGCCTATACCACGCTCTGTTTGGGTGACCGGCTTATGCTAAGTTTATGGCCCGGCCATGTAACGTTTATTTACAGCTCAAGATGTCGGGTTACAAGGGCACCATCACTGTACATGGCAGTCGTAAGGTAGCATTGGAGTGTGAAGAAGGTGATGCGGCTTATGCTGAGTCGGCCTGCGCAGCAGAGAAGCTCAAATTTTATCAGGACAATGTTGACCCGGCGGATATGACATCCCTGAAGAAGCCAACTACAGAGCATGACCCAGCGTTGAAGTTTAAGTAGGCAGCTGAGACAAAGCTTGTTGACTTTACCGTAGGTGATTCTTCTAAACAGTTCAGCATCAGCAGCAACTTGGATCCCAAATAGGAAAGCGCGCTCATCGAGTTCATCCGTGAGAACCGGGACATCTTTGCATGGAAACCTTCTGACATGCCGGGTGTACCGAGGGAACTTGCTGAGCACACTCTTAATATTGATCCAAGTATAAGCCGGTCAGGCAGTTTCTTCGCCGTTTTAATGAGGAACGACAGAAAGCTATTGGGGAAGAAGTCGCCCGGCTCTTAGCGGCCGGGCCCCGGAGTGGTTGGCTAACCCGGTGCTCATCCTCAAGAAGAATGGCACCTGGCGGATGTGTGTGGACTACACGGACTTAAACAAGGCTTGTCCAGCGGACCCTTTTGCTCCTCCCCGTATTGATCAAATCATTGATGCTGTGGCGGGTTGTGAGCATTTGAGTTTTTTTGGATGCTTACTCCGGTTATCATCAGATTTAGATGGCAGTTAAGGACCAGGAGAAGACGGCTTTCATCACTCCGTTTGGAGCCTTCTGCTATGTATCAATGCCATTTGGGCTCAAGAGTGCCCAGGCAACTTATCAGCGGTGTGTGCAGAACTGTTTGCACGACCAAATTGGGCGTAATGTCCATGCTTATGTGGATGACATTGTGGTGAAGTCCATAGAAAAGGAGACCTTGATATCCGACTTAAGGGAGACCTTTGATAATCTCCGGGTCTACAAGATGATGCTTAACCCGGCCAAATGCGTGTTTGGTGTCCCTGCAGGCAAGCTTTTGGGCTTTCTCGTGTCCAACAGAGGCATCGAAGCTAACCCGGAGAAGATCAAGGCGATTACCTCTCTGGCTAAACCGGCGTGCATCAATGATGTTCAGCGACTGGCGGGTTGCATCGCCGCCTTAAGTCGGTTCATGAGTCGGCTCGGTGAGAAAGCCCTCCCATTGTATCAGATGATGAAGAAAACTGACACTTTTGTTTGGAGTGAGGCCGCTGATGTTGCCTTTGAAGACTTAAAGAGACAATTGTCTGAGCCGCCGGTTCTTGCGGCTCCAACTGACAAAGAGCCTTTGTTGTTATATGTGGCTGCCAATTCACGAGCCGTCAGCGTTGCCATCGTGGTGGAGCGTAAGGAAGCCGGTAAGGAGCATTCGGTTCAACGGCCGGTTTACTATATCAGTGAGGTGCTCATCGAATCCAAGCAAAGGTACCCGCATTGGCAAAAGCTTGTTTATGGGGTGTTCATGGCAAACCGGAAGTTGAAGCAGTATTTTCAAAGCCATCCTATAACTGTGGTAAGTTCTGCCCCTTTGGGAGACATCATTCAGAACAGAGAGGCCACAGGACGAGTCGCCAAGTGGGCTATCGAGCTTGGGCCTCATGGCTTGAAATACATGCCTTGGACAGCTATTAAGTCTCAGGCCTTGGTAGACATCATCAATGATTGGACAGAGCTGCAGGAACCTGAGGAGAAGTCGGATAACACATACTAGACTATTCATTTTGACGGGTCCAGGCAGCTAGAAGGCTCGGGGGCTGGAGTGGTGTTAACTTCCCCTCGAGGTGACAAATTTTGTTATGTACTCCGGCTTATGTTTCCATGTACTAACAATGCAGCTGAATATGAGGCATTACTTCATGGTCTCCGGGTGTCTAAGGAGATGAGCTTAAGCCGGGTACGATGCTTGGGCGACTCAGATTTGGTGGCTCAACAATTGTCAGTCAAGTGGGATTCCAAAGACCCCCTCATGGCGGCTTATCATTGTGAAGTAGATGCTGTGGCTGGTCACTTCATGGGTTATCAAGTGGAGCACATTGATCGAAGGAAGAACGAGGCGGCTGATGCTTTAAGCCGGTTGGGATCCCAACATAAGCCGGTGCCGCCCAACACCTTTCTTGATGTGTTACACAACCCTTCTGTCAAGGTACCTACCGAGGAAGACTTAGCAGTGCCAGACCCGGAGGCACAACTGGTGGCGGCTCGTCATGTTATCCCGGATTGGACGGTGCCGTACTTGGCTTATATGACCCGGGGTGAGTTGCCGGAGGATGAGACGTTGGCGAGACAAATCGTCAGGCGTTCCAAATCCATGACAATTGTTAACGGCGAGTTACATCACCTCAGCGTCACAGGGGCGTTTCAACGCTGTGTGTCACCTGCAGAAGGCCAAGAAATACTCCGTGAGATCCATGAGGGAGATTGTGGCCATCATGCCGGGTCAAAATCCCTAGTGGCCAAGGCTTTTCATCATAGTTTCTATTGGTTGACGGCTCACGCTGATGCAGAAGACCTGGTCAGTAAATGTGATGGGTGTCAAAAGTTCTCACGACGAGCTCATGTGCCGACTCAAGAGTTGAGGATGATCCCAATTACTTGGCAGTTTGCAGTCTGGGGGCTTGACATGGTTGGACCTTTCAAAAGGTCCAAGGACAAAAAGACACATCTGCTAGTGGCAGTGGATAAGTTTACCAAGTGGGTTGAGGCAGAGCCGGTCAGTAAATGTGATGCAGCCACGGCGGTTGAGTTCATTAAAAAGGTGATCTTTCGTTTTGGTTTTCCACATAGCACCATAACTGATAATGGCACTAATCCCTCTAAAGGTGCCATGGAAGAGTTTTGTCAAAGAGAACATATCCGGCTTGATGTTTCGGCTGTTGCTCATCCTCAATCCAATGGTCAAGCCGAGAGAGCTAATCAAGAGATCCTGAAAGGTATCAAGCCCCGGCTCTTGGTCCCTTTACAACGAACTCCGGGTTGTTGGGTGGAGGAGTTACCCTCCGTTTTATGGAGCATCAACACTACGCCTAACAGATCTACGGGATATACACCTTTCTTCATGGTTTATGGAGCAGAGGCGGTCCCGCCAAGTGACATCCGGCATGACTCACCCCGTGTGGCGTCTTACGTTGAGGAGGATAACGAAAAGGCTCGTCAGGATGCACTTGACTTGTTATACATAGAGCGAGACTTGGCAATAGCCCATTCGGCGATTTACCAACAAGACCTGCGCCGCTATCACAGCCGCCGGGTTAGAAGTAGAGCCTTTCAGGAAGGTGACTTGGTGCTTCGGCTCATCCAGGATCAGTCTGATATGCACAAGCTATCCCCGCCTTGGGAAGGACCCTTTGTGGTCGACAAGAATCGCATGTGGGTCATATTATCTCATCGATATTCGAGAGCGCAAGTACTCATTTAAACCGGAGGAGGAGACCCGCCGACCGTGGAATATAGCTCATCTCCGGCCTTACTATACTTAGTTACTTCTTAAGATACTTTCTAGAATGTACATATTATATAAAGCAATAAAGCATGACCTCTATCCTTTTTTCCATAAAGAATGTTTCATGTTTTCTTTATCAGGTGATGGACACTGCCAACAGGGGACGGATCATATCTGAATCCGGCTTTCCCTTTGGTCCGGCTTACGATCATATCTGAATCTAGCCTTGGTCACTTGGGGCTTCTGCTCAAACATAGGTCGATTCGAACCAAAGAGAACATAGCTGTCGATACCCACTTGATGGGCATATTGCCAAACCCACTTGGGTCCTGATCAAATTTGAATCATAGCTTAACCCCTTTGGGTCTGACGTGGATCGTATTCGAATCAGCATCATTAAACAACTCTTATGTTCACTTGGGGGCTTCCTGTTCAAACATAGGTTGTATTCGAACCAAAGAGAACATAGCTGTCGATACCCACTTGATCGGCATCGCCAAAGCCACTGGTGGCTATATGATCGTATCCGAATCTTAGCTTAACCCCTTTGGAACGGTTCTCTGATCGTATTCGAATCAGGAACCTGTGAACATTTGCAAGTATGAGTATTTTCACTATCATTGAAACCTTCTTGAGGAGATGGTTCTTGATCTTTCCGGCTTTATATTAGTTACTTCAGGTTCTAACAAGTGCCAGGTAAAACTTATATTACCCGGAGAGGTTATCAAAAAGGGTTGCAGTATGTTGTTATGATTACGTTTTAACTAATCATGAAACGTCTTATACATATGATTTTTGATCATGTCTGGGTTATCAATATTCTATAACCCACTGGTGCAGTGAATCGTCCAGGAAAGCCTTGCCTGTTTTACGTACAGGTTAAAACGGAGCAAGGTGAAGGATCGAGGAAACACTTGATTAACATAAGCAAGATGAATCTGGTACTGGCGGCTTAACAAAAGCAATAAGTACCATAAGGCATGACAGGCATTAAGGAGTTTTTCTATCCTATTACAAGACTCCCCGAGTCTGAATAAGTGAAGCATTGTTCTTTGCCAAGTTATAACCCGGCTGGCGGCTCATTCCTCCGGCTGGCTTGATGACTCCGGGTTATCCTTCCACGCCTCTCCTTTGGTTGTTGTGTCCTGGAAGGTGGACGAGGCCCAGTCAATGCCGCTCAAAGCTTCAAATTCAGCCTCATCATCTATTAAACTGGCTGGGTCCACTTCAGGGGCAAAGGTATGCTTACGCGTTGGAGGGAGCAGGCTGACTTGGTCATATGGGACATTTGGGATTCTCCGGTTCTCACTATCATAACCCGGGGAATACTTGGTGAGGTCATTATCCTCCCCAATGAGAGTCGCCAGAGGGCGTACGACTTTGACACAGGCGGTGAAGTCCTGTTCGCCAAAAGCAGTGTCGTCCTCCTTAAGACTTGGATATCCAAGCGAGAGGTCAGCAAGGTCAAGCTCTGGCACCCATGCTTTTGCCCGACTCAAAGCAGCCACGGCTTCGGCTCTCACAGATGCCCGCCTTAAGTCTTGAATGCGTTGACGTAGCACCGACAGATGTCTCAATACGTCTTGCAGGAGCCGGGGAGAGGTATTTGATAAAGCCACAGCGGTCAACGCACGCTGTGACCCAGAGTACAGCTGTTTTGTCAAGGTGTACACTGCCTTATGCTTGACAAGCATGTTTTCCTTCAGATTGTTACTCCTGGGGCCTGCATATTCACAGGTATAACAGTGAGCCAGAGGCAACTATTGCAATAACTCTTGAAGGATTACGATGTTTATGAGCGGCTTACCAAAGATAGCTGAGACCATTTGGGATATGTGCCGCTTTAAGCTGGACTACTCATTTGTTTCTTCGGCAAGAGATGCCTCCGCTGTCTCAACCCGGGTCACCAATGAAGCCCTCTCATCAACGCAAGCCTTCTTTTCCGATTCAAAATTCTTCTTCAGCTTCTCTTGTTCAGAGATACTGAATTCAAACTTGGAATTGGCTTTCTGAGCTTTGAGCTCTTGGGTTTTCAACTGGCTCTTCCAGTCAGCAATTTCCGCCTGGAATTGACTTGCGGTGGCCTGCATCTGACATCAGGTTATGGTAAGAATCTTGGTAAGATAACATTTAAGTCCCAAGTATTTTACAAGTAAATATACTTGGCACTTGGGGGCTAATGTATGTTTAAAGAATTTTTAAGTCTGTTTTACCAAGTTACACATATTAAGTCTCAAGCACTTTACAAGTAAATGTACTTGACACTTGGGGGCTAATGTGACCCAAATTTAACGTTTCATGTTATCTCCGGGTTAAACATATTCAATTTAAACCGGACAAAACTAATGGCTAGCAGATTACTAAGTCTACAACATATTCAGTCATAAGCAATAGACTTGGGGGCTGGTACCGTAAGTAAGATTCAGAGTGAAAGCTTAAATTTTACCTCAGATTTATCCTGTATTTGCTTCACCATGTCAATTTCCAGGTCACGACTACTGTGTACTTGGTTCAGATAGCCCGAGACTATATCACCAATACTTAGATGAGAGTAATCAGTGATATCTTGTTTGGACCTCCGGCTCTGGGCAAATTCCTCCTTGGCGGTGCATTGGGCAAGGGCAGTAGGCCGGCCCGGTTCAACGTATTGGCTCTTCACAATTTCAACCTCCGGGTCAACCGTCTTGGCCGGGCTAGGAGTTTCCGGGTCATCCGAGTTGTGAATCACGTCTTCTGCAGGCGGGTCAGAAGTTGGCTCCGGAATGTCAGAAGCGGTTTCAGGTGGTGGCTGAGGAGCGGAGCTGTCTGGAACGGATGAGTCAAGCACCGGTTCAGTAACAACCGGGTCTTGGGACGGCTTATTCTTCTTTGCCCTCTTGCTGGGCTTTACTTGCAAGCTGTCAATCAAAGTGGAAGGATAAGGATCAAAGCATAAGTATGGATAAACTCGAAGTAAGAAAGGTTATATTACCCAGGAGCCATTTTGAAAGCCGGCATGTTCGATTGCATCGACTCATCAGAAGAAGGGGAAGTATCCTGATAGTTGGAGTCAGATGAATTGAGAGGTTGGCGAATCAAACCCATCAAGGGTAAAACAAAACGTAAGTCGGAGATAACCTCGGTCCGACGCTTCCTGGTTACATTGGGTAGGCCGGAGGAAAGTTCTGCGTCCTGGTTGACCCGAGTCTGCCGCCGGTTCTCAAGCTGCTGTTGCTTAAAAAGAAATTGAGGATCTTGGTAAGCGACAGGGTGTGAAAACCTTACTTTCCGGGTCAACCTTCGGATTCTTTGTGTTGGCAAAGGCTCTGAGTTGGAGGAAATTATAGTTACCTCTTCGCCAGCTGCTTGGCTGTTCCTAGTATCCCCCTGAAAGGATCTAAATGTCAGTAAGGTAACGGTGAAGGAATTAAAGAAAATTAAAAAGATTACCTCTTCCTCATCTGAAGAAGAGTCGTCCAATCTCATCGTATCAGAGGTGCTGGGGTTCTTCTTTTTAGAGGTACCTGTCCTGGCGGCTTTCTTTTCGGTCTTCTTGGCTGCCCGGGCCAGTTTTGCAGCCTCATGGTCATACTTGACCTTCCAGAAGTTGTCATCGGCCTGTGGAAAAAGACAAGGAATCATAAGTACCAGAAGGCAACATGTTAAAGTGTATTTGTGAAGACTAGTAACTTACTACAGGAGCCGTATTCTTCTTGCAGAAGGGAAGCAAACTGAAAGTATTACTGGTTATAGTGCCCTCCTTCAATAGTGATTGGACTGTAGCATCTGCCACATCATCTGGTAAGTCCTCAGGACTATGACGCATTGAGTCGTCCTTTTCGCCTGTGTAAGTACACATTAAGCCGGAGCGGCGGCTTAATGGTAGTATCCGCCAGGTGACCCAGACCCGGAGCAAATCAATGCCAGTTAACCCGTTGCCCAAAAGGGCCTTGATCTTTTTGATGGTGGGGTTAAGAGGCAGGCGCTCAACGGTAGTTAACTTGTCCGCTAGAGGATGATTGGACTCAAGGCGCAGGGCGCGAAAGCCGGGCAGAGGCTTCTCGTTAGCCGGAGAGGTGTCTTGGCAGTAGAACCACGTCTGGTTCTAGTCTTTGGGATGACTCGGCAGCTCAGCGTAAGGAAAAAGGCAGTCTCTCTGTCGCTGGATCGAGATGCCGCCAAGTTCAAGACTAGGTCCTCTGGCGCTCATTCTGCCGGTTTAAGTAAAAAAGCTCCCTGAACAGCAGCAGACTTGGTTCCTCTCCTATGTATACCTCGCAAAAGACTTGGAAATTACACAGATTGGACACGGAATTGGGTCCAATGTCTTGAGGCCTCAGGTCAAAGAAAGCCAGAACTTCCCTGAAGAATTTTGAGCCGTGAGGTTCAAACCCCCGGTTCATATGGTCTGTGAAAACGAATACCTCCCCGTCTTTGGGTTGAGGTATCTCCTCAGACGGGTGAGGGGCACGATAGGACATGATCTCCTTCTTTGGCAGATGGCCAGATGTCACAAACTCAGCAAGTTTGCTTTTGGTGACTGTGGATGGAACCCAGTTGCAAGTCACAGGGGCCTTGGCCGCCTTCGAAGCCATCTATGACAAAGTAAGAAAGTTCCGGTTCAAATTTAACCCGGGAGAGATATTCAAATTTATTTAAAATAGCGGCTTAAGCAAGGGGCCTAATGATATAAGGGTGACAGTGCAACAATATTTAAGCCGCCACAAGTATCAAGAGCAGTTCAAAATTCTTAAGGTCATGAGAAGAAAGCAAGGTTTTTGGCTCAGTATCACTTATTTAAACCGGCTACATGGACAGTCGTGTTTATGGGTATTTGACAGAAGTAATTTTTCGGGTGATACAAACAGTTTTTACCATCTACCACTGCTATCTTGGATCAAACAACTATTCCAAAAAGAAAATTTTCTAGACCTAAGACTGGAGCGGATAAAGTTCAAGGGATCGAATGAGGCCTCTATGCAACAGAAAGGGGTTCGTTTGCATTTCAAAGTAGGTGCAAAACATCTACCGCATCAATTTTTATCATCTTCAAGATCAAGAAGGGCGAGGATAAAGAAATCTACGAAAGAAAGCTACTGAACAGCGAAGAACTCGAGGAACTCGAAGAACTTGAAGGCCTTGATGTAGATCTAAAGGAGCAGGAAAGGGGAGACTCACCGATGCAAGGTTTCCGCGGAAGGGTGTTGCGTTCTTTCTGGTCCAACCAGGCTAATGCAGCGGCCTGAGTTGGTGAAGATAGGGAGATCGGCGGCGGCGGCAGAGCTCGAGTGGCAGAGAGGAGGAAAGAGGAAGAAGACGACTGGAAGGAGGAGAATGGGAGACCTAGGTCGCGCCTATTTATAAGAAGAGGATAACTGAGACGACGCGGGAAACGAGGAGATAAGAATTATTATCCAGCGGCCCCGATGCCTCGATTTTCAGAACAATCAATAAAGGCAGAGATCCGTTGACAGATACGGTGACGTCACAGCAGCTTAACCCAGACCCAAGAGATGATGTCATGGCGGGTTAAAAGAAACCTTTTTCACGGACATAAGATTGAGTATATGTTAAGGTATTTTAAGATTGACATGAACAGGTTCAAATCAATCTGGGGCCTAATGTTGGGGATATAACTATTTGTGTAAGCCGCCCAGGAGGGGCCGGGTTACGCAAAGAGGATTCACCAGAGAGAAGCCCAAGGCCAAGCATGAAGATGGTGGTTCAATAAAGGGCTTAAGGCCCATAGGCGACTTAAGGCCCGTTGTAGTAAACCACTGTAATGGCATGACTTGTATTGTAAGGTATATTTAACTAGTCACTGAGCCGAACACTGTTGATAATCCGGCCGGGACTCTGTACGCCACAGGGCGTCAACCCGTGTATATAAGGGGACGACCTGTTGGCGGCTTAGGGCAAGAATCAACTCATCAAGAGCCGGGCATAGCGTATCTCGCTCCCTAGTCATCGAAACATCAATACCTTCATCGTAAGGGGCCGAACTAGTATAAACTCTCTCGTGTCCCTTGTCCCGATTTAACCCCTTCAAGCTTCCTAGTTGCGATGGCTCCACAACTAAGTCCTTTCACGAGGACATCTGACATGACTATTCCACGACACTATGGATGAAGAAATTGATGAAATTGTGAGCTTATTACTTGAAAGAGACGAGGAGGAGAGCGAAGAACAAAAGGAGAAAGAGCGGATTAGCTACCCGTGCCCACTTTCTAATGAGAGTAACTCTTTATCCCATACATTGTTTAACTTCCCTTCGTGCTTGCCGAAGGATGAATGCTATGATGATTGCTATGATCCCGTTGATTCATTTGAAATATCCCTTTTTGATGAATTGATGCTTGCAATGCTTGTGGCCAAGATGCCAACATGAATTATGCTTATGGATATGAACTTGCTATATTTCCTTATATTAAGAATGAAATTGTTGATATTGCACCCAAACATGATAGTCCTATTATCTTTTTGAATTCTCCTAACTACACTATACTGGAGAAGTTTGCTCTTATTAGGGAATATATAGATGGGTTGCGCTTTACTACGGCAGATGGTGATTTTAATGGAAATTATGCATATGCTTGTGTCACACCCTAGCTAGTTCATGCATTAGAGTGTTGCATCATGTCTACTTCATTTAACAGAAACCTGAAATGGGAATGACAGAACTCCCAGCTCCCATGAATCCAACAAGGGTTTACTAAAAATATTTTCGATGAACCTGAAATGCCCTTCTAAAATGTCCATCATTTTTGTCTTGGCTCAGAACCTCTGCCAAAAGTGATGCACAATTTCCTAGGTCATCCTAAGGTCTTTGAATTAAATTATAAGTATTTGAATTTGGGCATTTAAAATTTATAAAATATTTCAAATGCTCAAATATTCCCAAACTAAAATGTTCCATGTTGGAAATATTCCAACTAAGGACCAGATGCAGTTTGGTGAATTTTGGAATGGCTTGGGTATTTTTAGAAACTCAACCAACCTACAGAACAAAAATAAAAACAGAAACAGAAAAAAGGGAAAAACTTACCTGGCGCCACCACAGGCCCACCAGCCAGCCCACCTGGCCGGCCCAGCCCGGCCACCGCTCCAGCGAGCTGCTTGGCTTGCCAGGCAGGCAGCCAAGGTGCTCGGCGGCGGCACCGCAGCTCGCCACGCAGCTGCACGCCGCCTCGCTTCCCCTCTCGCCGCCTGCCTGTCGGTCGAGCTCCACGTCGCGCCCGAACCCCTGACACCTCCATTCGCCCCAGCTCCTCTCCCTCGCCCCACGCCATGGCCGATGCCACCGTCGCCAGACCGCCGCCCGTAGCCGTGCTCTCCGTCGTCTCCACGCCGCGCCACCGCTTCGAAGCCCGCCGTCCTCTACTCCTTCGAGCTAGCCGAGCCCGAAGCTTCGCGTGCCTCGGCCGACGCACCGACCTCGCCCGAACCGCCATCGCCGGAGATCCCCTTCGCCGTCGCCGCCGCAGCAGCTCGTCCCCGACCACGCCGTCCGTTCCATCAAGACCGCAGTGAGCTGGGCTCACTTCCCCTTCCTCTCTTTCCCGCTCCCCGACCACAGCGAGCACACGAAGCTCACCCGCACGCGCCGTCGCGGACCTCGTCGCCGACGTGCTCCCGGCCATCCTCCGGCCACCTCACCTTGTCCATCGCACTCACCACGCTGCGTTGGGGCTAACCATGCACTCCCCGCACCTCACCGCACACTCTAGCCTCGAGTTTGTCTTCAACCGAACTCCGGCGGCCACCAAAGTCGCCGCCGGCGCCAACTCCGGCCACCCCGAGCCCAACCACCACCACCAATAGTCGCGGCTCAACCTCAGCAACACGTAGATGTCTTCCGCCGTCCATTTGGTCGCCGGAATGACAAAAAGCACTTTCGCCTCCGCGTCGGGCTCGCCGGCGGCTAGACGCCAGCGTGTTTGACTCTAACTTTGACCACGGGTGGGCCCAGTTTGACCCCCCTGGGTCTATGACATGTGGGGCCCCCCTGCTAATTAATCAGTTTAGTTTAAACTTAATTTAATTAGTTTAGTTATCTACTGACATGCGGGACCCACTGGTCAGTTTGACCTGGACCAGCCCGTTTGACCACTGACGTCATCATGACGTAATGCTGACGCAGTAATTTAATTATTGGAATTATTTTTACACAGGAAATTCCAGAAAATGTTTCAAACTTCCAAAATTCATATAAAATCAACCGTAGCTCCAAATCAAACAAATTATATATGAAAAATGATCAGAAAAATCCAATCTTTCCATCTGTACTGGTTTCATGCATGTTTAAACAAGCTAACCTGCTGTTTATCACAGAACAAGATAAAGCACTTAAAATGGCAACTTATGAGTTTGAATTTTGAATCATTGGTTCAAATTAGCTCAAACCCATCTGTTCTTAGTTGCATTAGCCCAACACACTCATTTTGCCATGTCTCATGCATGCATCATATTGTTGCATACTGTTTGGTAATGCTTGTGTATCGGTGCTCTCTGCGGCGTGTTACGCCCCGAGGAGTACCGTGATAACCCGACGAAGAGCAATACCAAGCACCGACCCGTCGTGCAAGCAACCAACCATTTGATCATACCGATAAAATCCCATGTTCTTGCTCCTGCTCTCTTTTATCTGCATTAAGACAACGCGATTCAAACTGCTGTGTGCTGCAGATAGTTGAACCCATTTCCTCTGCATGACCATCAACGCCACAAGAATTAGATGAAACCCACTAGCATGTGTAGGAGTTGATTGAGCCATATGATTGTGTTGTTCCTACCTTGCTATGCCTCGCTATGCTTAGAGTCGTGTCGTCTGGTTCATCCGGGTGATGGCTGGAGTGAAATGATCGAGTCAAGATGAGAGTAAGGTGTTGAACACGATTTGGTAAAGGTATCGATGAGAGGCCATGTAGGAGTACATGGTGGGTTGTTTCATTGAGGTCGCCCTTAAGCCGAGATCTGTATGTGTGATTTAAGAATCAGCTACTACCATACATTGGGCCTGAAATATGACCCCGCCGACTTCTTATTCACCCTAGTCCTCTGTCCGGAGTTGCAAGTAGTTTCGTGTTTGTAGCCCATCGGAGGCCGTGGACAGCGACCGTAGGGGTGGGCTGTGATGCGGTAGGTGCGTGGCGGGTGTACGGATGCCCGCTTTGGTATCTCGGGAACCCTGTTCACATCGCTTGGGGCTGTGAGCGAAACTTCGGCCAGAACTCCCCATAGATGGAACCCAAATAGGCGATAAACCTGGACTAGAGACTTGAGTGTCTAGGTAGGTCATGGTCTACACCCACGTCGGCTTTCGCTTGAAGTCTGCCGAGCACATGTCGTGTGCAGATGCTAAGTGGTGGAAACATGTATGAAGAAGTACACCCCTGCAGGGTTAACATCATCTATTCGAATAGCCGCGTCCGTGGTAAAGGACTGCTTGGTTGCCTATACAGTTCATAGACAAGTCAATGGAAACTACTAAAAGCGTCAAGATAAGCGTGAGTGCCGAGGATGGCTCTTCCGTAGGAGGACGGAGGTGGATCCTCGGTAGTGTATTGAAATGGTGAGTAGTGGACTCGAGTGCGTAAAACTGTTTCAAGTTGGTGTCTCATAGGATAGCTTAGCCACGAGTCAAAGCTGGCTTGCTGCAATAACCCCACCAACCCTTCTTGATAATATGCATGTATGTAGGATCTGATGTAAGTCTTGCTGAGTACCTTTGTACTCATGTTGCTTTAATTTACATTTTTCAGAAGATGCCATGAACCCTTCCGACGGGTTCTTCATAGACGTTAACACCGATGAGTAGACTAAGGCCCAGGTGGAGATCCTGAGCAAGTGAAGGACCATCTTATATCTTATATTTACTAATTGGAAGCACCATATGAGGCTCCACGTTAATCCTAGAGAAACAATGATAATAACCGTAGGATTGTTTATTATACGGCTAGGATTAAAAAATTAAACGTTACACATAACAGTCCTATTAGGTTACGCTACAGATATGTGTCCATGCGGAAGTCAAAAGAAAAAAAACAAATAGGTCCTTGACAAGCTACGGCCAGCCACCAAGGAGAATTAATAAAAAAAGGACCCCCATGCCAACACGTTTCATGTATTGATCGCATAGGCCTCATGCATTAATTTTTTAAGTTTGCCTGATATACTACTTAGTAAGAAGATTTACTAGCGATCCATAATATGTACAAGCGATATATGATGCATGCGTATGTGTACAGGAAAAATAAAACCCGTGCGTCAAAATACATGATGTATGTGTACAAGTGATATGTGTTACATAAGACTTTTTTTTCGACAAACAATAAAATTAATTCAGACTACCCCGTATTTTTTGAATATGGACCATAAAAAATAAAGAGTATTGGGATATACCCTCAAGAAAAAATTTCTTATTAGTTATAAACTATAAGATTCATGATTTGAGGCCGAACAAAATTTGATATAAGCAATGCAAAGTATGGAAAATATTTTTTAAGTACGTAATTTTCAAACTAATATTTTCTAACTTTAAGTATTACCTATATAATGCAAAAAATATTTCCTAGCTTCGATATAACCTAAATAAACCCTTTTGTATTAGTTTTTTCTAATAGCATATATAAATCACATTGTATTCTTAACCCCTACCGCATTAGAATATTTTAAATTGTTATTTCTTAGTGACTAATTAAATATTATTTCTAAGTCGACCAAGTTGCAGCATAAAAAAGAGAGTAAATTATAGTGAGCAATTTTAGGTATGCAAATGTGTGACACCCATTTGCAAGTCTCGAAGACTAAAATCCACCTAATTTTAAAGTTCTGTAACAATCTAATTCTTCGTCAATAAAGAATCAACCTTCCTCATCATTCACTAACAGATACGAATTTCTATATCGACTAAGGAATGTACACTCGCAATCATTTGTAACACTTCATGCCCATGGACAAGGGTACCAACTTAAACTATACTGAAAGGGCATAACTATAACCTTTGATTACCACTCAACAAAACCTAATCCAAATATCTCAAATTGATGCAGTAATCAAGAAAAAGTTTACATTTGCAAAAATGATCTTTTACCAAAATATTAACCAATTTGTATCTTTCTATTTTTCAATCATGTAACATCTTTGCCAATAATTTTTCCAACTTAGATTGTTTCTGATATTTTTCGAATCAATACCATGTCTTAGGCTTTAATTACACATTTTGAACTAGACATACATTAAATTTATACATTGCCAGAAATTATGGTTGTGCGTGGATTGAAAGGCTAAAAAATGTGATCGTGAATTCAAAAGTACACTTACAATTAGAAAATGTGAATGTTTTACGATATTTATGATTTTTTCAAAAGTATATTATACACCAAGTTTTTGGACTCAAATCGCTTGCCCGTGCAGCAGCACGGGTTCATGACTAGTGTAGTATAGCTAGGCTTACCCAAGCCTCTTTTATTTTACTAGTTGTCTGTACTCAGACAAAACACTTCCGCTGTTGGCTTGTATGCTTGTATGACTTGAATGTGGGTCGTGTGACCCGTACTTGTGTGTATGCTATGTATGGCTCTCTGAGCCTTTAAATAAAGTACTTGTGTCGTAGAGTCATGTTGTGATGCCTTGTTGTATTTGCACATATCGAGCATATTGTGTGTATGATTGAAATGCTTGGTATGTGTGGGATCTGACTATCTAGTTGTTTATCTTTAGTAGCCTCTCTTACCGGGAAATGTCTCCTAGTGTCTCCACTGAGCCTTGGTAGCTTGCTACTGCTCCGGAACACTTAGGCTGGCCGGCATGTGTCCTTCTTCGTTCTCAGTCTGTTCCTTCGGGAAATGTCATGCTTTGAGTACGGAGTCCTGTTAGCCCGCTACAGCCGGGTTTACGAGTCCTGCTAGCCTAGTGCTACAGCCCGAACTTACTTGCGATGACCGACACGTTCGACATCTTGGTCATGGATGCTGTCCCGAGAAGTCTGTGCCACTTTGGGTTTACGACTAGCCATGTCAGCCGGGCTCCTTTTCATATGGATGCTAGCGACACTATCATATCGTGTGCCAAAAGGCTCAAACGGTCCCGGCAAAGGTAAGGCGACACCGTGGGGATACCGTGCGTGAGGCCGCAAAGTGATATGAGGTGTTACAGCTAGATCGATGTGACATTGAGTCGGGTCCCGACAGCGCTGGCATCGAGCCGGTTCTGCTCAGAGGTTCTCCAAGCCAAACTTGTCGATGTTGAGTCTAGAAATGCTTTAGTTATATGTAGGGAATTGATTGTGGGATGGTACGTAAGGCTCTTTTTACTCCTTTACCTCATGACATTCTGATCTGAGTCAGTCCATTCTTCCACCGGGGGTTAAGGATTAGGATCCCTTCTCTCTATTAGGTTCACGTGTTACTAATCAGTAGTACCTTATAGGTTTGATGGTTACAAGCCTGGTTCAGTTTTACTATCCTGTTATGTTACTAAGTTGGACCCAGAACCTTGATATGATATTGTTGAGTGGCTATGCAATTCTTTGTAAAATGTCTCAGATCCTTTTGAGCATATACAGTCGTTATGCTGTCCAAATTCTGCTAGAAATTCTAATGTCTTTGCGTTGTGGTGGTGTTTCCAGATGGCCACTCGTGATCAAAATCAAGTGGTTTGTCTGACCAGATGCATTGGTGTGACCGGTCATACGGCTATGTTAGTCCGGGTTATGATCGAGGCGGGTTACCGCTGGTATCCTGAATACACGGTCGAAGAGCAGTTCCGAGACTTTAATTAAAGCCAGTATCTCTGCACTGTCAGGATATTTCCCTCTTATCCTGGTTCCACCGAGGCTCTTCACTGTTCCTATGGGCTTGGTGTTACTATTGACATGGCGGTGCAAGATGCTGCATATTCTATGATGACCATCATGCGAGTCAGGACTGGCCTGCTTCGCAACACCGACTTCCGGTATATGCCGGGTTCACTTCCTGGAGCGTTTGGTTATCTCCGGGCTATCTATGATGATTCCAGCCAGGAGGACTCACTAACCCGCAAAACTGCCGAGTTGCTCGAGGACAAGGACCGAGAGAGTCGGGCCTTGAGGATGGAGCTCTTCAACGCCCGTGCTGATCACTGGGCCACGTTGACTCGTTTTGCACCGGCTGTGCAAGCTGGATATATGGATATGAGAGACCTGTATCCTGTTAGATCTGCTCTGCCAGACATGATGGATTGGCGTGATGTGGGGGGCATCACCCCACCTCGTGGTCCCCGCAGGCCACCGTTTGTTGGTCCAAGACATCACCCTTGCCCTTATGGTCCACAGTTCTCCCGAGATCGCCTGCTTTCCGGACGATCACGTTGAACTTCCAGGTTACGGAGGAGACTTCTATGAGAACTACTACGGAGACGTCTGAGCTAGTAGTAGTCTCACTAGTATTGTAATAGTTGTATTTCCACCGTCCTGCGTGACTCGTGGAATACGACTTAGTGTGTACTAATTCCGGAGGTGTAAGAAAAATAATGTATAGGAGCTTGGTATGCCTCCGACGAGATGTAATCTTCCTTTCACCGTAGTAGTACTTTGTTTGGTCTTGTACTAAACCTTGTATGGTGTGTATGACGATGGAATAAAGAAGCAGTTTCTGTATCTACCATGTCATACGGATGATCATCTTGCATTCCGAGTTATCCATTACATTCTACATTTCTATGTCAGAATCTTATCATCCTGGGCTAAACCCTTGTCTTGTTTTTCCTAGGATGGTTAACACCCGCAACAACCCTGCTCCGCCAGAGCAGGCCGAAGGCAGCAGAGTTGGAGAAGCGAACCTGCCTCACCCTCCTTCTCTGGCCGAAGTTATGCTAGAGGCCGAGAGAAACAAACGGGAGACCAACCGGTTGTTGGAGCGCATCGAACAGAACACAGCACATCATCAGAGAAATAACTTGGTGTCGCTCAGTGACTTCATCAAGTTACACCCACCTACTTTTGACCACTCCGTCGAGCCTCTCGACGCTGATGACTGGCCTCGCAACATTACTGACAAGCTGCGTTCTGCACTGGTAGCTGAGGCTGATAAGGTCACCTTCGCGACATATCTTCTTGAAGGCCCCGCCAGTCTCTGGTGGGAGAACTATATGGCTATGCGCCCAGTTGGCCATGTCACTACTTGGGCAGAATTCAGCGAGGCTTTCCGTGAACATCACATTCCGGAGGGTCTCATGGATCGTAAACGTGAGGAGTTCTGTAATTTCACCCAAGGTCGTCTCTCCGTGGACGCCTACAGCAGAGAGTTTGGTAACCTCGCACGCTATGCAACTGAAGAGGTCTACACTGACGCCAAGAAACAGGCAAGGTTCCACAAGGGACTTAGCCCCGAACTTCGCCGAGATCTCCATATGCATGAGTGCACCTCTTTCCAGAAGCTTGTAAACAAAGCCATCAGTGCTGAAACGGGTCAGACCGATTTCGAAGCAACACGCAAGCATGGTCGTGATATAGGTTCCTCATCCGGTGCCGACCACGAAGCGCCGGTGTGGGTGCCTATCGCCTCGCCACCCAGATTCACACCGAGGCCATCCTATTAGGCGCCTCGCCCAGTTCAGCAGTATGCACCAGCTAAGCCCTATGGTGGGCCAACCAGCAATGCTCCTCTACGCGCCAGCCCCGTGACGTGCTTCAAATGTGGGGAATCAGGCCACTACATGCGCGATTGTCCTCAGACCAACCCCAACCAGCCTGCAAAAGCTGTTGGCCGTGGCAAGCCAGCAGGAAAGGTGTTCTATGCCAAGCCGGCCACCACTGCACGTGGCCATGTTAATTGTGTCTCAGCTGAGGAGGCCCAAGAGGATCCCAACGTCGTGCTCGGTACGCTTCTTGTTAATTGCCACCCGGCATCCGTTCTTTTCGATACTGGAGCATCTCATTCATTCATATCCAAAAACTATGCTCGCTTGCATAACACTGCATTCTGTGACATGCCTTCCACCATGGAAATTTCTACTCCTGGTTCTAGATGGCAAACCTCTAGAGTAAGCCATGGAAATGAAATTCAGGTCGACAGACTTGTTTTCCTTGCTTCATTAATAGCTCTTAAATCTTCGGACATCAATATCATTTTGGGTATGGACTGGATGTCAGCCCATCATGCCAAAATTGATTGCTTCTCTAGAACTGTTCAACTCACACACCCTTCGGGAAAGATAGTCAACGTCTTGACCCGAATATCTAAGCGACAACTATATTCTCTTAATGCCAGTCCATTGCCAGACCTCGAAGATGTTCCGGTAGTCCGTGACTTTCCGGATGACTTTCCAGAAGAATTGCCAGGTGTCCCACCTGACAGAGATGTTGAGTTTGTGATAGATCTCATTCCAGGAACTGTCCCAATTTCTAGAAGACCCTATAAGATGGCACCCCTAGAACTAGCCGAACTTAAGAAACAACTCGATGAGTCCTTGAAAAAGGGTTTCATCCGTCCTAGTTCATCTCCTTGGGCTTGCCCCGTCCTCTTCGTCAAGAAGAAGGATGGTACGGACCGGATGGTTGTAGATTATCGACCCGTCAACCTGGTCACAATTAAGAACAAGTATCCGCTCCCCAGGATCAACGATCTGTATGATCAGCTCGCAGGATCCTCAGTCTTCTCTAAGATGGATTTGAGGTTAGGCTACCATCAAATCAAAATCCGGAACGGGGACATTCCAAAAACGGCCTTTGTAACTCGTTACGGCCAATACGAGTACACCGTCATGTCCTTTGGTCTAACCAATGCTCCAGCCACTTTTTCCCGGTTAATGAACTCAATCTTCATGGAGTATTTGGATAAGTTCGTCGTGGTTTACCTCGATGACATACTCATCTATTCCAAGAACGAGGAAGAACATGCCGAACATCTAAGGTTAGTGTTGATGAAACTTTGAGAGCATCGCCTTTATGCCAAGTTCTCTAAATGCGAATTTTGGTTGCCAGAAGTGACCTATCTAGGACATGTAATTTCTGGTAAAGGTATTGCTGTCAACCCCGAGCGAGTTCAAGCCGTCCTTAATTGGACTCCACCTGAATCGGTCAAGCAAGTTCGGAGTTTCCTTGGCTTAGCGAGCTATTGTCGCCGCTTTGTCGAGAACTTCTCCAAAGTTGCTAAACCTCTAACTGAACTCCTCAAGAAGGATAAAAAGTTCGAGTGGACTCCACAATGTGAGCACAGTTTCCAGGAACTGAAAAGACGTTTAACTTCGCTCCGTCTTTGGTACCACCAGATTTCTCTAAGGACTTTGTTATCTATTGCGACGCCTCGCGACAAGGACTAGGCTGTATTCTCATGCAAGATCGACACGTAATTGCTTATGCTTCACGGCAATTACACCCACATGAGGAAAACTACCCAACTCATGATCTAGAGCTTGCAGCTGTAGTCTATGCACTCAAAACCTGGCGACATTACCTCCTTGGTAATCGTTGCGAAATCTACACCGATCACCAAAGTCTGAAATACATATTTACCCAACCAGATTTGAATCTCAGGCAAAGACGTTGGGTCGAGTTGATCACAGATTTCGACTTAGGAATAACTTATACCCCAGGAAAAGCCAACGTCATGGCTGATGCGCTAAGTCGTAAATCTTATTGCAACAATCTGATGTTGCAACAAAGTCAACCACTTCTCCACGAGGAATTTTGGAAGCTTAACCTTCATATTGTTCCTCAAGGATTTCTTTCCACCTTGGTGGCGAAACCTACTCTTACGGATCAAATCATCGCTGCCCAAAAACGAGATAAAGGAATATCCCGAATCAAGGAGAACATTGCTAGCGGAGATGCTAAATGTTTCTTTACCAATGATCGCGGTGTTGTATATTTTGTGAACCGTTTAGTGGTTCCCAAGAATCAACACTTACGGCAGGTGATCCTTAAGGAGGCTCATGAATCTCCTCTCACCATTCATCCCGGTAGCACTAAGATGTATCAGGACCTACGCCAGAGGTTCTGGTGGACTAGGATGAAGAGAGACATTGCTCAATTTGTTGCTAACTGCGACGTCTGTCGTCGTGTGAAAGCAGAGCATAAACGGCCTGCTGGCACCCTTCAACCCTTAGCTATTCCTGAATGGAAATGGGAGAAAATTGGTATGGATTTCATCACCGGTTTTCCCAGGACCAAGAGAGGGAATAATGCTATCTTCGTCGTTATCGACCGCCTCTCCAAAGTAGCCCATTTCCTACCTGTTCGCGAGAGTATAACCGCTAGTCAGCTAGCAGACTTGTACATCTCCCGAATAGTGTCTCTTCATGGTGTTCCATTGGAAATTAACTCGGATCGAGGAAGTCTCTTCCCCTCTCGATTTTGGGAGAGTTTCCAAAACGCTATGGGAACCCATCTCTCCTTTAGCACTGCTTTTCACCCTCAATCAAGTGGTCAAGTAGAACGCGTCAACCAAATCCTAGAAGACATGCTTGAGCTTCATATCTCATTCGAATGGATTGGGAGAAATGCCTTCCATTTGCCGAATTTGCTTATAACAACAGCTACCAATCTAGCTTGGGCAAAGCACCTTTTGAAGTTCTCTATGGACGAAGGTGTCGAACACCTCTTAACTGGTCAGAAACCGGGGAAAGACAATTCTTTGGCCTGGATATGATCCAGAAGCGAAGAAACAAGTTCGCATCGTTAAGTGAAAAGTTGAAAACAGCCCAATCTCGTCAAAAGAGTCAATATGACCGAAAACATAAGGCCATGACTTACGAGGTTGACGAGAAGGCTTATCTTCGGTTACTCCTCCGAAGGGAACCCATCGCCCGTATCAAAGGCAAATTGGCTCCTCGCTACATTGGACCCTTTCGCATTCTTGCCAAACGAGGGGAAGTTGCCTACCAACTGGAATTACCTCCGCATCTCTCCAAAGTCCACGATGTCTTCCACGTTTCTCAACTCAGGCGTTGCTTCTCGGATCCTATCCGTGGAGTGGACCACGAAACGCTTGATCTTCTAGATAATCTCACATATCGGGAATACCCCGTTCGTATCCTCGATCAAGCCGAGCGTACCACTCGACGGCATAATATCAAGTTTCTCAAGGTTCAATGGTCGCACCATTCTGAGAAGGAAGCTACTTGGGAAAGGAAGGATCGTCTTCGACTTGAATATCCCGCCTTCTTTCCGGAGGAACCCAAATCTCGGGACGAGATTCTTTTGAGTGGGGGTGAGTTGTCACACCCTAGCTAGTTCATGCATTAGAGTGTTGCATCATGTCTACTTCATTTAATGAAACCTGAAATGGGAATGACAGAACTCCCAAATTTCCACAATCCAACTAGGGTTTACTAAAAATATTTTCGATGAACCTGAAATGCCCTTCTAAAATGTCCATCATTTTGTCTTGGCTCGTAACCTCCGCCAAAAGTGATGCACAATTTCCTAGGTCATCCTAAGGTCTTTGAATTAAATTATAAGTATTTGAATTTGGGCATTTAAAATTTATAAAATATTTCAAATGCTCAAATATTCCCAAACTAAAATGTTCCATGTTGGAAATATTCCAAGTAAGGACCAGATGCAGTTTGGTGAATTTTGGAATGGCTTAGGTATTTTTAGAAACTCAACCAACCTACTGAACAAAAATAAAAACAGAAACAAAAAAAGGAAAAACTTACAGGCGCCACCACAGGCCCACCACCCAGCCCACTGCCGCCCAGCCCGCCACCGCTCAGCCAATGAGCTGCTTGGCTTGCCAGCAGGCAGCCAAGGTGCTCGGCGGCGGCACCGTAGCTCGCCACGCAGCTTGCATCGCCGCCTGCTTCCCCTCTCGCCGCCGCTGGCTGTCTGGTCGAGCTCCACGTCGCGCCCCGAACCCCCTGGACACCTCCATTCGCCCCCAGCTCCTCTCCCTCGCGCTCCCACGCCATGGCCGACGCCACCGTCGCCGCACCGCCGCCGTAGCCGTGCTCTCCGTCATCTCCACGCCGCGCCACCGTGTCCAGAAGCCCCGCCGTCCTCTACTCCTTCGAGCTAGCCGAGCCCCGAGTGCTCACGTGCCTCGAAGCCGCCGCACCGACCTCGCCCGAACCGCCATCGCCGGAGATCCCCTTTGTCGTCGCCGCCGCAGCAGCTCGTCCCGGACCATGCCGTCCGTTCCATCAAGACCGCAGTGAGCTGGGCTAACTTCGCCTTCCTCTCTTTCCCGCTCTCGTGTACCACAGCGAGCACACGAAGCTCACCTGGACGCGCCGTCGCGGACCTCGTCGCCGACGCGCTCCCGGCCATCCTCCGGCCACCTCACCTTGTCCATCGCACTCACCACGCTGCGTTGGGGCTAACCATGCACTCCCGCACCTCACCAAGACACTCTAGCCTCGAGTTCGTCTTCAATCGAACTCCAGCCGCCGCCAAAGCGCCGCCGCGCTAACTTCGCCACCCCGAGCCCAACCACCACCACCAATAGTCGCGGCTCAACCTCAGCAACACGTAGATGTCTTCCGCCGTCCATTTGGTCGCCGGAATGACAAAAAGCACTTTCGCCGCCGCGTCAGGCTCGCCGGCGGCTAAACGCCGGCGTGTTTGACTCTAACTTTGACCACAGGTGGGCCCAGTTTGACCCCCCTGGGTCTATGACATGTGGGCCCCCCTACTAATTAATCAGTTTAGTTTAAACTTAATTTAATTAGTTTAGTTATCTACTGACATGCGGGACCCACTGGTCAGTTTGACCTGGACCAGCCCGTTTGACCACTGACGTCATCATGACGTAATGCTGACGCAGTAATTTAATTATTGGAATTATTTTTACACAGGAAATTCCAGAAAATGTTTCAAACTTCCAAAATTCATATAAAATCAACCGTAGCTCCAAATCAAACAAATTATATATGAAAAATGATCAGAAAAATCCAATCTTTCCATCTGTACTGGTTTCATGCATATTTAAACAAGCTAACCTGCTGTTTATCACAGAACAAGATAAAGCACTTAAAATGGCAACTTATGAGTTTGAATTTTGAATCATTGGTTCAAATTAGCTCAAACCCATCTGTTCTTAGTTGCATTAGCCCAACACACTCATTTTGCCATGTCTCATGCATGCATCATATTGTTGCATACTGTTTGGTAATGCTTGTGTATCGGTGCTCTCTGCGGCAGGTTCTGCCCCCGAGGAGTACCGTGATAACCCCGACGAAGAGCAATACCAGTGCACCGACCCGTCAGGCAAGCAACCAACCATTTGATCATACCGAGAAAATCCCATGTTCTTGCTCCTGCTCTCTTTTACTGCATTAAGACAACGCGATTCAAACTGCTGTGTGCTGCGGTAGTTGAACCCATTTCCTCTGCATGACCACACGCCACAAGAACTAGATGAAACCCACTAGCATGTGTAGGAGTTGATTGAGCCATATGATTGTGTTGTTCCTACCTTGCTATGCCTGGAGTGAAATGATCGAGTGAGTATGAGAGTAAGGTGTTGAACACGATTTGGTAAAGGTATCGATGAGAGGCCATGTAGGAGTACATGGTGGGTTGTTTCATTGAGGACGTCCTTAAGCACTGAGATCTGTATGTGTGATTTAAGAATCAGCTACTACCATACATTGGGCCCTGAAATATGACCCCGCTCGACTTCTTATTCACCGTAGTCCTCTATCCAGGAGTTGCAAGTAGTTTCGTGTTTGTAGCCTCTGGAGGCCGTGGACAGCACCGCCCGTAGGGGTGGGCTGTGATGCGGTAGGTACGCGTGGCGGGTGTACCGGATGCCCGTTTGGTATCTCGAGAACCCTGTTCACATCGTTTGGGGCTGTGAGCGAAACTTCGGCCGGAACTCCTCATAGATGGAACCCAAATAGGCGATAAACCTGGACTAGAGACTTGAGTGTCTAGGTAGGTCGTGGTCTACACCCACGTCGGCTTTCACTTGAAGTCTGCCGAGCACATGTCATGTGCAGATGCTAAGTGGTGGAAACATGTATGAAGAAGTACACCCCTGCAGGGTTAACATCATCTATTCGAATAGCCGCATCCGCTGATAAAGGACTAACTTGGTTGCCTATACAGTTCATAGACAAGTAAATGGAAACTACTAAAAGCCTCAAGATAAGCGTGAGTGCCGAGGATGGCTCTTCCGTAGGAGGACGGAGGTGGATCCTCGGTAGTGTATTAAAGTGGTGAGTAGTGGACTCGAGTGCGCAAAACTATTTCAAGTTGGTGTCTCATAGGATAGCTTAGCCACGAGTCAAAGCTGGCTTGCTGCAATAACCCCACCAACCCTTCTTGATAATATGCATGTATGTAGGATCTGATGTAAGTCTTGCTGAGTACCTTTGTACTCATGTTGCTTTAATTTACATTTTTCAGAAGATGCCACAAACCCTTCCGACGGGTTCTTCATAGACGTTGACATCGATGAGTAGACTAAGGCCCAGGTGGTGATCCTGAGCAAGTGAAGGACCATGTAGTATAGCTAGGCTTACCCAAGCCTCTTTTATTTTACTAGTTGTCTGTACTCAGACAAAACACTTCCGCTGTTGGCTTGTATGCTTGTATGACTTGAATGTGGGTCGTGTGACCCGTACTTGTGTGTATGCTATGTATGGCTCTCTGAGCCTTTAAATAAAGTACTTGTGTCGTAGAGTCATGTTGTGATGCCTTGTTGTATTTGCACATATCGAGCATATTGTGTGTATGATTGAAATGCTTGGTATGTGTGGGATCTGACTATCTAGTTGTTTATCTTTAGTAGCCTCTCTTACCGGGAAATGTCTCCTAGTGTCTCCACTGAGCCTTGGTAGCTTGCTCTGCTCCGAACACTTAGGCTGGCCGGCATGTGTCCTTCTTCGTTCTGTGTCTTTCCTTCGGGAAATATCACGCATTGAGTATCGGAGTCCGTTAGCCCGCCACAGCCCGGTTTATCGGAGTCCTGCTAGCCAGTGCTACAGCCCGTAACTTACTTGCGATGACCGACACGTTCGATCTTTGGGTCATGGATGCTGTCCTGTAAGTCTGTGCCACTTTGGGTTTACGACTAGCCATGTCAGCCGGGCTCCTTTTCATATGGATGCTAGCAACACTATCATATACGTGTGCCAAAAGGCGCAAACGGTCCCGGGCAAAGGTAAGGCGACACCCGTGGGGATACCATGCGTGAGGCCGCAAAGTGATATGAGGTGTTACAGGCTAGATCGATGTGACATTGAGTCGGGGTCCTGACAGCTTGCTTCTCCTACTTGCAATTATTACGAGAGAGGAACCACATCTCCGCCTCTCTATGTTTCCAATACGATAAAATTGCAAAAAAAAATTATGCTATGTGTTGGCCTTTACCTGATGTGCACGAATTGTTCTTTTATGAAATGCCGATGCATAGGAAGAGAGTTATACTTCGTTGTTGCATGATATATATTACTTTGTTCTCACTACTAAATTACAAATCTTTCTTAATTAAAATTGGCTTTGATAGGCCCTGGGATCCGGGTTGATCAATTACCTGAGCACTTTGTGCCTAGTTTAATGGCTTTAAAGAAAGCGCTGCCAGGGAGACAACCCAAAAGTTTTGGAGAGTTATTTTATTCTAGTTTGTGCTTTTACAAAGTTTAAAAACAAAAAAATATAGAGGGGAACTTAAAGCTTTTCAAAAAGAAAAGTGAAAGTAACAAAGACGAGCACCGTTGAAGTGGGGGAGCTACTTGAACTTTGTTCATGCCCATGGCAACTTTGCAAATTTTGAATTCCATAAAATTTTCAAAAAAAATAAATATTTATGCCCTTGTACAAAGCTAATGTATTATAAAAATAATGTGCCAATATTTTATTTTAGGATGTTTAGATTGCTTGTTTGGTATGTGCGGTGCAAAAACAGAAACTTTGGTTGTAGTGCGTGAATTTACATTTTTTACTGGAACGTAAACAATTTGTGGCATTTTTACATAGTGCTGCTATGCAATGTTTTTATTTTTTCCTAATTTTTCCGAATTTTTGGAGTTACAGAAGTATGGACAACGTTCAGATTACTACGAACTGTTTTGTTTTTGATAGATTCTGTTTTTGTTGCGATATTTGCTTGCTTTGATGAATCTATGGATTGTATCAGGAGGTATAAGCCATGGTAAAGTTAGAATACAGTAGGTATAATGCAGTAATATGAATGGTTTTGCAACAGTACTTAAAGTAGTGATTTTCATTATTATACTAACGGATCTCACGAGAGTTTTGTTAAGTTTTGTGTTATTGAAGTTTTCAAGTTTTGGGTGAGATCATGATGGATGAAGGAATAAGGAGGGGCAAGAGCTTAAGCTTGGGGATGGCCGAGGCACCCCAAGGTAATATTCAAGGACTCCCAAGCAACAAAGCTTGGGGATGCCCTAGAAGGCATCCCCTCTTTCTTCTAACGACCAACGGTAATTTTACTTGGAGCTATATTTTTATTCATCACTTGATACCGTAAATTCTTGGAGCATCATGTTCTTTTTATTTTTCTTTTAGTGATGCACCATGCTGGTATGAGATAGTCCTTGATTGATTTATAGAATGCTCATTGCACTTCACTTATATCATTTGAGTATGGCTTTATAGAATGCTTCATGTGCTTCACTTACATCATTTGAAGTTTGGATTGTCTGTTTCTCTTCATATAGAAAACTACTATTTGTAGAATGCCCTTTTGCTTCACTTATATTTGTTAGAGCATGGGCAAGTATTTTTTTTAAAAGAATTAAACTCTCTTGATTTACTTATATCTATTTAGAGAGTCAACAGAAATCGGTCATTCACATGGTTACTCAGGAAATCCTACATAAAACTTGTAGATCACTGAATATGATATGTTTGATTCCTTGCAATAGTTTTGCGAATTGTGTTTAGTAGGAATATTGGTGTTAAGGTTTGCGATTCCCGAAGCATGCACGCATAGTCTCTCGTTATGCTATGAAGTTGGAGCATTATTTATTATTGATTGTCTTCCTTATGAGTGGCGGCCGGGGACGAGCGATGGCCTTTTCCTACCAATCTATACCCCTAGGGGCATGCATAGTAATACTTTGCTTTGTGGGATAATAAACTTTCGCAATAAGTATATGAGTTATGTATGATTAATGTGAGTCCATGGATTATACACACCCTCACCTTTCCGCAATTTGCTAGCCTCTTTGGTAACGTGCATTGCTCTTTCTCACCTCGAGAGTCAGTGCAAACTCTGCTGGTGCATCTAAACCCTGTGATATGATATGCTCTATCACACATAATGTGGCACCCAGATCCGCTTGGAGCAGGGGCCCTTTGCACGTCAGCCCAGGATAACACCTGACGCACGACAGGTCCATGATACAGCATTCCAGGTACAAGAATATTCATCAAATACATGTGTATATGAGTACATCATTGATGAATACAATCTTCTGGCATAGCCCTAAGGCTATTTACATGGCATCGGAAGTCTATATAAATGGTGGCAGAAGTCTTGGTTTGGCAGCATATCACTCTGGCTGGACTCCATAACTCACAGGACTGGGAAGATTACGACCTAGCACAACGAAACAAGCGAATAATCTGGGCATGACCTACGAAACTAGCATAACACGCTAGGTCAGTACATTGAATGTACTTGCAAGACAACCAAATACATAGCATCCAAACGAACAGATGACAAACCAAGAACCAAGCATATGCAATAGTCTACTTCAATACAACTTCTAAGCATGGCATGATATTAACTAGAACCATAAATCAAACTAAGCATGGACAACATCATAGCATCTACTGGCATGGCAATAACATGACATATCAAACCTACTTCTAACATAGCAACAGCAAAGCACAACATATCAAAGCATGTCATCATGAAAATATGCTAAAAACAAACTACCAGTTACCTCTCGTGAATACATATAGCATTATGCAACAATCTCTTACTCTGCCACGGCTCCTTGGAGCAAACTCATGACTTACCGAGACGTCGTCTCGTGATCATATCGACACATCGTTGTGACTTCTCACGATTACCATCATAGTCCAAACCACCACATTATTTATCATATCTTAGTTCTCACATTAGTTATTAGCAAGTTTATCCTCCATTTTGACTAAGACCCGATAGTGTGACCTACTATGAACTGTGCCCATGACTGAGGACGCGACTATCAATAGATTAAACACACAGTCTGCAGAGGTAGCACACTGTACCCACACCACAGTACCCATGGCCTCGCTCTCCCATTTTGGTGGACCAACAATGTTCCAACAAAACGGATCTACTGCCCTGACACTCTCCCAGCTACTCCGACCAATTCCCCTTTGGGCTAGTCATGGGTGGCCCCATGCCTACCAAAGGCACCTTCGGCCACCGTCGTGGCAAAACAAAACGATCCCAAATGGGGACATGTGCACATAACCAGCCGCGGGCTCACAAGGCTTATGTCCGCCTACCTGATCAGGGGCATGATAATAGACCCAGCTAGGGCCTCCCATAAGGCAAATGTGGCTGCACTGGAGAAAGCTCGATTGGGTGGCACTATGACTTGATCCCATCGATGATGGAGGAGATTTATTATTAAGTCATGTTATTAACTTCTCCACGATCATCAACATTATGAGCATATTAACAAGGATGCAACAATGAACATGCAGCAAACGAATGCATTAACAACTATCGAGCTTTTCAAGTGAATAGATGTAGTATATGAAACATGACAATACCGGGTACTAGCTTATCGACTGTGTAACAAAATCATCATAGCATCAATAATACTGGCATGAAACTAACCAAAACACAGGCATGACATTATCAACAACAATATAACAAGCATGGCAAAAGCTATTATGAGAAGCAAGCATGATGTGGCAAGTAGTACTAACATATAGCACAACTGAAATAACGACAGACGAAACAAACAAAAACTACTGCAAATAAGCACACACACGAGGTACCAACAAAGTCAACATGCAAGTTCGGGGCTCATGATAAGAGGTTGTCTTGCCTGGGGGTCAAGGAATACCCCAGGATTGAGTGTGGTCAACTTTCGGAAAAAATTGCTGCAGAACGGTTCTCTCTCAAAGGGGCTCTATTAGGGCAAGAGCAAAAAGGGCATTTTCAGAATGTGCAAACATAAATAAAATAGTCCCATCAAAAAGAGCTCGACGAACAGAGAACGTGAGCGTTGGAATCACCTCAATCGGAGTTACAGTTGCAAATTTGTGGCCGTTCACTTTTTAGGCAGAAAAATGGCTCAAACAATGAATGTTCACAATTTAGCCTTTTCGGCGGGCTGGGCTGAAAACAGAAAGCGTACTTCTCAGAATACGTTTTCAGACAATAGAAAGCGTATTTATGGGCAATACATTTTCAGTTACAGAAAATGCACTGCTGTGAATACGTCTTCGGAGAAATGAAAGCGCAATTTGAGAAAATACGTTTCCAATTACGCTGACTGGGCAACTTCGGTCTATGGCAGGTTGGGTCACGCGGGGGTGGGGCCCGCTCACTTATCCACGTTGGCAGGACCAGGTCAACGCCCTTGGGTCGCTGCTAGTGGAGTCCACTCCTCCTTCTCTCTCCTTATCTCCTCCTTCTTCCTCTCTCCCAACGCAACATAGAGGAGTCAAGGCCAGCCGCGTCGCCGACGATGGGCCGGCCGGCTCCGGCCACCTCTGACCAGGGTGAAAACAGCGGTCGGCTCAGGGAAGGACTCCGCGTCCATCCCTAGGGGAAACAAACGCCGGGGAGGTTCACAGCCGCGATGGGCATCAGAGCAAAGAGCTCTGCGGCGGCGGTATCGAGCAATTTGGTGGCTCCAGAGGGGGAAATGGATGGGCGGCGGGTTTGGGAGGATCGCCGGAGGTCTGGTGGTGCGCTGGTGGAAGAAACGCGGGGGAAACGCGTGGTGGCTCCGACCTCAAGAGGAACAGATGCGGCGGCCACGGTGATGGCGGGGTCAGGGAGTGACTCCAAGGACGAGAGAGTGGCTTAGGGAGGCGTAGAGGAGGGCGGGGAAGCTGCTGGTGAGGCTGGTTAGGTCGCGGACGGGCTATATATAGCCGAGCGAGGAGAGCTTGCAAAGGGGGTGAGGTGGCATGCAAGCAGCTCTGTGTCCACGCTCCGGCGACGGGCACACGCGGCCAAGGGTCACGGGAAGGGGAAACGAGATGACAAGGGGGATCCAGACGAGCTCACGGGGCTGCGCAACGCCAAGGGGGCGCATGGAGGAAGAAGACAGAGGAGGAAGATGACGGCGCACATGGGAGCTCATTGTTCGGTCGATGGCACGGCTCAACAGAGAAGTAAATGAAGGGGGAAAGGGGTCCAGGTGCACGGCGACAATGAAGATGTGCTGTTGGACAAGCTAGGACGAGCCAGAGCCAGCTGGAGCTGCTCTGCCGAGACCAACAGTGCACAGACCACCGATTTGGCCGACTTCACTCATGAACACCACGGGCACTGCACGCTCTGGCGTCCTACATTGTGCCAAACCTTGTCAGCAGTGGAGTCCTTCGAAGGCTCATTAAGGATGAGGTGATGACATGGGCAGAAGTGTAGGGAGCAGAGGGAAACAGGCTCGACAAGTTTGCTATTGCAAACTTGGCCACATCTTGGTGATAAACATAGTGAGATGAAGGACTAAACTTGATGTCTGGGAGGCTTGGGGAAGAAAACACCACGGTCCTGGGAAGTTGGAAGCGATTTGGGCAAGTATTTAACATAGTTGTAGTAAACTGTTAAATATGGCCTAGAAAACAAATGAAGAAGAAGCACTCACTAGGACTGTTAGATTGGGCTACCACTTGGCAATTCCTCATGATTTGGTCGTATGTAGATTCTGCAAAAAGACCATACCAAATGGACTTGCCAAATTGGTATTTGTTTCACAAGCATCACTTCTGACAAGAAACTTGGTAAAATTCTAGGAAAATATTGGCTACATGAAATGAGCCAAACTCTTGGGTAGGTGGGTAATATTGATAGGAGAAGGCTTGGGAATATTTTTAGCCATAATGGATCAAGATAAAATATACTTGCTTCACAAACTGAAAATTTGGACAAAAAATAAGAATTGCTCCTCTGTGCACATCTATCACTGAAACTAGCTGAAGTTGGGTGAAGGCTAATGATTTGGAATACTTTAGAGGATGGCAAAGTTTCATACCATTTGGAAACTCTATGAAGGTACTTCCTTCACAAAGTTGCAATCTGGTCAGAAACTTTGAAAAATTACATAGGGAGCTACGATGAAAGGATTGAGCTCAGTTTGGGCATCAGTGGGTTATTTATCAATGTTAATCACACTGCCAATTTGGAGCTCAATAGGAATTAGGAATAAAGCACTTCCTTTGCAAAATTTTAGAGAAGGCAAAAACTTGCATTGGATCATGTGCCCAATTTTTGAACTATGGAACAGGAGATAAGAATGGAACTAGTGTTTATATAGCAAGGACTAGATCCACAATTTATGTGAGAATTTTCTCTGCTATAAAAATAGTAGTTCCTTGAGAAAGTGGCAGAAATGCAATATTGGCATAAAATAAGAAAAGACAATTTTCCATATTTAAATATGGCCAATATATTTTCCAGAGCTTGGAGTAGGAATAAATATCAACTCCACCAATTCACTTGCATTTAGGAGGTGGCTAGCTATGCCTTTGGATTTTATTCCTCAAAAAGGCAAGAAAAGGAATAAATCATAATTGAAATGTATTGCATTGGACTTGGCAATATTTTTGCACACCCAAGGTTGAAAAGGATAGGAGGGTCTCTAGGAACAGATGGGATGATCAACTGATCTAGTAAAATGATTGCTCTTGTAATCACAAAGGCCATATTCAAATTCCAAAAATTTGGAATTAGGGTTTGAGAGTGTTTGAGCTGATGCAAATGAGGTCTTGCCCACTGACAAAGACATGAGCAAGGTTTTGAAAGGTTGGAATTGACAAGGATTCTCAGAGTCACCCAACAAACTTAGCAGAAAGATTTTGAAAGTGAGTGCCAAGAGAGAATAACAGCACAAAAATTGATAACCCAATTTTGGGGCTGTTACACATAAACATTATTATGTCTTCCTCACAACAGCCACCATATACCTACCTATTATGGCATTTTCATACCCATTCCTAGATATATTGCCATGCAACTTTCAACATTCCATTTTTATGACTTGAGCATTCATTGTCATATTGCTTTGCATGATCGTAAGATACCTAGCATGATATTTTCATTGCTTGTCCATTTTCTGATATCCTTGCTACGTTAGATCAATGCACATCCTGGTACACTGCCAGAGGCATTCGTATAGAGTCATACTTTGTTCTAGGTATCAAGTTGTAATATTGAGTTGTAAGTAAAAAGAAGTGTGATGATCATCATTATTCATTATTAGAGAATGCCCCAATGAGGAAAGGTTGATCGAGACTATGATTCCCACACAAGTCGGGATGAGACTCCGGCAAAAAAAGTGAGGCCAAAAAGAGCCCAAGAAAAAAAAGAAAAAAAAGAAACGAAAAAATAAAAAATGAGAGAAAAAGAGAGAAGGGAGATGCTAATTCCACAGTTGTGCTTCAAAGTGGCACCATGTTTTCATATAGAGAGTCTCCTATGTTGTCACTTTCTTATACTAGTGGCAATTTTTCATTATAGAACTTGGCTTGTATATTCTGATGATGGGCTTCCTCAAATGCCTGAGGTTTCCATGAGCAAGCAAGTTGGATGCACACACACTTAGCTTTCATATTGAGGTTTCATACATTTATAGCTCTTAGTGCATCCGTTAGATGGCAATCCCTACTCCTTGCATGGATATCAATTGATGGGTGTCTCCTGTCACGCCCAATATGCGACCCTATCCTAAAGGAACTTGAAGGTCCCACCAAGGATAGAGCGGATAATGGAGACACTTTTGCAAGGTGGATATCATTACATCATACTATTACATAATAGTTGGGGATACATACAATAGTCATAAAATGCCACATGATTACAACAACATCATACATAAGAGCAACATCTGACTACAGATGATACACAAACGGAAACTCAAACAACATCCACCCTGCTAGCCCAGGCTGCCGACAAGGAACCTATCCCCTGAACGATGAAGAAGAAGAAGAACTCGAAACAAGCAAGCATCGCTCTCACGTCATGATCATCGCATTACATGTACCTGCAACTGTTATTGTAGTAATCTGTGAGCCACGAGGACTCAGCAATCCTATAACCATGGGTATCAAGACTAGCAAAGCTTAATAGGTATGGAATGGATAACTGGTGAGGTTGCAGCAGCGACTAAGCATGATATGGTGGCTAACTTTCGAATACAAGAACAAGATGAGAAGCTACGCAAACGGTCGCAAACTAGTAATGATCAAGAAGTGATCCGGAAACTACTTACGTTCAGACATAATCCAAACTGTGTTCACTTCCTGGACTCTGCCGAGAAGAGACCATCACGGCTACACACACGGTTGATGAGTTTTAATTAAGTCAAGTGTCAAGTTCTCTACAACCAGATATTAACAAATTCCCATCTACCGCATAACCGTGGGTATGGCTTTTGAAAGTTTATACCCTGCAGGGGTGTACCAACTTAGCCCATTACAAGCTCTCACGATCAACGAAGGATATTCCTTCTCCCGGAAAGACCCGATCAGACTCGGAATCCCGGTTACAAGACATTTCGACAATGGTAAAACAAGACCAGCAAGACCGCCTGGATCTGCCGACAAATCCTGATAGGAGCTGCACATATCTCGTTCTCAGGGCACACCAGATGAACACTATGTATAGCTAAAATCAGCCGTCAAGTTTCCCCGAGGTAGCGCTGCAAGTGGCTCTAGTTCCGACCAACACTTAGAGAAGCACTGGCCCGGGGGGGTTAAAATAAAGATGACCCTCGGGTTAATTACTCCCAAGGGAAAGGTTATAGGTTGTTAGGCAAATGTAAGACCAAGGTTGGGCCTTGCTGGAGGAGTTTTATTCAAAGCGAACTCTCAAGGGGTTCTCATAAACCCGACCGCGTAAGGAACGCAAAATCAAGGAACATAACACCGGTATGATGGAAACTAAGGCGGCAAGAGAGGAACAAAACACCAGGCATAAGGCCGATCCTTCCACCCTTTACGAAGTATATAGATGCATTAATTAAATAAGAGACATTGTGATATCCCATCATAACCAGGTTCCAACTTGGAGCAATCTTCAACTTCACCTGCAACTAACAATGCTATAAGAGGGGCCGAGCAAAAGCGGTAACATAGCCAAACAACAGTTTGCTAGGAAGGGTGAAAAAGGTTAGAGGCTAACATGGCAATTTCAGAGGCTTGATAAACAAGAGATAGGTAGCGCAGCATAGCGATAGAACGAAGCAACTAGCATAGCAATGATAGTAGTGATATCCAGGGTAACAGTCATCTTGCCTGAAATCTTGCTAGGAAGAAGAACGAGTCCATGAAGAAGACGAATAGGCGAAGACGAACCAAGCGTAGTCAAACGAATCCTCACGATCGCAACGAAACAAGAACTATCGAGAAGAAGCACAACCGGAAAGAAGCAAACAACAAGGTAAACACACAACACATAAACATGGCATGATGCTCAACCAGGTATGATGCATGACAAGGCTACATGATGCTACTCATGGTAAGAGATGATGCATACAAGAACAACACATCAAAGCAAGTTTAAATGAGGCCAGGAACAACATATAACAATTCCGGTAAATCCTCATATGCAAATTTCCAAATTGGTCCAGATCTGAATAAATCTTATGTTCAAGTAGTTAAAAATCAAGTTAAGATGTACCATGATGATCTACACGAAATTCTAGTCAAGTTACATATAAAGTTCATTTAATTCGGAGCTACAGCCTAGAAGATATGAGCAAAACAAGCTAAACATGGCATTGATGCAAAATGCATTCAAACATCAAGCAAACACTCTCAAAATATGTATGCAACATGATAAGATGAAACTACATGCAAAATGAAGCAAGTTTCATATAGAGCATGCTCAAAACGGAGCAACGGTGCAACACACACTCCAAAAAATATAACAATCTGCCCAAAACAGCAAGTAGGCACTTTGCAAATCATCTAGAAAACATGCTACATGAATCATATGAGCACAAACTTGACATGCACTTCATGTACAGATAACAAACTTCAAATATCAATAAGGTTCAGGTCCATAGGCATCAAGATTAAACCAATATGATCAATGCAAAAAGCAACTTTATAACACAGGAGCATGTGCATGAGTAGAGTTAATATGATGGCAACTTGAGAGCAAGAAAGACACAAGCTACAGCAAGTATACATGGCAACCAAGGGCATGGCATCAAAGTACACTTAACAAATAGGAAATAACCTCATGTCATCATATATATATGGCTCATGGATTAGTGGGAACCAACATGACAAGATTGAGTGTTGAAACAGTTTCAATGTGTAAAACAGCAACATTATGATAGCATGTTTGCAAGCATGAAACAGAGGCATATGACATCCAAAATTAACAACCATGGCATGTGAACAAATTGCTCATAGCATACTTAAAAACATATAATTGGAGCATCTCCAGAAGAGGTATGGATCACTCAATAACAAGCTCACAACATGGCATAATGAAATTAACAGAAAACTGGAACAACATGTAGGCATGTTCATGGCAATGAAAACATACGCTACAGGACATATATAGGGCATAAAAAAGCATGGCATGATAGAAAAAAACATGTACAACAAAACATGTCAACTAAGCATCTCCAGATTATGCATGGATTAATTGGTAGCATCAAGCAAACATGGCAACATGATATGACAGAAATAGACTTGACAGAACATTAACAGCAACTAGCCCACTTCACAAGCTTGATGCACTCACTAAAGGGCATATCAAAATACATGGATTTCACCGCTGTGAAGATGGAATAATTATGCTCCTAAAACATGTAGACATGATGCTCAAAAGAAAATCACATAAAAAGATATGAAAATGACAATTAGGCAAGTTATAACAGTTTTTAGCAGTTAACAGCAAAATGCACTTTTGCAACAAAGAATACCATGTCCAGATGCACCCTAACATGAATTCAAATCAGACCAACATGTAGAGCATGAAGAGCAGAACATGTGCATATCAAAATCATCATCATAGGATCAACAGGGACAAAGTTATAGCACTCACAAGATGTATACATGATGTTAACAAACAGCAGATTCCATCATTTTATATCACATAGCAGTTTTGCAACAAGGATTAAGACATCAATATTAACAGTAACATGAATGCAAATGCAACAATCATGTAGAGCATCAAGAGATGAACATTTTGACATATCATACACGCAAATCGGAGCAACATGCATGAAGTTATGACATGATGAAGATGCACACGTAACATTGGAAATCTGGGACTTGGGAAGAAAACAACCTCGAGGGAAAAATGGACGGGGACGTGCAGGATGGAGAGATCCCGGGGACGCCGGGGGCGTTTGGTTGGGAGGCCCAGTGGATCTGATCCACTCGAGGCTCCGGGACATCGGTCGACTCCGGTGAGGGGATGGCCGGCGGTGACGAGGGCGGCGACGGATCCGGCTGGATCCGGCCGGTGAGGGCGAAGATGAGGCCGGCGGCGAGGCTCTCCATGGCGACGGGGTGCCGGAGGCGCGGGCGAATGGCGGCACGCTGCGGTGCTACTCCGGCGAGCAGCGGACGGAGCTCAAAGGCGGCAGGGTCGGCGAGGTGTGGCAGCGCTTGATCGGCGGGCGGCGCCAGCGCGTGAGGCGAGAGGCGGTGGCGGAGCGGATCCGTGGGCGCGGCGTGGGCCACGATGGAGGCGCTTCGGGCCTGGGCGGGCTCGCGATGGTCTCTGGCGGGCTGGCGGCGGGGCGGCGACCGAGACAGGTGGCAGGCGCTGGTTGGGCGAGGGGGCGGTGGCGGACGCGTCCGGCGCCGGCGGACGTGTCCGGCGTGGAGGGAGAGGGTGGAGCTAGGGTTTGGACTGCGGAATTTCGGGGGAGAGGCATATTTATAGGTAGGGGGATCTAGGAGAGTCCAAATAAGGTGCGGTTTTCGCCCACACGATCGTGATCCAATGCCGGAGAGCATGGAGGAGTTTTGCATGGGCTAAAGTGATGTTGTGAAGGGGTGCTTGGCTACAAAGAGAGGGGGGTTTTGGTTAACTCGGTTAACCGTTGGGGCATCAAACGACCTCCAAATGGAACAAAATTTGACAGGCGGTCTACCGGTGATATACCAAGGCCACTCGGCAAATCTGGGCCCATTTCAAGAACATTTTTCTCCCGCTCACGAAACAAGGTCTGGGAGGTGCAACGGGTGCATGTGAGTGTGTCTGTGCTCAGAATGGACAACAGAGAGAACCGGGGGAACCCGAATAGACGCAAGCTTTGAAAAACATGCAGATGAAATGTAGATGATGAGATGGAAAGTGCAACACGCAAGCAAATGACATGGCAACGACGGCGAATAACTAGAAGACACCTAGCGCATCGGTCTTGGGGCATTACAACTCTCCTCCACTAACAAGGGATCTCGTCCCGAGATCTTAGGAACGAGACGGAAAAGAAAAAAGGAAGAGGTGAAACAAGAACGCAAGAGAGAAGATGAACAAAGTCGAGAGCACTCAGGAAGGAAAAAGGAATGGTGAATATGACGAGAATCAAAGTTGAACGAATAAGATGGGCTTAGAATCCACTCCGGTTAGGACAAGATAGAAAAGGAATAAGAATGAAAGATTTCCGGCAGCACTCCGGCCGAAAATGGAGGGAATAGAACAAGAACTTCACAATATGGAGTGACACTTGATGAGATAAACAATGCGATGGCTTTGGAAGAATTCAAATAATGGACTGTAAAGAACGGATGAGAAAACAACAACTTCCACCATGAATGAATTTGATAGCATCCTTAGAGGAATGGTAGAACGGAGTTGTTGAGATATTCAGCAATAAAAGAATAAGCTTGTTGTGGACTTATCAAAAAACATCTCAAAACTTGAGGTGAAATTATGCCACAACCAAATGTCTGAATAGCTTAGAAGAATGTAGAAATGCAAAACTCCACTTCTGAAGGAAACAGATAATTAATTGCACTTCGAGACACGAGAAGAAAAGATGCTTGAACTCCTCCAACAAGAATGTTGATGAACTCTTGAAGAGTGATATAAATCATGAAAAAAAAACACCATGAAGAACTCCGATGACAAAAGGATGATGAGATAGAATGAATGATGAAAGAATAAGATGAGCCTTGCGGTGATTTAGATGGAGGTTCCGATGAAAAGGCCGAGGAAATTTGAACTCCGAAAAAAAGGATGAAAACAATTGGAACTCGAATGTATTCATCAAGAACAAACTCTGAAGGAAGGGATTACTTGACGACGATGAAATAAGATTAAGAATTATGTTATGCTTATCCTTATCAAATTTAATTGATGACACCGGATTTGGCATGCAACTTATTTCTCTTGAAAAGGATTGAGGAGTGATATATCGCAAACTTGAGATAGTCTTCAATGAACCACCGGTAGGATTGGAAAGAACGAAAGAATTGATATGATGAAAAAGGGAGGGGAATGCTGAAGGAACCACCATAAGAATTCAAAAATGACTGATGAAAGAGAATGAATCACCGGGAATAATTAGAAGAACAAATATGCTTGAGGGGATTTAGATGTAAAAGAACAAAGAGATAACAAGAAGATTAAAGAATACTAGATAGATGCACTAGGATAATTATAGAACGATAGCTGGAATGATGTCCTCCGGTGAAAAGAAACAGAAAACAACACCTGGCATACTCCGGATTGGTAAGAAAAGAATATCTGACAAATGGAATAATTTGAGAGGATAACATGAAGCTAGAACCACGAACCTTTGAGAGAATGGGCAAGATTTAAGAGAAACTCTTCTTCTATCTTCAAATGACGAAGAGGAACGCCACCAAAATTACTGAGATACTCAGGGAGAATGAAAAGCAAAGAGGTTGAGCCAACAATGAAGTGATTTGAAATCGATCATGGAAAGGCATCTGACTAATGAAATTCCTTCTTACGTCAAACTCCAAAAAGAATTTGGAATAACTCTAGAATAATTAGAAGAGTCAGGTAAGATCCTGGGAAAAGACCTATGGGTTAGGGCCCATGAAAAAGAAAACACCGTTCAAAGAGGATTGTTGAAGAGATATATGATGCACCGTAACAATTGAAATATTTAAATGAGGTGATAACCTTGAATTATTTTGAACACCAACGAATCTCCTGAGATGTCTTGAGCACTCCGGAAGGATAAAATGGTGATAGGCGAATGAACAGGGAAAACACTTGATCCAAGGAAAGAATATGATCAACCCGGAAAACTTGAATTGAATCCACCGGAAAGAAAAAGAGATGAAGAATGTCAAACGAGATGAGAATTCACCGGTTGAAATGATTGAGGAAAGACTGAAAATGCTCCACACGAATAAAATTGATGGTCGAAAGAGACTCAGACTCCGGGAACAAAAAAGAAGGGGTGGGAGGGCGGGAAAAACAAAGGCAACATGAAAGGGGAAACCGGTGAATAATTGAAGAGAAAACACTGGTTGAAATAATTGAGGGAAGAATGCAAAGGATTCGCACGAGTATGATGAATACTCGATTATGGACTCTGGCTCCGAGAAGAAAAAGGGTGGGCGGGTGGGAAAAAGAAAACAACCGAGGATTTAACTTGGCAAGGATGAAGAGGCTCGAGTCGACTTGACGAGAAAATGCACCTGATGAATAGAGTTGAGAACCAACGAACGAAAAACTAACTGCATGATCCCAAAGAAAAATTTGAAGGGGAATAGGAGTAATTTAAAACAGCTACGTCAAGATTCCTCACCAGAGTGACAAATGGGGCTGAGGAGTAAAAAGAATTCCTTCTCTCCGATATAACTAGACTACAAAAACTGTTTTCTTCTAGACTCGACAACGGCCAAACTACGAACAATCAAGGGGGCTCCTATGGTCGGTCGAGGCTCTGATACAAAGTTGTCACGCCCAATATGCGACCCTATCCTAATGGAACTTGAAGGTCCCACCAAGGATAGAAGCGCATATTGGAGACGCTTTTGCAAGGTGGATATCATTACATCATACCATTACATAATAGTTGGGGATACATACAAGAGGCATACAATGCCACATAATGAAAACAATATAATACATGAGAGCAACATCCGACTACGGATGAAACACAAACAGAAACTCAAACGGCATCCACCCTGCTAGCCTAGGATGCCTACCAGGAACCTATCCCCTGAATGATGAAACGGAAGAAGAACTCAAAACAAGCAAGCATCGCTCTCACGTCATGATCATCGCATTACCTGTACCAGCAGCTGTTGTTGTAGTAATCTGTAAGCCACGAGGACTCAACAATCCCATAACCATGGGTATCAAGACTAGCAAAGCTTAATAGGTATGGAATGGATAAGTGGTGAGGTAGTAGCAGCGACTAAGCATGATATGGTGGCTAACTTACGAATACAAGAAAAAGATGAGAAGCTATGCAAACGGTCGCAAACTAGTAATGATCAAGAAGTCATCCTGAAACTACTTATGTTCATACATAACCCAAACCGTGTTCACTTCCTAGACTCCGCCGAGAAGAGACCATCACGGCTACATACGCGGTTGATGCGTTCTAATTAAGTCAAGTGTCAAGTTCTCTACAACCTGATATTAACAAATTCCCATCTACCGCATAACCGCGGGCATGACTCTCAAAAGTTTATACCCTGCAGGGGTGTCCCAACTTAGCCCATCACAAGCTCTCACGATCAACGAAGGATATTCCTGCTCCCAAAAAAGACCCGACCAGACTCGGAATCCCGGTTACAAGACATTTCGACAATGGTAAAACAAGACCAGCAAGACCGCCCGGATGTGCCGCAAATCCTGATAGGATCTGCACATATCTCGTTCTTAGGGCACACCGTATGAACACTACGTACAGCCAAAACCAGCCCTCAATTTTCCACGAGGTGGTGCTACAAGTGGCTCTAGTTCGGAATAACACTAAGAGAAGCACTGGTCTGGGGGTGAAAATAAAGATGACCCTCGGGTTAATTACTCCCAAGGGAAAGGTTATAGGTTGTTAGGCAAATGTAAGACCAAGGTTGGGCCTTGCTGGAGGAGTTTTATTCAAAGCGAATTGTCAAGGGGTTCCCATAAACCCGATTGCGTAAGGAATGCAAAATCAAGGAACATAACATTGGTATGTCGGAAACTAAGGCGGCAAGAGTGGAACAAAACACCAGGCATAAGGCCGAGCCTTCCACCATTTACCAAGTATATAGATGCATTAATTAAATAAGAGATATTGTGATATCCCATCATAACCAGGTTCCAACAAGAATATTAATATAACTAGTTGAACTAGTTTATTTGTATTTGTAGTAAGTTTATTTTTAGTAAGAACTAGTTGAATTAATAGAACTAGTTGAACATCTCACATTTGTTGTTATTTTTTTAGTTTAAGCAATTATTCCCGCATCAAGGTCGACGATGCCTATCACGCATCCTCGTCGTCGATACCCGTCGTTCGCTAGAGTTTTAGTTGTATTAGTGATGTTATATGTATGATACTATTCGGGATGTATTAGTGATAAATTATAGAGCTTTTGCTTTTGCAGAAATCAAGGAGTCCCTCCATCATCCCCGTCGTCGTCCCCGTCACAGACCCCCTCCGACCTCGAGGTGAGACCAGCCAAATCTCCATGTCAATATGAGTCCTATAAGATATGATGTAGATAAAAACATGTATATCTTGTGTTGCTCAAATAGGATATGTGGTTGCCCAAGTGGCCGGTCATGTTTGCAGGTTATACCTCCGAGTGGCTGTGATTTGTTGGAGTGTTGATTAATTTCTGTTCCGGCAAATTTTAGGCGCTCGATATGTCCTGTTTTAGCAAAGGTCATGCCGGAATTTTCCGTGAATTTTGGCATGACTTGTGCTAGAATATGTAGGAAATATCGAGTGGCCTAAAATTTCTAGAAAGATAATTAAACGATATTTCGGGTTGACGTTAAGTCTGTCGAGGCCGAAGAATCCCGACAGTTGTCGTGGGGGTCATTTCTCCTTCTTCTCCGGGTGCTAGACCTTTGTTATGCACTAGGGGAAGGAGGAGTAACGACCATCACCGACGGTCGTAAATGTCAGAGAGGAATCTGTGAGGGAGAGTCTCTACCATATATGAGAGGACGAACAATCCCAACTGTTGTCGTGGGGGTAGCTTCTCCTTCGTTCCCGTGTGCTAGACACTTTGGTGTAATGCACTCGGGAACGAAAGGAGGAGCTACCATCACCTACGGTCGAATATATACTCCATGTGAGCTGAGAGTTTTCAACAAAAGACTCGACAAACCGATAGTCAACCCATGATGAATAATAATGATCTAATTTAGTTTTTGTTGTACATATATTTAATTGTACAAGTTTAATATTTGAATTATGAACATAGGAAATGTCATCGGACGAAGAAGGTCACGGGGAGTGCTCCTGGTGTGGCGACAACCCGGGTTTCTGCGACAGGCCTCACCTGGACGAAAGTTGGCGCTTCAGCATTAAGCTCGAGGAGGTCTTCGATTGTGATACGGTAAGCTACGATGCAAATTGTTTTTTCGTAATTAAGCTCGACCTCTACTACTTCAACGTGTAATTTTCTTCTTTTACAATTCAACTAGCTTATCCCATTCCATGCAAGACACTATGTCTTGGATAGGATGGGTTTTGAAGATCATGAGAGGAATGAAACAAAGAAAATTAACCTAAGGACCCATCATGGTATGGATTTTGAAGTAAATCTATACAATTCTGAGAGTGTATCCCATTTCGATTGCGGGTTGGGAAGCACTTTGCAAGATGTATGATTTTCAAGATGGTATGTTTATCACCATGGATCTTGGTGATCTTGACATGAACCAAGACAATTTGGACATTTGGGTCCTTGTTGATACGCTTCCAATTCCACCACTATGTGAGTTTCTCAAACATAGTTATTAAGTAATTTATATTGTTAATTTCAAAATAGTTGACAACTTGTTTCCATTGATAGCTTATTTTCATTCTTCAAAGAATGTGCAGAAGATGGTAGGCAGAACCTACTACACCGATGGCTCTGAGTTAACTTATCAGGAGAAAAAACATCTGGTCGCATATTGTACTAAAACTGAGAATTACAATGCCTATTATCGAACTCCTCCACATTATGGTCAATATGTGCCACTAGTGCACATGTTGAACCATGATAACTTCCATGGAGATGCCCTGGTAAGATTTTTTTACTATTACGACATCCGTGCATCTTTTGCATACTTCTAAAACTGAACTACATTGCTAACTACGAAGTTATTACTATGTTTTCAACAGAAAATCCCGATGGATTGTGTGCCTCATTTGATGTATCAGAAAATCCTGATGGATTGTGCACGAACATACAGCCAGGCCGTCCTACGAATCTCACCTGTCCATACCGGATTTCTAAAACCGGTGAACACATGATAATCAAAGAATGGAAAAAATGCATGGACAGTCCTAAGAAGGTTCTTGGAGGCAACATTGTGCGAAAGGCAAGAATTGGAGACAAGATAATCTCCATTCTCCATAATGGAGAGTCAGGGGCTATCTGTTTTATTCTATTTTACCTAGGAGAATATAGTTGGTCCTAAGAGAATATAGTAGGTCCTACGAGGTACAGTATGTTTATGAGAGTTGATGATGAGGAGTAGTTGTGATTATGACTAGTGACCAACTTGTATGTGATTTCTCATTGATGAAAACGATGATCATGAGGAGGTTTTATATGACAATGATGTATTATGATGATAAGTTGTTAATGATATGATGATGTGATGATGATGATGATATTTATTATATCATTGGGTGAAAGAACCGCGGATTAGTTTCATGTGGATGTCCATCCACTTGAATCTAGTCCATGGTTCTTTCTCCCAGTGATGTAATAACTCATTATAACAATCTCTAAATTGCTGCGGTATGAAAACTTGTATAAAGGTGTATGAATACAACATGAAATAAAAAAGAAATACATAATAATAGTAGTAGCGCGTGCTCGGAGAAGCGCTACTAATAATTACCAGTAGCGCTCATTGTAGAAAGCACTACTACTAAGTCGATATAGCAGTAGCGTGGTCCAACCCACACTACTGCTAACTTTTAGTTGTAGCGCCTTACTAGTAGCGCGGTGCCCCACGCTACTGATAGGCAATAAACACGCGCTACTGCTAGGGTTTTCCCTAGTAGTGCTGGGTATCAGAGCAGGTCTGGCTGTAGAGTGTCCTAGTCCGCTGGAATGTTAGAAAACGGTAGTATAGGGTCTGGTTGTTGCCCTTGCTTGCTGCATTTGGTTCTTGCATTTGTTTGCTGCATATAGTCTTATTCGGTTACCCCTAACCCCTGTTTCATGCGTAGATGACGGTCAGCTTCCATGAGTTCAATGCCATTCCCAGAGCTCCCGGTGTTGTTCCTATTGCTTTCAGTACCACTCCTGCACCTCTCAGCTTTGCCACCCTCCTTGGCGATATGTTTCGTAGCATTTATCCCTGCAGAGATCAAACTCATTACCAAGTATTCCAGTTTTCTGCCGGAGGAAGAATCCTGGAGTATGTTGCTCATGTTCATTTGTCAGCTCTGATTCCCGTTGGTAAGTGCACTTACAAGTTCCACGGTTTTTAAAATGCTACTCCCGAGCGTGCCGTTCAGCTTGCTACAATGGCATGAATCACCGGTCTTCATCATCAAGAGAGCATGGTGCAAGAGAAGCGTGCTTATCAGTACTATCCCACCATCGTCGAGAATCCTAAGTGGATCAAGTTCCCCTCTGTCAACCCTCAAGATGACCGGGCTATCCTCGCCATTTCCCATTACATGACGGCTGAGTGTATTCTTATTTCCGAGTTAGTCTGAGATGCCATTCGAGCCAGGAGATTGCTTGGTGCTTCCCTACCCCAATCATCACCATTTATACAACCTCTTTGCCTCATCCATCCGGAGTTTCAGAGTCAGCAGTTCCCCTCGCTACTCCCTTAGCTTCTCCGTCAGCTCCCAAGCATTTTCTCAAGCGTAGGGTGTAGACCTTCGTGTAGTGCATGTGCATCTGATGTAGTATCATGCTCGTGTGTTCCTGTGTGGAGTTGTTTTGTAGCTTGTTTGATGTGTGATTTGTTGCAATAAATTGTTTTCTCCTACTTCTTGGTTTGAATCATCGGTGTTATCCCCTTACGGAAATTGCTCATCAATCGACACCGGATCAGAAGAAGCCATGACAAGTAAAGATATACACCAAGGAACTCAGTTAAAAGCAATGAGATTTTCAGCTGACAGCATTGTATTGCAGACATCCAATCTAAATGCAAGTATATCCTGCTCATACTTTCAGTAACAAGTACCCGTCAGAGATACACCTTTATTGCAGCAATGATTAAACCAATAGGAGAACAAAATTGGATTCAACTCCAACTGCACATTTCAAGTCAGAGGTATGGTTCGCACACAATGATTGATTATGTCATGGATCTGATTTAAAGCATGCGACACCCAGAAGTCAATCCGCATATGCAATGAATTCAGCAAGAAGGACAACTAGCCAATCCTTGTCATACAAGTTATCAGCATGCCAGAATGACAAGAATATATATGTTATTCTGTTCACAAAGAAAATCAATCCAATCCTTCTCTGCAACTCAACAGTGAAGCATACAAGGCAAGATTTCTCAGTCCTCTTTGGTAAGGGATGAGTGGATTCGCATGCTAGGTATCTGATACGTCTCCAACGTATCTATAATTTATGAAGCATTCATGCTATTATGTTATCTGTTTTGGATGTTTATGGTCTTTATTATACACTTTTATATTATTTTTGGGACTAACCTATTAACCGGAGGCCCAACCCAAATTGTTGTTTTCTTGCCTATTTTAGTGTTTCAAAAAAAAAGGAATATCAAACGAAGTCCAAACGGAATGGAACCTTTGGGAAAGTTATTTTTGGAACGGAAGCAATCCAGGAGACTTGGAGTAGACGTCAAGGCAGCTTCAAGGTGGCCACGAGGCAGGGAGGCACGCCCCCACCCTCGTGGACCCTCATGGTTCCCCTGACCAACTTCTTTCGCCTATATATGTCCATATAGCCTAAAAGCATCAAGGAGCACAATAGATCAGGAGTTTCGCCTCCGCAAGCCTCTGTAGCCACCAAAAACAAATCGGGACCCTATTTCGGCACCCTGCCGGACGGGGGACCCCTCACCGGTGGCCATCTTCATCATCCCGACACTCTCCATGACGAGGAGGGAGTAGTTCACCCTCGGGGCTGAGGGTATGTACCAGTAGCTATGTGTTTGATCTCTCTCTCTCTCTCTCTCTCTCTCTCTCTCTCTCTCGTGTTCTTGAGTGATACGATCTTGATGTGTCGCGAGCTTTGCTATTATAGTTGGATCTTATGATGTTTCTCCCCCTCTACTCTCTTGTGATGAATTGAGTTTTCCCCTTGAAGTTTTCTTGTCGGATTGAGTCTTTAAGGATTTGAGAACGCTTGATGTATGTCTTGCCATGCTTACCTGTGGTGACAATGGGATATTCACGTGATCTACCTGATGTATGTTTTGGTGATCAACTTGCGGATTCCGTGACCTTGGGAATCTATGCATAGGGGTTGGCACACGTTTTCATCTTGACTCTCCGGTAGAATCTTTGGGGCACTCTTTGAAGTACTTCGTGTTGGTTGAATAGATGAATCTGAGATTGTGTGATGCATATCATATAATCATGCCCTCGGATACTTGAGGTGACATTTGAGTATCTAGGTGACATTAGGGTTTTGGTTGATTTGTGTCTTAAGGTGTTATTCTAGTACGAACTCTATGATAGATCGAACGGAAAGAATAGCTTCCTGTTATTTTACTACGGACTCTTGAATAGATCGATCAGAAAGGATAACTTTGAGGTGGTTTCGTACCCTACAATAGTCTCTTCGTTCGTTCTCCTCTATTAGTGACTTTGGAGTGAATCTTTGTTGCATGTTGTGGGATAGTTATATGATCCAGTTATGTTATTATTGTTGAGAGAACTTGCACTAGTGAAAGTATGAACCCTAGGCCTTGTTTTGAAGCATTGCAATACCATTTACGCTCACTTTTACCACCTGTTACCTTGCTGTTTTTATATTTTCAGATTACAAATACTCATATCTACCATCCATATTACACTTGTATCACCATCTCTTCGCCGAACTAGTGCACCTATACAATTTACCATTGTATTGGGTGTGTTGGGGACACAAGAGACTCTTTGTTATTTGGTTGCGGGGTTGTTTGAGAGAGACCATCTTCATCCTATGCCTCCCACGGATTGATAAACCTTAGGTCATCCACTTGAGGGAAATTTGCTACTGTCCTACAAACCTCTCCACTTGGAGGCCCAACAACGTCTACAAGAAGAAGGTTTCGTAGTAGACATCAAGCTCTTTTCGGGCGCCGTTGCCGGGGAGGTGAGTGCTTGAAGGTATATCTTTAGATCTTGCAATCGAATCTTTTTGTTTCTTGTTTTATCACTTGTTTAGTCTATAAAGGAAAACTACAAAAAAATGGAATTGAGTTTGCCTCATACGCTTCATCTTTTTAGTATCTTTCGCAAGTATGATGAAAAGGAAAACTGTGCTCAAGTGCTAGAAGAAGAAGTCTATAAAGTGTTTGGTACTAAATCTTTGAATGATGAGCATTATTTCAATGTTGTTAGTATGAACTCTTTGAATATCCATAGTACTAATGATGATTGCACTAGTTATGATGAAAATATCTCTTATAAGCATGTCAATTTTTGTGGAGTGCATAGAGTTTTCAAGTACATACCAAATAGATAAGATAGATTTTGCAAGAGGCATAAGTATTTAGAAACTAAATGGTTGCAATAAAGGCTAGATGTGAGTGCTGAAAATTTAAAATACCTTTACCGCACTTGTTAACTTTGCAATGAACATGGCCATTTAAATCTCCGATGCAAATTGTTTCATGATCGAATCGTGTCAAAAAATTGTGATAACTTGATTACCCTGGGGCATCATAAAGAGCATAGTCTTCTTTTGGGTTATGAAGAAATGAAATGTAAAACTAAGAATATTCCAGAATTTAACCTTAAGAAATTTCTTGATATTGATCTAGAGGAAATTTATATGTATTGTACGGTGAATTTCATCGAAAATACTTATATTGCCAATTACATAAAGAAAAGAAAGAAAATAGAAGATGAAGAGAATACTAATGTAAGGGAAGAGACTTCCCAATATCCTCCTATTATTTCTTATGATGAATCAGGTAACGAGGAGGAGCTTCCTATTCAACCAATCTCATTAATACGGAGCTCAAAGAAGAGGGTTGAACCCACACATGATGTGAAGAAGAAAAAGAAAAGACGGAGAAGCAAAGGTAGAAAGGTATCCCTCCCAAATGATGTTGCTCCTACTACTTATTGTGATGATGATAATTGCTATACTATTGGTGCTATCCATACTATTAATGATGAGAGTGATTATGCTTATGATATGAAAAGGCCCAAGCTTGGGGAAGCTATGTATGACGAGGATGACATATTTGAGAATATATTTGCTGCAATTAATGTTTGTCTCAAGCTTGGGGATGCTATGTTTAATGAAGATGATATTTTTAGCCTCCTACTTATGATGATTATATTGATGAAAGTGGGTTTGGAAGAGTGTCAACTTTAGGAAGTAAGGATCCCACTATTTTGGAGGATGTTGAATCTTATTGTGATGAATATGAAAGTGGATTTGGAGAGGTCATGACTTTATTTAGTGATGAATCCACTATCTTGGAAGAGGTCTCAATTGATTATGATGAGAACAAATTCGCTACTTATGATGATTATTGTGATGAAACTTATGCTATAAAAAGTAGTGATGATTATATTTATAAAACTTGTCATGATTATGATTACCCTTTTTCTGAACATTACTCTTTTAATGTGGAAACAATTTATAGTATCCGAGTCTCTTATGGTACTCCCACTATTCCGAATAAGAAGAATTTTGCTTATGTGGAGAGTAGTAAAATTTCTATTCAAGTAGATCATGAAAAGAATGCTTTAGGTGCTGGTTATATTGTTGAATTCATTCATGATGCTACTAAAAATTATTATGAGGGAGGAACATATGCTAGTTGTAGGAATTGCAATAATATCAAGTTTCCTCTCTATGTGCTTAAAATCTTTAAGTTATGCTTGTTTTGCCTTCCTATGCTAGTTGACTATTGTTCCGATAAGTTGTTTGCTCACAAAATCCCTATGCATAGGAAGTGGGTTAGACTTAAATGTGCTAGTAATATTCTTCATGATGCTCTCTTTATGTCTCAACTCTTATCTTTTATGTGAGCATCATTGTCATCATCATGCCTAGCTAGAAAGGCATTAAAGAGAAGCGCTTGTTGGGAGACAACCCAATATTTACCTTTAATATTTTTGTGTGTTCACATGATTACGCTACTGTAGTAATCATGTTTTATATCTTTTGTTTCAATAAAGTGCCAAGTAAGACCTTTAGGATAGCTTACGGTGATAGTTGTGTTGATCCTGCTGAAAATCAGAAACATTTGCACCCAGTAAATTAGTTTAGATAATTCACAGAAACGTGATTTTGATATGATTCTTTTTGCTTTGGATTGGTAAACAAATTGCGTAGGACTTACTAATGTGGTAGAGTTTTTGGAGTTCCAGAAGTATACTTTGATACATATTACTACAGATTGTTCTGTTTTTGACAGATTCTATTTTCTATGTGTTGTTTGCTTATTTTGATGAATCTAAGAGTAGTATCGGAGGGTATGAACCATAGAGAAGTTGGAATACAGTAGATATTACACCAATATTAACTTAGAATGAGTTCACAACAGTACCTAAGTGGTGGTTTTATTTTCTTATACTAACGGAGCTTACAAGTTTTCTGTTGAGTTTTGTGTTGTGAAGTTTTCAAGTTTTGGGTAATGATTCGATGGACTATGGAATAAGGAGTGGCAAGAGCCTAAGCTTGGGGATGCCCAAGGCACCCCAAGGTAATATTCAAGGACAACCAAGAGCCTAAGCTTGGGGATGCCCCGGAAGGCATCCCCTCTTTCGTCTTCGTTCATCGGTAACTTTACTTGGAGCTATATTTTTATTCACCACATGATATGTGTTTTGCTTGGAGCGTCATTTTGTTTTATTTTGTTTTGCTTACTGTTTGAATAAAATACCAAGATCTAAAATTCTTAAATGAGAGAGAGTCTTCACATAGCTACATAATTATTTAACTACTCATTGATCTTCACTTATATCTTTTTGGAGTAGTTTGTCATCTACTCGTGTGCTTCACTTATATCTTATGTGTAAATGGTTGAATGAGTTGAATGCCATAAATCTGAAATTTTATATGTTTCATATGCTTACCCCATGGGGAGTAATGACTTCACATCTAAGAAGTAGAGGTGGTAAAATTATTGAAGGTTAGCAAACATTGTATTGGTCACTTGAACAATTCATGAAAGAATATTGAAGGAAGAGAGATTTCACATATAAATATACTATCTTAGACATCTTCTATGATTGTGAGCCCCATTAATTATTTTCAAACCTGAGAAAATTAGTTGAAGTTGGACAAGGAAGACAACGTAATGAGTTATGCTTGGCTATATTTGTATAGAAGTTATATTGCCATAGATCCTCCAACATGTGGTGCTTGCTATTTAGAATCCTTTGCTAGCCAAAATATCTGTACTAAGCGGGAATACTGCTTGTGCATCCAAATTCCTTGAACCAAGTTTCTTCCATGAGTGTCCACCATATCTACCTATATGCGGTATTTACCTGCCGTTCCAAGTAAACTTGCATGTGCCAAACTCTAAACCTTCAAATAATAATTTGTTTTGTATGCCCGAATCGCTCATTTAGCGACTAGGGGCTGTCAGTATCTTCCATGCTAGGTGGGTTATTCTCACGATGAGTGGACTCCGCTCATCATTCACGAGAAAATGGCTGGTAACTGGGATGCCGAGTCCCATGATCAAAAGATCAAAATCAAATCGAATTGCAAACAAAACTCCCCCATGATTGTTGTTAGTTGGAGGCACCCGTTGTTTCGGGCAAGCCATGGATTGATGATTGTTGGTGGAGGGGGAGTAAAACTTTACTATTCTATTTGGGAACCGCCTATAATGTATCCAGTATGAAAGAAACTGGGAACCCTTGGTTGTTATGTTGACAATGAAAGGATACCACTCAAAATTATTTTCATCTCTATATTTGATCATGAATTATTATTGTTGACAATTATCTATATGATAAGTAAGTTGGGAGGCAAAACATTAAGCCCCTATCTTTCTCTGTGTTCGATCGATGCTATTTGTTCTAAAAATATGCTTTGAGTGGTAGCAATCATGGAAAACTATATGATAGTTGAGTATGTGGAGTTTGCTAAATCAAAGCTCTGACATAGACCCTTCCTGAAAATAAGATGAACTGCAATTGTTTGATGACTGAGAACATAGTTTGCTAGTTTTCAAGAAAGTTTATAGTCTATGCTTTAGCATTTGAATAGCTTGTTACTTGATTGTGAGAAATTTTATGAGATGAGCTACTGTTATGACATATAATCATGCTAGAAAAGGTGATTGAAATTATCATTGATCAAACTTGTGCACATGCTAGCATTCACACTTCATAAATTCTTTCTTTTATCATTTACCTACTTGAGGACGAGCAAGAATTAAGCTTGGGGATGCTGATACGTCTCCAACGTATCTATAATTTATGAAGCATCCATGCTATCATATTATCTGTTTTGAATGTTTATGGGCTTTATTATACACTTTTATATTATTTTTGGGACTAACCTATTAACCGAAGGCCCAGCCCAAATTGTTGTTTTCCTGCCTATTTTAGTGTTTCGAAGAAAAGGAATATCAAACGAAGTCCAAACGGAAGAAACCTTCGGGAAAGTTATTTTTGGAACGGAAGCAATACAAGAGACTTGGAGTAGATGTTGATGACTAACAAGTGTATGGGATCAATCGTAGTCCTTTCCATAAGTAAGAGTGTCGAACCCAACAAGGAGCAGAAGGAAATGATAAGCGGTTTTCGGTAAGGTTTTCTCTGCAAGCACTGAAATTGTAGGTGATAGATAGTTTTGTGATAAGATAAATAGTAACGAGTAACAAGTAAATAAAGTAAACAAAGTGCAGCAGGGTGGCCCAATCCTTTATGTAGCAAAGGATAAGCCTGGAGAATATCTAATAATAAGAAAGGAGCTCTGTCGGTGTCAAAACCGGCGGATCTCGGGTAGGGGGTCCCGAACTGTGCGTCTAGGCGGATGGTAACAGGAGACGAGGGACACGATGTTTTACCCAGGTTCGGGCCCTCTTGATGGAGGTAAAACCCTACGTCCTGCTTGATTAATATTGATGATGTGTATTACAAGAGTGGATCTACCACGAGATCAAGGAGGCTAAACCCTAGAAGCTAGCCTATGGTATGATTGTTGTCATGGATGTTGTGTCCTACGGACTAAAACCCTCCGGTTTATATAGACACCGGAGAGGGCTAGGGTTACAGTCGGTTACAATGGTAGGAGATCTACATATCCGTATTGCCAAGCTTGCCTTCCACGCCAAGGAAAGTCCCATCCGGACACGGGGCGGAGTCTTTAATCTTGTATCTTCGTAGTCTTGGAGTCCGGCGGACGATGATAGTCGACTATCACGGACACCCCTAGTCGAGACTCCTCGGTAGCCCCTAACCTGGCTTCAATGACGATGAGTCCGGCGCGCATAATGTTCGGCATTGCAAGGCGGGTTCCTCTTTGAATAATCCGAGAAGATTGTGAACACCGGGATAGTGTCCGGCTCGCAAAATAAATTCCACATTCCATTGTAGAGAATAATATGTGCACAAGTTCAATCTGGCGGCGTGATACGTAGCATGACGTCACACCACTACCAAGCCTTTACTTGAATCGTTTTTATTATACCGCTTTGGCGCGTTTAGCGGCGGTTTCCTTAACACGTCTTGTCAAAGCGGATCGTGTTCCCCTTATTCTGGGATTCTCATCAATACGGACGTGGGTAACCCAACCGCGCCCGTCGCCACGCCTCCTCTATCGAAGGCGAGTCCCGAACGCTCACGGAGACGGCTCTAATTGGTATTCTCCCTCTTTATAATAGGACCAAGGCTCGTTTCTTTTCTTCAATCTTCCACCGAGTCTTCTCCTTGCTCCAAGTTCCAACACCCAGAGCCCCAGATTCGAGCGCTTCGGACCTCCAACAATGTCCGGCTCCGATCTTCAGGGCCGGTGGATGCCCTCCTCCGTTATGGAGGAGGGCGTGCTAAAGCTGCGAAAGCCAAGTACATCTCTGAGATTTCATACAGGTTGCCGCCAAGGGCAGGCCATCACTACTAGGAAAAGCCTATACAGAATCTTACATGCAGCGCTCTTCAAAATACCACGCTCTCGCTACTTAGCGATGGCGTGTCTAACGCAGCTCTTGACTTGGAAGTAGCGATGGCGCGTTTGTGCCCTCTGATGCTACTGCTATAGTTGCCATGACCTTGGCCCCCGCTAGCTATAGCATGGCGCACTATCTTGTGAAGCACTCTCGATACTTAGGTTAGCTGTGGCGCGTTTTGTCAAACAGCTACAACTATCCCTACCTTATCCCCACGGACCGGCCCTTCTCACTCACACTCTCACTCTCGCTTGCGTCAACCGTCGTAAATCGTCTCATGCCGCCGCCACCTTCCGTTAGTCCACCGCCGTGGTACTCCCCTCCTTCCGTCCCTCCTCCATCCTCCTCGCACATCCTCCCTCACTGCTGCCGCCCTCCCTCCTCCGCCGCCCTTCTCCCTCCGCTTTGCCAGCCCTCCTCCCTCCTCCGCAGCCCTCCTCCCACCGCCCTCGACCTCGCCGCCCCTAGCTACCTCTCCGTCGCCCCCACCCCCTGCCACTAGTTAGTACTAGATTTAGTAGTAGTAGATGTTAATTTAGGGTTATCTAGTACTAGATGTTAATTTAGTAGTAGTAGATGTTAATTTAGCTTAGTTAGTACTAGATTTTTAGTAGTAGTAGTGGTAGTTGAACTACTTTAGTTGTAGTTGAACTAGTTGAATTAACAGAACTAATCTATTTTTAGTAAGATAATTAATATAACTAGTTGAACTACTTTATTTTAGAAAGAACTAGTTTTTTCTATTTATAGTAAGTTTATATTTAGTAAGAACTAGTTGAATTAATAAAACTAGTTGAACATGTTTTGTTGCTAGTGATAACTTATATGGTTTCAGTGACCTCCGTCGTCCCGTCACCGACCCCTCCGACATCCCCGCCGTCATCCCAGTCACCGGCGTACCCCTCCGACATCGAGGTGAGACCAGCCAAATATCCTTGTATATCTTGTGTTGTTGCTCAAATAGGATATGTGGTTGCTCAACTGGCCGTTCATGTTCAGTTTACATCTCCTAGTGGCCTATGTTTTGTTGGAGTGTTGATTAATTTCCGTTCCGGCAAATTTCAGGCGCTCGATATGTCCTTTTTTAGCAAAGGCCATGCCGGATTTTGTCGTGAATTCTGACATGACTTGTGCTAGAATATGTACAAGTTTAATCTTTGAATTATGATTGTAGGAAATGTCGTACTCGGATGACGACGGTCTCCCGGGGGAGTGTAGCTGGTGCCACGACGATCGAGGTATGTGCGACAGGTTCGTTTGGCTGGACGACGATCGACGCTTCAGCATTAAGTTCGAGGAGACCTGCGATTTTCATACGGTATGCAACGACGACAATAGTTATTCCTCCATTAAGCATGACTTCAACTATTTCAACGTCTAATTTTCATATTTTACAATTCGACTAGCTTATCCCATGCCATGCAAGACGCTATGTCTTGGAGAGGATGGGTTTTGAAGACCATGAAAATTTCGAAACAAAGAAAATACACCTAAGGACCCATCATGATATGGATTTTGAAGTAAATCTGTACAATGCTCAGAGCGTAACCCATTTTGGTTGCCAAAATTGGGAAGCACTTTGCAAAATGTATGGCTTTGATGAGGGTATGATTATCACCATGGATCTTGGTGATCTGACGTGAGGAAGACAATATGGACATTTGGGTCCTTGTTGATCGCTTCGATTATACCGCTCTGTGAGTTTCTCAAACATAGTTATTAACTAATTTATATTGTTTATTTCAAAATAGTTGATAGCTTATTTCCATTGACTACTTATTTTGATTCTTCAAAGACTGCGGGAAGATGGTAGATAAAACCCACTACAATCAAGGCACCCAATTAACGTATAAGGAGAAAAATCATCGATCGCATTTTGTACTCTTCTTGAGAATTACAATGCCTATTATCAAACTCCTCCAAATTATGGTGAATACGTGCCACTAGTGGATGTGTTGAACAACGATAACTTCTCTGGAGGTACCCTGGTAAGATTTTTTACTATTACGACATTCGTGCATTTTTGCATACTTCTAAAACTAGTACATCATTGCTAACTACGAAGTTATTATTATGTTTTCAACGAAACTCCGGATGGATTGTGTGCCTCATCGATGTCTCTGCATGGTCGCCTCTCGATTCGAACATCTTGCCGGTAAATCTCAGGAGCTCACTGTGCATATCGGTTTCTAAAACCCGTGAACACATGATCATCGAGAGAATGGAAGAAATGTATGGACATTACAAGGAGGTTCTTGGAAGTAACATTCAGCGAAAGGCAAGAATGGGAGACAGGCTAATCTCCATTCTCCATAATGGAGAGTCGGGGCTATCTTGTTTTTGTTATTTTACCTTAGAAAATGTAGTAGGTCTTAATCGAATGTAATAGGTCCTATGAGGTACAATATGTTTATTATGTGGTAATGTGCTAGAGTTGATAATGATGATCTTGAGGAGGTGTTATGTGATGTCAATGATGAAAACGATGATATTGAGGAGGTGTTATATGACAATGATGTATTATGATGCTAAGTTGTTAATGATATGATGATGATGATGATATTATTATATCATTTGGGTGAAAGAACATGGATTAGTTTCAAGTGGATGGACATCCACTTGAAACTAGTCCATGGTTCTTTCACCCCATGATGTAATAACTCATTATGATGTAAAAAAAATCTCTAAATTCCTGTTGTATGAAAACTTGTGTAAAGGTGTATGAATAAATACAACATGAAATAGAAAAGAAATAAAATACTAAACAATAGTAGTAGCGCGAGTTAGGAGAAGCGCTACTACTAATTAACGATAGCGATGTTCTAAGAACCGCTGCTACTAAGCCAATTTAGCGATGGCGTGGGTCAAGCAGCTATTGCTAAGCATTAACTGTAGTGCCTTATCGGTGGCGCTCCTACCGCGCTCTTGATAGGCTAAAACCATGCTGCTATGCTTTTCCCTAGTAGTGCATCCCCACCCCCGAGCCCGGCGAGTATGTCATCTTTGTATCCCACCTCCGTCGGGGTTTAGGCTTCCCGACGGATCCTTTTGTGAGAGGGCTCATGTTTTACTATGGGTTGGAATTCCACGACTTGGCTTCGGAGTCCATCCTCCATATTTCCGCATTTATTGTCGTCTACGAAGCCTTCCTCCGCGTCACCCCCCACTTTGGCCTATGGCTGAAGACCTTCAATGTGGAGCCGAAGATGATCGAGGCGTCAAGCGAGTCTTGGCGGAGGGCCGATGCCCGTGGCCCGAGGGCTCCTTCAAGAGGAGCTCGGCTTGTGGCAGCAGAGTGGTTCTATATCACCGCTCCAAAGGGCGCAGCGAAGCCGCCGCCTCCATTCCGCTCGGGACCTCCACGACGGTTGATGTCGTGGGTCAACCAAGGGCTCAATTGGGGGCCGTCAAAAGACGTGCCCCTATTGTAGGGCCGGATTTGAGACCTCCAAGCGAGGAAGATCGATCTGGTCGCGGTGGTGCAGGTCATGCTAATTAGGCATCTCCTGCCCTGCAAACGCCGTCCTCTCCAGCTATGGGAGTTCAATCCAGAGGGACCACGGATTCTCCAACACTTCATGGGTATGACACCCGTGGAGATGTACAAGTTGTTCTTCGGATCACAGGAGGTGTGTCCGGAATTGACCGAGGATGCCGGCCTAAGATGCAATCGCCTGGATACTCGAGTAAGTAGCTCAGTGTTCGGACGTACCATTTGTTTGCCTTTCTACATTTCGCCTTTTAACCCGTTATCCTTCAACAGGAGTGGATAGCGCAAGCAAAGCGATCGGTGTCCGCCCCCCCGAGACCGCGCCGAGCTGTCTTTGGTCGAGAATGTTGGAGGTTGCGCCTTCAGAAGAAGGTAAAGGGGAAAATGGAGGAGCTACCACTTCGCCCAAGGGGGCGCTTGAAGAAGGGGGGATCGAGAATCCCTCCCTCCAGGAGGAAAAGAGGACCGCCTCCGAAAATCCGGAGGCCAAAGCCCCTAAGCGGGGGAAGAAGTCTTCACCAGAGGGTCCTGTGTCCGGGGAGGCCCCGGCCGCACAATCTCCCCTAAAGCATCAGCCCTCCAGCGAGTCGTGAGTAGGAAAAAAGGGAGTTTGGTAACGAGAGACATCCCTATTGGTGCTTCTGAGGATAACCGAGTTTTTTACCTTGTAGCTCGGATCTCCGACCTTCTCAAATGAGCTCGTCTTCGGGGGATCTTCGTCCGGAGATGATGGAGAGCGAGACGCCTCCGTCTGCTGCGCCGTCGGATAGGGCGGACGAGCACGAAGTGTAAATCACGGAGGGTATCCCGAGTCCGCAGAGCCGAAGAGTTCGGCGCCGACTAGTGTTCGGTCGGGGGAGCTGAAGGATCTGCTTGAGAGGGCGTCCATCTCAGAAGATCACCGTGCATTGATGAGTACGGTGATTGGAAGGATTTCGTCCGCTGAAAACGGATTGCATAATGCCGTCGAGGAGTTCTTGGCGGGTTTTGAGTACGTCAAACAGCGCGCCTTTTGACAGTTTGCACATAAAGTCGCCTGTATAGATAGTAGCCCCTGAGACTCGGTAGGTTGTCGAAAGCGACAGCATGCCGAGGATCAAAATCGCAGGTATTGAGTGTCTCCTTTCCTATGCAGGTGGCGGATAGTCCGGGGGCTAGCCGGACTAATGGAGTTGCTGAATTAATGCGGCAACTCGATGTTGCGGATGCATACATCGCGCTAGTCAACAAGCGACTTGACGAGTTGCAAGGTAAGTTTTCTCTCTGCAGTCACCTATTAAGGGAGCCAAAGCCCACCTCTTACAATATGTGTGCTTAACGCAGATGGTGCTGCTGCTGTGGAGAGCCTTCGGGCAGAACTTGCTAAAGCCAAGGAGCAAGCCAGAAGGAGTAATGCGGCTGCCGCAAGGGCGGCCGAGGAGTTAGAAGCCGAAAGGGCTGCACACTGCCGAAGCAGGGAAAAGATGGCCGAACTGGCCGTTAAATTAAAGGATGCTACCGACCGCAATGAGGCTCTTGAAAAGGAGCGCCTATCGGAGCGAGCAGACCTGGGGAAGGCCACCACCGAAGCCAAGGATGCCCGTTCTGCAATGCGGGCTATAAAGGAGGAGCTGCGCCAGGCCGGAGACATTGTGGCTGGCAAGCCTTTTCTGCTACGCCGCAGGTTCATGGATCCAAAATATGCCCAGCTTGGCCAGCTGTGGGGTCCGGAGGATCCATATATGGACTTAGCGGGGAGTGCGGCGAATGCCGTTGTGCACTTCCGAAGTCAGAAGGATCACAAGACGGAAGAGCTATTTTGGTCTCAATTCCATAGTCCGGATCATTCACTTCCGCTGACCGATCGGTTGGCCGAATGGGCTGAGCTGAATAGGTTGTCCGGACTTTCCATGACGGATATCGTGACTCATGTCTGGCCGGAGAGGCCCAAGCCGATGAGCTATTTTGGCTTATTGCAGGATTTTCTTGGGGCGGTGCCGCATATCAAGGAGATGAAGCGGTCGGCCTGCATAGAGGGTGCGCGGATGGCCCTTGCCTGTGTGAAGACACATTGGACAAAGATGGATGCCACCGCTGTTGCAACCTAGGGTTCGGACGAAAGCCGGTTACCCGCCGAGCACTATTTTGGGGAAGTTATGTGTGGTGCTCGTATAATAGAGTCGCAGTGCTCGAAAAATGTCACGTTCAAATGAACGTTTTATCTTATAAAACGATGTTTATGATATAGGCGCTTTTTGTACTTGTGCGTTCAAGTATTGAAATATCTCCTGTGCAGCCGTTTATGTATACGTGTGTATAACCTGAAAGATGACAGTCGTCGGCTTCAGCCCCCACGCACAAGGTGCATGGGTGTTCGCAAAAATAGCGCATTTTCACGCTTAATCCGACGTCTCGGTCATGTTGAGGAGGTGGTAGCGTAGCAAACAAGGCAACCGGACTATGATGCTTTATCACTTTCACTTAGCCATTGGAGTTCGAGGGTGGGGCTACGATATAGCCTGGGGGCACCGCTCTCTGAATTCGGCGCGTGTGTGCTGACCGAAACGGTCCTTCGTCAAAGCGGAGAATTCTAAACATTCGGTGGTCGATCGAGTGGTTGACCAGTCTCTCGCAGTATCATGACAATCGGTTTTCGGCTTTCTCTCTTGAGGTGTTCGCCCGGCCGAACTAGGGCACAATCGCAGATAGTTCTCCGGTGCGCGTTAGCCGATGATATGGAACGTAAGGCAGCAAAACACAGGAGCCGGGCAAACCCAACATTTGACCAAAGACATGATTCGGAGCTGATGCATATAAGGCCTAACTCGAGACGCCGAACACTCCCTAAGGTGTTCGGTCTTTTATAATAACGGGCGAAACAATGCCCTAAGCCCCTTGTGTCCAGGTACGGGCGAGGTCCTCTGACGCGGCCGATGCCAAAACGTCAGTATCCTCTCTGGTTATCATGAAAAAACCAGGGGATTATAGCAACAAGAGACAGTAAAAAAGGTTTACGCAGGGTCTTAATCTGAAAAGAATCCTAGCAACGGGTCCCTACTGCACGTCTGCGCCTGTGTCTCCGTTGTGCCGTTATCGTGGACGGGTGTGCACGGTGTTCATCTGTAGAAAGAGAGGAACTTAGTTTGAAAGGAAATCGTGCAAAAAAAAAGTATATGAAAAAATATTAATAAATAAGTAAAGCAGAGTCTATATTAGCTCATTGTTGCATATACGCACAGCCCCTTGTGAAGGGGTGTGCGGCTAGGAAGCCCCTAGCTTATTTATGCCGGACTCATCTAGCCATGTCCGGGGTCTTTAAATGACCCTCGCAATGAAATGGTGCCACGTGGACCGGGCATTTTAAGTGTAAGAGACGCGTAATGTCGTATGGCGTTGAAGCGGACAAAAGCTTCACTGCTTGATAGCTACTTTAGAACGGGGCGACATGAAAGATTAGTTTTTCGCGTCGGAAGTTGTTCGGTGACCCGAACACAACTTCTAGTAATAAGGAGCCTGTGCACTTGGCGTAAGGGCCTGGCGTCACTCCTTTAAAGGAAGTGCGGCTATGTCGAATTTTAGTAAGATCTATCCCCAACTTGCGGATTGTGTTTGGATATAGCAGTTTAAATCGCTGCCTCCGTCCATCAGGACTTGTGTAAATTGTAGTCCGTCGATTATAGGATCCAATATCAGAGCAGTCCATCTTGCATTTCAACACTACGGAATAATCCGGTGGTAAAAAGTGATTGGTTTTGACATCCAATCTCGAGGTTCATTGGGTGGACTGTCGAGACCCATCTTAGCGGGTGCGCATTGTTTTTCCGTATTATCACATGAAGTGAGTTTACTGCTTTGACTTCTTGTGGGAAAGTCTTTTGTTTTCTGGTGCTCTGCTGGTGGGGTTTATCATCATCCTCGCTTGATGCGTCGAGCCCCTTGTGTTTGGTGTTGAGTCGGCCGGACTGTTTGAAAACCCAACAATCTCGGTGGGTGTGGTTTGCAGGCCTTCCGGGGGTACTGTGGATTTGACATATCTGATCCAAAATTTTGTTTAAGTTGTGTCGGTGTCAAAACCGACGGATCTCGGGTAGGGGGTCCCGAACTGTGCGTCTAGGCGGATGGTAACAAGAGACGAGGGACACAATGTTTTTACCCAGGTTCGGGCCCTCTCGATGGAGGTAAAACCCTACGTCCTGCTTGATTAATATTGATGATATGGGTAGTACAAGAGTAGATCTACCACGAGAACAAGGAGGCTAAACCCTAGAAGCTAGCCTATGGTATGATTGTTGAGATGTATGTTCGTCCTACGGACTAAGGCCCTCCGGTTTATATAGACACCGGAGAGGCTAGGGTTACACAGAGTCGGTTACAATGGTAGGAGATCTACATATCCGTATTGCCAAGCTTGCCTTCCACGCCAAGGAAAGTACCTTGGGACACGAGCCGAGTCTTCAATCTTCTATCTTCGTAGTCCAGGAGTCCGCGGATATTGATAGTCCGCTGTCCGGACACCCCCTAGTCTAGGACTCCCTCAGTAGCCCCTGAACCAGTCTTCAATGACGATAAGTCCGGCGTGCATAATGTTTGGCATTGCAAGGCGGGTTCCTCTCCTTGAATAATCCGGAGAAGATAATGAACACCAGGATAGTGTTCGACTCTGCAAAATAAATTCCACATTCCAACGTAGAGAGAATAAAATATACACTTAGCTCAATCTGCTGACGTATTATGCGGCGTGACATCACACCGTAGCCAAGCCCTTGTTTGAATTACTATACCACCTCAAAGACGTTTAGCGGCGGTTTCCTTGGCACGTCTGTCGAGCGAGATCGTGTTCCCCTTATTCCGGGATTCTCATCAATACGTGCGTGGGTAACCCAACCGTGCCATTGATGGTGGCGCTTGGGAGATAAGAGAGTTTTACCAGGCCGGCGAGGGACGCATAGTTTTGTCCGCCTATATATAAGGGATAAGGATTTACCTTCTCACCTACGCCTTCTTCCTCCTTTGCTTATCCCTCCCTGCGAACTCAAGCCCCAACGCCCAAGGTCGCACATCTCACCTCGACCCTTCTTCGAATATGTCCGGAGGGGGAGGTAAATGGATGGCCTCCACCGCCAAGGAGGGGGACATCACCAAGCTGCGCGACGCCGGATACCTTTCCAGCGATATCGCGCATCGGCTGCTCGACGCGGGGCAGCTCATCCCTACCCCAGGGCCTCATGAGAGGGTCGTCTTCCTCCCCCACTTCCTCCGCGGACTGGGCTTTCCGCTCCATCCATTCGTCCGGGGCCTCATGTTTTACTACGGCCTGGATTTCCACGATCTGGCGCCGAACTTCATCCTCAACATCTCGGCGTTTATCATCGTGTGCGAGGCCTTTCTCTGCATGCATCCGGCCCCACTTCGGCCTGTGGCTCAAGACCTTCAACGTGAAGCCGAAGGTTGTGAAGGGGACGCAAGCGTTATGCGGAGGCGCCATGTTGGGCAAGCTGCCCAACGTCCCCTGGCTAGAAGGGACCTTCGTGGACTCCGTCAAGGGGTGGCAATCGGGGTGGTTCTACATCACCAAGCCGCGCAAGCCTACATGGGCGGCGGCCCCCGAATTAGATCTGGAATCCCCACGCAGCTCACTTCACGGAAGAGAAGGGCTTGCGGTGGGGTGATCCGATGGAGGTGGCGGGACTTGAGCCTGCATCAAGAAGGCTGGTGAGCAATAGGCTCGGCTCGTCGGCGTGGTCAGTCATGCTCCTCCGTGGATTCTCCCATGCCAAACGGGCATTTAATCTGTGGGAGTTTAATCCGGAACAGCACCAGACATTGAGCGGGCTCTTCGATACAACACACGAAGGTGCCTAGAGGGTGCTGTTCAAGGGCGCCGAAGCCCCCGCATCCGCGACCGAAGATCGCGGATTCAGCTCGCAGTCTCCGGCTGACGAGGTAAGTGATTCGACCCCATTACGGGACACTTGTGATAATTAGATTGACTCTAGCGAGGTTTTTAATCTGCCTCTTCCTTTGACAGGAATGGATGGAGAAGGCCAAGCTGCTCATCAGCCCGGCTCCCATGCTAGAAGAACCAGTGGATGCCCGCTTAGCAGGGCTGCTGGTTCCGACACCGCTGCGTGGTGCCGAGAAGAAGGCCAAGAAGGTGGCCACGGGACTCGAAAGAGCTCCGTGTCGAGCGTCTGACGACGACAAGGACTCCTCCCCGAAGGCGGCGAGGAGGAGGAGTACTCTCTCCGGAGGAGGAGAGAGAAGAGGAAGGCTCCCCGTCGGGCGGCGAAGGGTCAAGAGGGGAGAACTATCCCCGGACAGTTTCGCCAACATCAGCGTTGGCGAGAAGGATAGCCTCAAGGGCGAGCGTCCGGCAGGATCGTAAGTATTCGAGATCATTTATATGCCGTACATCGTATGTCATGTAGTGTCCTTCTAACGCCGCATTCTGCTGTAGTCCGGCCATTGGCGATCTTCCCGACTTCGATGGCGGGTCTTTGGCGCCGTCGGATGTAAATTCCATCCCGATCGCCTCTACCCCACGCGTCGGCGAGGGCGGCGAGGCGGAATCCTGAGGGACCCGCCAGGAGGAGGCTCGGGCGCCGCTGAGCGTCTGCGGACTTTGTGCGGACTCTACCTCGGAACCGTGGCGGTTCGAGTCCGGCAAGCGGACCTTCGAAAGAAGGGCAGGACCGTGGCCGGGCGGCCTCCGTCCAACGGGCGCGGATAACTTCTTGAGGCGCTTAAGGCGCTTCCATCGAGGAAGAACACCGCACTCTCATGAGTGCGGTGATTGAAAAGTCCAGCTCGCCAAGGCGGGCTGGCCGAAGCTCTGCAACAACCTTCTAACGTGCTTTGAGGTAAAGTTGAAAATTATGTAATGTAATACCGCATAGACAAGTAGCCCACGATGCTTAGTTGGTGTTGGAAGAAAAGCGGACTAAGGATCTAACAAGATATCTGTGAGGTTTCTAAAAATATGTCAATATGGGTTTGCTTATCTGCGCTGTTGACCTCTGCCGCGTGCGGCGGAGGTCGAGGCGTCAAGAAGGACCTTGAGCGGTCGGAGCAAGAGCTCGGCGATGCCAAGAGGCAGCTCGAGGAAAAAGAAGGTGAATAACACCACTTTAAATAAGTACCTTACAGAAAAGGGTTTTGGTTGCAAACAAAATTAATAAGGATAATATGTGTAATGCAGGGGCCACTAACGAGGTGGCAGCCCTGAAGGATGCCGTGTCCGTGGCCGAACGCAATGCGGCCACAGAACGGGCTGAGCGAGAAAAGCAAGTGGCGCTGGTGGCGGAAGTTCGGCAAGAGCTCCAGGCTCTCATGGAAAAGCTTGAGAGTTTCGAGCGTGACTCCAGGACTCGAGAGTCCGAGCTTGCCTCGGCTCTTGAAAGTGCCGAGTCTGCCAAGGCCGGGGCCCAGAAGGCCCTCCGGGAGGTAGAGGATATAAATAAGATAGCTGCAGGTAAGGCGTTTTTCATGCAGAGCAAGCATGTTAATGTAAATTACGGATACTTACCCGTTCGGAGCTCTCGAGGCGTTGCGGATCTGCGCGTAGTGCGTCGATGCCGCCGCATTCTATCGTGGCGAGGAGGGAGCTCGGCGGAGAAGGTCTTCTTGTCTCGATATCTTTGAGGCCGCCATCCGGTGCCCCCAAGCGACCAGCTGAAGCAACTGGTCGAACTCCACAAGGTAGCCGAGGAGGCCATGAAGGGCCTCACAGTCCGGCCGTGGCTCGACAGGCCATGCACAGCAGCTACTTTGGCCTAGTCGCGGCGGCTGGTGGATGCATGCCCCAGGCTGGATGTAATCAAGCGCTCCGCCTGCATTGAAGGCGCTCGTCGGGCCCTTGCCCGCATAAAGGTGCAATGGGGCAAACTGGATGCGGAGAGGCTTCTCACGGATCCACCGCCACCGGGCAAGGAGCATCGCACGCCGGAGCGATATTATAAAGTTGTCTGAAGGAGCCTGCGATATTGCGAGATGAGTGCCCCGAAATGTAATCTTTGAATGAACTTCATTGTATTTTTATCTGGTATTGGAAACTTCGTTCATCGCGCCATGAGCAACTCTTGTTAAATTTAAAATATTACCTTCTGTGTGGCCGTTTTAAATCTGAGAGATGGCAAGTCGTTGGCTTCAGCCCCCAAGCCACGAGTGCTGGGGTGTTCGGTGATAAACTTGAGCACTCTTGTTCCCATTTTTGGGTCCATCTAGGGAGGCGCTCAACACGACGAACAAGGCAACCGGACTTGTAATGCTGGAACACTCTCACTTAGCCATAGAATTCTATAATTTTAAATTTCGGCGAAGCCCCTGGTATTCGGAAGACCGAATCCGGGGCGCTATCCACGCCTTCATCGGACATCATCCGGAACTTCGCTCGAAGCGGCATGAGTCTTTAAGGACCCGAAAAAACCTCTCGAACAGCGACCAGTCTCTCGCCACATCATGCCAGTCGGTTTAGCTTTCTCCTCGAGGCGTTAACCCGGCTCAACCGGGCGCAATCGCGATGGTTCTCCCAGGCTACCTTAGCCGACGGAACGAAGCGTAAGGCACCAAAACATGAGAGCGGGCAAACCCAACTATTGGCGCAAGACATGATTGAGGCGATTCATATAATGCTATAAGTTGAGGTGCCGCACTTGTGAAAGTGTTCGGACTTAATCACGCCATAATCTGGGGAACATAAGCCCGGCGTATTCGGCCGTACCAAGATGTCTGAGTGCAAGATGTCATATAGTGAACATATATAGAAGATAGCATAATTGCAATGGAAAAGTAATGTACTTGCAAAAAGGAAGTGCTGCGTTATTTATGAAAGAACGTCTGCTAATAAAGCGGTGATACAAATAGTCTTGGTAAGCAAGGGATTTGGACTAAATTAACATGTCCCCCTCCAGGGATAAGCTGCAGACTTGGTGTATGTAATCGATTTTAATGCTCGTAATGGAGACCACCTGAGTGTTTGTCACGGCCTTCTTTAGTCCCTGACTGTTGCATCGTGAGTTCGGCAAGTGTGCCGTCGAGCAGGGCTTCTGATTAACAGAGTCCTGTATACATAAAAAGAAGAAAAGATAAAAAATAAAACCAAGGGGGGGTGCTCATATGAGCCCCTGGTGTGGTCGAGCCGCACTCTTGGTCCCTTGTGATCAAGCCCCTCCCCTGCGCCCATGGTATCTCCAAAGCGTAATGATGTACGCGGAGTGTTATTCTTGTGATCATCTTGCGCGGCGGTTGGGGCCGCATTACTCTGGCGATGCTCGATTGCGCCAGGTGGCCTTGGTTAGTGTTGCTCCGAGCGCGCTTTGATGTATCCGGCTTTTTAATTGCCGGACTGGAGAATTGTCGTAGAAGGCTACTCAGCATTTACGCGCGAGAGTCAGCATTGTATGCTCCTCCGTTCGGAGGGCGTTACAGTATCCATTGACCGTAATGACTCCACAAGGGCCTGGCATCTTGAGCTTTAGGTATGCATAATGCGGCACCGCGTTGAATTTTGCAACGCGGTTCGTCCGAAAGCGAGCATGATAGCCGCTTCTGAGCAGGACTATATCGAAGATTAACTCTTTGCTCTGAAATTATCCGGGATCCGAAGACCACTTCGGTGTGGTGAGCCTGCAGATTAGCTTCCACTCACAGGATGACACCTTTAAAGGTTGTCTTTGTAGGTTTGATCCTGGATGGGTCTATGCCCATTTTGCGCACTGTGTCCTGATAAAGCAGGTTCAGGCTGCTGCCGCCGTCCATCAGGACTCTTGTGAGGTGAAATCCATCGACGATTGGGTCTAAGACCAATGCGGCGAATCCGCCATGGCGTATGCTGGTCGGATGGTCTCTTCGATCAAAAGTGATCGGACAGGAGGACCATGGATTGAACTTTGGGGCGACTGGCTCCATCGCATAGACGTCCCGTAGTGCGCGCTTCCTCTCCCTCTTGGGTATATGGGTCGCGTAAATCATATTCACCGTCCGCACTTGTGGGGGGAAACCCTTCTGTCCTCTATTGTTCGGCGGCCGGGTCTCCTCCTCGTCATCGCTATTTAGCCCCTTGTCATTGTGTTCGGCAATTAACTTGCCAGCCTGCTTGAACACCCAACAATCTCTATTGGTGTGATTAGCTGGCTTTTCGGGGGTGCCATGTATCTGGCATGAGCGGTCGAGTATTCGGTCCAGATTGGACGGACCCGGAGTGGTTCTTTTAAATGGCTTCTTCCGTTGACCGGGTTTGGAGCCTCGGAATCCGGCATTGACTGCCGTATCCTCCTTGTCGCCGCCAAGCAATCGCGGCGCTTGTTTTTGATTCGACGTGACCTGCCATTGTTGTCCTTAGTGTCCGGACTGCCAGAATTTTTGCGGAGATTCTTACAGTGGGCTAGCCAGCTGTCCTCTCCTGCACAAAAGGGGGTCATTAACGATGTGAGGGCTGCCATGGATTTCGGCTTTTCCTGCCCCAGGTGCCGGGCTAGCCATTCGTCCCAGATGTTATGTTTGAAGGCTGCAAGGGCCTCCGCATCCGGATAGTCAAGGATTTGATTTTTCTTCGTCAAGAACCGTGTCCAGAATTGTCTGGCCGATTCGTCTGGCTGCTGAATAATGTGGCTTAGGTCACCGGCGTCTGGTGGTCGCACATATGTGCCTTGGAAATTATCAAGGAACGCGGCCTCTAGGTCTTCCCAACACCCAATTGACTCTGCGGGCAGGCTGTTAAGCCAATGCCGAGCTGGTCCTTTAGGCTTGAGTGGGAGATATTTGATGGCGTGGAGATCGTCGCCGCGAGCCATATGGATGTGGAGAAGATAATCTTCCATCCACACCGCGGGATCTGTTGTACCATCGTAAGATTCGATATTCTGGGTTTAAACCCTTGGGATCGATGATCCATTACTTCATCGATGAAGCATAACGGGTGTCTTGGCGCCCTGTATTGAGCAATATTGCGGCGCAGCTCGAGGGAGCGCTGCGCTATGTTCGGCCCGGCCAGCGTTATGTCCGTAGCGACGGTATTCGTCGTGAGTCGTAGGGCGCCCGTGATCCATAGATGGATCTGGATTGTCTTGCTTTGTCCTCAATATGTCTCTCAAGTCCGGCGCGTTCCTTTTGGCCGTATTCTTGGAGCGATGCGAGGATTTTAATTTGGCTGGCGGCCTGAATGCCTCTCTCGTCGCGCCACGGGTGGTCGGTCGGCCATGTCATCGCGCTGGTGGCGAAGGTATGTACGCTTCCTCCTCTAATCGGGGAGCAGCTTGCGTCTTAGGTAACTTTTGAGGGGCGTTCGAGTTTGTACTCTTGACGCGAGGATCTCGTCCATCGATCGGCCAACAGATCTTGATCAGCTTGGAGCTGTTGCTGCTTTTTCTTTAGGCTATTTGCGTGGCCATGAGCCTCTGTTGAAGCGCTCTTGTTCGACGGGATCCTCGTGTGCGACGAATTCATCATCGTTGAGGCTTGCTTCGTCTTGGAGGGAGGCATATAGTTATCGTCCTCAACCCCTTCGCCCGCCGCCTGTCATGAGGGCTTGCTCCTGCGTCCTCCTCTGGCTGAGTCTTCTTTGGAGGGATTGTCTTGACACTCTCCGGTGTTATTGTCTCCGTGCGGAATCTTCATTCTTCTTTGTGGCGGGATTTTGGCGCGCCACGCGTCGGCGTTTGGGCTGCTTCTTTAGAGAATCTGGGTCCGCTGCTTTTCGCCGTCCCCTTCTTTTGGGTATCCACCATGTAGCGTCATATGGCGAGGTGGCCTTCCAGGTGCCATGGCGCTGGCTCTTGTTCGCCTCCGGCATCGTCGTCCATAGCATCGATGTCGTCGGGTCGTAGTCTAGCATGTCGGTTAGATCCTCGGCGCTGGCTACAAAGTGGGTGGTGGGTGGGCTCTGAATTTCTCCATCGTCCGAACTCCAACCGTCCTGGCCATAGTCCGGCCAGATTCTCTGACAGCGAGATGCTTGAGGAATTCAGGATATCGCCAAAAGGTGAGTCTTTGGAAGATGTCCGCGCGGTGAATTCCATAACCGCGCCTAATCCGGATTAATTGGTAGGGCGCGGGAGGTTGGAGTCCGTGAGGAGTCCGCGCCTCGGGATCATGAGTTCGCGAGGGACAAGATTGGTATTCGGCTCCATCGCCGTGGATGTTGAAGCCCCGGGCGGCGTCTATCCACCGCCCTCGATATAGGCAATCGGCTCGGGCTAGTGGCGGGCGGATCCGATGTGGCCACCAAAGCACCGTCCGTGGCGAGCTAAATCATGCCCATAAATCCACAGTCAGGCGCGATTGGTTGTGGGCTCGAGTCCGTCGAAGATCAAGTCTCCGCGGTCATCGGCCGTGAAGTTTAAGCTTCGAATCGACTGACGGCCGGGCGTAGCTTCGATCTGCTCTAGATGGCCAAGAGAATTGGCCCGCATGTAAAGCCGCCGAATCTGAAGATCTGTCCGGGAAAAAGTCTCACCGACAGCGTTGATGGTTGAAGATGCCATCGAGCCAATCGGTGGCGACACGGAGGAACTCTCAATGAAAGCACCAATGTCGGTGTCAAAACCGGCGGATCTCGGTAGGGGTCCCGAACTGTGCGTCTAGGCGGATGGTAACAAGAGACGAGGACACAATGTTTTTACCAAGGTTCGGGCCCTCTCGATGGAGGTAAAACCCTCGTCTGCTTGATTAATATTGATGATATGGGTAGTACAAGAGTAGATCTACCACGAGATCAAGGAGGCTAAACCCTAGAAGCTAGCCTATGGTATGATTGTTGAGATGTATGTTCGTCCTACGAACTAAGGCCCTCCGGTTTATATAGACACCGGAGAGGCTAGGGTTACACAGAGTCGGTTACAATGGTAGGAGATCTACATATCCGTATTGCCAAGCTTGCCTTCCACGCCAAGGAAAGTACCTTCCGGACACGAGCCGGAGTCTTCAATCTTCTATCTTCGTAGTCTAGGAGTCCGACGGATATTGATAGTCCGGCTGTCCGGACACCCCCTAGTCCAGGACTCCCTCAAGTTGGATAGCTCGTCACTGTTGTCCTTAAGAGGCAGTGTTTTGTTGTTTGGCCGTGAACTTTTGAATCCGGCATTGACCACCGTGTTCTTTGGGCTTTTCTCTTTATTCCGACGCTGATCTTTTCTGCGTCGTGATTTTCCGTTTCCATCTCTGATCTCAGATGTACTTGGGTCGCTGGTGCTGCATCTTGCTAGCCAGCTGTCCTCCCCTGCGCAAAAGCGGGTCATGAGACTTGTTAGCGCGGACATTGTCCTCGGCTTCTATTGGCCGAGGTGTCTGGCGAGCCATTCGTCTCGGACGTTGTGTTTGAAAGCTGCTAAGGCTTCGGCGTCCGGATAGTCGACTATTTGGTTCTTTTTAGTAAGGAACCTGTTCCAGAATTTGCACGCTGACTCTCTGGGTTGTTGAGTTATATGACTTAGATCGTCTGCATCCGGAGGGCGGACATAAGTCCCTTGAAAATTTGCTCTAACGCGTCCTCAAGCTCTTCCCAACTTCCAACAAGATGTTTTACGGGAGGCTTTTGAGCCAATGCCGAGCTGGCCCTTTGAGCTTGAGGGGTAGGTATTTTATGGCGTGGAGGTCATCTCATCTAGCCATGTGTATGTGTAGTATATAATCCTCTATCCAGACTCTAGGGTCTATTGTTCCGTCGTAAGCCTCTATGTTTATGGGTTTAAACCCTGCTGGGAATTCATGATCCAGCACCTCATTGGTGAAACATAGTGAGTGTGCGACGCCCCTGTATTTGGGTGTACCGATGTCTTCGAACACTTGGCGTGTTGTGTTGCTTCCTGGGGCCCTCTTTTTTGGCCCGTAAATGGACCTGGCTGGGCCATCTGTTTTCCCAGGGTCATGGGTCGGCTTGTGTGCGGCGCCCCTTGTAGATTTTGGCCTATCATCTGGCCGTCTATCCGGCAAGGCGGCCTTTTTGTTTTTTGACTGTGGAGGCTCTATGACTTCCTCGTCAATTTCTGGCAGCAGCTTGCGCTTCGGGTAGCTCTTTGATTGATGGCCATTGCCGTATTTGTCTGCGGTTTTGAGCACTTTGCTCCACCTCATTCTGAGTATGTCTTCCGCTGTTTTGAGCTTCCGTTTTTCTTTCTTCAAACTTCTTGCAATGGCGACGAGTCTTTTCTGAAGGCTCTTATTCTCCGGTGGTATGTCTGGCGTGAGGTCTTCTGGACTGTTGGTTTCGCCGGGCATGGATTGATTATTCGACTCGTCCTGTTCGGACGGTTGCTTGGCTGCATGTTAAATAAATCCTTTGGTTTGCCCTGCTCTATTGCTGGGTCATTAGGAGCGCTGTTGTTGTCGAGGCGGGACTTAGGGCGGCGTCTGCGTCGCCGTTTTGGTTGTTTATCGGCGAGATTATCCTTTGTCGCGCCTCGCTGGTCCTCGTTATCGCTTCCTTTCGGGGTATCCACCATATATACATCATGGGTTGGGGTGACCTTCCAGTGCTCTGCGAGCGCTGGTTCTTGGTCGTCTCCGGCATCGTCGTCCATACCGTCGATGTCTTTGGAGTTGTAGTCTAGCATGTCGGTTAGATCGTCGACAGTGGCTACAAAGTGGGTGGTGGGTGGGCTTTGAATTTCTTCGTTGTCCGCATCCCAACCATCCTGGCCATAATCCGGCCAGGGCTCTCCGGATAGCGAGAGATGCTTTAGCGAATTTAGGATGTCGCCAAAAGGCAAGTGCTGAAAGATGTCCACAGTGGTGAACTCCATGATCGGCGCTGGATCGGATTCGATTGGCAGGGGTGCAGGAGGTTCGGAGTCCGGCAGGGAGTCCGGCACCTCGGAGTCACGAGCTTTATAGGGGACAAGGTCAGCGTTCGGCTCCATCGCGGCAGAAGTTGCAGCCCCCGAGGCGGTGTCCAGCCACCGGTCCTCGATCTGGGCGATCGTCTCCGGACTGAGGGCCAGAGCGGATTCTTGTGCGGCCACCAAGGCACTGTCCGGCAGCAGAGCTAAATCATGCCCATCGTGACAGTGCGGCGCGCTCGGCTGTGGCTTGAGTCCGTCGAAGATCAAGTCCCCGCGGATGTCGGCCGTGAAGTTTAGGCTTCCGAACCTGACCTGACGGCCAGGGGCGTAGCTTTCGATCTGCCCCAGATGGCCAAGTGAATTAGCTCGCAGTGCGAAGCCGCCGAATACGAAGATCTGTCCGGGGAGAAAAATCTCACCCTGGACGGCGTTGTTGTTGATTGAAGAAGCCATCAAGCCTATCGGTGACGACACAGAGGAACTCTCAATGAAAGCACCAATGTTAGTGTCAAAACCGACGGATCTCGGGTAGGGGGTCCCGAACTGTGCGTCTAGGCGGATGGTAATAGGAGACGAGGGACACGATGTTTTACCCAGGTTCGGGCCCTCTTGATGGAGGTAAAACCCTACGTCCTGCTTGATTAATATTGATGATGTGTATTACAAGAGTGGATCTACCACGAGATCAAGGAGGCTAAACCCTAGAAGCTAGCCTATGGTATGATTGTTGTCATGGATGTTGTGTCCTACGGACTAAAACCCTCCGGTTTATATAGACACCGGAGAGGGCTAGGGTTACACAGAGTCGGTTACAATGGTAGGAGATCTACATATCCGTGTCGCCAAGCTTGCCTTCCACGCCAAGGAAAGTCCCATCCGGACACGGGACGGAGTCTTCAATCTTGTATCTTCGTAGTCTTGGAGTCCGGCGGACGATGATAGTCCGGCTGTCCGGACACCCCCTAGTCCAGGACTCCCTCAAGCTCCCGGGGACACATGGGAATTATCGTCAAGCTAGTTTTCATCACGTTCATATGGTTCGCGTTCGGTACTTTGATAATTTGATATGTGGGTGGACCGGTACTTGGGTACTGCCCTTACTTGGACAAGCATCCCACTTATGATTAACCCCTATTGCAAGCGTCCGCAACTACAAAAGAAGTATTAAGGTAAACCTAACCACAACAGTAAACATATGGATCCATATCAGCCCGTAACGAAGCAACGCATAAACTAGGGTTTAAGCTTCTATCACTGCAACCCATCATCTACTTATTACTTCCCCATGCCTTCCTCTAGGCCCAAATAATGGTGAAGTGTCATGTAGTCGACGTTCACATAATCCCACTAGAGGAAAAGATAACATACTTCTCATCAAAATATCAAACAAATACCAAATTCACATGACTACTAATAGCAAGACTTCACCCATGTCCTCAGGAACAAATGTAACTACTCACAAAGCATATTCATGTTCCTAATCAGAGGAGTAATAATATGCATAAAGGATCTGAACGTATGATCTTCCACCAAGTAAACCAATTAGCATCAACTACAAGGAGTAATCAACACTACTAGCAACCCACAGGTACCAATTTGTGGTTTTGATACAAGAGTGGATACAAGAGATGAACTAGGGTTTTGAGAGGATATGGTGCTGGTGAAGATGTTGATGGAGATTGACCCCCTTCCCGATGAGAGGATCGTTGGTGATGACATTGGTGATGATTTCCCCCTCCCGGAGGGAAGTGTCCCCGGCAGAACAGCTCCGACAGAGCCCTAGATTGGTTCCGCCAAGGTTCCGCCTCGTGGCGGCGGAGTTTCGTCCCGTAAGCTTGCCCATGATTTTTTTCTAGGGTAAAAGCTATGATATAGCAGAAGATGGACACCGGAGGCCCACCAGGGGGCCCAGGAGATAGGGGGCGTGCCCTATAGGGGGGCGCCCTCCTGTCTCCTGAACAGGGTGTGGGCCCACTGGTGTATTTCCTTCGCTCAAAAAATCTTATTAATTCCAAAACGATGTTTCCTGGAGTTTCAGGACTTTTGGAGCTGTGCAGAATAGGTTTCCAATGTTTGCTCCTTTTCGGCCGAAATTCCAATTGCAGGCATTCCCCCTCTTCATGGTAAACCTTGTAAAATAAGAGAGAATAGAGATAAGTATTGAGATATAATGTGTAATAATAGCCCATAATGCAATAAATATTGATATAAAAGCATGATGCAAAATGGACGTATCAACTCCCCCAAGCTTAGACCTCGCTTGTCCTCAAGCGGAAGCCGAAATCGAAAAATACGTCCAAATGTTTAAAGATAGAGGTGTCGATAAAAATAAAATACAGACATGAGGGCATCATGATCATTCTTATAACAACAACATATAAAGATTTTATCATATGATTTCTTATGCTCAAGTAATAATCAATTCACAATGTCAAGTATGGTCAAAAACTTCATTGGGAACTAATAAACTATAATCTCAGTCACTGAAGCAATTGCAATTTATCATAACATCAGAAAGAGTCAACAATAGAGATTTTCAGCAAGCTCACATACTGAACTATCCCGTAGTATTCTATAATTGCTAATACTCATGCAATACTTGTGGTTATGGAGTTTCAGCCGTACACTGAGAAAGATAGGGGCTTATTGTGTTGCCTCCCAACGTATTCACCTTTAGGTGATGTCAAAAATAATAGCCCATGCTAACTTACATCCAATTGGATATATATATCATGATCTTTCAAACACGAAGAGCTTGCCAAAGGATAAAATGAAAAAGGGAAAGGTGAGGATCACCTTGACTCAAGCATAAAGCAAAAACATAAAGTAAATGATAGGACCTTCGCAGAGGGAAGCAGAGGTTGTCATGTGAGTTTAGGGTTGGTGCACAAAATCCTAATGCAAAAGAATGTCACTTTATATTGCCCCTTGTATGTGGACCTTTATTATGCAGTCTGTCTCTTTTATTACTTCCACAACAAGTTCGTACAAAGCTTATTTTCTCTGCACTAATAATTCATACATAGGTAGGTATGGTGGACTTACTTGAAGGATCTTACTCAATCCATAGGTAGGTATGGTGGACTCTCATGGAAAAACTGGGTTTAAGGATATTTGGAAGCACAAGTAGTATCTTTACTTGGTGCAAGGAATTTGGCTAGCATGAGGGGGAAAGGCAAGCTCAACATGTTTGGAAGGTCAATGACAATATACTTTAACTGATATGTCGGAAAACATAAACCATTACGTTGTCTTCCTTGTCCAACATCAACTCTTTAGCATGTCATACTTAATGAGTGCTCCCAATTATAAAATGTGTCCAAGGTAATATATTTATATGTGAACCCCTCTTTCCTTATCACTTCCTATTAATTGCAACGATGACCAAGGCTACGTTCATCAACTCTCAACAATTTTTATGCCTCATACTTTCTATGTGTGAAGTTATCACTATCCATAAGATCAATATTGACTCTTTTATTCTTTCTACTTTCTCAAGATCATAACAAAGCCCTTAACTCAACACTAATCTTTATTATATATAGCTCACGGACTTGATTACAAAAGGAGATCACAAAGCAAAACTCAAAACTACTTGATATCAAAACTTGAATCTACTAGATCAAGATACTACTAAAAGGATCGAACTAAATAAAGCGGTAAAGATAGGAGTGTGATGGTGATACGATACTGGGGCACCTCCCCCAAGCTTGGCAGTTGCCAAGGGGAGTTCCCATACCCATGTGATTATTTCTCCTTCTTCACGGTTGGTGTTATGATCTTTTTGGCGATGAATCCCTTCAGGATATGGTTCTCCTCCTCAAGCTTATTGACTTGTTGTTTGAGGTCCATAATTTCTTTACGGAGCTTGCCCGTAACGGCCAAAGCTCCTTTTACCCAAGGATGCTGCATAGCTTCTGGAGAACAAGTGAATCTCTTTTTCATATTTTCATAGGAAAGAAATCTTGAGTTGGAAGGAGTGACCGAAGCGGGGACAGCCAGGCTAGGTAGTTCCCCCATAGTGAAGTCTGCTCGGAGACGAGAGGTAACTTCTTGATCCTCCTCCATGGCATCTATCCTTTTCAAATCAGCCTCCATCTCATCCTCTGTCGATGGTCCAAAGTGAAAGGCATCGCTATTTGCTCCGGGACCTGGCGTTGGGTGAGACACCCGACTCTCCCCAACTGAACAGGAACAGCTCGAAACAAAAACAGAGGATATTTGCGTACGGTGGTCAAAACCTTTGGGAGTATATATAATGAATTTTTACTGACCAAAATACGTAATGTGCAAGAAAATGGAGTCCGGGAGGCACACGAGGTGCCCACAAGACAGGGGGCGCGCCCAGTAGGGGGGCGCACCCTCCACTCTCGTGGGAGCCTCGTGTCCCTTTCGGACTACTTCTTACTTCCTAAATTTCTTAAATATTCCAAAACTGATAAAAATTGCCATTGGAGTCGTTTTGGAGTCGGTTTACTTACCGTACCACATACCTATTCCTTTTCAAAGTCTGGAACATTCTGGAAAGTGTCCCTTATGTATTCCTCCGGGATTACGGTTTCAATAATATTAGTTTCAACATTGATAGGATTACCTAAAATATAATGTTTAATTCTTTGACCGTTTACCACCCTTGGACTTGTGCCTTTGAAGTTGTTGATTTTTATAGCACCAGAACAATAGACCTCCTCGATAACGTAGGGACCTTCCCATTTTGAGAGAAGTTTTCCTGCAAAAAAACTTAAACGAGAGTTGAATAATAAAACATAATCTCCTACGTTAAACTCACGCTTTTGTATCCTCTTATCATGACAGCGTTTGACTTTTTCTTTGAATAGCTTGGCATTCTCATATGCTTGGGTATTCCATTCATCAAGTGAGCTAATATCAAACAACCTCTTCTCACTGGCAAGTTTGAAGTCATAATTGAGCTCTTTGATAGCCCAATATGCCTTATGTTCAAGTTCAAGAGGTAAATGACATGCTTTTCCATAAACCATCTTATATGGAGATATACCCATAGGATTTTTGTATGCAGTTCTATAGGCCCATAATGCATCATCAAGGTTTTTGGACCAATTCTTTCTAGATCTATTCACAGTCTTTTGCAAAATTAATTTGAGCTCTCTATTGCTCAACTCTACTTGACCACTAGACTGCGGATGATAAGGAGAGGCGATTCTATGATTGACATCATACTTAGCAAGCATCTTACGGAAAGCACCATGAATAAAATGTGAACCACCATCAGTCATAAGATATCTAGGGACTCCAAACCTCGGAAAAATAACTTCTTTAAGCATTTTAATAGAAGTGTTATGATCAGCACTACTAGTTGGAATAGCTTCTACCCACTTAGTAACGTAATCAACAGCAACTAAAATATGTGTATAACCATTAGAGGCAGGAAAAGGTCCCATATAATCAAAGCCCCATACATCAAATGGTTCAATAACAAGAGAATAATTCATAGGCATTTCTTGATGTCTACTAATGTTACCTATTCTTTGACATTCATCACAAGATAAGACAAACTTACGAGCATCTTTGAAGAGAGTAGGCCAATGAAACCCAGATTGTAGTACCTTGTGTGCAGTTCTATCTCCAGCGTGGTGTCCTCCCTAGGATTCAGAGTGACACTTGCGTAGGATCTATTCCTGTTCATGCTCAGGCACACAATGTCTAATAACACCATCTACTCCTTCTTTATAAAGGTGTGGGTCATCCCAGAAATAATGTCTTAAATCATAAAAGAACTTTTTGTTTTGCTGGTATGTGAAACTAGGCGGTATAAATTTAGCAACAATGTAATTAGCATAATCAGCATACCAAGGAGCAGTACGAGAAGCATTAATGACCGCTAATTGTTCATCAGGAAAGCTATCATTAATAGGCAGTGGGTCGTCAAGAACATTCTCTAACCTAGACAACTTATCTGCAATGGGTTTCTCAGCTCCTTTTCAATCAATAACATGCAAGTCAAATTCTTGGAGCAGGAGAACCCATCTAATGAGTCTAGGCTTAGCATCTTTCTTTTCCATAAGATATTTAATAGCAGCATGATCAGTGTGAATAGTAACTTTGGAATCAACAATATAAGGTCTAAACTTATCACATGCAAACACAACTGCTAAGAACTCTTTTTCAGTAGTAGCATAATTTCTTTGGGCAGTTTCAAGAGTCTTACTAGCATACTGGATAACATTCAATTTCTTATCGACTATTTGCCCTAGAACAGCACCTACAGCATAATCACTAGCATCGCACATAATTTCAAAAGGTAAATCCCAATCAGGTGGCTGAACAATAGGTGCAGTGATCAAAGCTTTCTTAAGTATTTTGAATGCTTCTACACAATCATCATCAAAGACAAAAGGAATATCTTTTTGCAATAAATTAGTCAGGGGCCTAGAGATTTTAGAAAAGTCCATAATGAACCTCCTAATAAAACCGGCATGACCAAGGAAACTTCTTATACCTTTTATGTCCTTGGGACATGGCATATTTTCAATAGCATCAACCTTGGCTTTGTCAACTTCAATACCTCTCTCGGAGATCTTATGCCCCAAGACAATGCCTTCATTAACCATAAAGTGACACTTTTCCCAATTCAGGACGAGACTAGTGTCTTCGCATCTCTAGAAAACTCGATCAAGGTTGCTCAAACAATCATCAAAAGAGGATCCATAGATGGAGAATTCATCCATGAATACCTCACAAATCTTTTCACAAAAATCAGAGAATATAGCCATCATGCATCTTTGAATGGTAGCAGGTGCACTACATAAACCAAAAGGCATACATCTATAAGCAAAAGTACCAAAAGGCAAGTAAAAGTAGTTTTAGATTGATCCTTCGCTGATATAGGTATCTGAGAGAAACCAGAATAACCATCTAGAAAGCATAAATGTGTGTGTTTGGATAGTCTTTCTAGCATTTGATCAATAAAAGGTAAAGGTTAATGATCTTTCTTAGTAGCTTTATTTAACTTACGGAAATCAATTACCATCCTATAACCTGTAATAATTCTTTGTGGGATCAATTCATCTTTATCATTAGGAAGAACGGTAATACCTCCCTTTTTAGGAACACAATGAATAGGGCTTACCCATTCACTATCAGCAACGGGATAAATAATACCTACCTCAAGGAGCTTTAGTATCTCCTTTCTTACCACTTCCTTCATCTTGGGATTTAATTGTCTTTGAGGATCTCTAACTGGTTTGGCATCGTCCTCCAATGTAATTTTGTGTTGACATAACGTGGGACTAACGCCCTTAAGATCATCCAGAGTATATCCAATAGCTGCTCGGTGCTTCTTCAGAGTTTTCAATAATATGTCTTCTTCTTGCTCTGAAAGGTTAGCACTGATAATAACAGGATATATTTTCTTTTCATCAAGATAAGCATACTTAAGATTATCAGATAATGGTTTAAGTTCAAACACGGGATCACCCTTGGGTGGAGGGGGATCCCCAAGAATTTCAACGGGGAGGTTATGTTTCAGCATAGGTTCCTGTTTAAGGAACACTTCATCTATTTCCTCCCTTTCCTTCATAAACATATCGTTTTCATGGTCTAGCAAATATTGTTCTAACGGATCAGTTGGAGGAACAGCAATGGAAGCAAGACCAATAATCTCATCCTTACTAGGTGGTTCCCTATCACGAGGTTGTCTACTAAACTTAGAGAAATTAAACTCATGAGACATACCATCAATGCCAACAATGATAATATTCTTTTCACAATTAATCTTAGCACTAGCCATATTCAAGAAGGGTCTACCAAAAATAATGGGACAAAAATCATATTGTGGGGACCCAGCAACAAGAAAATCAGCAGGGTATTTAACCTTCCCACACAAAACTTCAACATCTCTAACAATCCCAAAGGGTTTAATGGTATCCCTATTAGCAAGCTTAATAGTAACATCAATGTCTTCTAATTCAATGGGTGCAATGTAATGTCATGCATAATTTCTTGATATAGAGTATAAGGTATTGCACTAGCACTAGCACCCATATCACATAAACCATGATAACAATGATCTCCTATTTTAACAGAAATAACAGGCATGCCTACAATAGGTGTACGTGTCTTAGTATCTGGTCTATCAATATTAGCAGTCTCACCACAGAAATAAATAACATGCCCATCTAAATCATCATCCAAGAGATCTTTAACCATAGTAATACTAGGTTCAACATTAATTTGCTCAGGAGGTGTATAAGTCCTAGTATTACTCTTACGAACAACGGTCGAAGCTTTAGCATGATCCTTTATCCTAACAGGAAAAGGAGGTTTCTCAACATAAGTAGTAGGAACAATAGGATCACTATAGGTGATAGTCTTTTCTTCGACTGTAATAGCTGCAACTACTTTCACTTCAACAGGAGGATTATATTTAAACCACTTCTCTTTAGGGAGATCAACATGAGTAGCAAAAGATTCACAAAAAGAAGCTACTATCTCAGAGTCAAGTCCATACTTAGCGCTAAATCCACGAAAAGCATCGGTATCCATAAAAGATTTAACACAATCGAACTTAGGTGTCATACCTGACTCCTTACCATCGTTGGAACCACAATCTTCAGAGTTGCGTTTAATTCTTTCCAATAAGTCCCATTTGAAATCAATAGTCTTGACATATAAGAACCAAAGACAGAAGTATCGAGCAGGTTGCGATTATCAAGAGAAAGCCGAGCATAAAAGTTCTGAATAATCATTTCCCGAGAGAGCTCATGATTGGGGCATGAATATAACATTGACTTAAGCCTCCGCCAAGCTTGAGCGATGCTTTCTCCTTCGTGAGGCCAGAAATTGTATATGTAATTACGATCACGATGAACAAGACGCATAGGATAGAACTTCTGGTGAAATTCCAACATCAATCGCTTATAATTCCAAGATCTCGTATCATCACATAGCCTATACCATGTCAATGCATCTCCCTTCAAAGATAAAGGGAAGACCTTCCTTTTGACAACATCATCGGGAATACCTGCAAGCTTAAATAATCCACAAACTTGATCCACAAAGATAAGGTGTAAATCGGGATGCAATGTTCCGTCTCCTGCAAATGGCTTAGCTAGCAGTTTCTCTATCATACCCGAAGGAATCTCAAAGTAAATATTTTCATAAAGTTCAGTAGGTTGAGGAGCAACTCTTTGCTCTTCTGGTTGGGGTGAAGATACCCCAAACAAGCCCCTCAAAGGATTAGTTTCCATAGTGACAAGTAACAGAAAATTTCAGCACACTATATAAATGTTTCCTTACCAAGTTCCACTCACCAATAGCCCTACACTCCCCGGCAACGGCGCCAGAAAAGAGTCTTGATGACCCACAAGTGTAGGGGATCAATTGTAGTCCTTTCGATAAGTAAGAGTGTCAAACCCAATGAGGAGCAGAAGGAAATGATAAGCGGTTTTCGGTAAGGTTTCCTCTGCAAGCACTGAAATTGTAGGTGATAGATAGTTTTGTGATAAGATAAATAGTAACGAGTAATAAGTAAATAAAGTAAACAAAGTGCAGCAAGATGGCCCAATCCTTTATGTAGCAAAGGATAAGCCTGGACAATATCTAATAATGAGGAAGGAGCTCCCGAGGACACATGGGAATTACCGTCAAGCTAGTTTTCATCACGTTCATATGATTCGCGTTCGGTACTTTGATAATTTGATATGTGGGTGGACCGGTACTTGGGTACTACCCTTACTTGAACAAGCATTCCACTAATGATTAACCCCTATTGCAAGCGTCCGCAACTACAAAAGAAGTATTAAGGTAAACCTAACCACAACATTAAACATATGGATCCACATCAGCCCCTAACGAAGCAACGCATAAACTAGGGTTTAAGCTTCTGTCACTCTAGCAACCCATCATCTACTTATTACTTCCCCATGCCTTCCTCTAGGACCAAATAATGGTGAAGTGTCATGTAGTCGAAGTTCACATAACACCACTAGAGGAAAAGACAACATACATCTCATCAAAATATCGAACGAATACCAAATTCACATGACTACTAATAGCAAGACTTCACCCATGTCCTCAGGAACAAATGTAACTACTCACAAAGCATATTCATGTTCATAATCAGAGGAGTAATAATATGCATGAAGGATCTAAACATATGATCTTCCACCAAGTAAACCAATTAGCATCAACTACAAGGAGTAATCAACACTACTAGCAACCCACAGGTACCAATTTGTGGTTTTGATACAAGATTGGATACAAGAGATGCACTAGGGTTTTGAGAGGAGATGGTGCTGGTGAAGATGTTGATGGATATTGACCCCCTCCCGATGAGAGGATCGTTGGTGATGACGTTGGTGATGATTTCCCCTCCCGGAGGGAAGTGTCCTCGGCAGAACAGCTCCGCCAGAGCCCTAGATTGGTTCCGCCAAGGTTCCGCCTCGTGACGGCGGAGTTTCGTCCCGTAAGCTTGCCCATGATTTTTTTCCAGGGTAAAAGCTATGATATAGTAGAAGATGGACACCGAAGGCACACTAGGGGGCCCAGGAGATAGGGGGCGCGCCCTATAGGGGGGCGTCCTCCTGTCTCCTGGACAGGGTGTGGGCCCCCTGGTGTATTTCTTTTGCTCAAAAATTCTTATTCATTCCAAAATGATGTTTCGTGGAGTTTCAGGACTTTTGGAGTTGTGCAGAATAGGTTTCCAATGTTTGCTCCTTTTCCAGGCAGAATTCTAGCTGCCGGCATTCCCCCTCTTCATGGTAAACCTTGTAAAATAAGAGAGAATAGCCATAAGTATTAAGATATAATGTGTAATAACAGCCCATAATGCAATAAATATTGATATAAAAGCATGATGCAAAATGGACGTATCAGACGTCAGGGCAGCTTCGAGGTGGCCACGAGGCAGGGAGACGCGCCCTGCCCCCCTGGGCGCGCCCCCACCCTTGTGGGCCTCTCGTGGCTCCCCTGACCGACTTCTTTCGCCTATATATGTCCATATACCCTAAAAGCATCAAGGAGCACAATAGATCGGGAGTTCCGCCACCGCAAGCCTCTGTAGCCACCAAAAACCAATCGGGACCCTGTTCCGGCACCCTGCCGGAGGGGGGATCCCTCACCGGTGGCCATCTTCATCATCCCGGCGCTCTCCATGACGAGGAGGGAGTAGTTCACCCTCGGGGCTGAGGGTATGTACCAGTAGCTATGTGTTTGATCTCTCTCTCTCTCTCTCTCTCTCTCTCTCGTGGTCTTGAGGTGTCGGGGCGTCTCTCTGTGGCCACGAGCACCTATGGGGCAGGGGGCCCCTTCTAGTCCGGCAAGGGAGCGGAGGGCATGCGTAGAGCAGATCGAGGTCGGGCGCGCGGGGGAGACAGGCGATTTTTACCCAACTTCGGAGCTCTCCGGAGAGATAAAACTCCTACTGCTGCTTTGTGTTTGTATTTGATCTTGCTCGAGAGTGCGAGCGTATGGTGGTGTTGGCTGTGTCGAATGAACCGAACGCGCATGGGCCTCCCTTTTATAGTCTGAAGGGGGCACCCACAGGTGGCAGCGTAGGAAGAGGGGGTAAAAGAGTAAAAACGTAGGTTGGTACAACAGTGACCAAGAGTGTCCCCTACCTAACTCTGACGGCAGGGGACAAGGGCATTTAATGCCCGTCTGGTCGCCCCAACAGTGCAAAGAAACGACCGCTAGGTGCGCCATCGGTTGCCACGATGGCCTCCTTGTCAGCTCCGCTTGCCACCTCGCTCCACATGGCTGCGCAGCGCCTCGCCACGTGCTCCTGGGACGGCCCTGGGGTGACACGTTGCTAGATGCGCTGGAGTTTGGGTATAGGGTGGCAGCCTTGCCGCGGCAAGCGCCTTGCATGACCCTTCTCTTATTGTTGGCCGCAAGCTTGCTTGCCGCACGGACCTTCCCGGACGCCACGGGCGTCGCGACAAGTCTTCTGGAAGCGTCTTGGTTGGCCTTCCCGGCAAGCTCCTCTTGCCGGGGCCCTTGTCTTCTCAGTTGATACTTTGTTCTTGATTGGCAGTAATAGGAAATGACGGAGGGTCTTGGCGGGCGCCCGGCAAGCCTTGCCGCGGGGCGCTGCGACTACCCGTGAACAAGTTCGGGGTACTAAGGTACCCCCTACTTTAGTACACCACAGGAGCCCCCGGGCCTGGGCCATACACGGTGCCGAGCGTTGTTGGGCCAGGCCCAAAATAGTGCACGGGCACGCGCGGCCTGGGTCCACGCACAATCGGACTCTGTGTCCACCGCGTCCTCCCGCAACGGCACGCGTCGATTACGGCGTCGTGGGAGAGAACGTGGTAAATACTTAACTCCAGGAAATGCGTAACGTTCGCATCCCCTGTTTATAAGCAGAGGAAACGGGGCCGTTCCCCCATTTCGTCACTTGCAGTTCCTTCCTCCGAAAGCTCCGCCGCTCTCCTCCGCTTCCCAAGTCGAAAGAGAGCTGTGCTCCGCCGCCCTTCGCCGCCCTTCGCCGCCGCCGCCGCCGTCGCCTTCGCCTTCCCCCGCTGCTTCCGCCATGGCTCCGAAGGCTGGGAAGGGTACGAAGGCTGCGAAGGCTTCAAAAGCCGCGAAGTCGGCCGAGGCGCTGGAGCTCGAGCGGCTGCGCAAGAAGCACGTGCTTTTCCTCCCCGAGCTCACCCCGGAGGCGCTGCGGGCGGAGTTCTACCTCTTCTGGTCGACGGAGACGCGGCGCACCACAGACGCCAGTGCTTCGCGGAGGTTCCAAATCGAAGAAGTGCCCCGAGGGTACTACTTCTTCCCTGTGTTCTTCTATTGCGGGCTCTGCCCACCTTTTTCCGATTTCTTTTGCGACATCATGAACACCTACGGGTTTCATCTGCTTGATTTCACCCCCAACGTCGTTCTGACGATGGCGGTTTTCGCACACCTCTGCGAGAACTTTGTTGGCATCCTCCCCAATGTCGCTCTTTTTCGTCATTATTTCTCCCCCCGAGCCGAGAAAGGGGAGCCACTGGCTGGCGGAATCGCCTGGACCTCCCGGATGGGCATGAAGGAGGTGTATTTGACGGGCGAGCTCCGTAGCAAGTGGGACGAGTGGAGGGCGGAGTGGTGCTGGATCTGTGATGCCGACCCGCCGCCGTTCACCAAGCTGCGCCAGACCCGGCTGGTGCGTGGTAACGACTGGAGTGCTCTGTCGCCGGACGACGCCAAGCTGATGATCGCCACCACCCGAATCCTCCGGCTCAGGCATGCCGGACTTACAACAGGGGCGGTTGGCACGGATTTCCTTCGCCGTTGTATCGCCCTTCTACAGGCGAGGGGGAGGCCTGCCTGGCTGTTTAGCGGTCCGGCGGATTTCATGAGGCTGCGCCCAGGCCTCAACTTCAACTTCACGGTTATGGAGCTTGACGCGATGCTGAGGGAGATGTTCAAGCACGACGCCAATCATCCAGAGTGGTTCCAGTTGCCGCAGGGCGTCATCCCCTTGTGTAACAACTCCCAGCGCGATCGCATCTGCGCAATGATGCCAGAGTGCGACTCGCACGGGATAAGTGCCAATTGGATAGAGCCCGCTGCGGGATAAGTGCCAATAAGTCATTTTTGTAATATAACTCTATTCTGGGTACTGCTTGCTATGTTATTTCCTTTACTCTGTTATATCCCTTGTATGCTTTTACCCTACGCTTTGAGGGGACTTGCCGGTGCAAACAAACTTGCTGAGTGCGGAACATCAGCAGCCCGCTGGCGATGTGGCCTCCGGCAAGAAACCTTGTCGGGCCAGTTGCAGCGCACTTTCATTGTTGAGCGGACTCGAAACAAAGCAAGGGCGCAACTTAACCACGAGTTGGTTCCTCCGCGCACAGGTTTTCCATACAAGGCACGAACGTTCAAGGAATATAACTTGAAAGATTTAAAATTGACTAGGCTCAAACTTTGGCAACTTAGCTTTTCTGTGGTCTTTGTCCTGGCAAGGCTAGATTCCTTTGAACGACGCCTGAACGACGCCTGGTCCAGACCTTTATCTCCTCCCCCCCTGGTGAACTTGTGGGTGGAGGAATCTTCCTTTGAGAAGAAAGAAGAGAAAATAATGATATGGAACCCTGAGGTTCTTTATTGCTTACCGGGGGTAAGTGCTGCACAAAGTGTCAGATATACATGCAAGAAAAAAGGAAAGATGCACTGAATTTGACAAGATGTGCAGGGCACATAAACTTTATTTACACACGGGATCTGCGCCCGGCTTTGTACAAAGGGTTACATGCGACAGCGGTAAGGCTTGTACAAAAGGTGGTTGCCGGAACGGGTCTGGCAACCGCGCCTTATGGGTAAAACTTGCGAAGATGTTCTATGTTCCAGGAGTTGCTCACCAGAATGCCATCTTCGCTCTCAAGGCGGACAGCGCCGGGCCTAGTGACTCGTTTTACCCGATAAGGGCCTTCCCACTTCGGTGTCAACTTGTTTGAATTCTTGGCAGATTGAACGCGCCGAAGAACAAGGTCGCCTTCCTCGAAGCTTCTGGCGTTAACTTTGCGGCTATGATAGCGGCGCAAAGCTAGCTGGTAGTGAGCAGCTCGCACAGCAGCCTGAAGACGATCCTCCTCGAGGAGCAGCGCATTATCTTGTCGCAGCTGCTCTTGCTCAAGCTCATCATAAGCGAGCACTCGTGGCGATCCGTATACGAGTTCCGTGGGGAGAACTGCCTCTGCTCCGTAGACAAGAGCAAAGGGTGTCTGGCCAGTGGCTCGATTTAGCGTCGTCCTGATCGACCAAAGAACCGCCGGCAACTGCTCGATCCAATTTCTTCTGCACTTGTGCATCCTGTCGAAAGTTCTGGTCTTGAGCCTGCGCAGCACTTCAGCGTTCGCCCTCTCCGCTTGACCGTTGCTTCTCGGGTGAGCAACGGAAGCGAAGCAGATCTTGGTACCAAGATCTTGGACGTACTACATGAAGGTGCAACTCGTAAATTGTGTGCCATTGTCGGTGATGATCCTGTTGGGGATTCCGAAACGGCAAACAATTGACCTGAAGAACTTGATCGCCGATCAGGTTGTCACCTTCCTCATCGGTTCCACTTCAGGCCACTTTGTGAACTTGTCGATTGTGACGTACAAGTACTCAAAGCCCCCGATAGCTCGGGGGAAGGGGCCGAGGATGTCGAGCCCCCAGACTGAAAATGGCCAGGATAAAGGGATTGTTTGGAGAGCTTGAGCTGGTTGATGAATCTGTTTGGAATGGAACTGGCACGCTTCACACTTGGTTACTTGTGCAGTTGCATCCTGGAGGGCTGTTGGCCAGAAGAAGCCTTGCTGGAAAGCCTTGCCGGCAAGTGCTCTTGCGCCAATGTGGTGACCACACTACTAGGAAAAGGCCTATAGATAGGATTGACTCTAATGGCGCACCGTGGGAGCAGTGCGCCACTACTATATACTAATGGCGCACCTGTCACAGATACGCCATTAGATTGGAAGACACTAATGGCGCACCGAGGAGAGGGTGCGCCATTAGTATGAATTTTTTTTTTCTATTTTCCCATACATACTAATGGCGCATGAACCCTACAATGCGCCATTACAATATATAACTTCTAATGGCGCACCGTGGATGGGGTGCGCCTCTAGTGTGTATTTTTTTTCCATTTTCCCATAGACACTAATGGCGCATGACACATACAATGCGCCATTACTATATATTAACTTCTAATGGCGCACTGTGGGAAGTGCGCCATTACTCTAAATTTTGTTTTTTTTTTTTTTTGCAAAACTTCTAATGGCGCACGCTCTTCCGATCGCCATTAGTGACCAGGTTTCTAATGGCGCATGAGGACAGGTGCGCCATTAGTAACTGGGACCAACAAGATATTTTGGACAGCCCACACCTACCCACTCACTTTCCCCACTTCATTCCATCCACCTCCTTCTCCAAGATTTCGCCATCTCCTCCTCCTCACCTCATTTCCACCATAGATTCAACAAAATTAAGTGGTGAAATTACCTAGTTTTGATAGGTAAGTAAGGAAAGCTATCTTCATGATATAGATCTACTTTTTTTCTCCCTAGCTCGCTCCAACAACGTGCACATGCACTTTTGTGGCCTAGCTAGATCTATGTATGTTTGTGGTGTTGCAAGTGTTTGTGGTGTTGCATATATGTTTGAGTTTGAAGGTACCGGTATTTGAAATATGCGATAGTTGCCAATATTTTGCCGGAATGTTTTGATTCATTTCCGTTTGGCAGAGTTTTGGCACTATGCATTCTTTTTGGTCCTATTTTTAGGAAGGTCATGCCAAATTTTTTCTTGGTTCTAACATATCGTTTTGCTCTACCCGCAGCGACCATGGTCCGCATGATGGCCAAGGCATCGTGAATAGGTTTTGAGCTCCGAAGGCCGAGATGCTTCAAAAGAACGAGACGGAGATAAGATGTCCATGTCGAAGATGCAAGTTGAAGAGCCTTATTGCGGACCGGATTCGGGCAGGTGGGACCACCTGCTCTTGCGTGGTTTCATGGATGGCTATCGGTGGCAAGGTGATGAAGATGACTATCAAGTCGTCTATGGCCGGGGCCGGGCAAGAAATGAGGAAGGGCAACAAGACAAGTACCACCGTGGCGAGGGCGGGTGTCGGTGTACTAAGGTAGGGGTACCTCAGTACCCCAACTTGTGCACGGGCAGCCGCAGCCTCCCGCAGCTAGATCCATCAAATGCTTGCCGGCGACCATCTCCCACTCCATACCAAGCCATTCAAGAACAAAGTGTACAAGACAGAAGCTCAAGACCCCGGCAAGAGGAGCTTGCCGGGAAGGCCATTCCAGGCTCAAGACTACATCACTCCTGCAGATCCCCGGCGAGAGGAGCTCGTCGGGAGGACTAGAAGATCACGTCACAGAAGACACGCCTCGGCGCTGTACGCGTCCCGGCGAGGGCCCGGGCAGCGGCAAGTCATAGAGCCCGACAAGAACCCGGGCCCGGCAAGATCAAGACCCCGGCAAGGTGCTTGCCGGGGAGAGCTATGCTACGTGCCCGCACTCCAGCTCATCGCCCACGCGTCGCCTCCAGCCTTTTCCAGAGACGCGTGGCGGGTGGCTGTGCTGCATGAGGGGTGCGGTGGCACTCCACGGCGGTGGCTTCGCCGCCGTGGCAAACGGAGACGCAATGGCGGGAGCTTTTGGGGCGACGGCGACGGGCATTTAATGCCCTTGTCCCCCTCTGTCAAAAGTAGGTAGAATCCACTGTAGCTGCACTGTTCCCGCACTGTTCCAACTACCACCTCTTTTACGTTTTTACCCCTCTACCTTACGTTGACACCTGTCGGTGACCCCTTGCCCTATAAAAGGAGGCCCATGCACAACGTAGAGGAGGTTCCGACCATTTGCTACTCTCGCGTAGGCTCGAGCCCTCGGCAGCTCTAGTGCCAGGGGTTCGGCTGATTTCATACACCACACCACCATTTGCTCGCATTCGGGAGCAAGATGAAATCTGACACAATGCAGCAATAGGGTTTCTGCGACCATCGCGGCCGGCTGGGTAAAATCCCGCGTGCATCGCCTCGATCTGCTCTCCGCGCACCTCCGCCTCGTGCAACACACGAAGGGGCCCCGGCCCCATAGGTGCCGCGCCGCCCATCGCGCGCGACATCTCTGGCGCGCCAGGTAGGGGGCGCGTCGAGGTTGTGCGGACCTGATCCGGCCTTCGCGCGGCCGTTTTCTTCATCAACCTCTCCAGCTCCGTCAGCGACTTCATCGACAACTGCGCCATGGCCCCGAAGACGAGAGCTTCGAGGGTCGCGGACCCATCTCCGTCTTCTCCGCCGCCACCGGAGACAACGGCGGGCGGAGGAGACGCCGGAGGAAGGGTGGACACCGGCGAGGGCGCTCGCGGTGCCACCAGATCCAGGGATCGGACGGACGACCGCGCATCGGTCTCCGTGGATCCACGTCCGTCTCAGCACGCGACGTCCCAGCGGCGCCGTACCACGAGGGGTGGTACCCGCAAGTTGGGATAAGAGCACGCTGGGGGGCTCGCGGGATGCTCCGGACCGATGTCCATGCATGAGCAAAGCGAAAGTGCCAGGGAGGACTTTGCTCCTCCTATCGCTACTAGGAGTCCGAGCGTGTTCTGTACCTCGCGCCGCTCGCTCCCGCTCCCCCTACGCTCCGGCGAGCGTATCTCCCTGGAGCGCTATGCTGACGTCGAGGACGCGCCATCGAGCTCTAAGTCCGGCAAGGACGGCTCTGGCGCCACCCGACGAGCACGGCTCCTCGAACGCTATAAGCCCGGCAAAGACAGCATTGGTGCTCGTCCCGCAAACGCCGCGTCTCGGGAGTGCTGCGGCGTCGACAAGGACGCACCATTGAGTTCCGCCAAGCAAGTGCGATGAAGCAAGAAAAGGAAAAAGCTAAGTCGCCGCGCTTTGTGCGAGCGTTTCTTAATTCCATGCTTTTATCTGCTATATCCTCTCGCGTTAAATCTGTTTGTGCGTAAACCTGTCTTGCCGAGGAGCTCGCTGTGAACGGTCGCACCCTTACTTTGCTTCAACACCCTCAGCGAGTTAAGAGTGAGCGCGACCAACCGTGCCCTCGTTTCGTTTCGAGTCTGTTCAGCAATTTAAGCGCGTCGCGAACTAGACACGGCGAGGTTGCTTGCCGGAAGCGACACCAGCCAGCGGGCTGCTGATGTCCCGTACTCAGCAAGCGCGTTAGGCACCGGCAAGTTCCCTAAAAGTGTAGGGTGAAAACGCACAAAGGGCGTAAAGTAGAGGGTATAACATAGCAAGCCCTTGCCGTGAGATGTCCTTCCCATGAGAGGCTTGTACGCGGGAGGAGCCGAGTCGTGGCCCAGTTGCGTACTTGTTTTGTTTCCGAGTCCGCTCAACAAACACAACTGTGCTGCAGCACCCTTATCTTGCTTCCGAGCCATGCTCAGCAAGTTAAGCGTCGCAACTGGCCCGACAAGGTTGCTTACCGGAAGCGACGCCACCAGCGGGCTGTCCCGCGGTCAATAAGCGTGTTCGCCCCGGCAAGCTCCCCAAGAGCGTAGAGTACAAACATACGAAGGACAAAGCTCGGCATCGTATTGCGCAGTCAAGATTTATATACGCATACGTGCGCGTTGGACAGTTGTATATCTACATCAGCTGTTTTTTATGACCGCAATTGCAGCAACAAGGAGGAACCAAAAGATCACACCAGCACCTGGGGCCCGGCAAGCCAGGGTCGCCGGGGCTCTGGTGCTCAGGCTCTTCCTCGAGCCAGCTCGCTGAGGGCTGCGAGCATCGAGATTCGCCTCCGGCAAGCTAGTGTTCTTGGGGCTGCAATCTCAGATAAGTTTTTCATCCCTCGTCATGCATCCTCTCATGGACCGGGAGGTGCGGGACTGCGTCTTTGAACGAGCGTGACTTGTAAAAACCCGTACGTGGAGGAGCCGAGTCGCGGCCCAGTTGCGTACTTGGTTTGTTTCCGAGTCCGCTCAACAAACACAAGTGTGCGCTGCACTATCTTGCTTCCGAGCCTGCTCAAGAAGGTAGGCGTCATAATCGGCCCGACAAGGTTGCTTGCCGGCGACACCACCAGCGGGCTGTCCATGATCGCTAAGCGTGTTCGCCCGGCAAGCTCCCGATAGCGTAAGAACACACAAGGCACGCGTCAAGTAAAAGACCCAGTCCGCAAGCTTTCCCTCTTTTCATTAAAAACATTCAGTTTAGTACAAGTCCATAGAGGATGAAAAACATGATAGAGAGGATTACAAGTCCTAAATACAGCTAATGCCCGAGGGCTTACAAGTTAAAAAGATAAGATGCCCGTGATCCCTCTCCTGTTTCTCTGTTCAGGAGTTCGGAGGTAGGTCAGGAGCCCCGCAAGATAAGCTTGCGGGAGAGGAGACCCGCAAGAGGAGCTTGTCGGGAAGGGCGAAGGAGGCGCCTAGAAGAGCGTGGCGGTGGCGGCGCCAGCGCCGCAGAGCTGCGCAAGGTGACGGGCATGGGGCGCATGCCCGAGAGCCAGCGGCAAGCCCCTGAAGCCCGCAGAGAGCCACGGGCGCCAAGACCCCAAGAGAACACCCCGGAGCCGCCAGAGCTTGGCGGAGTCGGGGCGCCGAGGCGAGCTTGAAGACGGAGTGGTGGGACATCGGCACGAGGGCACCTCGCCCTCGTACTCCGACATAGCGGCCTTGCCGCCGTCCCCTCTTCCTCTTCTGCTCTCTCCCGCCACCGCCAAGGAGACGGCCCGGGGAGTTCAGGAGCCCGCAACCCGAAGATGGGGTTGCGGTGGCCGCGAGGCAGCGGTGTCCGACGCCTAGTCGGGCCGCCATCCCCTCGCCGCCGCTGTCGCTCTCCTCCTCGTCACTTCCGCTCGGGAGGAGCCTTTCGCTATCCGAGGAGCTGTCCACACAGCAGCGCACCGGGTCCCATAGTCGCCAAGACCTTGACGGCGAGGAGGTCACCATCCAATAACTTGAAATGGAGGGTGAACCCGCCCGTCAAGCTATGGATCTGGCGAATGTCTTCCACCCTCGGTCGAAGAACATCACGCCGGGGCTGGGGACACGACACTCACCCGAGTGCCACTGATCCGCAGCCCTCATCGTAGCTCCATCACGTCGGGTGGATCCGGTCCCATCGCGTCATAAGCGGGACCGGCAGCCGGAGGCGACGGCGCAGGCGCCCGGCGAAGCTTGATGAAGAACTCCGAGTGGTCTCCGGTGTGGACCGCGCCGTGGTCGAGACGCCGGGAGACGGGAGGCACGTCGCCACGGCGCCTCTCCCTCGACCGCCTCGGCCACGCCCTCGGCCTCGCCAGCCACGCCCTCCTCTCCCTCTCGTGGTGGCGGCTCTACCGCCACGGGAGCGGGATGGGGAGTGGTGCGCTGCCTAAAGCAACCAGCGCCGCCACCGTCGAAGAGCCGGGATTCCCTCCTTCCATGGCGGCAAGAAGAACGAAGATGAAGACGAAGGGAGAAGTGGATGAGTGTGACCGTTGTGCACCCCTTCCGCCCTATTTAAAGGGCGAGTGGGGACTCAACCGCCCTTCGGCCAATCATGAAGCAAGGAGGCGGAGGAGCGGGCCGACTCGCCCTCTCCGCCCGTGGCGGCTCGGTCTCCCACCTTCGCCGCCCGACCCCCATGCATGAGGGCAGCGTGGCGGCGGAGCCGGAGCGACGGGTGAAGCGACCCCGCTCTGCGCCACGATCACGGGGTGGATGCCTTAAAGGCTGCATGCGCCGCCCACGTCTCCCACGACGCCGCAATCGACGCGTGCCGTTTCGGGGGAGCGGCGGATGCAGAAGCAGATTCGACGCGCCATGGGCTTCGCATGCCCGTGCACTGTTTTGGGCCTGGCCCAACAGCGCTCGGCACCGTGTATGGCCCAGGCCCGGGGGCTCCTGTCGGTGTACTAAGGTAGGGGTACCTCAGTACCCCAACTTGTGCACGGGCAGCCGCAGCCTCCCGCAGCTAGATCCATCAAATGCTTGCCGGAGACCATCTCCCACTCCATACCAAGCCATTCAAGAACAAAGTGTACAAGACAGAAGCTCAAGACCCGGCAAGAGGAGCTTGCCGGAAGGCCATTCCAGCTCAAGACTACATCACTCCTGCAGATCCCGGCGAGAGGAGCTCGTCGGGAGGACTAGAAGATCACGTCACGAAGACACGCCTCGGCGGCTGTCACGCGTCCCGGCGAGGGCCCGGCAGCGGCAAGTCATAGAGCCCGACAAGCACCGGGCCCGCAAGATCAAGACCCGGCAAGGTGCTTGCCGGGAGAGCTATGCTCGTGCCGCCTCCAGCTCATCTGCCCACCGTCGCCTCCAGCCTTTTTCCAGAGACGCGTGGCGGGTGGTGTCTTTGCATGAGGGGTGCGGTGGCACTCCACGGCGGTGGCCGCCGCCGTGGCAAATGGAGACGCAATGGCGGGAGCTTTTGGGCGACGGCGACGGGCATTTAATGCCCTTGTCCCCTCTGTCAAAAGTAGGTAGAATCCACCGTGTATGGTGCGCTTGTCAAGCACTGTTCCAACTACCACCTCTTTTACGTTTTACCCCTCTACCTTACGTTGACACATCGGTGACCCTTGCCCTATAAAAGGAGGCCCATGCACAACGTGAGGAGGTTCCGACCATTTGCTACTCTCGCAGGGCTCGAGCCCTCGGCAGCTCTAGTGCCAGGGGTTCGCTGATTTCATACACCACACCACCATTTGCTCGCATTCGGGAGCAAGATGAAATACAAAGACAATGCAGCAAGAGGGTTTTACGCGACCATCGCGCCCGGCTGGGTAAAATCCCGCGTGCATCGCCTCGATCTGCTCTCCGCGCACCCTCCGCCCTCGTACCGAACACGAAGGGGCCCGGCCCCATAGGTGCCGCCGCTACCATCGCGGCGGCAATGGCGAAGGCGAAGAATCTCCGGACATGATCACGGCGGTGATGCTGTACACGATCTTCATGTAGAAGATGTCGTACATGATGATGAGGAAGATCAAGGCGAAGGGCATGATCATGAAGATGAAGATGCCGAGCAGACGGCGATGGAGGCTGGGTGCAGGACCCTCATATTCAAGAGCTGCTTCTCAAGCGGACGGATAACGCAAGAGCTGCCGCCCGAGAGAAAGCTGCTGGATCAACCCGGAGATAGACGGTTACTCCGTTGTATGAAGGATGCAGGCCCGAGGATACCGCTGAAAGTAACGCTCATGGCTCGGAGATGAAGGTAAAACACAAAATGACCGACGCGTGCTTCGACGAGAACATGTCATTACGCACGAACGTCTTCCCAAGGGGAACAAGTGCCCACCAGTTTCGAGGAGGCGAAGAAAATCGTGTGTCCTCTGGATTTACCGCCGTGAAATACCATGTGTGCATGAACAATTGCATCATTTATCGGGACGAGCACGCTGAGTCTACCATATGTCCGTGTCTTGCGCGTCACTCGATACAAGAAGAGGAAGAAAGCTCCTCGAAAATCGGTGTGGTACTTTCCGATCACCTCGCTCTGCAGCGGTATGTCGCGGACCCTAAGGTAGCAAAGCTCCTGCGTTGGCACGCGGATAGGGAGGAGAAGAAGCGAAAGATGACGCAAATGATCCGGAGATAGATAAAAAGACAAGATGCTGAGTCACCCTAAGGATGCGAGCGATGGCAAGCGTTGAACCGAAGACCTGAATTTGGGAAGGATCCAAGGAACATCGTGGCTTGGCGCGAGCACCGATGGAGTCAATCCGTTTGGCAGCCGAGAAGCACACATAGCACTGGCCTGTGTTTGTGTGGATGTACAACCTTCCCCTGGTTGTGCATGAAGAGGAAGTACATTCACATGAGTATGCTAATTGAAGGGCCAAACAACCAGGAAACGACATCAATCAGATCGGGGCTCTTTGAAGGAGGAGCTAGACACGCTGTGGAAAACGCCACCAATACGTGGGGCGCCGCAGAGAAAGAATATTTCCCTATGAGAGCCGCACCGCTCACGATGGTGCACGACTATCTCGATTACGGATATCTCATGGGGCGGTAGTCCACGGATTTTCTCGGATGCGTAAGGTGCATTGATGACACAACGATCGCCAGCTAGATAGAGATCCCGGTCTTGAAAACCGTGTTCATGGGACATCGAAGGTGGCTTCGCGACGATGACCCGTGGAGGAAACGCAAGGATCTGTTCGATGGTGAAACCGAACCCAAAACGCCCGTGTCACGAGGAGCGGCGAGGAAATAGACAAGCTGTTGAAAAATTGGAAAGAGCGCCCACCGCCGAAAGATGCGAAGGCGCCAGAGCAGCTGCTGAAGGTATGGAAAACGAGGTCTGTTTTTACGGGACTTGCCGTCTTGAAGATCCACCGTGTGCCTCACAGCCTTGATGTCATGCATATCACGAAGAACGTGTGCGAGAGTCTGCTGGTACCCTGCTCAACATGCCAGAGAGGACCAAAGATCGGCCGAAAGCAAGGGCAGACTTGAAATCAATGGGCATCAGGCAGGAGCTTCACGCTAATGATGATGATGATGATGATGATGATGCGAAGCAGGACACGGAAAGTCGTCGCAAAGGCAAAAAGGCCAAGAAGACCGAAAATGACTACCCTCCCGCGTGCTTCACTCTAAGTCAGGAGGAGATCGAGCAATTTTTCACCTGCCTCCTAGGAGTAAAACTTCCTTACGGTTACGCGGGGAAGATAAGCAGATACCTAGACCCAGCGAAGCAGAAGTTCAGCGGGATGAAGTCTCACGACCATCACGCGCGATGACGCAGATACTTCCAGCTTGTAATCCGTGGGATAATGGACGCGCACGTCCGTGAAACGCTATTTGGCCTGTGCAACTTTTTTCGACGCCATCTCTCGGAAGTCGATTGGCGTGAGGCAACTCGAAGGCTACGAGAAGAGATCGTGGTGATACTATGCGAGCTTGAGATGTACTTCCGCCCGCATTCTTCGACGTTATGGTGCATCTGCTGGTCCATATAGTGGAGGATATCATCCAACTCGGGCCGACGTTCTGCACAGCATGATGCCGCTCGAAAGGATGAATGGTGTCATCAAAGGATACGTTCGCAACATGTCACGCCCAGAGGGAAGCATAGCCAGGGCTTTCGATCAAGAGTGCATCTCCTCTCGCACGAATTATCTAGGCATCGAGAACCCGTTGGTCTGCCCGTCAACAGCACCTTGGCAGGCTCGCCGGATGGGGTCACCATGAGGGTCGCCAAATGCATGTCGGCCGAGGGTCGACTCGCCGACTTTGAAAGAGCAAACCTAGTCGCGCTACAACACATAGACGTGGTCGATCCTTGGGTGGTAGAGCACAAAACCTTTATTAAGAAGACGTACAATGACCGAGGCCAACAGAGGACGGACGGAGATATACTCAAAGAGCACAACTCATGTTTCACGCGTTGGTTCAAGCAGAAGCTTCTGTCGTACCCTTTACATGAGGATTCTTCCGCGGAAGAACAACTACTATTCGCCTTGTCACAGGGCGCCGAGCACAACCTGATGACCTATGAGGCGTACGATATCAACGGCTACACATTCTACACCGAGGACAAGGACATGAAGAGCGATGGTTATCAGAACTCCGGGGTAACGATGGAATCCTACACCGGTAACGACAAGGACAGATACTACGGAAGGATCGAGGAGATCTGGGAGTTGAGCTACTGTTGAGAGAAGGTCCCGATGTTCCGTGTCGATGGGCCAAAACGTCATAAAAGAAGACCGTATTTCACCACCATGGTTATACCCGGCCAAATCCAAGATCATGGGCATAAGCGTCACCGCTAAAAATGAGCCATGGGTACTGGCTTCCCAAGTGGACCAATGCTTCTTCATTACCGACCCGCCAAAGCCCAGTCGTGTTGTCGTGAGGAGAGGCAAAAGGAAGATCATCGGAATGGATGGAGTAGCCAATGAGCAAGACTTCGACAAGCACGGCAACCCAAGATCGAACATGATGACGACGATGAAGTAGCAGCACACACCACAAGAAGAAGCAGGACCACCCTACCTAAAGGACGTCCGTTCCACGTAAGAACTCCGCTTATGCGAAAAGAAGGGCAAGAAGATTGTGAACAGATAGCTAGCTAAGACCGATTGTATTTAAATCGTAGACTTCATTTCTCGATTGTATTTCATGGGCACTTTTGATATCATGAATATTTTTAAATTTCATGGGCACTTTTTGAATTCATGAGGACACTTGATCTCGATCCCCCTCCATCTCGATCTCGATCCCCTCCATCTCGATCGCACCAAGACCTCCCGCTAGCTCCACCCATCGCAACCTCCCCGCCTCCACCGCCGAGCACTTTTTAAATTTTTTTACTATTTTTATAAAAAATATTACTGTTATAATTTAAACAAGTTTGAACATATTTAAACACAAATAAATATAAAAAACAGCATTTAAAATGCATAAAAAATATTACTGTAATGATTTAAACAAGTTTGAACATATTTAAACACAAATAAATATAAAAAAACCATTTAAAATGCATAAAAAATATTGGGGATCCTGGGAATCGAACCCAGGACCTCCTGGTGTGTGTGCAGAGTGCTGACCAGTCGGGCTAGTGGGTGGGTTCGGTTGTAGAAAGGGTTGGGCTGTATATATGGCTACGGTAGATAAAAACAACATTCTAATGGCGCACCGAGAGGTGGTGCGCCATTAGAACATTCGTACTTATGGCGCACGGGAGCGTGGTGCGCCATTAGAAAGCATCCCTCAACACCTATCTCCTCTTGCCTCTCTCCTCTCCCTCGCCAGATCCCCCCCTCACAGCCTCCCGTCGCCCCAGCTGCCGCCGCCCGCCCAGCGCGCCGCCCGCCCAGCGCCGAGCCAGGAGGCGACGACCACCCAGCGCCCGCCCTCGCCGTCCCTCCTCCGCCCGCGCCCTTCCAGCCCTCAGGCCTCCTCCGCCCGCGCCCTCGCCCGCGCCCAGCACGCCTCTCGCCCGTCCCCTCTGCCCGCGCCCGCTCAAGCATCCGCCCTCCCCCCGCCAAGCGCCCGCCCTCGCCGTCCCCTCTGCCCCCGCCCATCTCCAAGGCTCTCCCCCCCTCCGCCCAGCGCCCTCGCCGTCCCCCCTCCGCCTGCAAACCCTAGGTATTGTGTGCTGCTAACTGGAACTAAATACACATTTAGCATATCATCATGGTTAATCAGTACTACAGTTCCACTAGTATGCATCTGAACAGTAGTCAAATTAGTATGCCTTTGAACTTTAGAACAATTGGTATGCATTTGAAACTGAAACTAATATTACCAACAATAGATTACTAGTATGTGGTTTAACAGAGCTGCGAGCCATTTGCTATTGAAAGAGTGGTGATGGCGACCAAGGAGTGTCAAAAAATCCTTAATGGTGGCACTAAGTGTTTGCAGTGAAGTTTTTTCCTTTTTATTATCCTGAAAAAAGAGGCATCCTCATTGCTGTTGACAAGAACAGCAGGGGGAGAAAGGCGCGAACAGGGAGATGAGTTATTTAGTCACTATACCAGCCATGGATAAATATCTAGAAATGATCCACATATTTGGGGCTCAAATTCAGTTCGTGTCAACAGTTTTTGTACTCCACCTTTCAACTATTACTATTCTAATTATTGCTTTGAATGTCCTTGCCACTTTGCAAAAAGTTCAAATGGTAGATGACACAAGTTTGAACAAAAGTCATTAGACGAGAAAAAGAATGCCATCACCTTTAGTTTCACAACTCTTCAAGAAAAGCTAGCCCTCATAGATGACACAGCCCAACAAAATAGCCTAAATATATTGCTGCTGTTACTTTTATGTATACATATTGTTGGTCCATTTCATCCATGATGTCTTTTGGGCTGTTTGAAGACTCTGTTATGTAGGTTGAATATTTCTTGCACTTTGTTAAAGATGTTTCTTTACTTACATTGCATTGGAGGTTCATCTTGTCTTGAAGCAAACAAATTAGCATTGGAGGCTCATCTTTGAGGCTTATCTTTATTACATATCGAACTTGCAAACAAATCTGTGAAAGACTTGTAAAGTTGCTGGGTTTTGTCTCCGACCATTGTGTCGTGATGAATTTGCAGTACACCGAGAGGCCCTTGAGTTTGCGGAATGTCGATGAACTTCCGTTCGGCAAATTGGTACTCCATATGTCCTATTTTCAGCAAAGGTCATGCTGAAATTTTCCGTGAATTTTAGCATGACTTTGCTAAAAATAGGACATATGGGGTACTTATGACTAATGCATGGGCCGGGCTATCTTAGTACTTAGTTAAGTAGGATCAACTGCCCTGCCATTCTTGCTGCATTAAATCATAGGTGGCAATAGAGCCAAGTGATTAGGCCCAACTTAGAATTATCGTTAGCATCGATAAACCCTAGATGATAAACCCAACATAGGTGGCAATAGAGCCAAGTGATTAGGCCCAACCCTAAATCATGAGACCATGATCTTGTTCCTTGACAATAACCATCTTTTGACCAAACTTTTTCCTATTTAGAGAGAAACATGGCCCACAACGATGAGGCCGGTGGTTGGGCGGCAAGCAATTCTGGAGATGTCCCAAGAGTTGGAGGAACAACAACCTCACCGCTATGATGGCGCCGCGGAAGACACCGATCCTGATTACACAACCCCTAGTGGCGTCGGGGATGACACCACCGATGGTGCCGCCGAGGATGCCACCATCGATGATGGTGGCGCACACACGATGGCAGCCAACCGAAGAAGCAAAGGAAGGACCGGCGCCGAATCGCTCCGCACCGTCAAGGAGAATTCACTCAAGTGGACTCGACGGAATCCAACGAGCCCAAACATATAGTCAAAGTGCACGCGGTTCAGCTCGGGTGCATTCTCCGAGCACCGTCTCGATCAACACCGAGAACCTTAGGCATAAGGACCGAGGGAATTTGCGCAGCCTCCTCTTCACGAAGCTGCACGAACGATACAAGTTCCCCGACGAATTTGAAAACACACGCCTCTCAGGGAATAGAGTGAACAATGCCGCCCTCACGAAGATGAGCACAGCCCTGTCTACTTGGAGAAGCACGGTGAAGAGAATGATTGATAAATGTGATAGTTATGACAAGATCAAGGCGAAATATCATTTGATGAGCGAAGATGAGTACAAGGAGTTCAAGATCAAGTGCCAGAGCCCCGCAAGCTCGAATCAAGTCGATGGGGAAAGAAATGCGGAGTTGAACTTAGGGAACACAAACTCGGTCCCGGCGGTTATAGAGTGGCGGAGCCTATATGGGACAAGGAGGACGCGGAGCGGGCCGAGCAAGGCCTACCGCCCCGCTTCGAGAAATATAGCGGTCACAAGCAGACCAGGAACTATATCAGGGCCCGGTACAAGGAGGACCCGATAACAAAGGAGCTTACCACGGATCCGAAGACCAGGGCGCTTGAGCTTGTTCTGGTAAGGAATACACCCCCGCGTAATTAGCTCCATATGGCTGCACTCTAATTAATCACCAATATTTCTAAATGGCTCATGTTCCTTTCGCAGGACAATGAAAGCAGTAGCGCGGGGTCGTCTAAGAGCTCCCCTTTCGACACCCCTTTAAATAGGGCGTTGAACGTAATGAAAAAGAAGGATAAGCTCGATAAGCCGGCGTCAGCTGGTCGTGTGGCCGGCAAAGGCTTGTCCACAAAATGGGGGTCATACTATACCGCTGGTGTGCGGAAGGAGAAAAAGGCCAGCTCGGAAAGCCAGACGCGCGAGGTTGAAGCACTCAAGGCACAAGTGGCGCGGATTCCGGAGCTTGTCCAAGAGCAAGTGGAACAACAGCTGGAAACGGCTCGAAGCCATGGTGCCTACGTTGATTCATGGGCTGACGACGTGGATTGCGGGCGCCAAAGGGTCCTCCCGGTTCCCAGCTTCATGGCAAGAACTTCGCCTGCAAGGCGGCGGCACCATTGGTGTCTTCGGCGGCGGCGACATTGGTGTCTCCGGCGGCGGCGCCATTGGTGTCTCCGCGGCGGCGCCATTGGTGTCTCCGGCGAGGCGGTATTCGTGTCTCCGGCACCGCACGGTATTGGAGCTTAATGCACCGGGTGTCGCCGGCGGCACTCGCCAACAAGCGCCCCCTCCGTCGATTACCGCCCGCCGTTGCTGCGGTGCCTCGACATTAGCCGAGCTTGACGGCATCACGGTAACTAAGCCTCTCGACCGATGACTTCATCTCCTTGCCTTTGATCGGCATCCCCGACGCCCTACACATGTTTTCGCAGGCACCGCCGACGCCTTGCACTCTTACGCGCCGTGGGCGCCGAAGTTGGTCGATGTCGCCAAGGGCAAAATCGTTCAACCGGGCAACCCCATGTTCCACGGTAATCCGATGCCACCCACAATGTATAGGGTTGAAGTGGTCCGGGTGCTGCCAGGCTGCGACGAGTTGTTACCTCCGATTCGACCCGCTGGGGCGGCGAAGAAGATGAGATGACCCTCGGCACTTTGCATAAGCTGGCCCTGCTATGGCGAAGAGCGATTCGTTTGTGGGTGGGGACACCACCCACGCACAAGACCGCCACGTCGTGCCGGCGCCAAGCCATGGCAAGAACGCAGCAACGCTACCGGACCTGCCGGACATCCCTATGGCACAGGATCCGGACACCCCTATGGCACGAGATCCGGACGGCGGCGACAACGGCGACGGTACATTTACCAAAGTTGACAAGTACTTTGCTGAACATGGGTACGCGGCGATTTCTGCGGGCCTCTTTCTCAAGAACCCAGCCAAGACCACCGCGATCTAGCTGGTGCGGCGGAGAAATCCAATTGCAACAAGCGTCGTCGGCGTTCAGTTCTCGTGACACGCCTCAGGCTCCCGTCTTCACGAGCCTCGAGATAGCTGAGGTGCGAAATATTATCAGCCCCAACACGCTGAAGAAGGCGGTCTGTGAGCGAACTCGGTCCCATTACAGGAGATCAAGAAGAAGGGCGGAAGCGAAGACTAACAAGGGCGCCGGTGCGAGCCAGCCGGCACCGAAGTTCGATCCGTGCTCGGGGCGGGCCACCTTCACCTAAGGATATCTCGAGGAGGTGCATGTGGCGGGTAGGGCGATGCTACCGCCAAATATGCTGAATCTGCAACCGGTGCTATCGGAGTCTGCATGATAGTGTTCGATTTTGGAGAAGCGGCGTCTCGAGAGAAGGATGTGGCATACCGGTTTTCGTGGCCAAGGTGCCGAGAGCAAGGGCTTTGTGGATGGCGACATCGGGGTATGATCGTCCTACGGTTTGATGACATCTTTGCTATGTTTAACCTTCATCCGTTGCACTACACCTTCGTTCGGCTGTTTTCGCTGAGCATGCAGATGCGGATCATTAGAGACAATACCCCGGACATCGTGATAGTCGACCCCTTCTATATGCGTGCCAAGCACTTGAGCAGCGCTGGGGACCGCCAAGTTGCGAGTTCACACCTCGAAGGCGTCATTCTGGCAAACGCAGATAAGGATAACTTCCTTGTGCCTTACTTTCCCGAGTAAGTCATCCCTTAACCGCCCCGTAACATATGATTTCTTAGATTTCGATCGTTCTTTTTTTTCTAACATTCCGTGTTCTATGCAAAGACACATTGCACACTCATCCTCTTAAGCCGAAATATTCCATGGCCACGTATTTAATTCCAACCGTAACTCCATGATAGACTACACAAATGTGAAGAAAGTTCTTGATGATGTTCTCCCTGCTCGCCCAATCTAGAGCACCTTCACCAAAGCCAGTTAAATAGGCACGGCAAGCACATCTTCTCACACTGATAAGTTCTGCTGCGTCAAGCAGCCGCTTTGTGATCGAAGGATGCCTACTCGCCCTCCATCACATGCGGGCGATCGTAAGGGACCATCATCACCTACGCTACCAGATAGTCTCAAAGATTGGGCGCGAGCTTGTCGGCAGTCCGGACGCGGACCTCGGACAAGAATTCTTTCGCATCGATCGGAGTTTGCGGACATCATCCATCAAGATGTCCTTCATACGTCGAGGCAGTTCTTCCTCGAAATCAACCGTCCAACGGTGAGATAGATGGAATGCTACAAATGCAGGGTGACAACGACCATGATTTCATGACCATCGCGACGGACGGCGGCTTCATCCACGCTCCCGTCCTATGAGTCGAGTCGAAAGTAGTGATGTGTAGTTCTCAAACATTGATTGGTTCATGTTGTAATTAAACTTTTAATGAATTCGTATGTCTCTTTGGTTTGGGCGGTTGTTCAACTTAGATGTAATCGATGCTATTTTGTTAGTAGGACCATGAATCGTGCTATTAATGTCTTGCTTTTCTCTTCCGATCCTTTTGTTGCATACTTACACATTGCTTATGTATTGTCATTGTTTGGCTTGTGCATAGAGATGCCGTCGTATGTCGTGTACAAGGGTAAGGTTCCCGGAGTCTACGATGACTGGGAGGAGTGTCGGAGACAGGTTCACCGTTTCAGCGGTAATAGTTACAAAGGGTACACCACTAGGGCGGAGGCGAATCTAGATCGCCGCTATCTAGCGGAGAGAGGAGGAGCGTTGGAGGAACCGGATGAAGACCAGTTTGATTGCGATGATGCTCATCGTGATGACCACACTCTCTTCTATGTGATGGTAGTTTAGATGATCGATATCGACTTGTAATGTGAAGGCAAACTCGATACTCGCGGTCTTGAGACTTGTAATGTTTTATCTTTGTCCGGTCTTTTGAATCCGGAGACTAATATGATGAATTGTATTAGGAGACTAATCTTCTATTGTATTTGATGAATTTGATGTTGCTGTGTGCTGCTGTCTATATTCTATGCAATAATATATTTTGTAATCTGTGCAAAAACGAGAAAAGCAAAAAAAAATAAAACCTAATATTCATACTAATGGCGCACTACAAAAGACACTAATGGCGCCTTGTGATCATCACACTAATGGCGCATGTACTTGTAATGCGCCATTAGAATGCCATAGCACATTTGTACATATGGCCCCGGAGGCATTCTAATGGCGCCTTGTGAGCGTACTAATGGCGCATCGCCCGGTCGCCATTAGAATACCAATTCTAATGGCGCACATGTGGTGCGCCATTAGAAAGAAATTCTAATGGCGTGATGCCAGTGGCGCACCAGCCATGCGCCATTAGAAGGCAAAACTGGTGCGCCACTAGCATGCCTTTTCCTAGTAGTGCCACATATGCCTCCATGTATCTCTGCCAACAGCTCTTGTCCATCTTCCCGGGAAATGCACTTCAATTTCACTCCGTTGAATCTTCTTCTGTACAGTATGTCATCGACAAACTGGTACATACTTGATTGCCGGGCTACTCTTTCTGCTTCTTCCTGCTCTTCGGGAAGTTCTCCTGTCTGAAGGAAATGGACTATTGGCTGTGCCCAGGCTGGAGCTTGTGGCTCGATAGCGAGGACTAAAGGCGCAAATGCGGCTGCGGGAACATCCGTTTCTTTGGCAAGGATCGGGGATCCTGCCGGAGCGTGATGTTCCCCGGCAAGCGTGTCGGGACACAGCTTGTCGGGAGTGTCTGCTTCGACGAAACAAGCTCCGGGGCTTGTCGGAGCGGACTGCTCCTCAGCGCTTTCTACGTTGATCCTGGGAACCTTCTTGGCGGCGGCTCCGGGGAGCTGTGCGGGAAAGTGGTCGCCGGCAGGCAACTTCCTCTTCTTGCTTTGCCCAGTTGATGGCGTGACGGACGGCTGAGTCAGCTTGAGCACAAAAATCCCTGGTTCCACAGGCAACTTAAGTGCGGCACATTTTGACAGGCCATCTGCAATGTCATTCTGCACTCTTGGAACATGTTCCATTTGTAGGCCATCAAAATGTTCCTCTAGCTTTCTCACTTCATCAATGTATGCCTCCATCAACGGGCTCTGGTAATCTTTGTTGACTTGGCGGACGACAAGCTGCGAGTCACCCCTGACAATAAGCTTCTTGATCCCTAGTTCTGCCGCTGTCCTGAGTCCGGCAAGCAAGCCTTCATACTCTGCAGTATTATTTGTTGCTTGCTCCTTGGGAAAGTGCGTTTGGACCACATACTTGAGGTGCTCTCCGGTGGGGGCGACAAGTAGTACGCCCGCACCGGCGCCTTGCAGCGAGAAGGCACCATCAAAGTACATGATCCATTCCTTGCTGATTTACTTGACGGGGATGCTCCTCTCCGGAGTTTCTTCATCCGGAGTTGGCGTCCATTCTGCTATAAATTCTGCCAAAGCCCGGCTCTGAATAGTTGAAGTACTTTCAAACTTGAGGCCGAAGCTCGACAATTCCAGTGCCCACTCGACAATCCTGCCTGTTGCCTCTGGATTCTGCAGTATCCTCTTCAGCGGAAAGCGAGTGACAACCGTGATCTCATGTGCTTGGAAGTAATGGCGCAGCTTCCTTGAGGCCATGAGTAGGCCGAAGAGCAACTTCTGCACACCAGAGTACCTTGAGCTAGCCCCCTGCAAAAGGGAACTGACAAAGTAAACCAGGCGCTGCACCTTCTTCTTCTATTTTTCTTCCGGCAACTGCACAGATCCACCATTGGCGGAGCCAGAACTCGTCGGACCAGGGCTTGCCGGGCCAGAGCTTGCCGGAGAAGCCCCCTGCTTGTCGCTGGACTCGCTCACCGCGGCCGCTGGCTCATCGTCTGCGTCCCTCTCCGCCACTAATGCAGCACTAACCACTTGATTGGTTGCCGCCAGGTATAGCAGCAACTTCTCTTCTGGCTTAGGTGCGACAAGTGTTGTAGTGGAGGACAAATATTTCTTCAAGTCCTGCAGCGCAGCCTCCGCTTTCGGAGTCCATTTCACGGGACCTGCCTTTTTCAAGATTTTGAAAAATGGCGGTAGCGTTCAACGAACTTGAAATGAACCTCTTGAGAGCAGCAATGCAGCCGGCAAGCCTTCGCACATCCTTGACGCGCTTTGGTGCTTCAATTTACTCAATGGCCTTGATCTTGTCGGGATTGGCTTCAATCCCCCTCTGAGACACGAAGAACCCGAGAAGCTTGCGGAAGGAACTCCGAACACACACTTCTCGGGGTTCAACTTGAGATTGACCTTGCGCAGATTTGCAAAGTCTCATCCAAATCTTGGATCGAGTCTCTTTGTCCTTGCTCTTGACCACTATGTCATCCATGTAGGCTTCTACATTTACGTGCATTTGTGGCTCAAAAGCATGGCTGACTACTCTTGCAAATGTTGAACCAGCATTCTTTATCACGAAAGGCATCCGTGCGGCAAAGATCGTGCCACATGGAGTGATGAATGCGGTTTTCTTCATCTTCTTCTGCCATGAAGATCTGATGATATCCTGAGTATGCATCAAGGAACGAAAGCAGATCACATCCTGCTGTGGAGTCAACAATCTGGTCAATGCGCGGCAAGGGGAACGGATCCTTGGGACAGGCTTTATTAACATCAGTGAAGTCAATGCAAAGCCTCCACTTCCCGTTCTCCTTGCGCACGACTACTGGATTGGCTAGCCACGTCGGATGGAGTACTCCTCGGACCAGGCCTGCTGCTTCCAACTTCCTGATCTCTTCTGCTATGAACTCTTGACGCTCTACTGCTTGCTTTCTGACTCTTTGCTTGACGGGCCGTGCGTGAGGGCAGACCGCAAGGTGGTGCTCAATCACTTCCCTGGGAACACCGGGGATGTCAGATGGTTGCCATGCAAACACATCGACATTCGCCCACAGGAAAGCGACGAGCGCGCTTTCCTATTTAGGATCAAGTGTGGCACTGATGGTGAAGGTACCACCGGTGCCGTTCTCCTTGGCGGCCACTTTCTTGGTCTCTGGTGAAGCTGTCTTTGCCCTCTTGCACTTGCCGGTGGAGCTCGATGGTGCGTCCTCGACGGCAGCCCAGCACTCCGGAGAGGTGCGCTTGCCGGAGTGGGCATCAGAGCTACTCCTGCCGGACTTAGCTTTCTTCTTCCCCCGGGGAGCTTCAGCGGCAAGTGGCTTGCGCTCTGCCACGGCTGCTGCTTCCCGGTAGATCTTGTCGGTGCAGATAAGTGCATCCTTCTTGTCACCTTGGACAGAAATGACACTTATCGGACCAGGCATCTTGAGCACATTGTAGGCGTAGTGAGAGGCTGCCATGAACTTGGCGAGCGCTGGACGGCCGAGTATCCCATTGTAGGGCAATGGGATATCAGCAACATCGAATGTGACTTTCTCTATCCTGAAATTCAGCTCACTGCCAAATGTCACTGGCAGTGTGATCTTCCCCTTCGGCTTTCTCCTTCCCGGATTTATCCCTTGAAAGGTACCAGTTTCTTCGAACTCGCTGTCGGGGATCTGGAGCTTCTTGAGCAATGCGGAGGAAATCAGATTCAGGCCGGCCCCACCGTCAACCAACATCTTCGTGACCTTGAGGTTGCGGATTGTTGGTGAGACCAACATTGGCAAGCACCCGACCGCAGTGATGCGATCAGGGTGATCCTCAACATCGAAGACGATGGGCGTGCTGGACCACTTCGAGGCTTGCTGACTCGACCAGACGGCTCACTGCGTTCACTTCGCACCTTTGCTTGAGTTGGCGGTGCGAGGTGTGCAGAGAGGCACCGCCGTTGATGCACAACACCTCCGTTGCCTTCTGAAACTCTTGGTCATCAGTCTCATCTTCCTCCATCTCATCATCCTCATCTTCCTCTTCGTCCTTGTCGCGGCCACGGGGAGGCCTGTCTCCTTGCCGCGGCTTGGCCTTGCCGCGGTGCCCTCCCCGGGCGGGAAGCTTCTTGCCGGACCCTCCGCCACCTCCCTGGGCCCTCTCCTTGTCGCGGCGCTCGTACTCAGCTTTCTGTAGCTCCGCCATCTGCTCAACTTTTTTGCAGGTTTGGAGGTCATGGCCCTTGGTTCGGTGGATCTTGCAATACCGCTTGCCGGAGCCATCCTGCTTGTCGGCGGCTACCACAGCCTCGCCGGAGTCATCAGCTTTGGCCTTGTCGGAGCCGCCTACGTTGCCGGAATGCTCAACAGCTAGCACATCCTTAGCCTTTCTCTTCCTGTTGTTCCGCCTCCGGTTCTTCTTTGCCGGGGCGGCATCCTCACTGTCAGATCCTTCTGCTCCCGCAATCTCTCCGGGGATCTTCCTCCCCTCCTCAGCCCGTGCACACTTGTCGGCCAGAGCGTAAAGCTCGCTGACATCTCTGATCTTGCACATCGCCATCTCCTCCCTCATCCTGCGGTTACGCACGTTCTGGTGGAACGCACTAATAACTGCAGCAGGGTGGACGTCTGGGATGTTGCGCAGCACCTGGCTGAATCTCTGTATGTACTTGCGCAGGGGCCCTCCCTCCTTCTGAACGAGCAGATGCAGATCGCTCTCCTGGCCATGGGGTTTGTGGCCGCCTGTGAAGGCGCCGACAAACTGATGACACAGGTCAGCCCATGAAGAGATGGAGCCGTCCGGCAAGTGCATGAGCCAAGATCTGACGTTGGGCTTGAGCACCAGCGGGAAGTAGTTGGCGAGGATCTTCTCGTCGCACCCTCCGGCAGCCTGCACCGCGATGGTGTAGATACTGAGGAACTCCGACGGATGTATCCTGCCATCGTACTTCTCGCACGCGTCGGAAGTTCTTGGTCTTGAGCCTTTGGACTTGCCGCAGCTCACGGTGAGCGCAGGGCAACCTGCAGCGTCTGACAAGTCGCTGGTTCCCCTGGTGCATGCATATCGGCGATGGGCCCAGCGCTGGTCAGATTGACGTCGCGCTTCCCTTCGCGCTTCGTCTGAAAAGCGAGCATATTCGTACCGTCGTTCTTGGAGAACGTGGCGTTGATCACGGCGTGTTCGCGGGTCCGACGACGCGGTGGAGTCGGTGTCGGGGTTGGCCCGGCGAGCCGGCGATCTTGGCCTTCGGGGCTGGGAGCACACGGAGGTGGCACCCCCAGCGGTCTTGTCGACATCGGCTTGCGCCTGGGCGCCTTGCCGGGGCTTCGGTGCGCTCGGTTGCCGGGGCTTGTCGCCATTGGCGAAGCCGATGAGGCTGTAAATGGTCATCCTCCAGTCGTCAATCTTGCGTGGTGCTGGAGGGTAATCTAGATGCAGCTGGGCTCGGGCCAGCGCTTCCTCTGCTGTCTTGGATGGCGGTGGCGACGAGCAGCGCGAGGAGCGGGATGTGCTCGGACTCCCAACGGGATTGGAAGGAGCAACACCCTGTCCGGGCGACCGTACCTCACTTGCGCCAGCATGTTGGCATGCATGCTGGTCTCGAACGTCCCGCGACCCACCAGCTTGGCCTTGCTCCAACGCGAGCACGGTGCTAGGAGCACCGGGGCGCTGTCGACCTTGCACCTCCTGGGAAGGGTGTGGTGTCTGCACGGTTGCCGACGCTTGCGGGGCCTTGTTCTTGGATCTGGTGACGACATGAGTCCCACCGTCGGCGCCCGCTCCTCCGCCGGCGTCCACTCCACCACCCGTTTGCTTCGGCGGTGGTGGTAGAATCGATGTAGACGGAGCAGCCACCTCCGAAGCCTTCTTCTTTGGTGGCATGTTGATGAAGATGTTGATGCAGCGCTAGAGACGGATCGGATGCTCACGACCTCGACGCGTCCCCTACAGGCGCGCCAAAGATGTCGGGCGTCTCTCGTAGCCCACGAGCACCTATGGGGCAGGGGCCCTTCTAGTCCGGCAAGGAGCGGAGGCGTCGCGAGCAGATCGAGGTCGGGCGCGCGGGAGAGACGGGCGATTTTTACCCAGCTTCGGAGCTCTCCGGAGAGATAAAACTCCTACTGTTGCTTTGTGTTTGTATTTGATCTTGCTCGAGAGTGCGAGCGTATGGTGGTGTTGGCTGTGTCAAATGAACCGAACCCCTTCTACGTGCGCATGGGCCTCCCTTTTATAGTCTGAAGGGGGCACCCACAAGTGGCAGCGTAGGAAGAGGGGTAAAAGAGTAAAAACGCAGGTTGGTACAACAGTGACCAACAGTGTCCCCTACCTAACTCTGACGGCAGGTGACAAGGGCATTTAATGCCCGTCTGGTCGCCCCAACAGTGCAAAGAAATGACCGCTAGGTGCGCCATCGGTTGCCACAATGGCCTCCTTGTCAGCTCCGCTTGCCACCTCACTCTGCATGCGCAGTGCCACGCCACGTGCTCCTGGGACGGCCCTGGGGTGACACGTTGCTGGATGCGCCGGAGTTTGGGTATAGGGTGGCAGCCTTGCCGCAGCAAGCGCCTTGCCGCGGCCCTTCTCTTGTTGCGCCGGCAAGCTTGCCAGCCGCCGGACCTTGCCGGGACGCGCGGGGCGTCGCGGCAAGTCTTCTGGAAGCGTCTTGGTTGGCCTTCCCGGCAAGCTCCTCTTGCCGGGGCACTTGTCTTCTCAGATGATACTTTGTTCTTGAATGGCAGTAATAGGAAATGACGGAGGGTCTTGGCGGGCGCCCGGCAAGCCTTGCCGCGGGGCGCTGCGACTGCCCGTGCACAAGTTCGGGGTACTAAGGTATCCCCTACTTTAGTACACCGACATGAGGTGATACGATCTTCATGTATCGCGAGCTTTGCTATTATAGTTGGATCTTATGATGTTTCTCCCCATCTACTCTCTTGTGATGAATTGAGTTTTTCCCTTGAAGTTGTCTTGTCGGATTGAGTCTTTAAGGATTTGAGAACACTTGATGTATGTCTTGTCGTGCTTATCTGTGGTGACAATGGGATATTCACGTGATCTACTTGATGTATGTTTTGGTGATGAACTTGCGGGTTCAATGAACTTATGCATAGGGGTTGGCACACATTTTCGTCTTGACTCTTCGGTAGAAACTTAGGGGCACTCTTTGAAGTACTTTGTGTTCATTGAATAGATGAATCTGAGATTGTGTGATGCATGTCATATAATCATGCCCACGAATACTTGAGGTGACATTGGAGTATCTAGGTGACATTAGGGTTTTGGTTGATTTGTGTCTTAAGGTGTTATTCTGGTACAAACTCTATGATAGATCGAATGGAAAGAATAGCTTCGTGTTATTTTACTATGGACTCTTGAATAGATCGATCAGAAAGGATAACTTTGAGGTGGTTTCGTACCCTACAATAGTCTCTTCGTTTGTTCTCCGCTATTAGTTACTTTTGAGTGACTCTTTGTTGCGTGTTGAGGGATAGTTATATGATCTAGTTATGTTATTATTGTTGAGAGAACTTGCACTAGTGAAAATATGAACCCTAGGCCTTGTTTTGAAGCATTGCAATACCATTTACGCTCACTTTTACCACTTGTTACCTTGCTATTTTTATTTTTTCAGATTACAAATACTCATATCTACCATCCATATTGCACTTGTATCACCATATCTTCGCCGAACTAGTGCACCTATACAATTTACCATTGTATTGGGTGTGTTGGGGACACAAGAGACTCTTTGTTATTTGGTTGCAGGGTTGTTTGAGAGAGACCATCTTCATCCTACGCCTCCCACGGATTGATAAACCTTAGGTCATCCACTTGAGGGAAATTTTCTACTGTCCTACAAACCTCTCCACTTGAAGGCCCAACAACGTCTACAAGAAGAAGGTTGTATTGTAGACATCAGTATCTAGTCTTCTCAATAAGATATTGCAAAAGCTTCTGGCATAAGGTACCGAGTCTTCCCCAGCAAGTCTCTAAGGGGGGAAGATTATGAGGTACGGTACCCAGCCTTCCTCAGCAAGATATCCGCCAAAAGCTTCGAGCACAGGCCATCCAGTCTTCTGTAGCACGATACTCCTGATGGCTTCCACCGCAAGCTGCCCAGTCTTCTTCAGTACAACATTGGTACAAGAAATTAAGCAATGAGTTGTCAGTATATGACCATGTTTCCAAGTGGCAGATCTGCAATAGTTAAGTCTGAAACAACAACCAGTCAGAACAAAGGTATGCCTCGAGAATCAAATATTTGTTCATACAGTGAGTATGATGTCAAGTTCATGCAAGTCACTCGCACAAGAAAGAATTCACAGTATGCATCCGACAATCTCACTGGTTATTCAAGAGACAGAAAACCAGTAGGTGATGCAAGAATCAACAAGTCTTGAAGAAAGACAACATTGAGACACCATCTTGACGGTAATTATCAAGATCAGCCCCCGCACATCCGGCAAGGTGATGTTATTATTCCTGTCACTGTCTGGCATAGTCAACAATAGTAATGAGATCTGTATAAGCGCACGTGTACCGGATAAATATCCTGAGACTCAAGACATGAACAAGACCAAGGTATGATTCATATTACTGTTTTGAACCCAGAAGGCATGCATATATATTCGAGCAGCACGACGCCTTGATAGAAGAGAGTCCTTGTTCCACGGGAAGATGTGTTCCCAACTCCGTGGAATATCCTTTGTACTCTATACCGGAATAACATCACCAGCAAGGAGCAGTATCGAGAAGGACACATATGTCAGTTATGATAATTCGTCAAACCTCACCTAAGCCAGCAGATATGAAAGAAAATGTGAGCAAGTGTGAATATGAACATATGAGTTAAGTCATGTCAGTATGTCAGATTCGGTGAAGCAAACCACCCCAGACCAAGGTAGTCAGTCAGATGCAATTTATTAGTGGGAACATAATATAAGGAAATAGGAGAAACCCGAGTTGGAAATTGTTTCTTCAAGTCAGGATATTTACTTGTTCCCTGAGCCACCAAATCTCGAGGACAAGATTTCTTTAAGGGGGGAAGGTTTGTAACACCCTGGATTCTGTCCTCTTCTTTTTCTGATGATTTTCTTGGATTTATTTGAATTATTTTCCTGTGGCTATGTGGTTCTGAAACTTGGGAAGATCATGTCTTCCTAGGTTTTATAGTGGCTTGTCATCCTCGTCACCCTCCCAAGATCATGTCTTTTTCTCCTTGACCTAATCCAATATTCTTTTTCTTGGGAATATTCCTTTTCTGTTAAAGGAATAACCCTTTGAACCCTAGGTTGTGAAGCAACCTATCTTTCTGTCACTCCATAAATCGCCAAATAATTCTCATAAATTGTTTGGGTCATATCTTGCTCAAATATGGCAAAACATTTCATTGCCATGTTCAAGTCCTAAATGGCACTTTGCAAAGCAAGTGCTAATTATCTTTGCTTGATTACCTCCAAACTTTTTGTACATCTTTTCCTGTCCATATCATGTCCTCGTGCAAATTTTCATACTCATTTGCCTAGTAATTATTTTTTCAGCAATGTTTCAAGGTTTTCGTCCAGGAAGGAACTTTGCGAAGGATCTATATTCTAGGCATGTCCAAATGAGATGAAACATTGCCACATCCTTCATGTGATCAAATCATGCCTCTCCACCAAATTTGAGCTCATGTAACCTTTCCATGTGAGCCCAGCTCCAAATCTTGGTTTTTGGTCAGGTTTTCACTTTGTGAAGCAACTATATTTTATATTGCTTCATTTAAGCTGAACATTTACCAGGGCATTCTCCTATCCGTATCAACTCCCCCTACCAAGTTTTGGCTCAATTCATTAAACCATTTTCCCTGTGCAATTTTTCCAAGATTCTGTGCATAGATATGCTTTGTGAAGCAAGTGCTATTTTGGCAAGTCCAAATGGCATGAAACTTTTTGGGCATCTTCACATCTTCAAATCATTGGGCCATACTCATTTTCAGCTCATTCCAAGAAATTATGTGAGTGATACTTAATCATCTCTTAATATGGTCATCATGGCACTTTCTACAGCAAGTACCCACTAAATCAGTGGCCCAGCCACGGGTCAACGTGTTTAAGTGGAAACAGATTTCTCTTTTGTCTAAAGTACATTTTCCCTTCTGGAAAGCGTATTCCTGTCAACTGTAGCCAAATGTACGCTTCCTGTTTCGGAAAACGTATTCGCCCCGAAGGCGCTTTCAGTTTTTCCTCCAAGGGCCTGTTGGCTAAAAAAATCACCGATAGGTCCCTCTCCTTCATCACCTCGTATCTCCGCGACCGTAACTCCGATCTAGGTGAAACGAACACCCACTTATTTGTCTCATCTAGATCCTTCCACTACTGCAGGATGCTGCTAACGCGGCACTACGATCAAAGACCCTTCGAGAAACTGTGTGTGATGCAATAATCGCAAACGGTGGTGTCAGAGAACCGTAAAAAATGACTAAAACGTTTGCGATGACGGATGCATCAAACACAGTTCAGATTTTAGTTGCGTGTGCAATGAAGGGCATACGGTTGATCCAGCAAAATTGTTTGTGGTGAGGAAGAACAGCAGAAATAGGCAACCATATCAATGTGTGTGCGATATACGTCATACAGTTCCCTCCGATGAACTGTGTACTATTAGGGAATGCAATAGAAACGGTCATCCAGATCAAGGTGTGTATGATATACGGCATACAGTTCACTCGGACAAACTAATTTTGATTAGGCAAGAGAACGGAAATGGTTCATCTTAACAAGATGTGTGTGATATGCGGCATTTGCGATCAGCCAAAAGAACATAAACGATTCGTGTAAGCCAGATTTGTGTGATACGCAGCAAACAACCCACTCGGATGAAATATTTGCGATGAGAAATTATAACACAGACGGTTACTATAGTAAGTTCATCTACGATTCTGTTCGTACAAAAAACTTTGAAAAATGCAAACTCGTTGCTTGCGTATAAACAATTATCAAAAAGTAACGAGATAGACCTTCTTCAAGCCAATCAACATGTGTTCAAAAAACAAAAAATGTCAAAAATTACAAAACAAAGACCTAGATAGAACTTGCTGCTCTAGATCCCTCTTTGCAGCCTTTATTTGCAACACAATGGAAACGGTTCAACTGAACAATATATGTGTCATACACGGCAAACAGCTCCGTGATCAGAAATATGTGCGAAGACCAGTAATAACATAGGCGATTGCTGCTAATAAGCCGTGTCATTTGCTCTGTCTACAGAAGACTAACATGTATATATATATAACTGAAATAAACATCCCATTACATCAGTGACTATACAGGTCATTCGCACACACCTCAATAAACAATTGCATGCATTCTAAAGTAGGAGAAACGATCGTCTAGTCATCTACTTCTTGTGACGCTCCCGCCACTGCTCTGGGGCTCGATCCCTCGGCTGGGGCATGAACAAGACACTTCCTCATGTCAACGATCCGGCTATACATCTCGTATCTTGTGTACGCGTCATAGGCCACATACTTGACGTGTTCTTCATCCAGTCCCTCATACCAAACACTGTGCCAGGTGTCCTTGTCCTTCTTGCTCTCATCCTTTATCTTCATGTAGTAGGTCGATGATTGCCGAGGCGAGGTTAGCTAGGTAGTCCAGTTTGTTCTTGGTGCTACCTCAGACCTTGTAGTGGTCCTGGATGTTGACAAGATTCAGGCATTTTAAGCCCGAAACCTTCAGCACTTTTAGATCGTTGTAGGATCGAAAGTATGTCTAGAGGGGGGGTGATTAGACTACTTGACAATATAAAAATTATGCCTTTTGACAAAGACAAGTTTTTGGCAGATTCACAATGATGATCAAGTCAAGTATCACCCTACACATGCAATTCTAGAGTATAGGCAGCGGAAAGTAAATTGCACATGTAGTAAAGAGAGGTGGAGAAGAGCAAACGCAATTTTGGAGACGCGGTGATTTTTCTCGTGGTTCCGATAGGTGGTGCTATCGTCATTCCACGTTGATGGAGACTTCAACCCACGGAGAGTAACGGCTGCGAGAGTCCACGGAGGGCTCCACCCACGAAGGGTCCACGAAGAAGGAACCTTGTCTATGCCATCATGGCTCACGCCCACGGAGGCTAGCCTTACTCGGGGTAGATCTTCACGAGTAGGCGATCTCCTTGCCCTTACAAACTTCTTGGTTCAACTCCACATCTCGTGGAGGCTCCCAAGCGACACCTAACCAATCTAGGAGGCACCACCCTCCAAAAGGTAATAGATGGTGTTGATGATGATGAACTCCTTGCTCTTGTGCTTCAAATGATAATCTCCCCAACACTCAACTCTCCTCACTGATTTGGCTGTGGTGGAAGAAAGGATTGAGTGGAAAGCAACTTGGGAAGGCTAGAGATCAAGCTTCATATGGTGGGAGTGGGGCAACTTGATCTCAACACAAGGGTAGGTAGTTCTCTTCTCGAGAAATGTAAGGTAGGAGTGGTAGTTCTTTCGATGGCTCTCTCCACGAATGAAGAGGGGGTGGAGGGTATTTATAGCCTCCACACAAAATCCAACCGTTACACACATTTGACCAATCTCGGTGGGACCGAAGTTGACAACTCGGTGAGACCGAAAGTTCAAATCATGTGAGCGTTGGGATTTTTGTGGGACGAAAATACAAACTCGGTTAGTCCGATTCGTGTAAAGACAAGAGCTTTCCAATCTCGGTGGGACCGACTTCATCATCTCGGTGACACCGATTTGATGTGAAGTTCTGAAGCTTGGCAACTCAAGTTTCGGTGAGACCGAGTTCGAATCGGAAAATCCGAAATTTCTAGGGTTTGGATTTGTGGCTGAGGTGGTTCATCTCGGTGTGGCTGAGTTTGGAATATCGGTGGGACCGAGATTACTTATGAGTGTATATGGCAGTGAGAGTTGCTGATAGTTTAGGAGATGTATCACTAAGCACTTTGAGCAACCAGATCATCATCATAACCTCATCTCCTTTTAATAGTATTGGCTTTCCTATGGACTCAATGTGATCTTGGATCACTAAACCAAAAATGGAGTCTTGAGCTTTTGCCAATGCTTACCTTAGCATTTTGTGGGGTCCACTTCTTCAGTCCTTGTCATACCCATATCACTGAACTTTCTGAAATGATTCTCAAGAAACTATTAGTTCAATGATATATATGTTGTTATTAATTACCAAAACCACCCGGGGATTAGTTGCACTTTCAATCTCCCCCTTTTTGGTAATTGATGACAACATATAGATCAAAGCTTCGACAAAGGACATAATCAATGAATAATATCGTCGCTTTGAGAAGTATGTGATAAGCAAGAGCTCCCCCTAAATTTGTGCATTATTTAAGATTTGCGTTTGAATGCAAATGCACAATCGATTAGGATCATGGGTCACTCTTCCATGTCACATACATCTTGGTGGAGCGCACAAAATGATAAGAGTGAATAGCATGCACCCAATCACCAAGACATGAGTAAATGGTCATACAAGATAGGAATAGCATATGATAAGCATTAAGCACACATTAAGGCATAGTATGACCAAGCACTCATTAAGATAGGATCAAACGTAGTATCAAGCACACAGAATGTCTCGAAAACCAAAAGTATCTCAAAGAAACCGCAAAAAGAACGAAAAGAGCAAAAGCGACAAAGACTCTCTCTCTCTGAAGTCCTATGATCTATACAATTTCTCCCCTTTGGCAACAAGTTACCAAAAAGTTCGAAAAGGCATAGAGCTAAGCGTCACTGGGGACTCTGCTGGCGGCTCCTGTCTGGGTTGATGTTGGAGTTGATATGGCTGCATCGGCGAAGACTTCAGATGATGTCGTGCTCGAGGAGTGGTCACTTGGAGCTGGAGCTGTAGCAACCGATGGAGCTGTGGGAGGTCTTTGAAGCTGTAGTCCCGTGTCGATCCTTTGGAATAGCAGTGATCGGGTCTGTGGGAACCGGAGCGATCTGTTGATAAGCATCTGGACTAAGTCATCCTGCATCTCACGCATGAGCTCTTCCTTCTCCCTCTTTGCTTCCTCAATATCTGCCTCAAGCTTGTTGACAGTTACTTGCACTTTAGTCAGCTTCACATCCAGAGCGTGGATCTTGTCTTCAACAATCCTCTCTACGCTCTCCTGAGACTGTTCAATGCTGGCCAGGCGTTGTTCAATCCTTTGGGTAGCTTCAAGTAGCTGTTCTCCAACACTCTTTGGTTTAGCTGCTGCTGCTGCTGCTTCCTTGTCAGCTTTGGCTTTCTTGGCAGCTTCAATCTTGGCTTGACCTTCAACAGATGTTGGGTCCTCCTCATCCATCACAACAACATTATCCTCATGCTCAGGCTGCAGTGGTAAGTGTTCTCTATCCAACAAGAATGTGCCCGTGCCAAACTTGGCATTGATAAGCATCTGAATATGCGGGGCAAATCCACACGACCTTTTCTGGTCAGCTGCAGTCCTCTTAATGGTTTCTACTATTAAGTCCATCACCTTGAAAGGTGCTTTCTCATCAAGTATATGCAGCATGTTGATAGAGTATCCTCTGATCATGCGATGATCTCCAGACTTGGGCATCAAGGTATGCCTCAGAATAGTGTTTGTGGTAGGTAGACCTGCCTAGAGATAGTACACTGAGCCGAGCTTCCAGATTCCCAAATCTTTAGCTGGAACCTCTTTGTACATGTTCTTCATGGATTCATGATTCTTCTTGGGAATACCATATACATCAATGTCGTCCTCTCTTTGCATTGGAGCATTCAGAAGTTCTGCCCATTCTTCAACAGTTGAAGAGAATCTTTGGCCTTCAGTCATCCAGGTAATCTTTCCATCTGGATAGAAATGAGCTGTGGCATAGAATTGCATAATCATCTCATCGTTCCAATTAGTCAACTTCTGACCTACAAAATCTGCAACACCACATGCAGTGAAGCTTTCATGCACATGTGGAAAGAAGTCTCTGTGCTCTTCGCTGTCAATGTACTTCCAATCAACATATCTTGTGTCTGCCACTATGGGCTTCTTGTCCATCAGCACAGTCTCATAGAAGTCCTGCTGCTCTCTGGTGTGAAATCGGGGATCAACAGCAGTTCTTCTCCTCACGGCATATGGATCAGCTTGTCTCCATAGCCTGAGACCTCTATCTTTCCTTTCCTTCATGTTTTCAGCTTGAGGATGAGCATCATTGTGTAATGGCAGTTTTGGACGAAGTTTCAGCAAAACTGGTGCTTCATCATCTGACACAGCTGGTGGCACATCATCTTTGTTCTTCTCGGATCTTTGGAATGTTCTGTTGTCTTCTTGGGCTTGGCAGCAGGCTTTGCTGGAGCTGCCTTGATTGGAGCAGATTGCTTGGGCTTTGAAGTGGCTCCTACCCTGATGGCATCACCCATGAGCTTAGGCTTCTGAGGAGGCTGGGGTGCTTCCTCATCCTCATCTTCCTCTGCATCATCATCATGCACCAATCTCTTTCTCTTGGAAGTTTTCTTCACTTTGCTTGCAGCTTCTTCCAAATTTAGCTTCTTAGCAACAGTGGACTGCTTGACTTTCCTGGTGCCCTTCTTGGTTTGCTGACCTTGAGGCTCTTTGGCAACAACTTTCCTCTTGGGCTTTGAGGTGACCTCTTCCTCAATGACAAAATCTGAGTCTTCATCATCTGAGTTCCTCTTCTTTCTGGCCCTGGTGGCTGCAGGAGGCAAACCACTTGGTGTACTCCTCTCACCATCATCTGATGAGCTGCTGGGATCAGGACTAGTGCCTGCCTCTGGAATATCTGCTATAGGTGACTCTGACCTGTTCTGGCTGTCACTGGCATCTGACATGGCTGACAACCTGTGAATAGATAAGGTGTAGGCAGAGTAGAAGAGTTATCACAAACTGCAGAAGTTTTTGCAAACAAATGAGTTCAAATTCTAGTATTAGGTTTTCACAGAAGACATTTCGGTCAGACCGAGTTTAAAATTCGGTGAATCCGAAGTGTTCAAACAGAAGCTTTCACACCACTTTCGGTTGGACCGAAGTGGGTTTTGGTCCTGCCGAAAACACTAGGGTTTCACAAAATCCTCATTTCGGTCACACCGATTTGCACAACTCGGTTGGAACGAAGGGTGCAGTGCAATGGCCATAGGCCAAATCGGTCTTACCGAAAATCTAAAATCGGTCTCACCGAGATGTGTTCGGCGGAAACCTAACCCTAAAACTTTTACTCGAATCTTGTTCAAAAGAACTAATCTGGTGTTCAGGAAGATTTCAATCGTGGCAAGAATATAGGCAAACCAAACATGCATTGAATCGGAGATGGGAGCATGAGTGGGATCGAAACTCACCCTAACTTGGTGGAGTTTCTCTACGGCGGCAACGGCGCGGAGAAGATGTCCGTTGACGGCGACGAGACTGCGGCGAGGCGCCTGCGCGGCACGGCGACGATCCGGAGACCAAGGCGGCGGCAAAGAAGTGCGAGGCGAAGCGTTTGAAGTAGAAATCAACACGCGGCCCTCGGAGTATATATACCCCTTTGCTGTCGGTGGGACCGAGTTGTAAAACTTGGTGGCACCGAGATGAATAACTGCAGGGCAGTTATGCACTAACTGCAGGGCAGTTATGCACTTCGGTCACGCCAAAAATCACAACTCGGTTTCACCGAGGTGAAAACCTAGATCAGTCTAAATGCTTTTGGTTTGACCGAGTTTGAGTGAGTTGGTCTGACCGAAATCACTTAGAAGGTTTTGGAAGTTAGCCTTTGACGGATCGGTGGCTCCGAGTGCTCCTCACTTGGAGGGTCCGAAAATGACTTGTTCAAAGTTTGTGATGTAAGCATGAATAGAATTTGAGACAAGAAAGCATAGATAGCTAGGGGAGGTACTTAGGCATTCTTGTCCATCCATTTCGTCAAAAGAAAATCAAAAAGACCAAAGCAACAAATGGATGTCCTTGAATGGATAAAATCATGCATCCAACATGCTCACACAATAAGATAGCAAATGAAATATGTGTCAAACATGCACAATCAAAAACTCTAGCAACTAACACACAATTTGTCGATGACTAGGTCATCTTTATATGAGTATATTGACTTAGGAGTCAAATGAGAACATTTGATCATAGGTCATACTCATCGTTTAAGCACAAGTGGGGTTACCACTTTTACATAAAGCATTAATGTGTTCACATCATTTGAAGATGCTTTAGCTCAATTCTTTAGAGCAAAGCTCCCCCTAGATGTGAGAACCCCTTTTAAAGGGTCAAACTAACCTTGGGTTGTCGTAGAAGACTTCATGTAGATGTTGAAGATGTGGATGCTCAATGTTGATGAAGATCATCAAGAGTTGGGAGCAATCCTTTGGATTCGGGCACTTTCAATACCTACATGGGTTAGTCCCACAAGGAACAAACAAGGATATACATGGACATAGATTGAAGTTCACAATAGATGATGTCCATGAAAGCAATGATTACCTTGTCCCTTGACTTACCAACAAGAGGGTTTGTGACTCCATGAACTAGTGCAAGATGTGGAAGTTGATTGCACAAGTTTTTGCCAAAATGAATGTGAGTGAAGTATGTTGGCGGAGTCACCCTCAAGAACTTTCTAGTTCTTATTCTTCGGGATCCACATCATCTTGATGGGAATCCTTGGGGTTGTAGTTGAGCTTGACGAAGTAGAACTTGACGTTTCCATGGGAACCCACTTGACCATGGCTTCAGGTGCTTCAATAAATGCATCAATCTCCTCTTGAAGCTTGTCCTTGCCTTTTAGCTTGTGGTCTTGTGGTGGAAGATCATCTTGAGCTTGTTCCACATTGGAAGAAGTAGGATTGTACTTCTCCTTTTGAGGAATAAACTGTGGAGTAGGATATTGACCTTCTTCCCATTCAACACCCTCGGCGTTGAACTTTCGCTCAAAACCAATTCCTTGATTCTTCCGGTGCCTTCCTTGCTTGCGAACAATTTCCTCAAAGTTCTTGCTTCCGGCAAGGCTCTTGTAGACACCTTTCTCTATAATCCCTTTCAATAAACTATTTTCTTGCTCAAGTGTAACTTGGCTTGAAACATTGTTAGTGGAATCAAGAGAACTACTAGAAGCAACAATATTGGATTTAGCATGGTTATTGTTACTACTAGATGAAGAATTTTTCTTATGCTTGTCATGCTTAGTTTTAATAGGTGGCAAGAAATTAGACAAGAGAAGTCGTTTGGCAAGATATGAAGAACTCTTCTTTCGAAGATCGTCATTGATTGCTTTTAGAAACTCATGTTCTTGCTCTAAAGTGAGCTTCTCGAAGCGTAGCTTCTCATGAGATCTTAGAAGCTCTCTATGATCTTCTTGAGTTGTTTCATGAGCTAACTTAAGAGTGTTTAGTTCTTTAGTTAGACACTCAATCTCCTTCATAGCATTGTCATTCGACTCTTCTCGGCTATAAAGACTACTAGCATGTTCATCATTACTATGTTCATTGGATTTATCATGTAAGAGCTCATCTTCACCAAGCAAGTCATCCTCATCACTATCAAAGTCAATAAATTCAGGGTGTGATACCTTGGGGCCTTTAGCCATGTAGCATCTTCCAATTCCCTCATTTGGTGAATCAAATAAGTCGTAGGAGTTGGAGTTGGAGGATCTGAGAGCAAGACCGCAACACCTTCATCTTGATCTGTAGTCGGAGTTGGAGTGATAGCTTCTTTCGGATTGATTGTCGGAGTCGGAGCCGGAGACCCATTCACCTACATGAGCTTGATGTTTTCTTCTTGTGTAGCTCCTTGATGATTTGTCTTTCCTCTCCGAATCCTTGCTTCTCCGAGAGGGTCTTCGTTCATAACGATCATCTCTACTCCTTCTCTCTTTCCGAGGTGACTCATCTCTTGAGCTTCTTCTTCTTGGAGATTCTTCTCTTCTCTTGTGGGGAGCCGAACACTCATTTGAGTAGTGTCCGGTCTTCCACAATTGTAGCAGCTTCGATCACGACTAGAAGATCTCTTTTCATCATATGATCTAGACTTTGAGCTTCTCTCTTTGCTTCTACTCTTGTAGAATTTGTTGAAGTTCTTCACCATTAGGCTTATCTCTTCATTGGAAACTAGCTTGTCACTTGAGGTTGTGGGAGCATCACATGTAGCTTTGTAAGAACCACTTGACTTGTTGTGAAGCTCTTCCTTATCTTTAAGTGTCATCTCATGAGCAACAATTCTTCCAATGACTTGGTTGGCTTGAGATTCTTGTAGTTTGGCATCATTTGGATCAAAGTGCACACGGTGTCATACTTTCCATCCAAAGCTCTGAGAATCTTCTTGATGATGAATCGGTCGGTCATTTCTTCGCTTCCTAAGCCGGCAATCTCATTTGTGATGAGAGCAAGCCTAGAGTACATTTCAGCGACTCCTTCACCTTCCTTCATCTTGAACTTGTCAAGTTGACCTTGAAGAACATCTAGCTTTGATTCCTTCACGGACTCGGTACCTTCGTGCATTTCAACCAAAGTATCCCAAATCTCTTTTGCATTCTCAAGACGGCTGATTTTGTTGAACTCCTCGGGACACAAGGCATTGAAGAGAATGTCACAAGCTTGAGCATTGTTTTGCAACATCCGCAATTCATCCGTTGTAGCTTCGTGATCCGGAACTTTTCCTTCCTTGAAGAATTCACCTTGCATACCAACACAAATAATGCCCCATGCGGCTGGGTTATGGCCAAGAATATGCATTTTCATTTTATGCTTCCAACTAGCAAAGTTTGTACCATCAAAGTAAGGACCTCTACGAAAATTACCCTCACTAGACGCCATACTCTCCTAGGTTGTGAAACCAAGCTTATGGAGTCCAATTCAATGGAAACCAATACAATGGAGACCAAAGCTCGATACCACTTGTAGGATCGAAAGTATGTCTAGAGGGGGTGATTAGACTACTTGACAATATAAAAATTATGCCTTTTGACAAAGACAAGTTTTGGCAGATTCACAATGATGATCAAGTCAAGTATCACCCTACACATGCAATTCTAGAGTATAGGCAGCGGAAAGTAAATTGCACATGTAGTAAAGAGAGGTGGAGAAGAGCAAACGCAATTTTGGAGACGCGTGATTTTTCTCGTGGTTCCGATAGGTGGTGCTATCGTCATTCCACGTTGATGGAGACTTCAACCCACGGAGGGTAACGGCTGCGAGAGTCCACGGAGGGCTCCACCCACGAAGGGTCCACGAAGAAGCAACCTTGTCTATGCCATCATGGCCTACGCCCACGGAGGGCTAGCCTTACTCGGGGTAGATCTTCACGAAGTAGGCGATCTCCTTGCCCTTACAAACTTCTTGGTTCAACTCCACATCTCGACGGAGGCTCCCAAGCGACACCTAACCAATCTAGGAGGCACCACCCTCCAAAAGGTAATAGATGGTGTTGATGATGATGAACTCCTTGCTATTGTGCTTCAAATGATAATCTCCCCAACACTCAACTCTCCTCACTGATTTGGCTGTGGTGGAAGAAAGGATTGAGTGGAAAGCAACTTGGGAAGGCTAGAGATCAAGCTTCATATGGTGGGAGTGGGGCAACTTGATCTCAACACAAGGGTAGGTAGTTCTCTTCTCAGAAATGTAAGGTAGGAGTGGTAGTTCTTTCGATGGCTCTCTCCACGAATGAAGAGGGGTGGGGGGTATTTATAGCCTCCACACAAAATCCAACCGTTACACACATTTGACCAATCTCGGTGGGACCGAAGTTGACAACTCGGTGAGACCGAAAGTTCAAATCATGTGAACGTTGGGATTTTCGGTGGGACCGAAAATACAAACTCGGTTAGTCCGATTCGTGTAAAGACAAGAGCTTGCCAATCTCGGTGGGACCGACTTCATCATCTCGGTGACACCGATTTGATGATAGAAGGTTACAGAAGCTTGGCAACTCAAGTTTCAGTGAGACTGAGTTCAGAATCGGAAAATCCGAAATTTCTAGGGTTTGGCTTTGTGGCTGAGGTGGTTCATCTCGGTGTGACTGAGTTTGGAATATTGGTGGGACCGAGATTACTTATGAGTGTATATGGCAGTGAGAGTTGCTGATAGTTAGGAGATGTATCACTAAGCACTTTGAGCAACCAGATCATCATCATAACCTCATCCCCTTTTAATAGTATTGGCTTTCCTATGGACTCAATGTGATCTTGGATCACTAAACCAAAAATGGAGTCTTGAGCTTTTGCCAATGCTTGCCTTAGCATTTTGAGGGTCCACTTCTTGATCCTTGCCATACCCATATCACTGAACTTTCTGAAATGATTCTCAAGAAACTATTAGTTCAATGATATATATGTTGTTATTAATTACCAAAACCACCCGGGGATTAGTTGCACTTTCAATCGTTGGTGGTGTCCACCGTGGCGAACTTGTAGTCGGAGCTGTTGATAAAACTGGAGAACGCTCGCAAGGACTTGTGGCTAGGTGGTAGTGGTAGAGGAGGACATCATGTTGCATGCACAACTGGGCGACAACAACCTTCTGGTCGTGCCCGGCATAACCGATGGTGTACTCGAGGTTGAAGCCGACCACTTGGTACTGGTCCTCGGCAAGGAACTGCTCCATAGTTTGGATGGAGCTCTCTACCGACACCGGATCGTTCGTGTCCCTGTTCAAGAATTCGTCCGATTAACCAGTTAACTTGCCGTTTAATCCCTACTCGTAGGGTCACCGAGTAGCCGATAAACCGCTAAATCATTTGATTAATTGATTAAATGACCGATTAACTTGCCGATTAGCCTATTAATCCCCTACTCGCCAGCCAACCGAGCAGCTATCAGTTAACGATTTCCTCAACAATGGTTCGTGTACACCACCGAAAGGACCTTCCCGCTCACATGGGTGTCCACTACGTGATGCGTGGTGAACTGCCCGCCGTTGTCATCGTCGGCCACTGGGAGCGCCATTGGACCCATGGGGATCGCCATTGGAACCGCTGGATGTCCTCTCTGTATGTGTCGTCGTGGAGGTGCTTATTGTGTCGTGTGACGAGAGAGATGAAGGTAAATGGCCACAGGAATAAATGGGGGTCGGCGGCCTGGATTCTCGGTGCATCCACATGGCAGTTTTTACATTGGGTAACTGCATTGTGGAGCCGCGCCCGGCGCAACCGCACGCACACGAATGTGCGTGATCGTGCGCCGGCCCCAAACACTGGCAGCGCGCGTGGAGGGACGAGGGCAGAGCACGCGGAGGGACGCAATAGGGCAGAGCCCACGCGGAAGGACACGAGCAGAGCGCGCCACGGCCGCCTCAACCGCAAGCAACCACACGCATAGAGCAGTTGAACACGCAGTAAATGGTCGCCTACAAGCCGGCCGACACTTGCATCGCTGTGTAGAGAGCGACCGTGTGCTACTACCTCCGTCTTGGTCTATAGCTCCCTTTATATCATGTGCCATACTTTGCCCTCGAATTTAACCAACAAAATGTTAATGCATGTTATAAAAATTATATAATTGGAAACTATGTTCAAATACGAATCCAACTATATAATCTTTGGCGAGATGCATTCGTATTTTATTAGTTAAATCCTACTTATAAACCAGGATGGGCGTATAGTAGGCAATTCAATCGCAAATGTTTTTTTATTAACCGTATGTGTACGTGGCCTTTCGTCCTCCTCTCGCACGTCTTGTCACTACGCTGCCGTAGACGGCTTACACCGCAAGCTTGTGCAGCACGCGGGAGCGTTCTTTTGGCCAAACGGTGGCGCCAATGAATCGTCGGTGATCCCGTTCCCACGCAACCTTGCAGGTTCCCGCTCAAGCTTCCCGCCCAATTGGGTGAAATCCCGCAAAATCACAATGCTTACCGGCCTGCTATCAAAACCCTCACGTCTGGCAAGTCCTGCGTCGCATTTTCCCCTCCCTCCCTATAGCTTATCGCCTCTGCTTCTCCCACAATCGCCTATGGCACCAGTCCGTCATGGTCACTCAGCCCACTCTGCTGTCATCAGACGATAGCTCCAGCTGGGAGGCTACACAACGGCAGCAGCGCAGTCCCCGGCGTAGTGTCGTGTGCGTAGCGTCCTTGCTGGGTTTGCGCGGAACACCCACCACACGCTCCGCCGCCGGTGCCCGCCGGCAGCTGTTGCCGGCCGCTGTTGCCGCCACACCACCGTCGAAAGCCAGAGCCATCGGCCGCTCTACCACCGCGGCCCGAAGGCGGGAGGTGGCTGTCGTGGCCACCACCCCATTGCCGGCCACCGTGGCCATCACCCGCTCCGCCACCACGGCCCGAAGGTGGGAGGTGGTGGTCGTGGCCGCCATCCCATCATCGACCGCCCTGGCCGCCAGCCCACCGTCGACCGGCAGGGTCATGACCCGCTCCGCCCCCGCCACCCGAAGGCGGGAGGCGGAGGTGGATGCTGACACGTGCCTTAGCGACCTTGCGCGCAACATCGAGTTCCTGCGGGAGGAGGAGGAGGGCCTCGTCGAGCATGCAAAGAGCCTTACCGCCGCCGTGGCCGCGGCACACGCCGCCTCAGAGGCGAGGAATCAGGATATCTACGAGGAGAACCACCACTTCGAGAGGGATCGTCTGGAGCGGCAGTGGGCATTCGAGCTGGCGAGCGTCGCCAAACGTACAATAGCGGCAGGCACCATATTGTATTTGTCCAGCTCGTCGGTAGGCTCCTTCTCCTCTGCCTCTTACTGAGCGCGCTTGGCAGAGGAGAGGCTGCCGGAAGTAGTACAAATTCCCTCCATAGTAGTGGTATTTAGGGGCTATTTTGTTCAGTTAATCTGACTATAGATGTGGTGGAACTGTACAACGTACTTAAAATCAGCTAGTATATAAAGTAGAACTAGCTATTTCAGTACGTGGTTGGCAACAATTGGGGAAAAGTTTGGTCGGTTCAGCTGTCGAGTTGAACTGTTTGTATAAATTAAGCACGACTGCTTAATCTATGAATGAAATATATGCTTAATTACTGAATTTTAGTTGAAAAATTAGATAGTGCTAGTGATTTTTAGCTGCGTATTCTGACAAATCACAGTGTTACAAGGTTGACAAATGGCAATGTTACTAGATCAACAAATGTCAATCTTTCAAGTTCGAAAATGGCAACATACCCAATATGACAGATGCAAATCTTACCAAATTGTTTGTAAGTGGTTGCATATGGGTCATCCAAAACAACCATTTGCATTGAAGAGATGCACAAATCCTGCTCTCGCTTTGCATACGAGTCTTCTATCTAAAACGTTTGCGATCAAGAGCTACACAAATCCTGCTCGGCACATTTTCCCTTGGCTTCCTAGGGAAGCTGTCGGTTTGCATACGAGTGTTCTAAATAGAACGTTTGCGATCGAGATACATGCAATATTAAACCCAAGAAAAGAAAAACTATTTTCGGCGGTGGTAGAGGCGGCGTGCCGGGCCGTCCTTGTCGCTGTCGTCCACCGGGACGCCGTTGTTGAAGTCTTCAAGGTAGCTCAGAATGTTCTTCACTTGTAAATCAAACATCATGTAGTTGCGCGATCAACGGGCGGGGCGCGGGAGGACGGCAGCTGGCAGCGCTGAGACGTAGCAGTCGACGGCGGCGTCCCATGCCGCTGAGGGGGGCGCGCGCACGGGCATGGGTGCAGCGGGTGCAGCCAAACGCACGGGGACCGGCACAATGATGGGTGGTGGGGCGCGCACGAGCATCGGCACGGGCGCTGGCGCCGGCATGTACACGAGCTCGCGCTGGTCCGCGGAGACCTCGGTGACGCCTGCGGCTTCCAGCTCTGCGATAGTGCTCGATGACCAGTCCGTCAATGCTACGGGGATGGTCGCTGGCGCGAGTGCGGGTATGGGAGCTAGGACGGGAGCGGGGGCAGCAACAGCCGCGGCCAGCTCGTTCTGGTCCATGTCCATGAGGCCCGATTCCTCCTTATTTTCTATCTCCTCGGGCTCAAAGTCGACTTCACCAAACTTGAAGACTAGTGGCTGATGATCCTTCCGCGCCATGGCATTGGTGGAGGTCTGCGGGAGGGAGGGGAATGGGAGGCGAACGGTAAGGCCGCCCGTATTAAGCAGCGGCTCCGGCGCCATTAATGGAGAGGAAGGTGGGCGGCCATGGAAATCAAAGGGCTCGATTCCCAGTGAGCCTACGCAGCGTACAGCTCGCACACTTCCCGGTGAGCCTGCGCATTGGAGGACAACTTGCACGCCTCTCAGCCAGCCTGCGCACCAGACTGTGCTCACATGCCTCCCGTTCAGTCAAGCAGCTGTCCGCATGACACCTCCTATAGCCATTAAAATGAAGACACGTGGCGTCACATGAATGGTTAACATAACGCACATGATTTGAATTATACAAACGTTTGCAAGGTTAGAGCGGCAGCTATTTGTTTGAAAAAGCCTTTGTTGGCTGTTATTCGAGTGCTTCTTCTCTCAAAATGGACACGAAAAATACCACGGCATGTCGGGTGCCATTCCATGATAGCATGCCAAGTTTCATGATTTTCAGATGAGTTTTGGATTTGCTAGAATTTAAAAACAAAGTATCTCAACATTTTGCCGGCAATCAACAGTGCCCTGGTGTTTGATTTTCATTCCCATTTCTTGCATGGGACCTAAGCATGCACCCAAGGACAACTATTTGTTTTTCAACCAATTTATATGCACTGGAGAATGTGCATGTAGTTCAAATTTGTATTATGCAGATAAAATTCCTAGAAAACCCAGTTCATGTATAAAAATGTCCAAACGAACCCCGAAAAATCCCGAAATTTAACACAACACTCCTGTTGTTCTATGTTGACACTAGAGGTAGGGGATATCATTTCGTCCCTGAAGGTGGGATGTTCCCTACCGAAACCATCAGGCTTGTTGTGAGAAGCTTATACCCAAACCTGCCCCAAATGGGACAAAAAAATTACCACGACATGTTGATGCCGCTCCATGATAGCATGCCAAGTTTCATGAATTTCAGATGAGTTTTGGATTTACTAGAACTTAAAAACCAGGAATCTCAATGTTTGCGACCGAGTAATGGTGGCAGGGTGTTTGACATTCATTCCCATTTCTTGCATGGGACCTAAGCATGCAAACCAAGCACACATATTTGAATATTCAACCAATTTATATGCATTTGAGCATTGTAGTTCAAATTTGAATTAAGCACATAAATGCATTGAAAACTCAATTAATGCATAAAAATGTCCAAACAAACCCCGAATAATCCCAAAAATTGACACAACCCTCCTGTTGTTCTATGTTGACACTAGAAATTTTTCGAAAGCAATAAGAGGCAGCTGATATCGTTTTGTCCCCAAAGGTGGGATGTTCCCTACCGAAACCATCAGGCTTGTTGTGAGAAGCTCTGGTTTGTGAGAAGCTTATACCCAAACCTGCCCCAAATGGGACAAAAAATTTACCACGACATGTCGATGCTGCACCATGATAGCATGCCAAGTTTCATGAATTTCAGACGAGTTTTGGATTTACTAGAATTTAAAAACCAGGAATCTCAATGTTTGCGGCCGAGTAATGGTGGCAGGGTGTTTGACATTCATTCCATTTTCTTGCATGGGACCTAAGCATGCAAACCAAGGACACAGATTTGAGTTTTGAACCAATTTATATGCATTAGAGATGGTGCATGTAGTTCAAATTTGAATTATGTACATAAATGCATCGAAAACTCAATTAATGCATAAAAATGTCCAAACAAACCTCAATAAATCCCAAAAATTGACACAACACTTTTGTTGTTCTATGTTGACACTAGAAATTTTTTGAAAGCAATAAGAGGCAGCTGATATCGTTTTGTCCACAAAGGTGGGATGTTCCCTACCGAAACAATCAGGGTTGTTGTGAGAAGCTCTGGTTTGTGAGAAGCTTATACCCAAACCTGCCCCAAATGGGACAAAAAATTTACCAGGGCATGTTGATGCTCCTCCATGATGGCAGGCAAGTTTCATGAATTTCAGACGAGTTTTGGATTTACTAGAATTTAAAAACCAGGAGTCTCAATGTTTGCGGCTGAGTGACGGTGGTAGGGTGTTTGACATTCATTCCCATTTCTTGCATGGGACCTAAGCATGCAACCTAGGACACAAATTTGAAATTTCAACCAATTTATATGCATTAGAGCATGTGCATGTAGTTCAAATTTGAATTATGCACACAAATGCATCGAAAACTCAATTAATGCATGAAAATATCCAAATGAACCCCAAAAAATCCCAATAATTAACACAACACTCCTGTTGTTCTATGTTGACACTAGAATTTTTTTGAAAGCAATAAGAGACAGTTGATATCGTTTCGTCCCAAAAGGTGGGACGTTCCCTACCGAAACCATTAGACTTGTTGTGGGAACCTTTGGTTTGTGAGAAGCAAATACCCGAACCTGCCCCAAATGGGACAAAAAATTTACCACCGCATGTTGATGCCGCTCCATGATAGCAAGCCAAGTTTCATGAATTTTAGACGATTTTTGGATTTACTATAATTTAAAAACCAGGCATCTCAATGTTTGCGACCGAGTAACGGTGGAAGGGTGTTTACATTCATTCCCATTTCTTGCATGGGACCTAAGCATGCAAACCAAGGACACAGATTCGAATTTTCAACCAATTTATATGCATTAGTGCATGTGCATGTAGTTCAAATTTGAATTATGCACATAAATGCATCGAAAACTCAATTAGTGCATAGAAAGTCCAAACGAACCCTGAAAAATCCCAAAAATTGACACAACACTCCTGTTGTTCTATGTTGACACTAGAAATTTTTTGAAAGCAATAAGAGGCAGCTGATATCGTTTTGTCCCCAAAGGTGGGATGTTCCCTACCGAAACCATCAGGCTTGTTGTGAGAAGCTCTGGCTTGTGAGATGCTTATACCCAAACCAACCCCAAATGAGACAAAAAATTACCATGGCATGTCGATATTGCTCCATGATAGCATGCCAAGTTTCATGAATTTCCGACGCGTTTTGGATTTACTAGAATTAAAAAACTAAGAATCTCAATGTTTCGGCCGAGTGACGATGGCAGGGTGTTTGACATTCATTCCCATTTCTTGCATGGGACCTAAGCATGCAAACCAAGGACACAGATTTGAATTTTCAACCAACTTATATGCATTAGAGCATGTGCATGTAGTTCAAATTTGAATTATGCACATAAATCCATCAAAAACTCAATTAATGCATAAAAATGTCCGAAGGAACCCCAAAAAATCCCCAAAATTGACACAACACTCCTGTTGTTCTATGTTGACACTAGAAATTTTTTGAAAGCAATAAGAGGCAGCTGATATCTTTTTGTCCCCAAAGGTGGGATATTCCCTACCTAAACCATCAGGGTTGTTGTGAGAAGCTCTGGTTTGTGAGAAGCTTATACCCAAACCTGCCCCAAATGGGATAAAAAATTTACCACGGCATGTCGATGCTGCTCCATGGTAGCATGCCAAGTTTCATGAATTTCAGACGAGTTCTGGATTTATTAGAATTTAAAAACAAGGAATCTCAATGTTTGCGGCCGAGTGACGGTGGCAGGGTGTTTGACATTCATTCCCATTTCTTGCATGGGACCTAAGCATGCAACCAAGGAGACAAGTTTGAAATTTCAACCAATTTATATGCATTAGAGCAAGTGCATGTAGTTCAAATTTGAATTATGCACATAAATGCATGGAAAACTCAATTAATGCATAAAATATCCAAACGAACCCCCAAAAATCCCAAAAATTGACACAACACTCCAGCTGTTCTATGTTGACAATAGAATTTTTTTGAAAGCAATAAGAGGCAGCTGATTTCATTTTGTCCCCAAAGTTGGGACGTTCCCTACCGAAACCATTAGGCTTGTTGTGGGAACCTTTTGTTTGTGAGAAGAAAATAACCGAACCTGCCCCAAATGCAACAAAAAATTACCATCGCATGTTGATTCCGCTCCATGATAGCAAGCCAAGTTTCATGAATTTCAGACGAGTTTTGGATTTACTAGAATTTAAAAACCAGGAATCTCAGTGTTTGCGGCTGAGTGACGGTGGCAGGGTGTTTGCCATTCATTCCCATTTCTTGCATGGGACCTAAGCATGCAAACCAAGGACACAAATTTGAATTTTCGACCAATTTATATGCATTAGAGCATGTGCATGTAGTTCAAATTTGAATTGTGCACATAAATGCATCGAAAACTCAATTAATGCATAAAAATGTCCAAACAAACCCCGAAAAATCCCAAAAGTTGACACAACACTCCTGTTGTTCTATGTTGACACTAGAAATTTTTTGAAAGCAATAAGAGGCAGCTGATATCGTTTCATCCATAAGGTGGGATGTTCCCTACCGAAATCATCAGGCTTGTTGTGAGAACCTTTGGTTTGTGAGAAGCATAACCCCAAACCTGCCACAAATGGGACAAAAAATTTACCATGGCATGTTAATGCCGCTCCTTGATATCATGCCAAGTTTCATGAATTTCAAATGAGTTTTGGATTTACAAGAATTCAAAAACCAGGAATCTCAATGTTTGCGGCCGAGTGACGGTGGCAGGGTGTTTAACATTCATTCCCATTTCTTGCATGGGACCTAACCATGAACCAAGGACACAGATTTGAATTTTCATCCAGTTTATATGCATTAGAGCATGTGCATGTGTTCAAATTTGAATTGTGCTCATAAATTCATTGAAAACACAATTAATGCATAAAAATGTCAAAACGAACCACGAAAAATCCCAAAAATTGACACAACACTCGTGTTGTTCTATGTTGACACGAGAAACATTTTGAAAGTAAGAAGAGGCAACATATATCGTTTCTTTCCCCAAGGTGGCACGTACCCTACGGAAACCATCGGGCTTGTTCTGAGAGAAGCTCTTGTTTGCGAGAAGCTTATACCCACACCTGCCCCAAATGGCACAATATTTTTACTACGGCATGTCGCTGCCGTTCCATGATATCATGTCAAGTTTCATGAATTTCAGACGAGTTTTCAATTTACTAAAATGTTAAAAGCATGTATCTCAATGTTAGCGGCTGAGCGACAGTGTCATGGTGTTTGACATTCATTCTCATTTCTTGCATGTGACTTAAGCTTGCAACCAAGGACAAACATTTGATTTTGCAACCCGTTTTTATGGGTTGGAGCATGTGGTTTAATTTTGAATTGTACACCTGAAATGCCTAGAAACCAAGTTATCATATAAAAATGTCCAAACGAACCCTGAACAATTCTAATATTTTTACGACACACATATAGTTACATGTTCTCTGCAGATAAAAGGTCTAGCAATTCAAACACCATCCATTGCCGTTGTGACCCCATTATGTAATTCAAATCAAAATTAAAAATCAAGTAGATCCCACACAGTTTATTATCACCAACCGTGTGAGATGCAGTACAAAATATCCTGGAGCACCGTCAGTGTATAGTACGCCTATGGCTTACGTGAGAACGTGTGTTGGCTATAGTCCACAGCCGATGTGGCAAGCACACAAGCTCGCTGCCCAAATATTATTTCACTGTTCAATCGTCGCCGGTGAACGATGGGGACGTGGACCCGCGTCATGAGGGTAACTTCGGTGGCCCACTCCGGCGAGAGCGCAGCCGCAGCCGCCATGCGCGTGCTAACAAGGTGCATGAGCACGGCCGCAATCTGCGACCGGGCGACCATGGTAGCCCAAATGGCCGCTGTTGCTTCTCAGGTGGTGGCAGCAACATCTGCCTCGGGGATAGCAGCTGGCGAGAGCGGCACAGCAGTTGTCTGTTCCACAGCGGCATCCTTAGCCCTGATGGAGGCTACCCATGACCATGTCGAGGCCGCCCACTCCCAGCTCGTGGCGGTCACCGCACAAATCGAACGAAGCTTCTCCAACAGCGGTCGGCAACCCATGGCCGAAGAGTTGGCAATTGCCGAGAGCGTTCGAGTAGCCGTCCGTACCTCCGCCGCATACCTCGCGACGACGGAGCCCGTCCAAGCCTAGATCATGGCCGCCCACGCCCAGCTCGTGGCGGCCTTTTCCAACAAGATGGCAGACGCGGATGGCGAGATGCTTGTTGAATATGGTGTGATGGATGCCAAGGAGCTCCTTCCCCAGGAGACCGTCGGGCGCGAGCTGGACATGGAGGAGACGGCTGAGATCGACGAGCACCAGCCGTAGTAGTACTCTTTGTTTTGTTTAATTAAGAGCGCCGGTCTTTAATTTGTTAGAGTAATGTTTAGGCTAGCTAGCTCTATTTAATTGCTGAACTAGCTTGATTAAGAAGTGTGGGTGTGCTGTAGTCTCCTTTGTGTACCCAAATTATGCAATGACATGGATGAGCACTGTAACCAGGGTAATTGGAACCAAAAAATTTGACGTTCAAACTCATCGCACACGGGTTAAGCTATCTGAATCGTTTGTGATGTTCACATATCGTACATAGTTCTGAATAAGGGACCGTGTCTGATGACACTTAGCGCCAGTTTTTTATTTGAGCGATTCCAAATTTTGGCTTCATGAAATATCTACCTCCCCGCCCCCTCCCCCTTCCCAAAAACCACATTTCCCCTGTTTCCGCCTTCCTTTCCAAGTTGAAACCTTCACTCCTTGCTTGCAGCGCCGCCCCCTCACCGGCGACCCTCCTTCACGCTGCTCGACCTCGTCTATCCAGGAAGGCAATCCACACCACACCCCCATCCTCCTCCCCCTTCCACATCCCACATGTCCCGACCGCTGGTGCGACACCTTCCACCCAAATCACCAACCCATCCACCAAATAAGCGTTGCCCTAAGCCATGGTGCACGCAGTATAGCCAGGAGCTCAAGGAGCATTTGGCTGCGGAGAAGAAAATCGTGGCCGCATGCGCAGATGAAGTCATGATGGCTACCATCCATGCCGCCCCCCATTAGAGGATCACCTTTCCTTTTGCTAGCTACGCCGGTTAAGCATGCTCGGTTTACCCGTTGCGTGTGCTGCTCCTGCCTTTCCATAAAATATTCTAGTGAATTGTGCTATCTAATTTTACCGTGCAATCTGTTGCTCTTGTGTATATGTTCTATATGTCATGCAGTGTGGAGCTCACTTATTAATTGTTTGGTTAATTAGTTGTCATCTTTAGGTAACTGATTGGTTCAATTCTGCAAATGTGATGTTCAATTCTTCAGGCTGCAATTTTGTATTGTTTTCCATGTGAGAAATAAATCAAATTTTGTCGGAGTAATGGGCGACGGGTAGGCTCACCCGAGTGCCTGAATTTATCAAGACCTTGGGCCGTCTCCGCCTTGCTGCGCCCCAGGCGAAAGCTCCGCCCTCTGAGGGCCGGCTTGTCCGATGGCTGGCTGCCAGAGGGCGGCCAACCACCAATAGACAGAATCACGCATGGCAGGCGCCAGCCGGCCGGCCTCTATGGGAGACGACATCTAGCAGGCGGCCGCAGCGCACCCTCAGAGTCTGTGCCCCCGTCAAGAGGATGAGGTGGGGGCGTGGCAACAGTGAAGCCCACACCCCCAGATCCTGGGGTGGGCGTGGCCACAGTGTCCCCTACAGGCGGAGATATCCGCATGGCGTGGCACTGTTGCCACTCTCCCCTGACATCATCCTGGGAAGGCGGAGCCTTGCTCCCCACGACGGCCTGTCGGTACGGCCCGCAGGCCGCTTGCCCTACCAGGCAGTGTCATCCCAGAAGATGGCACATGCCAAACCAGACGGACCGGAGGAGGGCCGGCCTCTAGTAGGCGGCCGCCCCTTGCCTTGAAGCCCATTCGCCATTAACCTGAGGAGACCAGGTGTGACTACAGTGATCTCCCACTAGGCGGCAGGGACTGTAGCCACACTAAGATGATCAAGCCAGCGTCATTAGCGGTATGGCCACAGTGACCAGCCATCAACCAGACCCGCCAGCGGCTGGGGCGGCCTGTCGACTCTGTACTAGACCGGACGGCGGGCCCCAGCGGTCGGCGGGCCCCAGCAGTCGGCGGAGAAGCCGGAGGCCGGAGGCGCTGACAGCTGGGCCCAGCAATCGGCTAGATTACCATTGTACCCTTGGGGGGTAAGCATATATAAACCCACCAGGGCACACATGCAAAGGGTTCCAACTCCATTAGACCTAGCCACATTCCTAGGACAGGAGAGAGCTAGCCTTGCCTTCTCCTTCCTCTAGCATATAGCCCAAGGAGCAACCTTGTATCACTTGTGCCTTTAGTGATCATGCGGAGACCCCCAGAGCAGGACTAGGGGTGTTATCTCCTAGGACAGCCCCGAGCCTGGGTAAAGTTCGCCGGCGTTCGTGTCTAGGCCTCATCCCGCTTCCGGGCACTAGGGACGTTCTACTCGCTCCCACCATGATAGGCCATCCTTTGGAATTTGTCGCACCCAACCCCCGACATTTGGCGCCCACCATGGGGCGAGATGCACCGTCTCCTGGAGACCTGCTCTAGACGGGAACATTGTTCCTTCCTGGCGAGAGAAGCAAGCCCAGCACGCCCGACGGCGTCAGCCTCGACGCCCTGCATGGCGCGGAGATCGCCTGCGCAGCGAGCTGCCTCGCCAACCTCGTTGGCGAGACTCACCTCTCTGACGAGCCGGCCTCCGACGCGGGCACTGGCTGCCCCGAGAGCCTTCTCGTCAGCCTCCTCGACCAGCTTCACGTCACCAGCGAGCCTGCTGTGGACCTCGAGTCTGTTGGCTCCACCGACCCGATGATCGTCGACTCTGACACGGCGTCGCTTGACGCGTTCCCCACTAATGTGGTGATCTACGACGAGTCGCCTCCCCGCGAGCACAGCGGCAGGAGCACCGTGACGGAGGTGCTCGTCATTAATAGTGGCGAGCGCTCGAATGGAGAAGCTCGAGACCCACTCGATGCAGCGCTACGGGACTTGACGGCGCCCATCCCAGAAGACGCAGATGCTGAGATGCTGGAGGCACGCCGCATCCAGCTTCTCGAGAGCGCTGGCCGGATTGCCAGCATGCGGCGCCTCTCGGATGCCTATCGGCGCGAGATGGACAGAGCGGTCGGCGGTACACCGGCTACTGGGGGGCCTAGCCGCATTGGCCCTCTCCGGCAGCGTGGCGGGACCATCGCCAGCATGTTCGGGGCAGAGCGCCCTGTCTATGCCACGCCTGCAGAGAATATCCGGGCCGACCAGGCGATGACGGACGAGCTGGACAAATGTGAGGGCGACGAGCGTCACCACATGACGGAGCGAGTCCAGCAGCTCCTAGACGCGGCTGCCGCGTTGTACGAAGCCGACTGCCGCGCCGAAGAGCCCGCACCGTGGAATGATGGGCCGCCCCTTCGCCAAGAACACGGCACAACATCCCGGACACCGACTGGTGGCGCCCGTGGAAGAAAAGGCAACGAGCAGGCGGCCAGCCGGAGCCGGACTCGCCTTTCCATCGAGCAAGACGAAGACAGCCGCCCTCAAGCGGTGGAGTGCCGAGGAGATCCTCCGACTCCTCCGCCTCGCGGATCAAGATATACCACTCCGCCACCTGTCATGCACCCGACACTCGGCGACCGCCTTGGCCGCCGAGAGGGAGTCGGAGAGAACGACACCCACCACCGGATCGACCGCCTCAACCGATCCCTGGCACTAGAAGAAGAAGACGCGCTGGGCCCGCCCTATTTCAGCCCACGAATCCGGGATGAGCCCTTTCCCAAAGGGTTCACCCTCCCTCGAGATACGCCCAAGTACACCGGCTCTGTGTAGCCGGAGGATTGGCTGGTCGACTACTCCACAGCCGTCAGCATAGCAAACGGCAACAAGCGTGTTGCCGTGAAGTACGTCCCACTGAGGCTCCAGTGCACTGCCTGAACGTGGCTCAACAGCCTGAAGCCCCGCAGCATCAACAGCTGGGTTGATTTCACCGAGGCCTTCATCCGCAACTTCACCAGCACCTACAAGCGAGCTCCCAAGCGCCGACAGCTCTTCTTGTGCGTCCAAGGGCCCACAGAGTCAACTCGCGACTACCTTACCCGTTGGACCAAGCTGCGCAACTCCTGCGAAGGCGTGCACGAGGTGCAGGCAATGGAGTACTTCACCGCCGGGTGCCGAGAAGGCACCCTCCTCAAGCATCGACTCCTCTGCGACGAGCCCGAGACGCCTGACGAGCTGCTGATCATCGCCGACAAGCACGCCACGGCCGACTCCTCGATGAAGGCGGAAATCCTAGTTGATGCGTCCGGCAAGGTGGCACCTCAGGCCCCTCAGACTCCGACTGATGACACCAGTCAGCGACAGCAACCAGGTGACAACAAGCGGAAGGCCACCCAGCCGGCTTCCACCAGGTGGCAGGTGGCGACGATCGAGGATCAGCAGTCGGAGGGGCAGCCGACACCCAAGCGGCAGAAGGGCGGGAAGTTCAATTGGTTGCCCGCCTTCTCTTATGAGCAAACCTTAGATGCACCCTACAAGTTCCATAGCGGCGCAAAGCCGTCCAATCACACCACACGGAAGTGTCACTGGCTCGCCAGAATCGCCAAGGGGGATGGACTCCTGCCTCCTCCGCCTACTAGACCGCCGCCTCCTCAGCCCCAGCAGCCGGCGGCCCGACCAGTCGGTGCCATATAAGACGAGTACCCAAAGGAACACGGAGCCTATGTTGTGTTCACCAGCATGGCCGATGACAGACGCAGCATACGGCAACAACAAGAAGAAGTGCAAGCAGTGGCCTCCAACACTCGAGAATTCATGCATTGGTCCGAGAAGCCTATCAGTTGGAGCAGGGCTGACCACCCGGAAGTGATGCATTCCCCTGGTTCATACGCCCTGGTCCTAGAAGCAACCCTTGCAACGGAGAGGCGGGCAGCATGTTTCTCTAGAGTCTTGATAGATGGCGGCAGCAGTATCAATATCCTGTACCGTGACACCATGGAGAAGTTGGGAATCAAGCAGAAGCAGCTCATCCCCAGTCGGACTGTATTCCATGGCATAGCCCCTGGCCTTTCCTGCACACCAATCGTCAAGACCTAGATTGATGTTCTCTTCGGAGACAAAAATCATTTCTGTCGTGAGCCAGTTTGGTTTGAAGTGGTGGACCTTGAGAGCCCCTACCATGCACTGCTTGGCCGACCAGCTTTGGCCAACTTTATGGCAGTCCCCCACTATGCTTACCTCAAGATGAAGATGCCGAGTACCAAGGGAATCCTGACCGTAGTCGAAGACTACAAGAAGTCAGTCGCTTGCGCCACGGATAGCAGCCGGCTGGCCGAGTCCCTCGTGATTGCAGCTGAGAAGCGACTCCTTGACCGGGTGGTGGCGTTGGCAGGCAAGAAGCCGTAAATGTCACCCATCCCCCAGGAGTCGGAGGTTGAGGGCTCGTTCAAACCGGCCAAGGAAACAAAGAAGATACCCTTGGACCCGGAGCACCCGGAGAGGCACGCTGCCATAGGTGCAAACCTTGATAGCAAATAGGAAAGCGAGCTCATCGATTTCCTCCGTGAGAATCGTGGCATCTTCTCATAGTCTTCCAAAGACATGCCGGGTGTTCCGACGGATTTCGCCGAGCACAAGTTACATGTCCGACCTAACGCCAAGCCGCCTATCGGAAGAGAAGAAAAGAGTTGTCGGAGAAGAGATAGCCCGGCTTCTAGCAGCCGGATTCATCATGGAAGTATTCTTTCTAGAGTGGCTGGCCTACCCAGTCCTAGTGTTTAAGAAAAACAAGCAGTGGCGCATGTGCAGTGACTATTCTAGCCTCAACAAAGCTTGTCACAAAGATCTCTTTGCTCTGCCAAGGATTGATCAAGTGATAGACTCCACAGCCAGATGCGAGCTGTTGAGTTTTTTGGATGCATACTCAGGGTGTCACCAGATAAAGCTGAACCCGGCCGACAGGCTGAAGACCGCCTTCATCACGCCATTCGAAGCCTTCTGCTACCTGACCATGATGTTCGGCTTGAGAAACACCAGCGCCACATTTCAGCGTTGCATGCAGAAGTGTCTCCTCAAGCAACTCGGCAGGAATGCCCATGTCTATGTGGATGATGTGCTGGTGAAGACGAAGAAGCGTGGCATGCTGCTAGAAGACCTCAAGGAGACTTTTGATAATTTGCGCCGATTCCAAATCAAGCTCAACCCGGAGAAATGTTTCTTTGGAGTACCAGCCGGCCAGCTCCTTGGCTTTTTGGTCTCAGAGCACGGCATAGAGTGCAATCTGGTGAAGATCAAGGCCATTGAGAAGATGGAGGCGCCCACCCGACTGCTGGACGTGCAGAAGTTCACCGGCTGCCTGGCATCAATTAGCCGTTTCATCAGCCGGCTGGGCGAGAAGGCTCTCCCTCTATACCAACTTATGAAAAAGACCACTTTTTCGAGTGGAATGACCAGGCGGACGAAGCCTTCTCCCAGCTCAAGAAGATGTTGGCAACCTCGCCTATCCTGGCAGCTCCGACTGAGGAGGAGCCCATGCTCCTCTACATCGCTGCCACCAGTCGGGTTGTCAGTACAGTCATTGTGGTAGAGCGCAAACAGGAGGCCAGAGCACTGCCGGTCCAGAGATCGGTGTATTACTTGAGTGAAGTACTGTCCGCCTCCAAGCAAAACTACCCCATTATCAGAAGATGTGCTATGGCATGCACTTTGCAGCCAAGAAGCTGAAGCCTTACTTTCAAGAGCACCCAATAACCATTGTCTGCACGGCTCCGCTTGCTGAGATCCTGGGAAGCCGGGATGCTTCTGGCCGAGTGGCCAAGTGGGCCATCGATCTGGCCCCTTACAACATCTACTACTAGCCTCGCACCGCCGTCAAGTCGCAAGTGTTGGCCGACTTCCTCGTCGACTGGGCCGAGACCCAGTACCTACCGCCAGCACCAAACTCCACCCATTGGCGGATGCATTTTGATGGGTCCAAGATGCCCACCGGTCTGGGAGCCGGCATCGTCCTCACCTCTCCCAAAGGCGACAAGCTCAAATATGTGCTGCAAGTCCATTTTGCCGCCTCCAACAACGTAGTAGAATATGAGGCACTCATACACGGACTCCGGCTTGCCAAGGAACTCGGCATTCACCGGATTCTGTGCTATGGTGACTCCGACTTGGTGGTCCAGCAGTCGTCAGGCGACTGGGACGCCAAGGACGCAAATATGGCGAGCTACCGCTTCCTTGTACAACAGCTCAGCGGATACTTTGACGGGTTCGAGTTCCTTCACGTGCCAAGAAATGACAATGAGCAAGCAGATGCTCTGGCACGGATCGGCTCCACCCGACAAGCGATACCAGCCGGCGTCGCCTTGTAGCGCCTCCTCAAGCCGTCTGTCAAGCCATCTCTAGAGGCCGACTCCATCTTTGTACCGGCCCCTCCAGAAGCAGTCGGATCCGACTTGAGGATACCAGAAGCCGGCACGGGGACTTTGGCAGGCGGCCCGGGCACTACGGCCGTCGCACCCGGCCCGGGAATTACCGAGCCCGGCCCGGGGACTACAGCAGTCAACCCGGGAACTTCTTCAAGACAGCGGGCGGCAGGCGACTCCAACCCACCGCCTCCCAGCCTAACCACCCTCGTACAAGTTGTTGTCGTAGCAGTCGGAGAAATAGCAGCACCATCATGGGCTCAACCCATCCTCAAATTCCTGATAAACAAAGAGCTGCCAGCCGACGAGACCTTGGCCCGACAAGTGCAACGACGGGCGGCGGCATACACCATAGTCAACAAAGAGCTGGTTCGGCGCAGTGTCACTAGTGTGTACCAGCGTTGTGTGGAGCCGGACCAGGGCCAAGCAATCCTCAGAAATATTCACCAGGGTGAATGTGGCCACCACGCGGCCTCAAGAGCACTTGTTGCCAAAGCCTTTCGCCATGGTTTCTTCTGGCCGACTGCTCTTGAAGAGGCTAAAGAGTTGGTCCAGAAATGCCAAGGGTTCCAAAGATTCCGCTCCAAGCTGCATTTGCCAGCTTCTGCATTCAAGACTATCCCGATTGCTTGGCCATTTGCTGTTTGGGGTTTGGATATGGTGGGGGCATTCAAGACAGCCCGTGGCGGCATGACTCATCTTCTTGTCGTTGTGATCAAGTTCACCAAGTGGATAGAGGCCAGGCCAATCAAGAAACTGAATGGGCCGACTGCCGCGACCTTCATCGCCGACATCACCACCCCGTACGGCATACCACACAACATCATCACCGATAATGGCACAAACTTTGCCAAAGGAGCCTTGGCTCGTTTCTGCATGACGCAGGGCATATGACTAGACTTAGCGTCCGTTGCCCATCCGCAGTCAAACGGCCAGGTTAAGCGAGCAAACGGCCTCATCTTGTCTAGCATCAAGCCCCCACTGGTTGAGCCTCTTGAGCGTTCGGCCGGCTGCTGGTTCGACGAGCTGGCGGACATCGTCTGGAGCCTGCGCACAACTCCGAACAAGTCGACCGGCTTCACGCCTTTCTTCCTCGTCTAAGGTGCTAAAGCCATCATCCCGACGGACATAGATTTCGACTCCCCGTGAGTCATCATGTACACCAAGGCGGACGCCAAGGAGGCGCGAGAAGATGGTGTCGACCTGCTGGAAGAAGGCCGGCTATTGGCACTCAGCCGGTCCGCCATCTACTAGCAGAGTCTGCGCCGATACTACAACCACAAGGTGAAGCTAAGATCCTTCCAAGAGGGAGACTTTATGCTCCGGCTGATCCAGCGAACAGCCGGCCAGCACAAACTCTCGCCTTGGCAAGGTGCTGGGCAACGACTCCTACTATCTGATCGACGCTTAGAAGCCCAGAGCGCGCAAGAGAGACGATTCAGGCAAGGGGACGGAGAGACCGTGGAGTGCAAACCTCCTCCGGAGATTTTACAGTTGAAAGCAGTATGTATCACGCTACCTTTTGTATTATGTACAAAGACTCCGGGTCCCCCGAGACGAACTCGGGGACTGCCCTCCTTTTATCTATATGATAAGTGTTATGCCCATGAGTATGTTCCTGTTTTATGATTTCCGCCTGGCACCGGGTCGACCAGTCGGCCCGGAGGTTTGCCGCCCTCCACTATATGCCGCCTCCTGCAGCCGGACAAGTAATGTGTTGGCACTTAAAAACTTCTTCTGTCAGAAGCCACAGTCCGCAGAGCGACTGCATGGCGGGCAGAGGCGGCAAGACAGTGCCCACATGAAAAACGGTTAAGGAAAAAGTACATATAGTCGAGGTCGGCACCATACCTGCCCGGTCGGCTGCCGAGCAGCCGGCCGGTCGGCTTCTGCCTCCCTTGCAAGAACTTCCAAATGGCTAAGTACTTGCCTTCCCACAAAAAAGCTAAGTACTCGAACCAGTCGCAGTCCGCAGAGCTGGCGCTTTGCTGGCAAGAGGATAGCTAAGGGAGGGCGGCAAAGGAAAAAAGCAAGGAATTCACGCAAGGAAGGCTAGAGTTTGGCAGAGCAAAGCATAAAGTTGCAATAGAATATTTACATAGATAAAGGCCGATCGGCCCGCATTCAGCAAAGTTTAAGATACACCCCACGGGTGGAATTGTGCGAATTTAACAAAGTGTTCAGACTAGCAAGCAGGAAAAAAGAGATAAAATCCCTAAGGAGCGGCGGAGGATTCTGGCTGGACACTGGGGTCGGCAGTGCCGGTTGGCGCAGAAGACTGCTCCGGCTGGATGCTGGGGTCGTTAGTGCCGGTTGGCGCAGCAAACTACTCCGGCTGGATGCTGGGGTCGACGGTGCTAGTTGGTGCGGCAGGCGGCTCCGGCTGGACGACGGAGACAGCTGCACCGATTGGCGCGATAGGCGGCTCTAGCTGGACGCTGGAGCCAGCGAGGCCAGTCAGGGTGGCGGAAGGCTGGATGATGGAGTCGATGGCGTCTGTCGAAGGCACGGGCGGCTGGTCGGTCACAACCTAGCCGCCTCCAGCAGCACACGGCGCTTTGGAGCGCGGGTCGTTGCTCGAGGCCCAGTCGGGGTGGGGCTAATCATCCACACCAGCCTCCGGCATATCGATGTCACTCTCCTTGTCCTCCTCCTCGTCCTCCTCCTCCCCCTCCTCGCCTTCATCGCTGGAGTCAATGACTTCGGCTATGTCCTTGCTGTCCTCCGGGTTCAGCCCGAGCCACTCTTGCGGGGCTTCGCCGCCTTCTTCGACCACCTCCGGAACGAAGGCGCTGGTGTCGGTGAAATCGGCGATCGCCGCCGCCCTGTTGACAAGTTTGGCCTCCACCGCTGCCAGCTCCTCCTGCGCTTCCAGCTAGAACGTGGCCAGCTAGGCTAAGTCCAGCAAAGGATACCATGCCTTGACAAACTCAAGGGCACGGCGCGCTCCTGCCCGCGCCGTAGAGCCCTTCCAGGCCTCGAGGCGGCCGACCGCCACATCCAGCCAGTCGGCGGTCCAGCTTGGAGTGCGTGGAGCCGGAAGGCCTGGCCAGAGGGCGGAAATCGCCTGAGCCCCGACGCGCTGAAGACAGTGCAGCACTTGATGGGCGGGCCGAAGACAGGCCTGGATGCTGAGGATCTGCTCATTCAGGGTCCGGGGGGCGTCAGCAGCGATCTGCACACCTTCTGCCCTCCGCTCCTTGCGCTGGGCCTTGATGGCTTGGCTCGCGGCAACGGAGTGATCCGAGAAGAAATCTGTTTGGGTAGAAAGCAAGAAAAACAAAGTCAGAAACAACAAGTCAGCTTAGAAGAGGCCGGCAGCTCAAGACGACGAACAAAAGAATGAAACACACCATCGACCAGGTTCTCGATGCTGCTAAAGCAGGCCGTCGTCTGCGCCTCCTTGTCGGCCCAGGCGGCGCGTTCGGTTTCGAACTCGGCCAGGAGATCGTCCTCCTCCGCCTTCGCGTCCCGTTGGGCCGTCTTGAGAGCGTCCGTCTGCTCGGCGAGCTTGGCGACCAGCCGGTCCTGCTCCTCAGTCAGCTTACTGCACTCAGCCTCCTTGCCGCGCAGAGCGGTGTTGGCCTCGCCCAGATGCTGCTGTAAGGCAGCGTTGGCCTCTGAAAAAAGGGAAAGAAGGAAAGAAAATCAGTCAAACAGACAAGACGAAGAAAGAAACATTGAGGAGATTCGGCCTGACTCATCAGCAGTCGGCCTGAACCTCGGGGACTACAACCTGCGGGTGCGCCATCACTGCTCAGTAGTCAGCCCAAACCTCGGGACTATAGCCCGCGGGTGCAACAGTGCGCCCCCGCGAAGAAGGAAGTCGAAACTTACTCCGGCTCTCGGTCAGATGGGCGGTCTGCGTCTCCAGCTCCCGAACCCTGGAGTTGAAGGAGGCAGCGCGAAGATTATGATAGTCCTGCAGAAGGAATATCAGACAAGTCAACATTCGATATATACAATTTCAAGTTGGACCGCTTTGCTCAGCCGCCCAAACAGGGACTACACCAGTGGGTGCAATGGTACCCCACGAAGAAAGAAAGAAGATCAAAAAAGCGAAGGAAACTTACGCGGATGGCTGCCCGCGACTCTAAGAAGGCCTCGTTGCAGCGCCTGAGGGCCTCGGCTTCGGCCCGGAGCTTGGCCTGGATGTCAAGGGACGCCTGGTTCAGGGCGCCCGTCTCGCCCCCGTGTATCCAGCCCGCGGGCGCGGCACTGGTCGCCTCGGTGTCGGGGACCGACGAGCTCGTGGCACCGACCTCCTGCGGCCGCGGTGCTGAGGCCGCCTTCTCAAGGCGGCGGCGCGCGGGTGTGCGGACCTCAGGAATCAGGTCCGTCACCACCGTGTCCTCGACCGGTGGCACCGGCGGTGCAGCCTGCTGCTCATCCTGTGTCCCGCTGGCTGGTGGCGGCGGTGGCGGTGGTGGCGGCGGCACAAAGATGTCCGGCATGGCTACGTCACCGCCCTCCCGCTCCCGGATCGGATGATCGTCGCCGGCTCCTCCTGCCGTCACCACAAACTCAGGTGGAGGCGGCGCAGTGTTCAGGGGCGTCATGAGCAGCGGCTCTTGGCGGCGTGCGGCCTCCGTGAGCCGCTCCTTCTCCGCAGCATTGGCCTCCGCCTGCGCCAATGCCCTCTCGGTAGACGCGGTGGCCTTGTCCACCTCCTCCTTGGCCAGACGATCGGCCTCTTCCTCACGCGCCTCCCGCGCGTTCCGCTCTATCGCCTCCCGGAGGTCGGCGGCCGGGTCAATTCACCGGCTGGTGGAGGAGGTCGCCGCCGACCTGATGATCGAGGCGGCGCTCGACATCTCGAGGGTCAGCGGGGCCCTGAAATAAGAAGACAAGTTAGGAAAGCTCTCAGGCTAGATTGGCAAGAAGACGGAAAAATGGAAAGGATACTTATGCCGACACCATGACGGGCACCTTCGGTTGCCTCTAATACTTGGCCACCTTGGCCGCGGCTTCTTTCCGCCTGGTCGCCGTGGCCGGGTTCTTGGGCTTCTTCGGGGTGCTGCCAAACAGGGCAGCGCCCTGCTTCCGCTTGCGCTTTCTGCCACGGGCAGGTGGCCCAGAAGAGGGGCCTGTGCCGGTATTGGCAGTGCTCCGGGTGGGGCGCGGCTCGTGTTCGTCGTCATCATCGTCTGCGCCAAGTCCCCACGCTGCCGCCTTCCTCGGAGCCGCCTGCTCCGCCGCCGCATGTTGCGTCGTCCGCCAAGGCGGCCACCCCCAAGTCAGGGTCGTCCAAGTCTCTAACCGCCCCGTCTAGCAGGTAGTCATCGCCCGACCCCAGGAGGGCGGCCGTCGCCGCGGACATGTAAATCTGCGACCAGCAAGGAGTTGCATCACGACAGGAACAAGACTAGAAAAACAGATCAGAAGGACAAGATGAAGAAACTTACGGCAGGCGGCGGATCGTCGCGCGAGTATGGCCCCTTCCCGTACCGCCACTCTACCTCCGACACCTTGAGGTCGGAGATCTCATTCACCATTCGCGCGACCTCGGCAGTCAGCATATGCTTCGTGCATAGCCGGCTGGGGTCGCGGTGCCCGCTCATTCGGAAGATTGGATGAGGGCGGCTCTGGAGCGGGAGAACCCGGCGCTCGACGAAGGCGATCAGGAGGTCGGAGGCCACGAGGCCCTCCGATTCCTGGAGCACCCAGAGTCGGCCGATGGCGGCCGCTGCGTCTGGCGTCACCGGCTTCGGCTTGTAGCCCCAGTTAGGACGGACTCCGATGGGAGGATCGGCCTCGTAGGCCGGCAGGTTGAGGAAGTCGGCAGCCGGATCTATGTTTTCAACATAGAAGTAGGACTGCTGCCACATCTTCACAGACTGCGCCAGCTTAATGACGGGGAAGGCGTTCCGCTTCGCTGGATGGCGCACGACGACGAAACCGTCGCACTCGGCCGCCATCTCCCTGGCGGAGGTGGCGAGCTTCCCGTAGAAGAACGCTCCCCACAGCTCGAGTGTGGGAAGGACGCCAATGTAGCCCACACACACCATGTCGAAGGTGGAGAGTAGAGTCACGGCATTGGGCATGAGGTGGTGACGTTGGAGGTTGTTGAAGTCGAGAAAAGAACAGAGGAAGCCGCTCACCGGAAGGCCGAAGCCGCGGAGGAAGTGCGAGCGGAAGACGACCCGCTCGTTTCCCCTCGGCGCCGGCGAGATCTCCTCCTCCGGCGGCACCCGCGCCTTGACGAATGCCGTGTTGGGCATCCGGCGCGTGTCGCGGAGGAAGGAGGTGTGATCCTCAATCACTGCCGACCCGTCCCAGTCACCGCCCTTCTCGCGCGCCATGGCTTCTGGCTGGCCGCGTGAGGAGGAGGGGTGCGTTGGCGACGAACGACGGTGGCAGCCCCACGGCAGCGCTGAGCGGCAGTAACGGCAGTGGAGGAGAGAGCATAGGAAGAAGAAGAGTGGGAGGGGGCGCGCAAGCTTTGCCGCACCCCACCCATCACCCTACTTATAGCCCTCGGGCCATGAAGCCGAGGGGGCGGGGTGTGGGTCATGGGATTAACGCACCCACGACCCCACGTCCCCCAATTAGCACGCGCATTTGCCACGCCACGTACGGTCGTGGGAATGGCAACTGCCCCCTCGGCACAACAGATCCGCCCGGTTGCCGAGGCGCGGTAGTGGCGGGCCTGGCCCACTGTCACGTCCCATCAGGGGCATGGGGTGGTAGGCTGGCCGGGCTGGCGTGCGCCGCGTGGCACGTCTGTGGCAGGCGGCGGCCCAGGAAGCTTAGCAGGCACACCACCTGTTTCCCGCCTTGGAGTTCAAAATCGACCAAATAGCTCCGCTAGGCGAGGCCGGCTTCAGTAGTCGGCTAGCCATAAGACGGATCAACGCACCCCCAGAGCCCGGTGAGGGGGGAAGCCGCTTAGACTTCGCGGCCCCTTGACCACAACGCTTCACCGGCTTCGGGGACTACTATCGGAGTAATGGGCCATGGGTAGGCTCACCCGAGTCCCTGAATTTATCAAGACCTTGGGCCGGCTCCGCCTTGCTGCGCCCAAGGACAAAGCTCCGCCCTCTGAGGGTCGGCTTGTCCGACGGCTGGCTGCCAGAGGGCGGCGAACCACCAATAGACGGAATCACGCGCGGGTGCGAGACGGCATCTAGCAGGCGACCGCAGTGCACCCTCAGAGTCTGTGCCCCTGTCAAGAGGACGAGACGGGGGCGTGGCAATAGTGAAGCTCACACCCCCAGATCCTGGGGTCGGTGTGGCCACAGTGTCCCGTACGGGCGGAGATCTCCGCACGGCGTGGCACTGTTGCCACTCTCCCCTGACATCATCCTGGGCAGGCGGAGCCCTGCTCCCCATGATGGTTGTCGATACGGCCCGCATGCGGCGGGCCCTACCAGGCAGTGTCATCCCAGAAGACGGCGCATGCCGAACCAGACGGACCGGAGGAGGGCTGGCGTCTAGCAGGCGGCCGCCCCTTCCCTCGAAGCCCGTGCGCCATTAACCTGAGGAGACTAGGTGTGGCAACAGTGATCTCCCACCAGGCGGCAGGGACTGTAGCCACACTGAGATGACCAAGCCAGCGTCATTAGCAACCGCTCTGATGACCAGCCACTGCCGGACCCGCCCGGTGGGGCGGCTGTCGGCTCCGTACTAGACCGGTCGGTGGGGCCCACCAGGCGGCGGGCCCCAGCAGTCGGCGGAGAAGCCAGAGGCCGGAGGCGCTGACAGCCAGGCCCAGCAGCCGACCAGATTACCGTTGTACCCTTGGGGGGTAGGCCTATATAAACTCCCCCAGGGCACCCATGCAAAGGGTTCCAACTCCATTAGACCTAGCCACATTCCTAGGACAGGAGAGAGCTAGCCTTGCCTTCTCCTTCCTCTAGCATACAACTTAAGGAGCAACCTTGTATCACTTGTGCCTTTAGTGATCATGCGGAGACCCCGCAGAGCAGGACTAGGGGTGTTATCTCCTAGGAGAGCCCCGAACCTGGGTAAAGTTCGTCGGCGTTCGTGTCTACGCCTCATCCCGCTTCCGTGCACCGGGGACGTTCTACTCGCTCCCACCATGATAAGCCATCCTTTGGCATATGTCGCACCCAACCCCCGACAAATTTATCTTTACAAAATACATGAGAAACGAATATAGTTGCTATATTTCCAAGTTGTCAAGCATGCTTGGTTTGGTTATACATTGTGCAATGTGGTGCTCAATTAACGTTTGGTTCATTTGTGTTGTGGTGTTTAGTTAACTGTTTGGTTCAATTCTGCAATGCGATGTTCAATAGTGGGTGCATTCTATTATTGTATACCATGTGAGAAGTAAATCGAATTTGGCTGTACTAAATACATGAGAAACAAATACTATTGCTATATTTCCAAGTTGTCAAGCATGCTTGGTTTGGTTATACATTGTGCAATGTGGTGCTCAGTTAATTTTTGGTTCATTTGTGTTGCGGTGTTTAGTTAACTATTTGGTTCAATTCTGCAATGCGGTGTTCAATAGTTGTGGGTGCACTCTGTTATTGTATACCATGTGAGAAGTAAATCGAATTTGGTTCTACTAAATACATGAGAAACAAATACAATTGCTATATTTCCAAGTTGTTAAGTACGCTTGGTTCGGTTAAGTGTCTGATCTTCTATTAGGAGTATGTTATATTGTGCAATGTGGTGCTCAGTTAATGTTTGGTTCATTTGTTGTGGTGTTTAGTTAACTAATTAGTTCAATTCTGCAATGCGATGTCCAATTGTCGTGGGTGGAATTTTGTATTGTTGTGCATGTGAGGAATAAATCGAATTTGGTTGCACTTAATACATGAGAAACATATGCAAGTGCTATATTTCCGAGTTCTTAATCTTGCTTGGTTTGGATAAATGGGTTTTCCATGTGGCTTAAATTAATCTAATGAATCTGCAATGTGCTTATTTTTCATCAACATATTTTACTGATAGCATGCGAACCCTTACATAACTTGATGACTAACTACCTTATATGTGTTGCAGGGAAACAATGGGAAGCACTGGGGTTTATAATCGAGATTAGCACGTGCATGGTCTATTGTCTAATAGCACATTATTGTGCAATTGTAGGAACCATTCTAATACTAAGGTTTTTAACAATTTGGTCTTGCACATGTAGGTCCTGCTGTCAGAGGTTTTGACCCACTGTTCGACCCTTTTTGCATATGGGGAAATGAGTTGTCCATGAATATCAATCAAATCAAGAAACACAGAAAGATTGTTAGGATAAATAATTGCTGACAAAAAACAACAAGATCTTCGTCTGCACAATGAAGAAGACATCAGTTCACTACAAGATGGTACTAACTATTATACCTTGCCTTTTTATTCCTTTGCCCCATTTCCAATATAGAGACAATATTTATGCACATCCTTGTTTTCAGGCCTTTCCAAAGCAGTTCACTGATGATTACCTCTCAAACCACCTCTATGGTCAGGAGGCGAGGAAGGTTTTCATACAACACGCACGATTCAATATTGAAGTGTTCCTGAAGAGGATGAAGGATGGACGGTCAATCATCCACAGGTTCTGGCCTAAAGTTGCAAAGACCTTCAACATCAATGAAGGCTCAATACTTGCCCTCCGCTTCAGCAGTTTTCCCGATGAGATGCATCTGTCTATGTACCATCTATGATGCTAATTTCGAAAGGTCGTGTGAAACTTGATGCTGGTGCATTTATGTAATAGGGTAGCTGAGTGCTGAAGCTATATCATGTTGTACTCTGATGTATTTCAATTATGAAATCCTGCTTCCTTAGTATGGAATGAAATATATTATGTGTTTAATATGATGTCAATTAGATTAATAAATGGATTATTAATAATAGGGCAATTATCCTGCTAATTGGTTTTTGCTATTGCAAACCGTTATTGAGAAAATACCTTGGCTGATGACCTAAGGCAATGCACACAGTTTCTAGGAATAAACTGTGTTGGATCGATGAACAATCACACACGACATTCTCTTCAAAACTATTTGCGTTAGGCCACCTTGCGCAAATGTTTACCGCATCAAAACTGTGTCTGATGGACAGCCTTTGCCACACAGTTTCTTCTACTCACCGTGTGTGAATAACGCAAATGATAAAGATTTTAATATTGTGTGCGAGGGGAACACTATCACAAACGATTTAACGGGGAAAATTGTGTGTGTTGTACCTACGAACAGAAACGTTTTCCTTGTAGCGAATGTGTGGGATGTATATACAAACTGAAACGTTTCGCGGGGACTGACTGTGTGGGATGTACTTACGACCGGAAATGATTTTGCCTGTATAATTGTATTTTTTGAGCACTACTATACATATAACCGTATTTTCTCGCTTGCCGCTCGCACATACCTCATTTTGCCGAGCGTGTGTTCCAGGAGGGCATATCCTCGACGGTTTCTGGGTTGTGTGAGAAGGACCCCCTAATCGCCCACACTAACTAGGTGACGGTTCCGAACGCCGTCGCGAAAGGGGTTAAAAACCGTTTGTATAGAACCTCGTTGTACCAGTGTTCTGGTATCATTTTCACTAGGTGGTACCACAGTGAAATGACCTTTGTACTCTTGCCCTTATTAGCCCCCTTCGAGAGAGAATATGTCCGATGTTTCGTTCCGCGGATTCACCCCACTTCTCCCCGGAGTCTCCGTCACCCCAAGACACGCCACAACAGCCACTTGCATGATAGCCATGCAGTAGCCATGGGTCCTACTTGAATATTTAATAAATGTTTGCCCGTTATCTGCCTGCTTATTTGTTGCTAGTGTCGTTGTTTCGATTATGCTCGTGGATTCATGTTCACCTTCATGCCATTTCCCGATGGATCTTGTTATCTTGTACTGCTTGATAGTATTATTTTCATGTCATGCTTGGTAGTAGTAGTAGGTACGTGTTGGTAGTAGTGATGTTCACTCTGATGGATGCTTACTGTCTGTTATCCTGTACTGTTGTTATGCATGTTCCTTTGCATCTAGCTGGTTATATGCTTATTTGGTAGTATTATTGTCATATTCTTGCATGGTATTTATTTACGATGCTAGTGGTCATGGTATGCTCATGTGTAGTGTGATACTTATGCTCGTCGGTATGCCATGCTCATTTGGTTAAATTCTTAATTGTTGATATGCTTGATGATTATGTGGCACATCCATGCTCATGTTGCTATCTTGCATTGTAGTTGCATCATGTTATTTTAATATGGCTCAGCTTATTGCATTCAAGTTTAACTAGACTTAAATGAACTTGAACAATTGTTGGGTGAGTCATGGTGCCACCAAATCGAGCTGACCAGTGCAACCATATTTTCCTATTATGGGAAGGCCCTAATGCGGTCTATTGTCATGCCTCTCGCTGCTGCCTCCAACGAGGGAAGGTTATGGGTGCGCGCTACCCTGATCAGGTAGGCGGACATAAACCTTGAGTGCTCGTTGTTGTTGTAAGGATCCTTGTCCCCGTTTATGTTTTGCCACGACGGTGGCCGTTGGGTGTCACGAGTTGACACGGGGCCACAAAGGACATAGCCCAAAGGGGAGTTTGTCAGAGTGCCTGGGGGGTGTGATGGAAATAGATTGGTTTTGTCGGAATGCCGTCCGTCCACCCGAATGGGAGTGCAAGGCCATGGGTTCCGTGGTGTGGGTATAGTGTACTAACCTCTCCAAAGTGTGTGTTTAAATCTATCGATAGCCGTGCCCATGGATATGGGCCTTGTTCATAGTGGGTAAAACTATGAGCCAACTATAATAATATCTTGATTAAAAATAACCCTGGTTCGATGATGAGAAAGAGGTTGGTTGTGATCGAGAGAGGATCACAGAGGTATTGCGGATACCGAAGTTGGTTGATTTTTATATGATCGTGAGAGGATCATGGAGTTATCATGGATATCGAGGTTGGTAGGTTGATGCATGAGATGGTTACGAGGTAACAGCCGAGCAAGAGTAAGTTGGTGCATGATAATGTTAACCTGATGCATGTAGTATCATCATGTTCATATACACATGCCATGCTAAAGTTATTCTAGCTGTATCGTGTTCATTTCATGCATGTCATGTTGTTCTCTTAGTATCATACTCATGATTGCTTTAACCTGCTAATGCCATGTTGTTGTTTGTTTTGACTGCTTTTGGTTATTGTGAGCTTGCAAGTACATTCAATGTACTGACCTGGCATGTCACGCCAGTTTGCAGGCCGTGCCTGGATTGCTTGCTTGATTGGTGTGGTTCCCATGTTCGCGAGCTAGGATAAACGTTCGGGCCAGAGTCCCTGCGGATTTGGAGTCCATCATCATCGTTTGCTGTTCCACTGCCAGTAGTTCTTCCGCCGCCTCGAGTTGTTATGCTGCTTGCATAGAGCAACCGTGGTTGGCGTAGCGTCGCCGTGCCGATGTTATTCATTGTAATATCGGAGACCTTGTATTCGTATTCGTGTTGTAATAGAGAGCTGGTTTGTTCTATGCTAAGCAGTGTCGTATTCTAGAAGACCTCACCTCGATCTCTGGGCTGGAATACGGGGCGTTTCAGTTTCTCTGAGCCAGGGTGCCACAACAACAGTTCGGCACAGCGGCAGGGCTCTCCGGCGTGGTGGCCGGAGATCTACTGGGCGGCGGTGCTGCCGTTGGCGGTAGGGTGACGCGGCGGCGCGATCTGGCGGAGCCCGCTCGTCGCAGATCTGGGCCCTTTGGGCCCCATCTGGGTCTAGGCGGGCCAGTAGCGGGGAGGGTCGTCGGAGTGGCTTCCGAGAGGCAGGGGAGCGGCGATGGGTGGGTGTTTGCCGGCGGGCTGGTGCCGCCCTGCTGTAGCGTGGCCGGCGGGGCTTTGTGGGCCTCATATGGGCCTGGCATGGCCAGGGGTGGCCTGGTATGCCCTGCTGCTGCATCCGGATAGCGACCGCGAAGGTTCCGTAGGCACGGGCCTCCCGCACGACGGCAATGGAGGTAGTTCCCTCCCGCGCGGCTCCGGTGCTGCTGCTCTCGTCACCTGGTGCATCTCTCTCCATCCTCTTGGCCTCGTGGTGGTGATCCTGGTGAGGCGGTGTGTGTGGCGTCAAGACTGGGGTGGCACATGCTAGTGGGCGGCGAGGTGACTGGTTGGCTCTGACCCGCTTGGGCAGTTGGGTTTGGGGTGCGGGAGAAATCCCTTGTCGGCTCTTCTGGCTTCGATGCGGTGGCACCTGCGGGTGCCGCCATCCCTTCTTGGAGGGTGTCGGAGGCATCCTACCCCCACTCCCTTCCGCGTGTCAGGAGAAACACTAGGACACGTCCGGGCAACAGCGTCGTTGGCGTCGCATCCCTTCTTGGAGGTGATGCATGGTACGCGGCGGATCGGAGCCTTGGTCTGTGGTGGGTCGATTCCGGAGGGCGCAGCGGTGGCGGGTCACCCGTGCTTTGTCGAGTTGCCGTTGTTGGTATTTCTTTCTTCTTTTTTGTTATTTCTCTTTTCGTTTGGGCTTGTTGTGCTTCTGGCATGAGCATTGCTACGTGATCGGTGTTGGTTGCATTGTAATACAAAGAGGGGAACCCTTTTTCGGCATAATCTACCAGGCTTGTGGTGTTTTGCATGCATACATATTTTTTGCAAAAGCTTGAGAATAGAAATGTCATATGATTGGAGTGTCGCAGTGTACATGTTTGGTCCTACGAGAAAAAAACATAGATTGTTGAAAGAAACACCCATATGCATTTTCCCACGAGGATTTCATTCTTCCAAGTATACTGTCCTCTAAGCTAAAAAAAGAAGTGTATTGTCCACCTACAAAGAGGAAAGGGAAATGTTTGCGGCCGGCCGCGCGTGCTGCGTTGGATCCAACGCGATCCTGTGGCGACGGAAGCAGCTCGTTGGGTCAAACCTTATCTCTTTACACGTGAACCTCCATCATTTGTTTTTCTCGGTCGTTTCTTCCCACATCGTCTTCGCCCCACACATTCGTTTTCTCCCAAAAAGCACCCACAAGACAGATTCCTCTCAGCTGTCGTGCACCGACCACCGAGTTGCCCTGCTGATGGCTGCAGTCCAACCCCCGGCTGGGCCACTGATTTGCTACAACCGGAGCCATGGCTGTTGGAACCAGCCGCACCATCGTGCTACATGCGTCGAGAAGCAATGGCGGCGCTGCAACCGCAGCCCTCGCGTTCCTGAACCCGGCTGCAGCGATGCTGTATCCTCGGCTACCGCACAGACCGACGCCCGCGACGGCTGCATGCAGGGGGCTGCAACGTCGAGCATTGGCACGCGACCGATGACGCGATGCTCGAACCACCGCATACAGTGTTGCAACCATTGGCAAAAGAAGCTTCAAGCCTAGATCGAAAAAGTTTGAACCGTCAATAGGGGAAGATTCAACCAGCACTGTCAAACCGAAAAAGTTGCAACCATTACGAAAAAAGCTTCAACCTTAGATGAAAAAAGCTTCAACCGGACACTGCTCGATGAAGAAAGTTGCAAACGTTCACAGAATAAGCTTCGAACGTACTTGAAAAAAGTTTCAACCAATAGGGGGGAAAGCTTCTACATGTGGAAAAAGCTTCAACCGGCATGAGAAAAGGTTCAACCCGTGTGACAAAAAGCTTCAACCACGGGCACCGACGATGTGAGTGGTACCTTGAGAGATGTGGCTGGGCAGCACGACGGTGCTGCCAGTCTGCGATGGGCGTGCTACGATGATAGCAGATAGGTGCGCAGCGACAGAGCATTAGGCGTGCTTCTAGACGGCGGCGTTTTGCTACAATGGCCACAACGTCCTATGGAACCGACGGCACGGGTGCTGCGAAAGCCACGACCCGCGACGAGGGCGGCGGCCGGCGGCTACGAGGGTGTCGGCTGGTGGCAACGTGGACGGCCGGCAAGCTAGCTGACGTATGGGAGATCACGGGGCGCTCGGGATGAATAGGCGCCATGGCTTTTTTTACTAGTGAAGCAGTTGGGGAAGAAGGTATCATGGGGTTGTTAAGAAGAGCGAATCGCCTTTTTGCATTGGTTGTTTTTCTTTCTTGGCCCGTCCCATTGACTCATAATGAGTTGTTTCCTTTTTCTCGTCCTCTCTAGTGCCCCATCCTCACCCTTTCTCTTATCTTCTTCCCCATGTGAGGAGCGCACCCAAGTCTTCTTCAACCTTCGTACTCACAATCGCTTGCTGAACTCCGACATGGGATGGGGAAAGGAGTTGCAACCGCAGCTCGGCGAAGCTACATTCGTTTGTTGGCGGTGCTATGACCGTGGCGACCATGGCCATGACCACACTGTCAAGGCACTGCGAGCTCGAGGGGTGGCGGGGTGCTGCATGCTACAACCGTAGCGGTTGTGTGCTGGAACTAGCCTCGTGGCGTGTTGGAACCAGCGACAATTTTTGCTACATCCACTCGTGGCGGAGCTACGACCCGCGACGGTGGAGTTGACGATTTGCTGCAACCGTCATCTGCTTTTGCTACCACCGACGAGGAAATTTATTACATCCATTCATGGCGGAGATGTGACCCGGGGGCCGGGGCGGTGGCGACGATTTTTGCTGCAACCGTCGTTGTTTTTGGGTACGACTGGCGAGGTGTTTTGCTACATGGCGTTGACTGGTGGCCGTCGTTCGTGCAACCCCGTGTAGCGAGCGTCGACGAAAAAAAAAGATTCAACGGGCATGGATAAAAGCTTCAACCGGTGCGGGGAAAAGCTTCAACAGCGGGGTGGATAAAAGCTTCAATGGGCGTGAGAAAAAGATTCAAACCAAGGTGCGAGCGGTGACGCTGAGAGCTGCAGCCGGCGGTGCGGTGGTGCTTCGATGGACGTGCTACGACGGTGGCGAAGGCGGCGGCGGCTAGGTGCTGCAACAACAGAGACATCGGACGGCACTGTTTTGCTACGAGGGGCGACGACGTACTGTTTGGAACCGGCGAGAACGGGTGCTACGAGGGTGAGCATCAGTGACAAGGGTGGCGAGACATGCAAATCATGCGGCTCTAACTATGACCAATCGTACGGCTGCAGTGCGACCGGCCGAAATTTCGGCCGGCGCACCGGCGCGTATCACTCGCCACGAGGAAAACTGGGTACGTTTGGTTCCTGAATCTAGGTTTGCTTTTTTCTAAGGGCGATTCTAGGCTTGCTAGGCCAGGACATACATGCATCTGGTACGGCTGGCCTTTAGGGTCCTGTTAAACTCGCGACCTGCTGGGCAGTTTTGTGACGTCCTTTGCCTGAGCCGGTTTTCCAGAAAGGTGGCCCCCGGTCTCCACTGACATGTCGCTTTCGCTATGTGTTGTCGAACGTAGATGTTGCCACCCAGTTGTGAAGAAAAATAACACGGACGGAAATGTCGTCGCTTGCAGTAGGGCACGGTCTCGCCGCACCGGCCTCGTTCCAGCTGACGGATGGTGTGTCTATTTGTTTTTTTAGTATGATATACTCCCTCCGTTCCGAATTACTTGTCTTGAATTTGTCTAGATACTGATGTATCTAGATTCATTTTAGTGCTAGATACATCCGTATCTAGACAAATCTAAGACAAGTAATTCGAAACGGAGGAAGTATATGATTTGGTTTATATGATTTTTTACTTCGGTTTATACGGTTTCATACATAGATACGGTTCGGTTTCGGTAATGATCATTTACTTTCGTTTTGGTTTCAGTAACGATCAAATTAACCAAGGTTGACACAATTTTTTGAGCCAACACATAACATTTCTACGTGTAAATACATGATATATATCACAATGAGAAAAAAAAGCAACTAGAAAAGGGACGTTGGATATCACACTAATCACGTAAAACTGAAGCACTAAATGGGCTAGAAATTACTGCAGCTCATTACGCTTTTGAATCCATTTTTTTTTCAATTTCAGTTAATTCAGTTTAACCAAATGGTTTTTGAATTTTAACCACAAATAACAAAATCCAAATGCTTCAGATTTCTAAACTGAAACCGAAACCTGGAAACAAACAATGAAATTTCAACTCAGTTTTGTTTTTTTTCGTTCAGTTTTTCGTTATCGGATCGGTTTTGCACAACCTGAGAAGGACCCTCTTTCTCTTTGCCGAGGCCAGCTGAAGGACCCTATACGCACAACAGACGGCCGTTGCGTGAGGGTTTTAACCATTTTTTAATCGGGAAGTAATTTAGACCCCCTTGTTTGTGTTGGGTGCCGAGGGGATTGACAACCTCCTTGTTTGTGTTGGGTGCTGCTTTTGTGTGTGCAGGTGCTGCTAACATGGTTCTGTGTGGTTCTCCTACTGGATTGATAACCTTGGCTCTTAAGGGGAAATACTCATCTCTACTGGACTGCTTCATCCTCTCCTCTTTGAGTAAATCCCAACACAACTCACAAGTAGCAGTCCTTTCTTTTTGCATGCAAGAAGACGAAGCATGAAATTCCTAGGTAACAATTTATGGTTCCAAGCATAAGTTGTTTCTCGGGAACCTATTAACTTATTACGCCTTGCTTCAAGACATATTTGCCTTTAATAATCGTTCGCCAACACTGCAAGGGGTGCCCTCCCACACTAGCTTCGAGAAAGTTAGTAGTTGGGAAGGTAACTACTTTCAGTACTCGTGCACCGAGAGACTCTAGTGTACTCATAATCCTCCAAGTTTGATGTTCCAAAAGAGACAAAATGAAGAGCTCAGTATCTCTGAACCCACATCCTTCTGTTGGGAAACGTAGTAGAAAAAAATCACCCCTACGATCACCCAGGAAAAATATGAAGATGCATAAAGGGTTTAGATCAATGATCGTTACCGACTTTGGAGTGCAGCGGAAGTAGACGAGTCGGTGTAGATCATATCTGAAGTCCCTTGAACATTTGATGAAGATCCTGCGAACCGCCCTCGAACGATCCCTTCAACAGAAGACTGAAAAAATGGCCTCTCTACTTGGTTGCAATCATACGATCTTCATGATCCGACGGCGCTTCGCCGTCCAGAGTTAATAGTAGTCGGAGAATTAGAGTGAGGAGATTAGAACCACACTGGGCTTCTAATTATGAGGATTAGAGGAACTAGGTCTAGCTCTAATTAGTCAACTAGGACTAACTAGAACTAGAATTAGATGAACTAGAGGAGGCTCCAAAACTTGTGTGTCCAATTATAGCCAATGCCTCAAGTATATATAGGTTAGATGGGGAGGGAGAGGCAACCATGAAGGAGAGAAAGTCTTTGGGTCGCCGGCCAAGGGGAAGGAGTAGGACTCCTCCCCTAGTCCAATTCGCCCCCCCAATACTCAGCAAATCGTGATTACGTTAAGCTTGTAACCCCATAGGTTCGGTAAATCATAGACATGAGCGAAACCCCTTAGTTCAATTATCGATAGCAGAACCGTGGACGTCCATATCGACCCATATGATTACACGAAAGAAAACCGAGTGAACCTTTGGTTATCATGTGATATTCCCTTCGCTTCGCGATACTTTACAAAACTCAGAGAGCGTCGGTATCCTCCCGAGTCATCCAAATGCTCGCTATAACGCCGTCCTCGTTACCGGTTTGTTCTTCTTTCTCGTTGAAGTTTTCTAGCATCCCCGTGACGTAGTCACCTGTGTTTTGCCAGATGAAGATGGATGCCATCACATCGAGAGGACCCTAAGAATATCTCTCCATCGTCGTAGGAGCAAATCCCACTCTCGATCTATCTAGTCCCTTGTCAAACTTTTCGATGAACTCGTAAGTTGTCGTTAGGATCACCTTATTACAGATGACGTTTGAGCAGGCCCAAAGTCCACCGTATGGTAGGAAGTGATTATGATACTCTCGTGGTCTGAGGAACTAAAAACGCATGCTAACACTCTGTGTTATAACAATTGATTTCAGACGATATTATCTCGAAGTATAACAAACAAGATTGGGTCGATTCAATATCACCGTTCTTCTAGCGTCATACTCTCGATGTTGTTTTAGGACTATCGTTATGCTTAACGATATCCTAAGTTCCGGAAAACATGATCACAACAACTCTTGAGCAGTCTCAAAGGCAAGACCGGGAACCATTTTTTATCATTTATCATTCCACACGTGCATATGAGTTTTCCACTGAATCGCAGATTCTAGGATCATAGCAGTTATAGCATGAAACATAAACTCTTAATTATGATGAAAATGGAAATACAATTATACAGTATTATTGCCTCTAGGGCATATTTCCAACACCTCCAACATATCTTGGAGAGCACATTGTCTCCAAGGATACCCAACATGTTTTCCTTTTACCATACTCTCCCAGGAAACGAACCAATCTGACGCATCTAAACTCTAGAGGTAAAAGTAGTACGAAGTCAGGGCCAAGTTGGCCAATGTCGTCCGAGCAAACAACAAGTAATAAGGAAACCTTCTAATCCGTGCTTGACGCGCCGCTTCGGCAACCAACGCCCACGCTGATGCCATAATAGGTCGCGGCCCAATAGTGCTAGCCTCGTCGGTCGCTCGGTGACTCAATCCTTGGTCGCTGGTTAACCTGTTGATTATATGTCAGAATAGTTGACTTTTCGTCAATTAAAAAAATGTGCATTGAAAAAGTTCACGGATTTAATAAAAATGTTTACATATTGAAAATTTTCGTGGATTTAAAAAAAGCTCATGGATTTCTAAAAATGTTCACTAATTTGAGAAAAGCTGGAGAATTTTTAAAAATACATCAATTTCGAATAGGTTCGTGAATTAAAAAACACAAATTAAAGAAAAGATTACAAATATAATAAAGTTCACTAATTTGAAAATCATTGGTGAATTGGGAAACATGTTCATGAATAAAAAACATGAATTGAATAAAGTGCCTGAATTTTGAAATATTAAAAAAACAAACTTTTTTTAAAATGAAATAACCAAGCAAAACTCATTCTAAAGAAAAATCCTGATAGAAAACTGCCCCAAGAAAAAACCTTGGGAACCTCCTGGAATGTTCCCAGAATGGATAAAAATCATATGGGCCGGGTCACTATGGAAGGGAACCGAAAGGCTATGAACGATGCGTACGGGAATAAGGGCAACCCTAACTGATACCCTATAACCGGTTAGAGTAGTAAAAATTTCGGTTTTACTCCTCTAAACGACACCTAGCCGAACCCCAATCGGTGTTACAGGAGTAAAAACCATCCTCGTCCGCCTTCGATTCCCCTATTTTTACTCCACCGCTCGGGCTTGGAGGAAAACCTCTCCTCCACTCCGTCTACCTCCCCCGCCCCGCTACGTGCCGCATCTACATGGGCGCCATCCTTCTGACCCCGCAACCGTGCACGCCGGTAGGATCCGTCGCATTCCTTCACCGCCTGTATTTGGGCCTCTCTCACCCTGTCACTGAGGGGATTGACAACCCCCTTGTTTGAGTTGGCACTACTAGGAAAACTCTTACTAGTAGTGCTGGTTTTTGGCTATTAGTAGCGCGGGCAGGCGCGCTACTGCTACAGTGCTACAACTATTTTTTAGCAGTAGCGTGTGTTTCAACCAGCGCTACGGCTACCTATGTCTAGTAGTAGCGGGCCTCTGTCCATCGTTACTGCTAATAGTAGTAGCGTGGCTATACGACTAACGCTACTGGTAAGCAGCGCTGCTACTACTCCAAAACTCCACGCTACTGCTAGTATTTTCTTTTTTCATTTTGCTATATTCGTATTTTTTATAGGTTTTATACAATTACAACATACACATACACTGAAACTATATGAAAAATGAATTTCTCATCATCATCATCGAAGTGGCACTACATAGTCTCATCATATCATCATTATCGAACACAAATGATGTCGATCTCATCATCATCTCGAAATAGCAATACAAGTTAATGATCACATGTCTCTTACATTGTCACCGTAGACACATGTATCATCATCTACCTAAACTATGACATACGAGATAAGAGCAATCACGATGATCAAAAGCGGTATTATGTAGTAGTTTTTGAAGCGGATTGAACGAAACAGTTATGAAATAGAAGCAACATATATAGTAAACATAGTTAACAAACACATCATACCGAAAGTAGTTAACTAGAGCGCGGCACCATACATCTAATAGTTTCTTCGTACTGAGACATTCAAAGTTTTGTCGTACAGAGAAAGTACCAAGTAACTAAACAGAAACATTGTTTTTAAGCAGTGCACTCTTCCCATCTCTCCATATCCGGGAGGACGGACCCAAGCTTAATGAAAGGCGTCATGTCCTGACATTGTAGGGAAATGCGGGTTCGGACGTCAGCTCGCAATATTTGGCCATCGTAGAACATCACATTCTATTTGAGGACATCTTTCATGATGATGGACGCAATTTCCTGTTGGATCCGGTAGAAATCATTTCAAAGTCGATTATCCGGCACGGCTCCAAAGGCTTCGGCCCATCTCTGTATATGGGTATCGGATGAAGATTTCATGCAAAGTGATTGCACATCCCTTCTGTACTCCATCATTAGATGGATGACGTAGAATCCATCGTTCTCAGTTCTTGCTGGTTGCTCAATGCAACAGAAGTCAGTCTTGTGGCTGAAACAGACCCCGGCCTTATTTGGTTTTTTTCTTTGGATGTAGCCACCCCACATGCTGAAGCCCAGCATAGCTCTATCCAGAACATACTTTATGTGTGTGTAATCTTTCTTCTATATGTTCTTCGACGGGTCCAAATATAGAGCGTGGGAGTAACGAGGGTAAAGAACGATGAGAACGGCACGACACCCCCCGCTGCACAAAATACACGATCAAGTTAGCCTCCATGTGTGCAAAGTAATTATTGAAATGCACGAAAGAATGTATGTGTTATAGTGCTATCCGTGGATGACTTACCGTGGATGATAAGGTAGGAGAATTGTTTCTTTGTCCTTATTGGTGACCAAGAATTCTTTGATGTACTGACTCGCATATTGACGGTTGGCATCATTGATTGACAAGAAGCCCTCATGCATGTAGGATGGGTCCGCGACCGCAAGACCGGTGACTTGCTCTCTTCTGACGATGTAGTTCATGTGTAGCGCATACAGGCGGACGAACGTAAAATCGAGTGTCCTCATTTGAAACATCTGGAAGATGTAATCAAACCTCAGGAAGAAGAGGTCCGCGGGGCATGTGTGGACGTACATCTTGCAACTGCTCGGCACATAAACCGTATAAAGTGGGTATCCTGGATCATCCGAGGCGAGGAGGCTTCTCTCTGTCAAAAGCACATGGTCATGGAGTCTCCTGAGATCCCCTGTTATGGCAGCAAGTGCATTCTTCGGTACCATTTGCTCTCCCGCAACTTGGATTAATGGCGCATGTTTCATCGGTACACTGTCAACCTTGGTCGAAGGCAGCTGGCAGCTAGAACCAGCATTGCTAGCTTTATTGGATTTTTCTCGCCGCTGGTCTCTTCCTCTGCTTTTTCTTAGTGGGTTGAGGTGTTGGTGGGTCTGTCAGATCCTCCCTGAGCACCACCCCTAGTGTTGTCGGGCTCAGCATTGGACGACTCTGGCTAAGTAGTTGAGCTTGGGTGGAACCGGCATCTGGAGGCGTGTCCGGCGAGGATTGCATGAACAAAGACTTCTTGCACTCTCGAGGACGTTCCGGCTCTGGTACATGCATCTCATATTCATATGGTTGACTCAGTGTTACTTCCATGTCATAGCCGGTATTGATATACTGGAGAGGGTCCTCGGCCTCCTCCATGTCATCATCCATATCCTCTTCCATGGGGTAGATGGCATCATTTGTCGGAACGGTTGGCCCTCCTTCCTCGTGTCTCTTGATCTCAGCAAGCAGCACAGACGATGGTTGTACTTGTGTAGGAGGGGTTGTGGTCATATCTTCTTGAGGTCCCGTTGGTGTGCTCCCGGCCACCTCGGCACGAAGAAGATTTTTCGGCCACAGGATCGGCCAATTTTTGCATTGGCCAAGCTGCGTGGGGGTCTCGTCATCCTCTCCATCGGTTTGTATTGGACGAGGGAAACCCTCGTATCCTGCTTTCACACTCGCCACGGAGACCCTTAAGGCGTTATTAGGCATCTGCCGGCGGTGGAACAATCGATCCTTGGGCTTCACTAAAGTACCCTTCCCCACATCCACCAACCCACCCTTCATGTGGTAAAGGAGGGTGCACGGAGTGGAGTCGGCCTACAAAGACATATATATGCGGCATCAAAGATCCAAAAAGAACGGCAACTGAAGATTAATTAATTAGTTGAATTGATGAAGGTGCGACGCGTATTTACCGTGAGGGCTTCGAGCTCAGCCAATGCGACGGCCCGACGTTCAAGCCAGAGATGGAGCTAGGGCTCTTTGTGATAGCGAGTGCGAGGAGGTCTTGGAGGAGGTGCAGGTCTTGGTGTGTAGGTCTTGGTCTTGGTGCGGTTGCCATACTAGGTACTGGTATGGGTCCGGTGTTCATTGAGTTTCTCCCGGAGAAGCTGGGCATGGGAAAATCACTTGGTGGCGTGTTTGGGTTTTGTTGCGCCCATGTGACCACAGTTGGAATCAAGCTTGTAAAGGTAGCCGCCATATCATGTCTACAGGCAACCATTATCTCAGCTTTGGTCTCAGCTTTTTCTTTCTCCATCGCCTGTGCCACCTTCTCGTGGATAGTCACTTGACTGAACTTCTTTCTCTGTCTTTTGGCCTCGGGGTCCTCGCTATAATAGTACTTCCACATGGCGCCATCCCCGGCGCTGTGCACACGTCTATATTGCGGCCGCTGGCCGGACGGTGTCCCATCATTATGTTCATGGCACGGTTGAAAGGAGTGTCCCACTTATACTTCACCGATGACTTAGTCGACTGAGTCGATGAGTCGCTCTTAGCCGCAAGCTTGTGTTGCTCTCTCTGCAAAACGGACCATGAATCATTTATGAATGCGACTAGAATGTAGTAGACTTCGTTCATCAGAACCTAATATGTAAGGTGGTAAAAGATAATTACTAGTATTCTCATGAATTTCCTAGTCGGCCCATCGGTGAAAAAAAATATCTTTTTCTTTGGGTCCCACGAGAATCGGGCCCTGATGAAGTCGTGCTCCGGCCGGCCGGTGAACTCATCCAATGGGTCTAGGATCCCCTGACGTTCACGTTCTGTGTCCTCCTTAGCCCACACGGGCCTCTTTCCCATGTAACCACGACTTCCAAGGCGGTGGTTCCCCATGTTCTTTGCCTGCAGCTGCTTGCCTCTCTCCGTCCTGGCCTTGGCAGCTTCTTCATTTCAAGTCTCCTTGAACTTTTCAAAGTCCTCTATCGTAATTTTTGGATTGTCTACAACAATCTTGGCGTAGGTTTCATGTTCTACTTGAATCTCCTTTTTCACCATAGCTTTCCAAGGGCTCAATGCGTTGCCGAACTTCCCTAGGGCTTTGTTGTTGATTTTTTCATGGCATCATCATCCCATGGGTCGACATCGTCATTCCGACCGGGGAACAGGAATCTTGTGTGCAACCTAGTTAGGAGAAGCTTCTTCAAATGTTCATTCTTCAATATTTTTGTGGTGTTGATGTTAGCGGTATCCCGTAGGATGCATGCTAGTTGGTTGCCGTAACTCACTGCCACTTCTCGCGGCTCTATTGCACTACTAGGGAAAGCCCTATACACAGAATCTTAGCAGCAGCGCGGCTCAAAAAGGAGCGCTGCTGCTAATTAGCAGTAGCGCGGGTGCGGAAAACTCGCTACTGACAAGTGTTTAGCAGTAGCGCGCTTGGTGTAACCCGGGCTGCTACAAATATCAACCGACAATGCCCACCAAACTCCATTTAGCAGCAGCGCGGTGTCGCGAGCCGCGCTACTGCTATAGCTGTAGTAGTAGCGCGGTTTTTTTGAGGTCGCTGCTGCTAATTTTTCAAATTGGGCACCCTTTTGGTCCCGGTTAGCAGTAGCGCTTGTATGACTTGTGTTAGCCGAATTTTTGTATGACTTTGATGCATGCACGCATTTTTATAATCAATTTGTTTATTATTACCATGCAGAGTTGACGATGGTCAGTGGAACGATGGTGGACAGGTGGTTGCGGTCGGCGGTGTAGGACATGAAAGAAAATAACCGGACAGAGGTTTTATGTCCGTGTCGAAAATGCAAAGGAATAGTTTGGCACGACCCCCATGATGATGGTCGTGTCGAAGCGCACCTGCTCATGACTGGTTTCATGGATGGCTATACTCTATGGATAATTGAAGATGAGGATGACGATGTTGAGGATGCCGACGGGGCAGGCAATGATGACACGGGGCAAGACGAAGAGATGATCGATAATGGAGGCAGGGAAGAGGCCAGACATGGCGGCAGAGAAGGGGTCGGACATGGCGGAGGACAAGGGGTCGGACATGGCGGCGGGGAGAACGACATGGACTCCACGCAGCAGAGTTCGTCGGTACTAAGTTCAATTGTGCGGGACCCTCATGTTCAAGCATTGCTTCGCAAGGAGACGAGTATTGAGAGATCTGCTTCTAGACAGGAGGCTAAGCTGGAGCAACTGGTGGTAGACTCGAACACTGCATTGTATGATGGTTGCAATCCTCAGGTGACCCGCTTGAGTTTCACGCTCCAACTCCTGAAGACGAAGGCTAAAAACAAATGGACCGACACTAGCCTCGATGAACATCTCAAGTACCTAAAGGATGTTCTTCCCGCGGGTAATCTATCTCCTACTAGTGTTGATGAGGCCAATAAGATCGTGTGCCCTCTTGATCTGCCACACGTTAGATACCATGCATGCATCAACTATTGCATAATTTATCGGAAGGAGCATGCGGAAAAAACAAGCTGTCCGGTGTTTAATGCTTCTCGATACAAGAAGGCCGGGAAGAAATGTCCCTAGAAAGTTATATGGTACTTACCGATCACTCCCCATCTCCAGAGGTATTTTGTAGATCCCAAGGAAGCAAAGCTAATGCGCTGGCATGTGGAGAGGAAGAAGCCCGATGATGGAGATGATCCGAAGCTGAGACACGTCAAGGATGGAAGCCAGTGGAGAGAGTTGAACAACTTCTATCGGTATTTTGAATGTGATGCAAGGAACATCATGCTCGGCGCGTGTACCGATGGCATGAATCCGTTTGACAACCAGAACACCAACCATAGCACATGGCCCGTGTTTGTATGGATGTACAACCTCCCCCCTGGTTGTGCATGAAATCAAAGTACATTCGCATGAGCATGCTTATTCAAGGGCCGAAACAACCAGGAAATAATATTAATTTGTATCTGGGGCTACTTCAAGAGGAGTTAGACACGTTATGGAAAACACCGGCCAATACATGGGGCCTTGACAAAAGCGAGTATTTCAACATGAGAGCCGCGCGATCACGACAAGTCAGGACTATCTCGATTCGGATATGTGGCAGGCCAGTGTGCCGTGGATATTGCGGATGCACGCGGTGCATGGATGATCTGACGTCTCGGCAGCTAACGTCAAGGAAAGATGGCGGTGCAGGAAAATCGTGTACATGGGGCATCGAAGATGGCTCGAACAGGACGACCCGTGGAGAAACCGTGGAGATCTATTCAATGGTCACGCTGAGCATCGAGTACCTCTACGTAAGGGGAGCGGCGTCGAAATTGATGGGCTGTTGAAAAACTGGAAGGAGTGCCACGCGCCGGGAAAGATGATGAGAAAGGCGCCGGAGCCGCTGCTGAAGGTATGGAAGACGAGGTCTGTGTTCTGGGACTTCGAGTATTGGCACAAACTCGATATACCTTATTACCTTGATAAAATGCATATCTGTAAGAATGTCCTTGAGAGCTTGCTCGCAACACTGATGAACATGCTGGATACGACCAAGGATGGGCCGAAGGCAAGAAAAGACTTGCAAGATTGGAAAATCAGGGAAGATCTGCACATGCCGCCCCGTAAAATGTCAGACGAGACAGAGACGGAGATAGAGGCACGAGAGAAGAAGGGCAAGAAAATAAAGAAAGAGGATTATTGCCCCCTTCTTGCTTCACCTTAAGTCAGGTTGAGATCGATCAATTTTTTAAGTGCCTTACCGTAGTAAAATTTAGTTCCGGTTACTGTGGCAAGATAAGCAGATATCTAGATACGGACAAGAAAAGGTTCAGCGGGATGAAGTCCCATGACTGTCATGTGATGATGACGCAGATACTACCTGTTGCCCTTAGAGGGATAATGGACAAGCACGTCCGTGACACGCTTATTGGTCTCTGCAACTTTTTCGATGTCATCTCTCGAAAGTCGATCAGTGTGAAGCAGATCCAAAGGCTACAGCAAGAGATCGTTGTGATACTGAATGATCTTGAGATGTACTTCCCGCTCGCGTTCTTTGACGTGATGGTGCATCTGTGTGTCCATATTGTGGATGACATAATAGACCTGGGGTCGTCATTCCTGCACAACATGATGCCGTTTGAGATGATGAATGGGATCATCAAAGGATTCGTTCATAACATGTCACGTCTGGATGGAAGCATCGTCCAGGGCTATGTGACACAAGAGTGCATCTCTTTCTGTGAGAATTTTCTATATGGTGCAGACCAGCCGCCTGGTGTTAGTGTTGGTTTGCCCATTAACAAGCACGATGGAGGCTCGAAGGAGAAGGTCACTGCAACGGTCACATGGAACTGCACGTGGCATACATAGATCGATGCAGCAACTTTGATAGAGCAAACTTGGTAGTGCTACAACACCTAGACGAGGTAGATCCTTTCGTGGCACTGCACAAAGAAATTATCGCAAGGAAGTATCATGACCGAGGGGTATGCAGGACGGACGTCGAAGTTACTAGAGAGCACAACTCCACTTTCCTGCATTGGTTCAAAGAGCATATTATTGCTAATCCCCCGGAGGAGGGCTCTAAGGACGGATTGCTCATATACGCCTTAGCAAATGGCCCCTCGCCCAACCTTGTAACCTATCAGGCATATGATATCAACAGATACACGTTCTACACGGAGGCCAAAGATATGGACAGTGATGAACAGAACTCAGGGGTGACGATGGAATGCATGACCGGTAGCGACAACGGCGCAACTGAACGATTTTATGGAAGGGTCGAGGAGATCTGGGAGCTTGACTACTCTGGACAGCACAACACGACGATCTTCCATGTCAGATGGTCTAAGAATGTCGAAAGAGAAAACCGGATTTTCACTACCATGACTATATCCGACGCCAAGAGCGCTACCGTGAACGCTGTCGCAAAAAACGAGCCATGGGTACACGCTAAGCACGTGACGCAATGCTTCTTCATAACCGACCCATGCAATCCCAGTCGTGTTGTCGTGAGGAGAGGCAAAAGGAACATCATTGGAAAGGATGGAGTCACCAACGAGGAAGACTATGATCAGTACGGCAACCCAATGAGGGAAGATGACGATGATGATGAAGTATATGTCAAAAGAAGAATCATACTACATTACCTAAGAAAAATCGTACTCCATGGAAAAGGCAAAGTCATAATGAGGGGCTCAATTATTCTTCGATGAACAAGAAGGGAAAGAAGCTGACTCAAAAAGCAAAAACGTCGGTGACTGAGGAACCGTATGTTATCGGTCGAATGATGTAATATATATATATATATATATATATATATATATATCCTATTTTGTATACACACTTAGCCATTATTATGCATGGGTCCAATGATGTAATATATATGTTCCTATTTTGTAGACATATTTAACCGTCAAATGATGCAATTGATATCGCCTTCCCTTCGTTCACTACTCTCGGGAAATAAAAGTGGGAGAAAATAAAGGAAAAGAAAAAGGAAAACTCGCAGTAGCGATTTCCTTATAAAACTGCTACATCTAGTTAAGGTAGTAGCAGCGCGTTTGGTCTAAACTGCTACAGCTAGTGAAGGTAGTAGCAGCGCACTTTGTCTAAACACGCTACTGCTACGTCCACTTAACCCAAAATTCTCACTCTCCCTGCTTCATCCCGCCTCTTTCCCCCCAAATCCCCACTCTCTCTCTTCCCGGCCCCTGACCCAGCGCTTCGCCCTCGGCCTTCGCCCCGACCTCGGCGCTCGCCTCGACCTGACCCTCGCCCCGACCCGGCGCTCGCCCCGACCCGACGCTCGTCCCGACCCGTCGGCCCTTGCCTCCCTCCTTTGCTTCCTCCCCTCCAAACCTCGGTCGTCGTCGGGCCTGCCTCCTCGCCCCTGCACCCTCTGTAAACCCCCCTCTCTCTCTCTGCTAGCTAGGGTTCTTCGGTTAATTTACTTAGGTTGCAGTAGGTTAATTAGGTTATCTATTTAGTTATGAATTTAGCTAGGTTTTAAAATAGGACAGAAATTTAGGGTTAAGCAATTGTAGTTAAAAGAAAAGGCAGCATTTAAGCAATTGTCCAAATCAACATCCCTTGTTAAAGCAAATTTAGGTAGGCTGAATTTATATGCAAGTTTGAACTGGACATGTGATATGTGGATATGTCATGTTTTGGACATGTCATGTTTGGAATTTGAACATGTCATGTGGACACGTGATGTTTTGGTTTAATTTTGGTAAATGATCCGAGTGGCCTATGTTACGCCGGAATGTTGATTCATTTCCGTTCTGGTGAATTTCAGGCACTCGATGTGTCCATTTTTTAGCAAAGGTCATGTCGAAATTTGCCGTGAATAAAGGCATGATTTGTGCTACATAGTTGGCATATCGAGTGCTGGCACATAGATTTCTTTTTTATGTCAATTCCCATTTATTCATACTTTTAGAAATAAATGATGACCGTCGGTGTCAAAACCGGCGGATCTTAGGTAGGGGGTCCCGAACTATGCGTCTAGGCGGATGGTAACAAGAGACGAGGGACACAATGTTTTTACCAGGTTCGGGCCCTCTCGATGGAGGTAAAACCCTACGTCCTGCTTGATTAATATTGATGATATGGGTAGTACAAGAGTAGATCTACCACGAGATCAAGGAGGCTAAACCCTAGAAGCTAGCCTATGGTATGATTGTTGAGATGTAATGTTCGTCCTACGGACTAAGGCCCTCCGGTTTATATAGACACCGGAGAGGCTAGGGTTTCACAGAGTCGGTTACAATGGTAGGAGATCTACATATCCGTATTGCCAACCTTGCCTTCCATGCCAAGGAAAGTACCTTCCGGACACGAGCCGGAGTCTTCAATCTTCTATCTTCGTAGTATGGGAGTCCGGCGAATATTGATAGTCCGGCTATCCGGACACCCCCTAGTCCAGGACTCCCTCAGTAGCCCATGAACCAGCCTTCAATGATGATAAGTCCGGCGTGCATTGAAGGAAATATGCCCTAGAGGCAATAATAAAGTTATTATTTATTTCCTTATTTCATGATAAATGTTTATCATTCATGCTAGAATTGTATTAACCGGAAACATAATACATGTGTGAATGAATAGACAAACATAGTGTCACTAGTATGCCTCTACTAGACTAGCTTGTTAATCAAAGATGGTTATGTTTCCTAACCATGAACAAAGGGTTGTTATTTGATTAACAAGGTCACATCATTAGAAGAATGATCTGATTGACATGACCCATTCCATTAGCTTAGCACACGATCGTTTAGTATGTTGCTACTGCTTTTATCCATGACATATACATGTTCCTATAACTATGAGATTATGCAACTCCGTTTGCGGAGGAACACTTTGGTGCTACCAAACGTCACAACGTAACTGGGTGATTATAAAGGAGTACTACAGGTGTCTCCAAAGGCAGATGTTGGGTTGGCGTATTTCGAGATTAGGTTTTGTCACTCCGATTGTCGGAGAGGTATCTCTGGGCCCTCTCGATAATACACATCACTTAAGCCTTGCAAGCATTACAACTAATGAGTTAGCTGTGAGATGATGTATTACGGAACGAGTAAAGAGACTTGCCGGTAACGAGATTGAACTAGGTATTGGATACCGACGATCGAATCTCGGGCAAGTAACATACCGATGACAAAGGGAACAACGTATGTTGTTATGTGGTCTGACCGATAAAGATCTTCGTAGAATATGTAGGAACCAATATGGGCATCCAGGTCCCGCTATTGGTTATTGACCGGAGACGTGTCTCGGTCATGTCTACATTGTTCTCGAACCGTAGGGTCCGCACGCTTAAGGTTTCGATGGCAGTTATATTATGAGTTTATGTATTTTGATGTACCAAGAAGTTTGGAGTCCGGATGTGATCACGGACATGACGAGGAGTCTCGAAATGGTCGAGACATAAAGATTGATATATTGGACGGCTATATTCGGACACGGAAAGGTTAGGAAGTTTCGGAGAAAACCGTCTTGGGAGGGGTTACGGAACCCCTGAAGTTATGGGCCTTAGTGGGCCAAGAGGGAGAGAGAGGCCGCACCGGGAGGTGGCACGCGCCCCAGTCGAATAGGACAAGGAGGGGGCGGCCCTTTCCCTCTCCTCTCCTCTCCTTCCTTCCCCTTCCTCCTTCCTAGTTGGACTAGGAAAGGGAGTCCTACTCCCACTAGGAGGAGGACTCCCCCTCCTCCTGGCGCCCCTAGGGCGGCCGGCCTCCCCTTGCTCCTTGATATCACGGGGCAGGGGGCACCCTAGAACACACAAGTTGATCCTTGAGATCGTTCCTTAGCCGTGTGCGGTGCCCCCTCCACCATAATCCACCTCGGTCATATCGTGGCGGTGCTTAGGCGAAGCCTGCGTTGGTAGAACATCAAGATCGTCCTGCACGCCGTCGTCTTGTGGAACTCTCCTCCCAGCTCTCTTTGGATTGGAGCCGAGGAGCGTCACCGAGCTGTCGTGTGTCAAGAACTTCGGGCGCCGGATGTAACGGCGCTGGGATCGGTTGGATCACGAGGAGAACGTCGACTACTTCCTCTACGTTGTGATCGCTTCGCTTGGGTCTCGAGGGTGCGTAGACAACACTCTCCCCACTCGTTGCTATGCATCACCATGATCTTGCGTGTGCGTAGGAAATTTTTGAAATTACTCGTTCCCAAGTGGCATCGAGCCTAGGTTTTTATGGTTTGATGTTTTGCACGAGTAGAACACAAGTGAGTTGTGGGCGATACAAGTCATACTACCTACCAGCATGTCATACTTTGGTTCAGCGGTATTGTGAGATGAAGCGGCCGGACCGACATTACGCGTGCGCTTCGCGAGACTGGTTTCACCGCTCTGAGCACTCGTTGCTTAAAGGTGACCGCGGGTGTCTGTCTCTCTCACTTTAGTTGAACCGAGTGTGGCTACACCGGTCCTTGAGAAGGTTAAACGGAGTCTATTTGACGAAATATCGTTGTGGTTTTGATGCGTGGGTGAGATTGGTTCTTGCTTAAGCCCGTAGCAGCCACGTAAAATTTGCAACAACAAAGTAGAGGGCGTCTAACTTGTTTTTGCAGGGCATGTTGTGATGTGATATGGTCAAGGCGTGATGCTATATTTTATTATATGAGATGATCATGTTTTGTAACGAAGTTATCGACAATCGGCTGGAGCCATATGGTTGTCGCTTTATTGTATGAAATGCAAACGCCCTGTAATTGCTTTACTTTATCACTAAGCGATAGCGATAGTCGTAGAAGCAATAGATGGCGTGACGACAACGATGCTACGATGGAGATCAAGGTGTCGCGCCGGTGACGATGGTGATCTCGACGGTGCTTCGGAGATGGAGATCACAAGCACAAGATGATGATGGCCATATCATATCACTTATATTGATTGCATGTGATGTTTATCCTTTATGCATCTTATCTTGCTTTGATTGACGGTAGCATTTTAAGATGATCTCTCACTAAAATTATCAAGTAGTGTTCTCCACGAGTATGCACCGTTGCCAAAGTTAAATCGTGCTTGAGACACCACGTGATGATCGGGTGTGATAAGCTCTACATCCATCTACAACGGGTGCAAGCCTGTTTTGCACACGCAGAATACTCAGGTTATACTTGACGAGCCTAGCATATGCAGATATGGCCTCGGAACACGGAGACCGAAAGGTCGGCGTGAATCATATAGTAGATATGATCAACATAAGATGTTCACCATTGAAAACTACTCCATCTCACGTGATGATCGGTTATGGTTTAGTTGATTTGGATCACGTGATCACTTAGATGACTAGAGAGATGTCTGTCTAAGTGGGAGTTCTTAAGTAATATGATTAATTGAACTTAAATTTATCATGAACTTAGTACTGATAGTATCTTGCTTGTCTATGTTTGATTGTAGATAGATGGCTCGTCTTTGTTGTTCCGTTGAATTTTAATGCGTCCTTGAGAAAGCAAAGTTGAAAGATGATGGTAGCAATTACGGGATTGGGTCCGTAACTTTGAGGATTATCCTCATTGCTGCACGTAAGAGTTCGTCTGGATGCACCGCTAGGTTCGAGTGCTGCTTCTTGATGCAACCGACAACGTTAAGAACGTCTGGCGAGCAAAGCTGATGACTACTCTATAGTTCGAGGTGCCATGCTTTACGGCTTAGAACCGGGACTTCAACGACGTTTTGAGCGTCATGGAGCATATGAGATGTTCCAGAGTTGAAGTTGATATTCCAACAGAATGCCCGGATTGAGAGATATGAAGTCTCCAATAAGTTCTATAGCTGCAAGATGGAGGAGAATAGTTACACAAGTGAGCACATACTCAAAATGTGGGGGTATTACAATCACTTGACTCAACTGGAGTTAATCTTCCGGATGATTGTGTCATTGATGAGAATTCTTCAATCACGCAACCAAGCTAGAAAGGCTTCATGATGAACTATAATATGCAAGGGTTAGTAAAGACTATACCGAGCTCTTCGCAATGCTAAAGGCTGCGGAGGTAGAAATCAGAAGGAGCATCAAGTGTTGATGGTCAATAAGACCACTAGTTTCAAGAAGAAAGGCAAAGGGAAGAAGAAGGAACTTCAAGAAGAACAGCAAGCAAGTTGCTGCTCAGAGAAGAAACCCAAGTCTGGACCCAAACTTGAAACCGAGTGCTTCTACCGCAAGCGATCGTCCTTTGAAGCGGAACTGCCCCAAGTATTTGGCGGATAAGAAGGATGGCAAGGTGAACAAAGGTATATGTGATATACATGTTATTGATGTGTACCTTACTAGAGCTCGCAGAGTACACAGTATTTGATCTGGTTACTTGCTAATATTTGCAACTCAAACAGGACTACGGATTGCTTAACACCGGCAAAGGACGAGGTGACGATCTTGCGTGGGAAATGGTTCCAAAGTCGATGTGATCGCGGTCGGCACGCTACCTCTACATCTACCTTCGGATTAGTTTTAGACCTAAATAATTGTTATTTGGTGCCTGCGTTGAGCATGAACATTATATCTGGATCTTGTTTGATGCGAGACGGTTATTCATTTAAATCGAGAGAATAATGGTTGTTCTATTTATATGAGTAATATCTTTTATGGTCATGCACCCTTGAAGAGTGGTCTATTTTGATGAATCTCGATAGTAGTGATACACATATTCATAATGTTGAAGCCAAAAGATGCAGAGTTGATAATGATAGTGCAACTTATTTGTGGCACTTGCCGTTTAGGTCATATCGGTATAAAGCACATGAAGAAACTCCATCTTGATGGACTTTTGGAGTCACTTGATTATGAATCACTTGGCACTTATGAACCGTGCCTCATGGGCAAGATGACTAAAACCCCATTCTCCGGTACTATGGAGAGAGCAACAGATTTGTTGGAAATCATACATACAGATGTATGTGGTCCGATGAATGTTGAGGCTCGTGGCGGATATCATTATTTTCTCACCTTCACAGATGATTTAAGCAGATATGGGTATATCTACTTAATGAAACATAAGTCTGAAACATTTGAAAAGTTCAAAGAATTTCAGAGTGAAGTTGAAAATCATCGTAATAAGAAAATTAAATTTCTACGATCGATCGTGGAGGTGAATATTTGAGTTACGAGTTTGGTCTACATTTGAAACAATGCGGAATAGTTTACAACTCACGCCACCCGAACACCACAACGTAATGGTGTGTCCGAACGTCGTAATCTCACTTTACTAGATATGGTGCAATCTATGATGTCTCTTACAGATTTACCGCTATCGTTTTGGGGTTATGCTCTTGAGACGGCCGCATTCACACTGAATAGAACACCGTCAAAATCCGTTGAGACGACACCTTATGAACTATGGTTTAGCAAGAAACCAAAGTTGTCGTTTCTTAAAGTTTGGGGATGCGATGCTTATGTGAAAAAACTTCAACCTGATAAGCTCGAACCCAAATCGGAGAAATGTGTCTTCATAGGATACCCAAAAGAGACAGTTGGGTACACCTTCTATCACAGATCCGAAGGCAAGCCATTTGTTGCCAAGAATGGATCCTTTCTAGAGAAGGAGTTTCTCTCGAAAGAAGTGAGTGGGAGGAAAGTAGAACTTGATGAGGTAATTGTACCTTCTCCCTTATTTGAAAGTAGTTTATCGCAGAAACCGGTTTGTGAGACATCTACACCAAATAGTGAGGAAGTTGATGATGTTGATCATGAAACTTCAGATCAAGTTACTACTGAAACCTCGTAGATCAACCAGAGTAAGATCCGCACTGAGTGGTGCGGTAATCCTGTTACGGAAGTCATGCTACTAGATCATGATGAACCTACGAACTATGAAGAAGCGATGGTGAGCCCAGATTCCATAAAATGGCTTGAGGCCATGAAATCTGAGATGGGATCCATGTATGAAAACAAAGTATGGACTTTGGTTGACTTGCCCGAGGGTCGGCAAGCAATAGAAAACAAGTGGATCTTCAAGAAGAAGACCGACGCCGACGGTAATGTTCACGTCTACAAAGCTCGACTTATCGCAAAGGGTTTTCGACAAGTTCAAGGGATTGACTACGATGAGACCTTCTCACCCGTAGCGATGCTTAAGTCTATCCGAATCATGTTAGCAATTGCTGCATTTTATGATTATAAAATTTGGCAAATGGATGTAAAGACTGCATTCCTGAATGGATTTCTGGAAGAAGAGTTGTATATGATGCAACCAAAAGGTTTTATCGATCCAAAGGGAGCTAACAAAGTGTGCAAGCTCCAGCGATCCATTTATGGACTGGTGCAAGCATCTCGGAGTTGGAATAAACGCTTTGATAGTGTGATCAAAGCATTTGGGTTCATCTGAGACTTTTGGAGAAGCCTTGTGTTTACAAGAAAGTGAGTGGGAGCTCAGAGCATTTCGATATTATATGTAGATGACATATTACTAATCGGAAATGATATAGAATTTCTGGATAGCATAAAGGGATACTTGAATAAGAGTTTTTCAATGAAAGACCTCGGTGAAGCTGCTTACATATTGGGCATCAAAATCTATAGAGATAGATCAAGACGCTTAATTGGACTTTCACAAAGCACATACCTTGACAAAATTTTGAAGAAGTTCAAAATGGATCAAGCGAAGAAAGGGTTCTTGCTGTGTTACAAGGTGTGAAGTTGAGTAAGACTCAATGCCCGACCACTGCAGAAGATAGAGAGAAATGAAAGATGTTCCTATGCTTCAGCCATAGGCTCTATCATGTATGCAATCTTGTGTACCAGACTGATGTGTGCCTTGCTATAAGCTTAGCAGGAGGTACCAAAGTAATCCAGAGTGGATCATCGACAGCGGTCAAGAACATCCTGAAATACCTGAAAAGGACTAAGGATATGTTTCTCGTATATGGAGGTGACAAAGAGCTCATCGTAAACGGTTACGTTGATGCAAGCTTTGACACCGATCCGACGATTCTAAATCGCAGACCGGATCGTATTTACACTAAACGGAGGAGCTATCGGTTGGTGCAGTTCTAAACAAAGCGTCGTGGCGGGATCTACATGTGAAGCGGAGTACATAGCAGCTTCGAAGCAGCTAATGAAGGAGTGCGGATGAAGGAGTTCATATCCGATCTAGGTGTCATACCTAGTGCATCGGGTCCAATGAAAATCTTCGTGACAATCTTGAGCAATTGCCTTAGCGAAGGAATCCAGATTTCACAAGAGGACCAAGCACATCAAGAGGCGCTTCAATTCCATCCGGATTTAGTCCGGTGGGAGACATAAAGATTTGCAAGATACATACGGATCTGAATGTAGCAGACCCGTTGACTAAGCCTCTTCCACGAGCAAAACATGATCAACACCAAAACTCCATGGGTTTTAGAATCATTACTATGTAATCTAGATTATTGACTCTAGTGCAAGTGGGAGACTGAAGGAAATATGCCCTAGAGGCAATAATAAAGTTATTATTTATTTCCTTATTTCATGATAAATGTTTATCATTCATGCTAGAATTGTATTAACCGGAAACATAATACATGTGTGAATGAATAGACAAACATAGTGTCACTAGTATGCCTCTACTAGACTAGCTTGTTAATCAAAGATGGTTATGTTTCCTAACCATGAACAAAGGGTTGTTATTTGATTAACAAGGTCACATCATTAGAAGAATGATCTGATTGACATGACCCATTCCATTAGCTTAGCACACGATCGTTTAGTATGTTGCTACTGCTTTTATCCATGACATATACATGTTCCTATAACTATGAGATTATGCAACTCCCGTTTGCCGGAGGAACACTTTGGGTGCTACCAAACGTCACAACGTAACTGGGTGATTATAAAGGAGTACTACAGGTGTCTCCAAAGGCAGATGTTGGGTTGGCGTATTTCGAGATTAGGTTTTGTCACTCCGATTGTCGGAGAGGTATCTCTGGGCCCTCTCGGTAATACACATCACTTAAGCCTTGCAAGCATTACAACTAATGAGTTAGCTGTGAGATGATGTATTACGGAACGAGTAAAGAGACTTGCGATGCGAGATTGAACTAGGTATTGGATACCGACGATCGAATCTCGGGCAAGTAACATACCGATGACAAAGGGAACAACGTATGTTGTTATGCGGTCTGACCGATAAAGATCTTCGTAGAATATGTAGGAACCAATATGGGCATCCAGGTCCCGCTATTGGTTATTGACCGAAGACGTGTCTCGGTCATGTCTACATTGTTCTCGAACCGTAGGGTCCGCACGCTTAAGGTTTCGATGACGGTTATATTATGAGTTTATGTATTTTGATGTACCAAGAAGTTGAGTCCGGATGTGATCACGGACATGACGAGGAGTCTCGAAATGGTCGAGACATAAAGATTGATATATTGGACGGCTATATTTGGACACGGAAAGGTTCGGAAGTTTCGGAGAAAACGGAGTGCCGAGGGGTAACGGAACCCCGGGAAGTTATGGGCCTTAGTGGGCCAAGAGGGAGAGAGAGGGCCGCACCAGAGGTGGCGCCCCCAGGGGGTCCGAATAGGACAAGGAGGCGCGGCCCCTTCCCTCTCCCTCTCCTCTCCTTCCTTCCCCTTCCTCCTTCCTAGTTGGACTAGGAAAGGGAGTCCTACTCCCACTAGGAGGAGGACTCCCCCTTGGCGCGCCCCTAGGGCCGGCCGCCTCCCCTTGCTCCTTGATATCACGGGGCGGGGGGCACCCTAGAACACACAAGTTGATCCTTGAGATCGCTCCTTAGCCGTGTCGGTGCCCCCTCCACCATAATCCACCTCGGTCATATCGTAGCGATGCTTAGGCGAAGCCTGCGTCGATAGAACATCAAGATCGTCACCACGCCGTCGTCGTCGTGGAACTCTCCCTCCCGGCTCTCTTGGATTGGAGCCCGAGGAGCGCCACCGAGCTGTACGTGTGTCAAGAACTCGGAGGCGCCGGAGTAACGGCGCTGGGATCGGTTGGATCGCGAGGAGAACGTACGACTACTTCCTCTATGTTGTGATCGCTTCCGCTTCGGTCTACGAGGGTACGTAGACAACACTATCCCCACTCGTTGCTATGCATCACCATGATCTTGCGTGTGCGTTGGAAATTTTTTGAAATTACTACGTTCCCCAACATGCATAGTGTTCGGCATTGCAAGGCGGGTTCCTCCCTTGAATAATCCGGAGAAGATAATGAACACCAGGATAGTGTTCGACTCTGCAAAATAAATTCCACATTCCAACGTAGAGAGAATAAAATATACACTTAACTCAATCTGCTGACGTATTATGCGGCGTGACATCACACCGCAGCCAAGCCCTTGTTTGAGTCGTTTTTATTATTCCGCCTCAGCACGTTTAGCGAAGCGGTTTCCTTGGCACTTCGCGTCGAAGCAGAGATCGTGTCCCCTTTTATTCCGGGATCCTCATCAATACGTGTGTGGGTAACCCAACCGTTCCCGTCGCCACGCCTCCTCTACCGAAGGGGAATCTCAAACGGTCACAGAGACGACCCTTGGTATTTCTTCCCCCTTTATAAGAGGACCAAGGCCTGTCCTTGTTCTTCAATCTCGCATCGAATCTTTCCTCCGCCCCTAGTTCCAACACCCAGAGCTTTGGATTCGAGCGCTTCGGATCCTAAACAATGTTCGGCTCCGACCTCCAGGGCCGGTGGATGCCCTCCTCCATCACGGAGGAGGACATACTGAAGTTCGGGAGGCCAAGTGCACAGCCTCGAAGTTTCAAGACAGTTGCTTGCCCAGGGCAGGCTGTGCCACCCCGAGCCCGCCGAATCGTCGTTTTGATCTCACCTCCGTCGGGATTAGGCTTCCGACGGATCCCTTCGTGAGAGGGCTCCTTTTCTTCTACGGGCTGGACTTCCACGACGATTTGGCTCGAGTCCATCCTCCATATTTCCGCATTCATCATTATGCGTGAAGCGTTCCTCCGCGTCATCCCCCACTTCGGCCTGTGGCTGAAAAAATTCAAGGTGGAGCCAAGATGATCGGGGCGTCAAGCGAGTCTTGGCGGGCGACCATAAGCAAGAAGGTCGATGCCCGTGGCTCGAAGGTTCCTTCAAGAGGAACAGGATTGTGGCAGCAGGAGTGGTTTTACATCATCGCTCCAAGGCGACAAGCAAAAGCCGCCGCCCTCCTTCCGCCGGGACCTCCACGGCAACCGATGTCGTGGGTCGACCAAGGAGCTCAACTGGGGCCGTCAGAGGATGTGCCCGCACTGCAGGGCCGGATTCGAGACCTCCAAACAAGGGAGATCGACCTGGTCAAGGTGATGCAGGTCATGCTAACCAGGCACCTCCTACCCTGCAAACGTCGTCCTCTCCGTCTATGGGAGTTCAATCCGGAGGGACCTCGTATTCTCCAGCATTTTATGGGTGTGACACCCATGGAGATGTATGAGCTGTTCTTCGGACCGCAGGCGGCGTGTCCGGATTCGGCCGAGGACGCTGGCCTAAGCCGCGATCGCCCGGATACTCAGGTGAATAGCTCAGAGCCCGGACATTCTATTTGTATGCCTTTCGACAGATCGTCTCCTGACCCTTTATTATTTACAGGAATGGGTGGCGCGATCAAGGCTGATAAGGTGTCCGGCCCCCCTCCCAGAGACCGCACTGGAGCCCGTGCTGGTCAGAATGTTGGAGGTTGCGCCCACAGAGGGGGGCGACGGGGGAGATAAAGGAGCTAAAACTTCGCCCAAAGGGGCGTCAAGAGAGGAACCAAGGATCCCTCCTTCGGAGGGAGAAGAGGACCGCCTCCGAAGATCCGGAGGTCAAAGCCCCTAAGCGTGGGAAGAAATCCTCACTGGGTTCCGTCCCGAGAGGATCCGACAGCATAATCATCGCCAAGGACCAGCCCTCAACGAGCCGTGAGTATGAAAGTTTAATAAGGAAGTACCTTCGTTTATGCTTCCATAAGTGACGAAATATTTATATCGCAGATTCGGATCTGCAGCCGTCTCGATGAGTTCATCCTCGGGGACCTTCTTCCGAGATGATGGAGAGCGTCGCCTCCGTCTGCCAGCGCCGCCAGATGAGGCGAGCGAGCCCAAGTGTCGCCACGGAGGGCGTCCCGAGTCCGGAGGGCCCAGAGAGTTCGGCACCCACCAGAGTCCGTCCGGGAGAACTGAAGAGTTTGCTTGAGAGGGCGTCCATTTCAGAAGATCACTGCGCATTAATGCATATGGTGGTTGGAAGGATTTCGTCCTGAAAGCGGATTATGTAATGCCGCCATGAGCTTCTTTGGCGGGATTTGAGGTATCTTGAAAATAATGCACCCCTTTGTCTTCTAACAGTTTTGCATATAAAAAATGCGCCCTGTATAGATAGTAGCCCCTGAGACTCGGTAGGTTGTCGAAAACGACAGCGTGCCGAGGATCGAAAATCCCAACATCTCAGGTAATGAATACCACCGTTCTGATACAGGTGGCGGATAGTCCGGGGGACAGCCGGACTAGTGAGTTTGCCGAATTTAGTCGACAACTTGACGTGGCAGATGCTGACATCGCACTTGTCAATCAGCGACTTGACGAGTCGCAAGGTAAATAAATTCTCCGCAGCCGCTTTATTGAGTGGGTCCAAGCCCGCCTCTGATAAGTTATATGTTGTTAATATAGATAGTGCTGCTGCTGTGGAGAGCCTTCGGGCCGAACTTGCTCTAGCCAAGGAGCAAGCCCGAAGGAGTGACGTGGCTGCCGCGAGGGCGGCCGAAGAGTTTAAGGCCGAGAAGGCTGCGCACTGCCTAAGCAGGGCGGAGGTGGCCGTAGTGGCCAAGAAATTAAAGGATGCTACCGACCGCAATGAGGCTCTTGAAAAGGAGCGCTTGTCGGAGCGGGAAGACCTGAAGAAGGCCACCGCCGAAGCCAAAGATGCCCGTTCTGCGATGCAGGCTATGAAGGAGGAGCTCGCCAAGCCGAGAAATCACGGTGGCAAGCCTTTTCTTATCGTCGCCGGTTTATGGATTCAAATACGCTCAATTTGAGCGGTCAGTGGAGTTCGGAGGATCCATATATGGACTTGGTTGCGAGTCGGCCGATGCCGTTAAGCATACGGAGCCGAGGGATCACGAGGCGGAAGAGTTATATTGGTCTCAATTCCACAACCCGGATCGCCCTCTTCCGCCGACAGACAGGTTGGCGAATGGGCGAACTGAATAGACTGTCCGGCTGGCTATGGTGACATCGTGGCCCATGTATGGCCGAGAGGTCAAAGCGACGAGCTACTTGACTTTCTGCGGCAGTTCCTTGAAGCGGTGCCATATCAAGGAGATGAAACGGGCGGCCTGCATCGAGGGCGCGCGGATGGCTCTGGCCCGTGTGAAGGTGCATTATCCCGAGATGGATGCCACCGCCATTGCCGCCGAGGGTCCGGATGAAAGCCGGCTCCCTGCCGAGCACTACTTCGGGGAAGTCATGCGCGGTGCTCGTAAAGTAGAGGCGCACTGCTCAAAGAATGTAACATTCAAATGAACGCAGTACCTTGTAAATCAATGATTATAGTTTGAATGCTTTTTATACTTGTGCTTCCAAGTAGTAAAACTTCTCCTGTGCGGCCGTTTAAGTATACTTGTGTATAACCTGAAAGATGCGATCTTGACTTCCCCCTCGCACAAGGTGCTGGGGTGTTCGCAAAATAGCGTTTTCACACTTAATCCGGCGTCTCAGTCCTGTTATAAGGAGGTGGTAGCGTGTGAAACGAGGCAATCCGGACTATAGTGCTTTATCTCTTTCACTTAGCCAATGGAGCTCGAGGGTGGGGCTACGATATAGCCCCTGATGACACCGCACATCTCCGTGCTCGGGGTGCGTATGTGCCTGACCGGGAAGCGGTCCTTCGTCAAAGCGGGGAATTCTAAACATTCCGATGGTCGATCAAGTGGCTGACCAGACTCTCGCTATATCATGACGATCGGTTTTAGGCTTTCTCTCTTGAGGTGCTCGCCCGGCCCGGCTGGGGCACAATCGCATAGTTCTCCATGTGCCGCGTTAGCCGGATGATATGGAACATAAGGCAGCAAAACACAGGAGCCGGGCAAACCCAACATTTGACCAAAGACATGATTCAGAGCTGATGCATATAATGCCTAACTCGAGACGCCGAACACTCCCGAAGGTGTTCGGACTTTATGATAATGGGCAGAATTATGCCCTAAGCCCCTAGTGTCCAGGTACGGGCATGGTCTTCTGACGTGGCCGATGCCAAAGCATCAGGCTCCACTTTGGCTATGGGAAGGAGCCGGGGGAGAGTAACAACAAGAGACAGTAATAAAAAGGTCTACGCAGGGTCTTAATCTAAAAAGAATCCTTGCAACGGGTCCCTCACCGCACGCGCTTTGTGTCTCTGTTCTTGCGTTATCCCGGGCGGCATGCACGTTGTTCATGTGTAGGAAGAGAGGAACGTTTAGTTTTAGAAACAGTTCATGCGAAAAATATGCAAAAGAATATAAATAATTAAAGCAAGGTTTATATGAAACCGCGATTGGTTGTCTGTATGATCCCGTGAAAAGGGTATGCGGCTTGGGAGCCCTAGCCTCTTGAGTCCGGATTCGTCTATCCGAGTCCGGGGTCTTTAAGTGACCCTCGCCTCGAAATGGCGCCGTGTGGACCGGCATCTTGAGTGTAAGAGACGCAGCGTGCGGTATGGCGTTGAAGCGGACAAGAGCCTTTCATCCCAACGATTGCTTGATATTCACTTTTAAATGGGACGATATGAAAAATTAATTTTTCGTGTCGAAGTTGCTCGGCGATCCAACACGACTTCTAGTAATATCGAGCTGTGCATTTCGCGTAAGGGCCTGGCGTCACTCCTTTGAAGGAAGTGCGGCTGTGTCGAATTTTTGTAGGGTCTATCCCCATCTGACGGATTGTGTTTGAATATAGCAGGTTTAAGTCGCTGCCTCCGTCCATTAGGGCGTTTGTGAATTGTAATCCGCTCTATGATCGGATTCAATATCGGGGAGTCCTTCCGCGTTTGAACGCTTCGGAATAGTCCGGTGGTGAAGGTAATTGGTTTTGATATCCAATCTCTATGGTTTGCTGGGCTGGATCGTGCGAAGCTCTTTTAGAAAGTGCCGACTTTGTTTTCCGTGTCTTCGCACGTAAGTGAGTTTATGCTTTGACCCCTTGTGGGAAAGTCTTTTGTTTTCCGGTGCCTGGCTGGCGGGTTTATCTTCTTCGCTTGACGCGTCGAGCCCCTTGTGTTCGGCGCTTAATCGGCGGACTGTTTGAAAACCCAACAGTCCTGTGGGTGTGATTTGCGAGCCTTCCGGTATCGTGGATTTGACATATCCGACCCAAAATATTCTTTAGGTTGACAATTCGTCCTTTGTCATCCTTTAGAGGCTGAGCTTTATTATTTGGCCGTGAGCTTTTAAATCCGGCGTTGACTTCCTTGCTCTTTGGGCTTTTCTCTTTATTCCGCGCTTGTTCTTTTTCTGCTACGTGATTTTCCGTTTCCATCTCTTATCTCGGATGTACTTGGGTCGCTGGTGCTGCTTCTTGCTAGCCAGCTATCCTCCCCCGCACAGAAGCGGGTCATGAGGCTTGTTAATGCGGTCATTGTCCTCGGTTTCTCTTGACCGAGGTGTCTGGCGAGCCATTCGTCTCGGACATTGTGCTTGAAAGCTGCTAAGGCTTCGGCGTCCGGACAGTCGACTATCTGGTTCTTTTTGGTAAGGAACCTGTTCCAGAATTTCCGTCTTGACTCTCGGGCTATTGAGTTATGTGACTTAGGTCATCTGCGTCCCTGAGGCGGACATAAGTCCCTTGAAAATTTGCTCTAAACGGTTCCTCGAGCTCTTCCCAACTTCCAACAAGTGTTTTACGGGAGGCTTTTGAGCCAATGACGGGCTGGCCCTTTGAGCTTGAGGGTAGATATTTTATGGCGTGGAGATCGTGTCCTCTGGCCATATGTATATACAATATATAGTCTTCTATCCGCACTCCGTGTCTGTTGTTCCATCGTAGGCTTCTATGTTTATGGGTTTAAACCCTGCTGGGAATTGCGTGATCCAAAGACCTCGTCGATGAAGCATAGTGGGTGTGCGGCGCCCAGACTTGTATGTGCCGCTATCGTCGGACACTTGACGTGTTGCTTTGCTTCTTGGGGCTTTCTTTTGGGTCCGTAGATGGACCTGGTTGGGCCATTGACGGTGGGGCTCTATGGCCTCCTCGTCGATTCTGGAAGCAGCTTAAGCCGGGTAGCTCTTCGATTGGTGGCCATTGCCGTATTTATCTGCGGTTTTGAGTACTTTGCTCCATCTTATTGGATAGCGTCTTCCGCTGCATTGAGCTTCCGTTTTCCTTCTTGAGCTTCTTGCTGTAGCGATGAGCCTGCGCTGAAAAGCTCTTGTTCGATGGGCTCCTTGGGCGCGACAAGTTAAATCGTCATTGTGGCTTGTTTCGTCTTGGAGGGAGGTATATAGTTATGATCCTCGACCTTTTCTTCTGCTGCCCTTTTGTGAGGGCTTGCTTCGCATCCTCCTGCTACCGAGTCTTCTTTGGAGGGGTTGTCTTCGGCACTCTCTGGGTATTGTTATTTCTGTGCGGAATCTATATTCTTGTTGTGGCGGGATTTAGAGCGGCGCCGCTGACGCCGGCGTTTGGGCTGCTTCTTTAGAGAATCTTCCTCCGCTGCTTTTTCGCCATCTCCTTCTTTTGGGGTATCCACCATGTAGACGTCGTATGACGAGGTGGCCTTCCAATTGCCTGTGGTATTGGGTCTTATCGCTCTCGGCCTCATCGTCCATAGCGTCGATGTCATCGGAGTCGTAGTCTAGCATGTCGGTTAGATCCTCGACAGTGGCTACAAAGTGGGTGGTGGGTGGGCTCTGAATTTCTCCGTCGTCCGAACTCCAACCGTCCTGGCCATAGTCCGGCCAGATTCTCTGATAGCGAGAGATGCTTGAGGAATTCAGATATCGCCAAAAGGCGTCTTTGGAAAGATGTCATGGCGGTGAATTCCATAACCGGCGCCCAATCCGATTTAATTGGTAGGGGCGCGGGAGGCTCGGAGTCCGGCGAGGAGTCCGGCACCTCGGGATCACGAGTTTCGCAGAGGACAAGATTGGTATTCGGCTCCATCGCCGTGGATGTTGAAGCCCCGTGGCGGCGTCCATCCGCCGCCCTCGGCATGGGCAATCGGCTCGGGCTAGTGGCGGAGCGGATCCGATCTGACCACCAAAGCACTTGTCCGTGGGCGAGCTAGATCATGCCCATCGCCCGGTCGGCGGCGCTTGGCTGTGGCTCGAGTCCGTCGAAGATCAAGTCTCCGCCGTCATCGGCCGTGAAGTTCGAGCTTCGAATCGACTGACGGCCAGGGCGTAGCTTCGATCTGCTCGGATGGCCAAGAGAATTGGCCCGTGGTGCAAAACCGCCCGAATCTGAAGATCTGTCCGGGGAGAAAAGTCTCACCCTGGACAGCGTCGATGGTTGAAGATGCCATCGAGCCTATTGGGGACGACACAGAGGAACTCCCAATGAAAGCACCAATGTCGGTGTCAAAACTGGTGGATCTCGGGTAGGGGGTCCCGAACTGTGCGTCTAGGCGGATGGTAACAAGAGACGAGGGACACAATGTTTTTACCGTGTTCGGCCCTCTCGATGGAGGTAAAACCCTATGTCTGCTTGATTAATATTGATGATATGGGTAGTACAAGAGTAGATCTACCACGAGATCAAGGAGGCTAAACCCTAGAAGCTAGCCTATGGTATGATTGTTGAGATGTAATGTTCGTCCTACGGACTAAGGCCCTCCGGTTTGTATAGACACCGGAGAGGCTAGGGTTACATAGAGTCGGTTACAATGGTAGGAGATCTACATATCCGTATTGCCAACCTTGCCTTCCACGCCAAGGAAAGTACCTTCCGGACACGAGCCGAGTCTTCAATCTTCTATCTTACGTGTATGGGAGTCCGCGGATATTGATAGTCCGGCTATCCGGACACCCCTAGTCGAGACTCCTCAATGACACTTAATCATAGGAAACATGTCGAACAACGAAGAAGCTGGGCTTCGACCAAGATCTGATTTAGATGGATTATGAGGGTGAACAAGAGTACCTCGACTATTTGACTGCTAAGCAAGGTTTGCAGGTCGGCCTCGATGATGGTACTGACGCTGACATCGACACCGACGGCGCCGGCACCGATGGCGGCGCCGAGACTGGTGGGGAAGGTACCGGCGGGGAAGATACCAGCGGGGAAGGTACCGGCGCTGATGCCGCTACCGATAAGAGGAAGCATAAGAAGCAGAGGATACTAAAACTTAACAAACTAGGGATTGGACGGCTTGTGATCACAAAGATGGCACCTGGCAAGTTTGAGCCATTAGAGCCGGAAGAACCTTGCAAGTGCTATGGGAACCAAGTAGGATGCATCCTACGGTATGAGCGAGCATCAACGACGATGACTTAAGAGGTAAAGAACATTTGACGCAGTTGCTCCTAACGAAGTTGCACAAGAGATTCAAGTTCCCCGACCGGGATGATAACACAGAACAACCGTGGGATGATCCAAAGATGAAAAAGATTAACAATCACGCCATGGGCATGTTCAGCAATGATTTGGCCTCCTGGAAAGGGAGGGTGAAACGAGCTATTGAGGCAGAGGAACCCCTGTCCAAGATTTTGGAGGAAAATCCGACACTTACAGAAGAGGAGTTTGAAAATTTCAAGGACACTTGCGCTACCGAGGCAGCCAAGGCTAAGGCTGCGAAATTCAAGAGCCTTCAGCACAGGAACACGGGGAAGCCCATATGGGATAAGGAGGACGCGGAACGTGAAGCTGCGGGTCTCCCAGACCCCTTCGCGAAGTTCACCAACCCCTTGGAGCGTGACTTCATCAAGGCCCGCTACAAGTGGGACAAGGAGAAAAAGGTTTTTTACACGGACCAGATCATGAGGAAATTGATTAGACCACTGGTGCATCCGAAAGCACTACTTCTCGGATGAGGCCCAAGTGGGACACCCCTCTCAACCGGGCCTTGAACGAACTTAAGGGACTCCCTTTGGTCCAACGGCCACAATATGGTCGTGTGCACGACGCTGGAGACGGCGCCACGTGGAAGGTCTTTTACAGCGAGGGCCCGGAGGCCAAGAAGCAGAAAAAGAAGTTTAGTCAGGCGGATATCAACGCGAAGGTGAAGCTTGCGGTCGAGAAAAAAGCAGTTGAGGACGCGGAAAAAAATAGCCTAGGAGAAAATGAGTTGCTACAGAGCAAAATCAATGCTGCTTAGAATCGCACTCGCGAAATGATTTCGCTACTAACTTGGTTCCAGCTATCATCAAGCGGACGAAGGAAAATCGAGACAAGAAGGTACATGATTTCCGATGCCCGTTTAAATCGGGAGCACCTCCATGAACAACAACAACACCGCACCATCACTTGCTCACATAACGGGCCTCCTCTCGCGGTCGCTCCCGCTCATAGCAGCCCGTCCCCGATCTCTGGCGCTAGGTGGGCCTTCGTCTTTAGCTGAGCTTCGGCGCCGTCCGCGGTAATTACGCAACAACATATATATATATAGAATATTCCATTCTCTTTGCCTTTTGGATGTTTTACGCCACAGACATATGTGTTTGCAGGACGAAGAAACCCCGTGCACCATACTCTACTTGATAAAAGGCCAGAAGGTCGATGTGGGAAAGGGGATGATATTGAACCCCTTGAAACCCACGTTCCACAACCAGCCGATCCCCGCTGGGCACTTGAGGGTTAGCTTGTCCAGTGTGAAATCGGGGCACGAGGCATTGCCTCCTCGATCAAACATGTGGGAGAGGGCGACGAGACCCGCCAAGGATTGAACACTGCAAGGGTTGGGTGCTGCTATGGCCGAAGAATCTTATTCATCTGGAGCCGGCCGATAGCACACCAATAACCACACATCAACAAGCATGTGCGGAGACCACCACCCCACCTACGCAATTACCAGCTCCTGTAGTGCCGAGTGAGAGCGGCAGACAACGTGATGAAGGGGGTGCAATAGTACTGGCTGATGTAATTGGTCCTGTAGAACAGAGAATTGATGATGAGACAAAGGTCGACCCTATGGGTTTCCTCAATACAAATGCGTATGACTGTGACATAGATATGATGAGTCAACCATATGACGAATCGGGCTATCAGCATGCTAATGAGGATATGGATGATATGCCCGGGAAGGAAGGTCGTTGGAAGGATTGTAAAAAGTCTCTCTTCATGAATTCCTCACAGGACACACCTAAAGATGTCGCCTCAACACAGGCTCAACTAGCCGGGGGTCGTACAGTGCTTTGCCCGGGAACCCTGGGGCAGGGGTTAAGGAAGGGTCTGGAAGGTGTGCCCAAGAAAAAGGAGAGGAAGAGATCGGGGAAGATAACTGCCTCCAAACAAGCCAGAGCACAAAGCAGCCAGACGATGCATTCTTAAGAGGGTGTACCCGTGAAACGTGTGGCCATGTTCCATCTCACGGGCGAGCCGATGCTACCGCCGAACCCGCTGGAGGGACTATCGAGGATCTCGAGGCTGCTGCGACCATGTCTTTGTCGATGAAAAAGCCTACTAGCCTCAAAGGATCCAGGATATCCGACATACACGGCTCGTGTGCCTGAGGGGAAGTGCTATGTCGAGGCATGGCCCGCGGAGGTGTTCTTCCTGCAGTTTGACCATATCTTTGAGATGTTTCTGACAAGGCGGCTTAATTTTACAATCGTCCGCCTTTTTGCGCTACATATGAGCTCTGTCATGAAGAGTGAAGAAGTCTCGCAAATCTGTGTGGCAGATCCGTACTACATGCACGAGTCTTTCTTGAGTCTCAGCGACTTTGAGCGTGAAACTGCTAGGGAGTACCTCCGAAACTTCATGGTACAGAATAAGGACCGTGAAATTATCCTCGTGCCTTATCATCCAAAGTAAGTCAGTTCCAGACAACCCTTTTGTACATTTCAATCATTCCTTCTCTCTCTATGGGGAATAATTTGAGGTGTCTTTTCCTCGCAGCAACGGGTGCGCCGTCCTTATCGTTCTTTACCCGCAAGTCTCCCACGCCGTGTATTTTGACCCTTCCAGAGACTATGAGAAAAAAGACTACACCCACATAATGAATATTCTAGATGATGCTCTCCAAGGCTTCAGCATTAGAGGTGGCCACATGCAGATAAGGAAACAAAGGAACAAGAAGATGGGTTTTGCGCATAAAACTAACTTCTCCTGCATCCATGTCCCAAAACCAAGCAAGAAGGATGGATTCTACATCGTCCATCTCATGATTCAGTTCAATACGGATCACCAAAAGCTTCACATGAGAAGCAGAAATGAAGATCATATCCACAAGTTGCTAGAATCTCATGGAGAAGCGGATTATAAACATAGAGATGACTTCTTTCGCATCCAAAGGGACATTGCGACGATCATCATGAAAGAAGTCATCGATGAGAAGGGGATGTTCCACCACGGCCCTATATCGCGAGCTGACGTCCGAACTTGCATAGGCATGCAACGTCTAGACCTCAAGCTGTTCAAGAAGCTAGGGTCCATCCTCGATGATATGGAAGGATGGAACTTCTAGTGATTTATGATGCCGATGATGATGATATGTGTCGGTTGAACTTGTATACTTTTTGTAGCGATGAAACTTTGTGATGTCCATGGTCCCTGCCGAACTTGTGTAGCGCTACTTTGTTAGTTTGTGTATGATGACATGCGTACATCTAGTTAATTAGTTTGCATATTGTATGTTGCATCTAGTTGCTAACCCTTTCTTTTTCGGTGTTGCTATAGTATATTTTGTTGCATATATATGATTGTACATCCTCTTCATGAACATGCATCTCTAACAGGTACCTAGTTTCTTGATGGCGAGATGGAAGTGCTATGTCGTGTACAAAGGGAAGGTTTCGGGGGTGTACAACGAGTGGCATCGATGTCGGCGCAAGTGAATGGGTTCTCGGGCGCCAGCCATAAAGGCTTCAAAAGCAGAAAAGAAGGAGAAGCTAGTTACTTGAGGTTCACGCTAGCGCGAGAGAGGACTCGTAACCGCCACCTCATGTACTGCATAGTTCCGCTCTCACTCATAATGATAGCTCTTCTCGCGTATACCTTTCTTTACATGGATGACGTTGTAGTTGCAAGTATTCGAGACTTGCATGCATCGCTATTTTCGAGATGATGACAAGATACCACTTTGTGTTGGATGATGATTATGATGAGACTATTTGTATGTATATGCTATGATTACATTTGTGGTCTCGCATGCATTTGTATGTGTATCATGATGATATTTGTATGTGCTAAAGATTCTTCTATAAAGCCTGTTCATATACAAAACAAATATGCCGGAAAAAAACAAAAAACAACTAAAATTAGCAGTAGCGAGTGGAGAAAAGTTAGCAGCAGCGGATAGTGGAAGTAGCGCGCACAGGAGAAGCGCGCTATAGCTATTAGAAGTAGCGAGCTCCCTATAAGAACACTGCTGCTACACTTGTATATCAAGCACGGGAGCGCACGCGCTGCTGCTACGAGTTAGCTGTAGCGCCTTATTAGTGGCGCCGGTCCCCGTGCTACTGATACACCTAGAACCCGCGCTGCTGCTAGGCTTTTCCCTAGTTGTGTTGGCTCGAACTCGCCAGGGTGCACCGCCATGACCACCAGTCTTCCGGTGCCGAGCTCATTTGGGCGTCATGTCCTCTTTTTCTTCTTTCCCTCACTGGCTTGGGAGGTCCCACCACCTTCCATGTTGTAGTTAGCAACATCATCAACGCCAGTCTCAGTGCCGGTGTTGGTGGAGGCATTAGTGTCGGCGCCAGCGCCACCACCGTCGTCCTCCGTCATGACAAGGGGGTCCTGACACCTTGTCTCTCCTGATCTGCCAGAAAGTCGAGGTAGGCATGTGCTTGACCTAATTGGGACTCAAAACCTCCATCCTCATCGGTGTCGGTCATGTTTCCTAGGGTTCAATGTCGTAGTCGTATAATTATTGAGCTTTATATAATAAAGTGAATAATGACAAAAAAAGTGACCTTTTTTTGCCGCAAATGTCGTTTCATTCCCAGAGCGACAAATCTCGAGCACTCGATATGTCCAACTTTCTAGCACAAGTCATGCCGAAATTCACGGAAAATTTCGGCATGACCTTTGCTAGAAAGTGCACATATAGAGTGCCTGAAATTTGCCGGAATGGAAATGAATCAACATTTCCGGAAAAACACAGGTCACTTTGTTGCTGCTGACATATACACAATCATGAACATTGTTGCCCAACAGATGCAAAAAAGATCAACTATACCAATCTAACAGCTCATTAACCAATCTAATAGCTCCACTCCCCATTGCATCATTAGGAACACTTTAACAACCACATTATGAACACTCCCCTTGCATCATTATGTGCTGACATATGAAGAGGGAGGGAAGGGGGGTGGCACACCTCGGGGTTGGGATCGGGGTCGGGGTCGCCAGGGTAGAGGGGGCCGGGGGGGGGGGTTGAGGGCGTCCTTCTCCTCCTTGTCGATCTGCGCCTAGATTCAATCTGCAGAGAGAGAGAGAGACCAAATTTTCAAACACTTCCATTAAAAATCCTCATTTTCAAAATGGACAGCAACATAAGCTAATTTTCAAAAACTATAATTTTCATTTTAATTTTCATTTAAAAACAAACACTAACAACAAATTAAGCTAACTAACACTAACTAACTATCACTGGGCTAACACTAACACTAACTAACACTAACAACAATGAACTAACTGGCACTAACAGCAAATTAAGCTAACTAACACTAGCTAACACTAACAGCAATTAAATTAAGCTAATAGAATACACTAACTAACACTAACTAACTAACACAAATTAACACTAGGGAGGGGAGGGAAAGGCACCTGTCCAGTTCTCGCTGGAGTTGCTGGTCGTCGCCGGCTGCTTCACGGAGGGAGGCGTTGAGGGGTCGGGGTCGGTGGCCGGCGTCAGGGTCACCGGGATCGCTGATCTGCAGAGACATACCGGAGCGGGAGGGGGTCAGAGGGAGAGAGAGCCGGGGCTAAGGGGTCGGAGAGGAAGGAAGAGGCGGGGGTGCATCTGGGATCGGGAGGGGTCGGGTCGGGCGGGGCTGGCAGCAATGGCGTGGGAGGGTGGGGCAGAGCTGCATCGGCGGGGAGGCAGTCGGGGTGGGGCGGGGCTGGAGTCGGCGGCGGGGCGGGGCTGGTGTCGGTGGCGGCATGGGCGGGGCGGCGTCGGCGATGGCGTCAGAGAGGGGATCGACGAGCGGCGCGAGTGAGAGAGACAGGAAAGAGGAGGCTAGCGGACCGGTGTTGTAGGCAACTTAGCTATAGCGGGTGTTGGCAAAATGCACTATAGCTAAGTTAGCTATAGCACCGGTCCAGCAAAAATGCGCTACTGCTATTTTTTTCTTTCTTTATTTTTATTTTTTTATTTTTCTTTTTCTCAGCTATAGCGCTCCCGAGGATAAAACGCGGTACTGCTAACTATTTTTTCCTTTATTTTTTATTTTTCTTTTTATTTTTTTATTTTTCTTGCATTTCATTTTCCACAACTTATTAGTTCCGTTTTCTTTTTCTTTTCATTTCATTTTGCAAAACTTCCTTTCTTTTTCTTTTTCTTTTTCCTTCATTTGCACTTTTCTTTTTCTTATCTTTCTTTTGCACTTTCCTTCTTATAATTTGGACTGTCGTTTGAGCAATACCACCGTTACCCTCTGGATAATAATTAGTATAATATATCTTACATCCTTTGACCGCTATCGGCGGTATACAAAATAGCTAGACAAACACAAACTTTGGGGATTAGTTTGTCAGCTTGGGCGTCGACGACGCTTCAGACTGATATTCTTCCCTCTTTTGTTCGTTGTTGAATAATTGAGCCCATGGTCGTGACTTTTCCTTCTCCAGGGATTTTGATCTTTCGTTGGTAATGTAGTCTTCATTCTTCTTTTGACATATGTTTCATCGTCATCAGCATCATCTTCCCTCACCGGATCACCGTACTGGTCATAGTCTTCCTCGTTGGCGACTCCATCCATTCCGACGATGCTCCTTTTGCTTCTCCTCACGACAACACGGTTGGGATTGATCGGACCAGTTATGAAGAAACATTGTGTCATGTGTTTAGCTTTTACCCGTGGCTCTTTTTTGGCGATGGCGTTGACGGTACCGCTATCAGATTCGGGTATACACATGGTAGTGAAATGTCGGTTTTCTCTGTGTACATTCTTAGCCCATCTGACACGAAACGTCGTCGCGCTATGCAATCCAGAGTAGTTAAGATCCCATATCTCTTCGACCCTTCCGTAATATCTTTCAATTACATTCCCGGTCATGGCTTCCATCGTCACCCCTGAGTTTTGGTCATCACTATTTATATCTTTCTCCTCCGTGTAGAACGTTTATCCGTTGATATCGTATGCTTGATAAGTCGCGAGGTTGGTCGAGGGTCCATGTGCTAAGGCGTATATGAGTGTTCCGTTCGGACAACCCTCTTCCGGATGATTAGCCAGAACTCGCTCTTTGAACCAACGCACGAAAGTGGAGTTGTGCTCTGCAATAACTTCAGCATCCGTCCTCTGCACCCCACGGTCGCGGTACTTCTTTGCGATGGTCTCTTTGTGCAGTGTCACGAAATCTTCTAGCACATCTAGGTGTTGTAGCACTACTAAGTTTGCCCTGTCAAGTTTGTTTTGTCGGCCCAAGCATAACACATTCACAGCCCTATGACCGTTGGTATGACCTTCGCCTTCGAGCCTTCCACAGTGCTTGTTGACGGGCAAACCAACAACAGGGTCTTTGGTCAGATAAGTCTCACAAAAAGAGATGCACTCTTTGGTCAGATATCCCTGGGCTATGCTTCCATCTAGACGGGACATGTTACGAACGAATCCTTTGATGACCCCATTCATCCTCTCGAACGGCATCATGCTATGCAGGAATGTCGGCCCTAGGTCGATGATGTCGTCCATGATGTGGACACATAGATGCACCATGAGATCAAAGAACGCAGGCGGGAAGTACATCTCTAGCTCATTTAGTATGACAACAATCTATTCTTGTAGCCTTTGGAGTTGCTTCACACTGATCGACTTTCAAGAGATAGCATCAAAAAAGTGGCATAGGTCAGTAAGCGTCTCACACACATGTGTGTCCATAATCCCTCTAAGTGCAACCGGGAGTAACTGCGTCATCATCACATGACAGTCGTGAGACTTCATCTCGCTGAACCTTTTTTTCGTAGTGTCCAGATATCTGCTTATCTTCCCACAGTATCCGGAACTAACTTTGATTCCGGCAAGGCACTTGAACAATTGATCAACCTCCTTCGGATCTAAGGTGAAGCAAGAGGGGGGGGGCAATATTGTTCTTCCTTCTTGTTTACTTTTTTGCCCCTATCTTCCGTCTCCGTCTCCGTCTCGGTCTCCTCCAACCTTTTACCGGGCATTTGGAGATCTTTCCTGATATTCAAAAATTCCAAGTCTTTTCTTCCCTTCGGCCCATCTTGGTCCTCTCTGGCATGTTCATCAATGTTCCAAGCAAACTCTCAAGGATATTTTTTGTGATATGCATTTGATCAAGGCTATGAGGCGTGTCGAGTATGGGCCAGTATTCCAAGTCCCACAAAACAGATATCGTCTTCCATTTCTTCAGCAGGGGCTCCGGCGCCTTTTTCTTCGTCTTTCCCAGCAAGGGGCACTCTTCCCAGTTCTTCAATAACTCATGTATGTCTGTACCGCTACGCTTACGTGGAGGACCCCGATGCTCAGCCTTACCATTGAATAGATCTCCACGCTTTCTCCATGGGTCATCCTTCTCGAGCCATCTTCAATGCCCCATGTACACGATTTTTCAAGACCTGCCATCTTTCGATAGATGCAGAGAAGACATATCATCCATGCACCTCGTGCATCCGCAATATCCGTGGCACACCTCGCCGGACAGATAGCCGTAACCGAGATAGTCCTGCACTGTCGTGATAACGCGGTTCTCATGTAGAAATACTCTCCTTTGCTTGCATCCCATGTCTTGGCCGGCGTTTTCCATAAGGTATCTAGCTCCTCTTTCAGTAACCTGAGATACAGATTTATATCATTTCCCGGTTGTCTCGGTCCTTGAATAAGCATAGGCATGTGTATGTATTTTTCCTTCATGCACAACTAGGGGGGAGGTTGTACATCCACACAAAGACGAGCCATGTGCTATGATTGGTGTTCTGGTTGCCAAATGGATTCATGCCATCACTACTAGCGCCAAGCACGATATTCCTTGGATCATTTCCAAAAAATTCAAATTCAGTATTTAATTCTCTCCACTGGCTAGCATCTGCGAGGTGTCTCAACTTTGGCTCATCTCCGTCATCTGGCTTCACCCTCTCCGCGTGCCAGCGCATAAGCTTTGCTTCCTTAGGATCTACGAAATACCGCTGTAAACGCAGAGTGATCGGAAAGTACTATACAACTTTCTGTGGAGCTTTCTTTATAGCCTTTTCATATCGTGAAGCATTGCACTTTGGACAGATGGTTTTTTCTGCGTGCTCGTTCCGATATATGTTGCAATCATTGATGCATGTGTGATATCTAATATGTGGCAGATCAAGACGGCACACGATTTTCTTTGCCTCCTCGACACTAGTAGGACACAGGCTTCCCGCGGGAAGAACCTTCTTTAGATACTTCAGAAGCTCATCCAGGCTTTGTATCTGTCTATTTGTTTTTTGCCTTCGTCTTTATAAGTTCTAGTGTGAAACTCAAGCAGGTCACCTCGGGATTGCAACCAGCATACAAAGGAGTCATTGAGTCTACCTCCAGTTGCACCAGTTTGCCTCCTGTCTTGAAGCAGGTCTGTAGCTAGTCATCTTCTTGCGAAGCAGGTCTCAAACATGTGGGTCCCACATGGCTGACCTTAGTAGCAATGAAGACGGTGGCGTGTCCGCGTCTTCTCCGCCTTGAACTGCCTCTTCGCCATCGACATTTCCGAGGCCGTCTTCCTCTTCGGGCACATAATCGGTCATCTCTTCATCTGGTGGCCCCATGTCGTCATTTCCTGCCCTGTCGACGTCCTCATCATCATCATCATCATCATCATCTTCACTTATCCACCGAGTATGGCCATGCATGAAAGCATGCATGAGCAGGTGCGCCTTGAATTTACCACCCTTAAAGGGGTCGAGCCTGACTCCTCCTTTTTATTTTCAACATGGACGTAAAACATCTTTCAGTCTTTTTTCATACATGTCATCCATAGCGGATTGCCAGTATCTTTCCACCATCCTTCCATTGACCTTCATTATCGCCTGCGCGTGGAGCAAATATTATAACCACGTATATATGCATGCATGGGTCAAATTCATACAAAAATTCGGCATAACCTTCCCTAAACATAGGACATACTAAGTTTGCATGCCCGAAATTCGCCGAAATGGAATTGAATCGACATTTCAGCAAAACATAGGCAAGTCATGTCACCCACATTATTTCGTCAAATACACAATGTAGGCAACTCAAATTATGCCACACACAATTCGGTATATATATTCTCGTATCGCCCATATATATATATATATAGTTTCGGTCCAATCCACACAAACACCTTTTTTTGCTCACCTATGTGTCGAGAGGGATATCGAGCACCTTTCTTCTTAATTACCTAGTAGCTCTAGATACATAGCTCTAACTAGCTAGCTAGCTAGCTAGGGAGAGAGAGAGAGAGCTAGCTAGCTAGGGAGATAGTGGGAGAGGATAGGGAGAGAATAGGGAAGGCATTAATGGAAGAGGGGGGACACTACTAGGAAAAGAGCTATAGCTAATATGAACATTAATGGCGCACCACATATGTGGTGCGCCACTGCTATATAGCAGTGGCGCACCATGTGTAGGTACGCCATAAGTGTCCATATCACTAATGGCGCACCACTACTAACAATTTTTTATTTTTTCAAAACTAGTAATGGCGCACCAGGGTATAGTGCGCCATTACTATTTTAACTAGTAATGGTGCACCACACACTCTGTGCGCACACTACTAACAACTTTTTTACTTTTTATTTTAAAACTAGTAATGGCGCACCAGGGGTAGTGCGCCATTACTAGTTTTAACTAGTAATGGCGCACTATACACTGGTGCGCCACTACTAACATTTACACATCACAAGTCTGAGTCTTACAAAAAATTCACCAAATGCTTCCCCCGAGACCGCTTTTCTAGTTTCAAAAAAATAAGAGAAAATGATAGAAATGTCAAATAAAATAAAAGAAAATAAGATTCCCATGTGATATGTGGTCTAGTTGTTAGCAAAATTTACAAACATGAATTTTCAACTATGCATACGAACTCCGATGAAAAAGTTTTTTATATGAAAAATCATCTGCTCGAAAAGTTATAACCCTGTTGAAGATTTTTAGAATCCTCAAAAACCTAACAGAAAAAAGTTACGGGGCTTTCAAGATCTGGAGAGGCAAAAAAATTCAAAAAAAAAAACAAACTCAGTAATGGCGCAGCTGCCTATGGTGCGCCATTACTATCTTCTCGCCTTCAAAATTCAAACTATATCAAAAAATAAAAAAAGTTAGTAATGGCGCGCCATTACTATCTTCCTGCCTTCAAAATTCAAAATAAATCAAAAAAATAAAAAAAGTTAGTAATGGCGCACCTGCCCACGGTGCGCCATTAATATGCCGTATATATGGCTGGGCGGGGTCCTCTCCTCCTTACCTCTTCATTTTTCTCCTCTACTCCACCTCTCCTCCACTCCTCTCCTCCACCATACTCCCCTCCACCTCTCCTCCACTCCATCTCCTCCTCTCCTCCAACATACTCCCCTCCTCCTCTCCGGCGACCTCGTCCTCCTCCTCTCCGGCGACCTCCTCCTCCCTCCTCTCCTCCCCTCACGGTTCTCCTCCCTCCTCTTCGGTGAGCTCCTCCTCCCTCTTCTTCGGTGATGTCCTCCTCCCTCCTCTCCAGTGAGCTCCTCCTCCCTCCTCTCCTCCCCTCCTCTCCGGTGAGCTCCTCCTCCCTCCTATCCTCCCCTCCCCTCACGGTTTCTCCTCCCTCCACTCCGGTGAACTCCTCTCCGGCGACCTCCTCCTCCTCTCCTGCGATGTAGGCGAGCTCCTCTCCGGTGACATCCTCCTCCTCCCTCCTCTCCTCCTCACGGTCTCTCCTCGGCCGTCCTCTCCGGCGAACTCCTCTCCGGCAAAAGAACGTACAAGATCCAAAAACAAGAATAAAATTTGAAAAATATTGTGTAAAAAAATGAGCAAAAAAAGGGCAAAAAAATCGCGATCCAGAACCAAATTCAAAATTCAAAATTAAAAAATAGCAATGGCGCTCGGTGGGGGTTAGACAGTGCGCCACTACTATTTTCCCGCCTTCAAAATTCAGAATAAAATCAAAAAAAAAAAAATCAAAAAAGTTACCGGTGGCGCACCTGTAGCAATAGTAATGGCGCACTATAAGGTGTGCCGCTGTTACCTGCAATACTAATGGCGCACTAGAGGTGCGCCATTAGTATTTGTTACTAGTGGCGTGGTAATAGTGGCGCACCTATAGTGCGCCATTAATAGCCAAAATAGGTGCGCCACTAACAGCCTTTTTTCTAGTAGTGGTCGTATGCCTCGATGTTTACGGGTTTAAACCCCTCTGGAAATTCATGATCCAGCACCTCATCGGTGAAGCACAAGGGGTGTGCGGCACTGATAACCCGCAAGTATAGGGGATCACAACAGCTTTCGAGGGTAGAGTATTCAACCCAAATTTCTTGATACGACACAAGGGGAGCCAATGAATATTCTTAAGTATTAGCAGTTGAGTTGTCAATTCAACCACACCTGGATAACTTAGTATCTGCAGCAAAGTATTTAGTAGCAAAGTAGTATGATAGTAATGGTAACAATGGAAAAAAAGTAAAGATAATAGTTTTGTAGTAGTTGTAACAGTAGCAACGGAAAAGTAAATAAGTGAAGCACAATATGTGAAAAGCTCGTAGGCATTGGATCAGTGATGGATAATTATGTCGGATGCGATTCCTCATGTAATAGCTATAACATAGGGTGACACAAAACTAGCTCCAGCTCATCAATGTAATGTAGGCATGTATTCCGAATATAGTCATACGTGCTTATGGAAAAGAACCTGCAGGACATCTTTTGTCCTACGCTCCCGTGGTAGCAGGGTCCTAGTGGAAACTAAGGGATATTAAGGCCTCCTTTTAATAGAGTACCAGACCAAAGCATTAACACATAATGAATACATGAACTCCTCAAACTACAGTCATCACCGAGAAGTGTCCCGATTATTGTCACTTCGAAGTTGTCGGATCATAACACATAATAGGTGACTATAGACTTGCAAGATAGGATCAAGAACTCACATATATTCATGAAAACATAATAGGTTCAGATCTAAAATCATGGCACTCGGGCCCTAGTGTCAATCATTAAGCATAGCAAAGTCATAGCAACATCAATCTCAGAACATAGTGGATACTAGGGATCAAACCCTAACAAAACTAGCTTGATTACATGGTAAATCTCATCCAACCCATCACCGTCCAGCAAGCCTACAATCGAATTACTCACGCACGGCGGTGAGCATCATGAAATTGGTGATGGAGGATGGTTGATGATGACGATGGTGACGAATCCCCCTCTCCGGAGCCCCGAACAGACTCCAGATCAGCCCTCCCGAGAGAGATTAGGGCTTGGCAGCGACTCCGTATCATAAAACACGATGAAACTTTCTCTCTGTTTTTTTCTCTGTGAAACAGAATATATGGAGTTTGAGTTGAGGTCAGTGGAGCATCAGGGGGCCCATGAGACAGGAGGGAGGGCGCGCCCCCCACCCTCGTGGACAGGGTGTGGGCCCCCTGGCCTTGATTGTTTCGCCAGTATTTTTATATTTTCCAAAAGTTATCTCCGTGGATTTTCAGGTCATTCGGAGAACTTTTGTTTTCTGCACAATAAACAACACCATGGCAGTTCTGCTGAAAACAGCGTCAGTCCGTGTTAGTTTCATTCAAATCATGGAAGTTAGAGTCCAAAAAAAGGGCAAAACTGTTTGGAAAAGTAGATACATTGGAGACGTATCAACTCCCCCAAGCTTAAACCTTTGCTTGTCCTCAAGCAATTCAGTTGATAAACTGATAAAGGAAAAACTTTTACAAACTCTATTTGCTCTTGTTGTTGTAAATATGTAAAGCCAGCATTCAAGTTTTCAGCAAAGATTGTAAACTAACCATATTCACAATAACACTTATGTCTCATATTTACTCATATCAATGGCATAATCAGCTAGCGAGCAATAATAATAAAACTCGGATGACAACACTTTCTCAAAACAATCACAATATGATATAACAAGATGGTATCTCGCTAGCCCTTTTTGAGAATGCAAAACATAAATGCAGAGCTTCTTTAAAGATCAAGGACTGACTAAACATTATAATTCATGGTAAAAGAGATCCAGTCAAGTCATGCCCAATATAAACTAATAGTAATGAATGGAAATGACAGTGTGCTCTCCAGCGGGTGATTTTTAATAAGAGGGTGATGACTCAACATAAAAGTAAATATATAGGACCTTCAAAGAGGGAAGCAGGGATTTGTAGAGGTGCCAGAGCTCGATTTTAAAATAGAGAAGAATAAAATTTTGAGCGGCATACTTTCACTGTCAACGCAACAACTATGAGATGGCAATATCTTCCATACTACATGCATTATAGGCGGTTCCCAAACAGAATGGTAAAAGTTTATACTCCCCCACCACCAACAAGCATCAATCCATGGCTTGCTCGAAACAACGAGTGCCTCCAACTAACAACAGCCCTGGGGGAGTTTTGTTTGATTACTTTGATTTGCTTTGATCTTTTTGATCATGGGACTGGGCATCCCGGTTACTAGCCATTTTTTCATGAATGAGGAGTGGAGTCCACTCTTCTTGAGAATAACCCACCTAGCATGGAAGATACAGACAGCCCTAGTTGAAACATGAGCTACTCGAGCATACAAAACATAATTTCATTTGAAGGTTTGGAGTTTGGCACATACAAATTTACTTGGAACGGCAGGTAGATACTGCATATAGGAAGGTATGGTGGACTCATATGGAATAACTTTGGGATTTATGGAGTTTGGATACACAAGCAGTATTCCCGCTTAGTACAGGTGAAAGGCTAGCAAAAGACTGGGAAGCGACCAATTGAGAGATCGACAATAGTCATGAACATGCATTACAATTAATTTACACCAAGTACAAGCATGAGTAGGATATAATCCACAATGAACATAAATATCGTGAAGGCTATGTTGATTTGTTTCAACTACATGCGTGAACATGTGCCAAGTCGAGTCACTCAATTCATACAAAGGAGGATACCATCCCATCATACCACATCACAATCATTTTAATAGCATGTTGGCACTCAAAGTAAACCATTATAACTCATATGCAATCAAGCATGGCACAAGCAACTATAATCTCTAAATGTCATTGCAAATATGTTTACTTCATAATAAGCTGAATCAGGAATGATGAACTCATCATATTTACAAAAACAAGAGATGTCGAGTTCATACTAGCTTTTCTCATCTCAATCAGTCCATCATATATCGTCATTATTGCCTTTCATTTGCACGACCAAACGATGTGTATAATAATAATAGTGCACGTGCATTGGACTAAGCTGGAATCTGCAAGCATTCAATTCAAGAGAGAAGACAAAGTAAAATGGGCTCTAAGTTAAATAAACAATCATGCATATGAGAGCCACTAAACATTTTCAATATGGTCTTCTACTCTCGACCCCCAAAGGAAAGAAAAGAAAAGAAAACTATTTACACGGGAAAGCTCCCAATAGGCAAGAAGAAGAACGAGAAACCTTTTTGGGTTTTTATTTTAATTTCTACTACAAGCATGGAAATTAAACTAACTAATTTTTTTGGTTTTTCTTAACGTTTAACAAACACACAAGAAGAAAGCTAGAAAAAGAAAATTAAACTAGCATGGATAGTACAATGAAAGAGTATGAACACCAACGACTAGTATAGTGTGTGAACATGAATGTAAAGTCGGTGAGAAATACGTACTCCCCCAAGCTTAGGCTTTTGGCGTAAGTTGGTCTATTGCCAAGGACCGCGGCTACTCTCCCCGGTATACTGAGGGGTGTCATCAGGGTACCACTGGCAAGCCATCTCCTCCGGATCCCACTGCTAAGCTGATGGACGATAAGGGTCTAGTGGAGGTTTCGGCTCAGGCTCGGGAGCGTATGCTTGGCCTCGATGAGCGTACACCACTTCCGGTGAGACAAGATAATTAACTGTAGTCAAATCAAACAACAAAGGCGCAGGCAGGATAATAATCTCATTGTGTTTCTTATTAAATCTTAAGTTATACAGGAGCATCTTATCATTATTATGAACAATGAACTCATGTGCTACCAAGCTCTTGTAATCTAAAAGGTAAGGAGGCAATATTGTCTCCTCTATCTCATGGTGCCTAATAGGTATCTCAAAATGTTTAGCAAGACGTGCAACATAGATACATCCAAAGATGGGGCCTTTTGTACGATTCAGGCTTAGCCGTTTAGCAATAATGGCACCCATACTAAAACTATTATCACCAAACAAGGCATGGAATAGAATAATAATATCAGGAAAACTGAAGTTTCTACTATTTCCACGAACAATTAAGCATCGACTAGCAAATAAGGCAAAGTAGCGTAAAACAGGAAAGTGTATGCTAGAGATTCTTGCATCGGAACCCTTCTTTGGATCCCCTACAGTACTGGTGTTAACAAATCCATCCACATCTTTACGTTGTGGTTCATCTAATCTGCCATCGAAGGGTATTCTACATACTGCGCAAAAATTACGTAAAGACATTTCCTTGAATCCATCATATAAATGAAATGATACTAAAGGAGGTGATTTTTTAGGATAGTAATAAAAGTTTTGCACGAAAGTATTGGTGAGTAAGAGATACTGATCGATCCGGTCGTGGAGGAACTCGATGAGGCCTGCATTTTCAATCAAAGAATAAAAGTCTTCATAAATCCCGGCTTCTCTCAAGAAATTATCACAGGGCCATTCACACGACCGTACTTCCGCTACGCGAGGAAGAGTATACTTGGCCTTTTCCTTCTCTTTAGCTTGTTTATCCTGGGAGCCTTGGCTAGAATAGCCCCTCAAAAATCTCCTTATCATTTTCTGAAAATTTCTGAAATTATAGTAACTTCAAAATAAAAGTCAATAAAACTAAACAAGATTGGTAGCAACTACTCCTACAAGTGCCTAGAGCCTATACTATGCATTAGAATTACTTGGGACCTCATCAACTTTACATGCAAGCTCAAGAAGAGGGTCACCTATGCAGCAAAAACTTGACACCCCTCTTCTTCGGAGTTGGTTTAGGTATAGGATCAGGAGTTCGCTCAATTGGCTCAAGAATTGCCTCAGGAATTGGCTCAGGAAGAGTCCAATTATTTTCATTAGTCAACATATTATTCAATAGTAATTCAGCTTGGTCAGCTATTCTTTCCCTGAAAACACAACCAACACAACTATCCAAGTAGTCCTTGGAAGCATCGGTTAGTCCATTATAAAAGATATCAAGTATTTCATTTTTCTTAAGAGGATGATCAGGCAAAGCATTAAGTAACCGAAGAAGCCTCCCCCAAGCTTGTGGGAGACTCTCTTCTTTGATTTGCACAAAATTATATATTTCCCGCAAGGTAACTTGTTTCTTATGACCAGGGAAATATTTAGCAGAGAAGTAATAAATTATATCCTGGGGACTACACACACAACCAGGATCAAGAGAATTAAACCAAGTCTTAGCATCACCCTTTAATGAGAACGGAAATATCTTAAGGATATAATAATAGCGAGACTTCTCATCATTAGCAAACAGGGTGGCTATATCATTTAACTTGGTAAGATGTGCCACAACAGTTTCAGATTCATAGCAAGGATCAGATTCAACCAAAGTAATTATTTCAGGATCAATAGAGAATTCATAATCCTTATCAGTAACATAGATAGGTGAAGTAGCAAAAGCGGGGTCAGGTTTCATTCTAGCATTAAGAGATTGCTGCTTCCATTTAGCTAATAACTTCTTAAGATCATATCTATCTTTGCAAGCAAAAATAGCTCTAGCAGCTTCTTCATTCATAACATAACCCTCAGGAACAACAGGCAATTCATAATCAGGGGGAGAACTTTCATCATCACTATCATCAATAATAGCATCTTCAATAATTTGATTCTCTATAACCCTAGCAAGTTGTTCATCAAGAAATTCACCTAATGGCAAAGTAGTATCACGCACAAAAGTAGTTTCATCATAAGTATCATGCATAGTAGAAGTGGCATCATCAATAACATGGGACATATCAGAATTCATAGCAGTAGCAGGTTTAGGTGTCGCAAGCTTACTCAAAACAGAAGGAGAATCTAATGCAGAGCTAGATGGCAGTTCCTTACCTCCCATCGTAGTTGGGGGAAAAATCTTTGTTCTTTCGTCTTTCAAGTTCCTCATAGTGATCAGCAGATATAAATCCCAAGTGACTCAAAGAATAGAGCTATGCTCCCCGGCAACAGCGCCAGAAATTAGTCTTGATAACCCACAAGTATAGGGGATCGCAAAAACTTTCGAGGGTAGAGTATTCAACCCAAATTTATTGATTTGACACAAGGGGAGCCAAAGAATATTCTTAAGTATTAGCAATTGAGTTGTCAATTGAACCACACCTGGATAACTTAGTATCTGTAGCAAAGTATTTAGTAGCAAAGTAGTATGATAGTAATGGTAACAGTGGCAAAAGTAAAGATAATGGTTTTGTAGTAGTTGTAACAGTAGCAACGGAAAAGTAAATAAGCGAAGCACAATATGTGAAAAGCTCGTAGGCATTGGATCAGTGATGGATAATTATGTCGGATGCGATTCCTCATGTAATAGCTATAACATAGGGTGACACAGAACTAGCTCTAGTTCATCAATGTAAAGTAGGCATGTATTCCGAATATAGTCATACGTGTTTATGGAAAAGAACTTGCATGACATCTTTTGTCCTACCCTCCCGTGGCAGCTGGATCCTGGGGGAAACTAAGGGATATTAAGGCCTCCTTTTAATAGAACACCGGACCAAAGCATTAACACATAATGAATACATGAACTCCTCAAACTACGGTCATCACTGAGAAGTATCCCGATTATTGTCACTTCGGGGTTGTCGGATCATAACACGTAATAGGTGACTATAGACTTGCAAGATAGGATCAAGAACTCACATAGATTCATGAAAACATAATAGGTTCAGATCTGAAATCATGGCACTCGGGCCCTAGTGACAAGCATTAAGCATAGCATAGTCATAGCAACATCAATCTCAGAACATAGTGGATACTTGGGATCAAACCCTAACAAAACTAACTTGATTACATGGTAAATCTCATCCAACCCATCACCGTCCAACAAGCCTACGATGGAATTACTCACGCACGGCAGTGAGCATCATGAAATTGGTGATGGAGGATTGTTGATGATGACGACGGCGACAAATCCCCCTCTCCGGAGCCCCGAACGGACTCCAGATCAGCCCTCCCAAGAGAGATTAGGGATTGGCGGCGGCTCCATATCGTAAAACGCGATGAAACTTTCTCTCTGACTTTTTTCTCCGTGAAACGGAATATATGGAGTTGGAGTTGAGGTCGGTGGAGCATCAGGGGGCCCACGAGACAGGAGGGAGGGCGCGCCCCCCACCCTCGTGGACAGGGTGTGGGCCCCTGGCCTTGATTCTTTCGCTAGTATTTTTTATATTTTCCAAAATTTATCTCTGTGGATTTTCAAGTCATTCCGAGAACTTTTGTTTTCTGCACAATAAATAACACCATGGCAGTTTTGCTGAAAACAACGTCAGTCCGGGTTAGTTTCATTCAAATCATGCAAATTAGAGTCCAAAACAAGGGCAAAAGTGTTTGGAAAAGTAGATACGTTGGAGACGTATCAGGCACCCCTGTACTTGGACGTGTCATGGCGTGGGTCCGACGGCTGTAGTGTTCGATGTTGATTCTGAGCTGGTATTTGATCAGTATAGTTGGTTTGGTGGCCGTGATCCTGCGCAGGAACACGTTTACTAGATCCATAAATGGACCTGATCATACCAGCCTTTTTGTCTAGGTGCTTACGTAGATCGTGTGCAGACTTGTGTGCGGCGTCATTAGCCACTCTGTCTCGACCACAGGGTGGTCGGTCCGGCTAATAGGCCGTATTGTTTTTTGGCAGACTGGGTGCAATAGCCTCGTCGTCGAATTCAGGTAGCAGCTTGCATTTTGGGTAGCTCTTTGTGTGGCGATCACCGCCATGTATTTTGTCAGTGTCGAGCACCTTGTTCCATCTGTGGTTGAGCGTATCCTGCGCGGCCTTAAGCCATTGCTTTTGCTTCTTTAAGCTCCTCGCGGTAGCAATAAGCCTTTTGTGGAGGTGTTCTTGTTCTGAGTGTTTTTCCGGGATGATGTGTGCACCATCGTCCGGACTGTTCTCCTCTTCGGAGACAGGTTTATAACTTTTGTCTTTGGCATCGCTCTGATCAGACAGCGGCCCCGGACTGTGTTCGCCGTCCCCTGGCTCATCATGCTCCATTGCTGGGCCTTCGGGGTCGTCGTTATTCTTAGCGTCGTCCAGGGTATTATTCTTTCTTGTGCCGGTATCACTATTTTTGTTGTGGCGGGCTTTAGAGCGGCGCCACTGTCGTCGGCGCTTTGTTTGCTTCTCCAGGGGAATATCCTGCGCTGCATCGTCGCCATTGCTATCTTTGGGTGTGTCCACCATATATATATCGTATGATGAAGTGGCTGTCCAGCGCCCTGAGGGCGGTGGTTCCCATTTTTCTCCAGCATCCTCGTCCATACTGTTGATGTCTTCAGAGTCGAAGTCAAGTGTGTCGTTTAAGTCGTCGACAGTGGCTATTAAGTGGGTGGTGGGTGGGTAACGAATTTCTTTGTCGTCCGCTTCCCACTCAAGCCGGACATAGTTCAGCCAAGAGTCTCCTGACAGGGAGAGAGATTTTAGTGAGTTTAGCACGTCGCCCATGGGTGAGTGCTGAAAGATATCCGTGGAGCTAAACTCCATGATCGGTGCCCAGTCAGGTTCGATGGGCACGGATGCGCGCGGTTCAGAGCCTATGGTCGGAGACGAGTTCGAGGGTCCGATGACACAAATCTCATTGGAAGCGAAGTCTGTGTTCGGCTCTATCGCCGCTGAGTGTGCGGCCTTCGTGGCGGGGTCCATCCACCCATCCTCAGATGGCACGGTCTGCTCCGGATTCAAAGCCAGGGCAGCTGCAGGTACGATCTCCTGACCGACATCTGAAGGTAGATCTATGTCATGCTCATCGCGACTGCAGGGCGCACCTGTCATGGGTTTGAATCCGTTGAAGATCAAGTCTCCGTAGATGTCGGCAGTGTAGTTCAGGCTTCCAAATCTGACCTGATGGCCAGGGGCGTAGCTATCAATCTGCTCTAGATGACCAAGCGAGTTGGCCCGCAGTGCGAAGCCGCCGAATACGAAGATCTGTCCGGGGAGGAAAACCTCACCTTGGATCGCATCGTTGTAGATGATTGAAGGAGCCATTAAGCCTTACCGTGATGACACAGTGGAGCTCTCAATGAAAGCACCAATGTCGGTGTCAAAACCGGCGGATCTCGGGTAGGGGGTCCCGAACTGTGCGTCTAAGGCTAATGGTAACAGGAGGCGGGGGACACAATGTTTACCCAAGTTCGGGCCCTCTCTATGGAGGTAATACCCTACTTCCTGCTTGATTGATCTTGATAATATGAGTATTACAAGAGTTGATCTACCACGAGATCATAGAGGCTAAACCCTACAAGCTAGCCTATGATTATGATTGTTGTTGTCCTACGGACTAAACCCTCCGGTTTATATAGACACCAAAGGGGGCTAGGGTTACACAGAATCGGTTACAAAGAAGGAGATCTACATATCCGAATTGCCAAGCTTGCTTTCCATGCAAAGGAGAGTCCCACCCGGACACGGGATGAAGTCTTCAATCTTGTATCTTCATAGTCCAACAGTCCGACATAAGTACATAGTCCGGCTGTCCGAGGACCCCCTAATCCGGGACTCCCTCAATTGGAGCGCACAACCTTATTGATGATCTTGCCGGGCCCTTAGGAGGAGAGCAGCAGCAAGAGGAGCCACTAGGGGCCACCCCGACACGCCGCCCCCATCGACTACGTCGACCAGAGGGGCGTCCCCGGCAAGGGAACCAACCAACGTGCCCATGCGCACAGAGGAGGAGGCGGCTGGCACAGGTGCTGGTGACTGAGGGAGTCCTGGATTAGGGGGTATCCAGACAGCCGGACTATATACTTTGGCCGGACTGATGGACCGTGAAGATACAAGACCCAAGACTTTGTCCCGTGTCCAGATGGGACTCTCCTTTGCGTGGAAGACAAACTTGGCGATCCGGATATTAGATCTCCTTCTTTCTAACTGACTCTGTGTAAACCCTAGCCCCCTCTGGTGTCTGTATAGACTGGAGGGTTTAGTCCTTAGAGACACAATCATAATCATCATAGGCTAGCTTCTAGGGTTTAGCCTCTACGATCTCGTGGTAGATCAACTCTTGTAATACTCATATCGTCAAGATCAATCAAGCAGGAAGTAGGGTTTTACCTCCATCGAGAGGGCCCGAACTTGGGTAAAACATCGTGTCCCTTGCCTCCTGTTACCATTAGTCTTAGATGCACAAATCGGGACCCCCTACCCGAGATCCGCCGGTTTTGACACCGACATTGGTGCTTTCATTGAGAGTTCCTCTGTGTCATCGCTGCAAGGCTCGATGGCTCCTTCAGTCATCAACAACAACGCGGTCCGGGATGAGACCTTTCTCACCGGACAGATCTTCGTGTTTGGCGGCTTCGCATTGCGGGCCAGTTCGCTCCGCCATCTGGAGCAGATCGACAGCTACGCCCCTGGCCCTCAGGTCTGGTTCGGAAACTTGAACTACACATCCGATATCCGCGGAGAATTGATCTTCGACGGATTCGGGCCTACGCCAGGAGTGCCGAACAGTCACGATGAGCACGGCTTAGACCTGTTGTCGGACAATACACGGGATATCGCACCTACAGGAGCCCCGGACCTAAATCCAGGGCAGATTGCATCGTCCGAGGACGGGTGCATGGACACCGCCTCGGAGGCCGCACACTCATCGGCGGTAGAGCCGAACACAGACTTCATCCCCAAGGAAGCTTGTGTCTCCGGACCCCAGGACTCGTGTCTGGTTGTAGGTCCCAGACCGCGCGTCCCCGAGCCCGCCGATTCTGGCTGGGCTCCGGTAATGGAATTCGCCGCTGCGGATATCTTCCAGTACTCGCCCTTTGGCGACATGTTGAACTCATTAAAGTCTCTTTCTTTGTCAGGAGACTCTTGGCCGAACTATGTCCGTCTCAAGGGGGAAGAAGGCGACGAAGAAATTCGTTGCCCACCCACCACCCACTTCATAGCCACTGTCGATGACATAATAGACATGCTTAACTTCGACTCCGATGACACCGACGGTATGGACGTCGGTGCAGGAGACGATTCAGAACCACCACCCACGGGGCGCTGGACTACCACCTCATCATATGATATATATACATGGTGGATACGCCTAAGGAGGACGATGGCGACAAAACGGAGGATAAAACCCCCGGACAAAAGCCAAAACGACGGTGCAGACGCCGCTCCAAGTCTAGCCACAGTAAAAATAGCGATAGCGGCGCTAGAAAGATCGACACCCCAGTCAACTCCGAAGGCAACAATGACCCAGCGATGGAGCAGGATGAGCCAGATCACGCCGAACACAGCCCAGAGCAGACGCCCGATCACAGTGATCCCGAGGGACGAACTCAGCAAACTACCCCGGGACAGGAGCAGAGTCCGGATGACGACACATTCATCATCCCGGAAACACGTTTGGAAAGAGATAACCACCACAGAATGCTTATGGCCACTGCGAGAAGTCTAAATAAGCAAAAGCAAAGGCTTAAAGACGCACAGGAAATGCTCAATCGCAGATGGAATAAAGTGCTAGACACTGAAGAAAAATACAGCGACGATCGGCACGCAAAGAGCTACCCAAAGCGCAAACTGCTGCCAGAATTCGATGACGAGGCCGTTCCATCGAAGAACAATACGGCCAGTAGGCTGGACCAACCACTTCATAACCGTAATAGAGCTGCTACTGACGCCGAACACGATTTATGTGAGCTCCTGGATAAAAGGCCGGCACGACGAGGTCCATCTACGGATCTAGAGGACACGCCCCGGCGCAGGACTATGGTCACCAAAACGATCAAACTGATTGAGTACCAGTTCGGAATCAGCACCGGACACAACAATAGCTGATGGCATGCCATAACACGTCCAGATACAGAGGGGTGCTCACCCTCTGTGCTTCACCGAAGAGGTACTGGACCACGAATTTCCACAGGGTTTTAAACCTGTGAACATAGAGGCATATGACGGAACGACAGACCTCGGGGTCTGGATTGAGGATTTTATACTGCATATCCACATGGCTCGTGGGGAGGACCTCTACGCCATCAAATACCTTCCCCTCAAGTTGAAGGGACCAACTCGGCACTGGTTGAAAATCCTCCCCGAAAATTCAATCGGAAGTTGGGAGGAACTCGAGGATGCTTTCAGGGCCAATTTTCAAGGGACATATGTCTGACCTCCGGACGCGGACGATTTAAGTCACATAATTCAACAGCCCGGAGAGTCTGCCCGCAAGCTTTCGAACAGATTCCTCACTAAGAAGAATCAAATTGTCGATTCTCCGGATGCCGAAGCCTTAGCGGCCTTCAAGCACAGTATCCAGGACGAGTGGCTTGCCAGACACCTCGGCCAAGAAAAGCCGAGGACAATGGCCGCCTTAACAAGCCTCATGACCCGCTTTTGAGTGGGTGAAGACAGCTGGTTGGCCTGCAGAGGCACCAACGACCCAAATACATCCGAAATCAGGGATGGCAATGGGAAGCCACGGCGCAATAAAAACAAACGTCGAAAAACGGAGGAAAGTCAGGACAAGACAACGGCCAACGCCAAATTCAGGGGCTATCGATCCGGTCAACAAAAGAAGCCATTTAAAGGCAGCAAAGAGGGACCGTCCGCCCTGAACAAAGTCCTGGACAGACTGTGCCAAATTCATGGCACCCCTGAAAAACCTACGAACTACACTTACAGAGAATGTTGGGTCTTTAAGCAGGCCGGCAAACTAAATGCCAAACACAAGGGAAGGGAAACACCAAGTGAAGACGAGGATGAGCCTCGCTAGCCGAACACTGGGGGACAGAAAAAATTCCCACCAGAGGTAAAAACAGTAAACATGATCCACGCGACTCACATACGCACGAGAAGGCGCAAACATGCGCTCAGAGACGCATACTCTATAGAGCTCGTCGCCCCCAAACTTAACCACTGGTCGGCCTGCCCGATCACCTTTGATCACAGGGACTACCTGACTAGTATGCGGCACGAAGGATTAGCTGCCTTGGTGCTCGACCCAATAATTGGCGGATACCATATCACTCGCGTCCTCATGGATGACGGCAGTAGTCTTAATCTAATATACGAGGACACTGTCCGCAGGATGGGGATAGACCCATCCAGAATCAGCCAAAGTAACACCACCTTTGAAGGGGTGATACCAGGCGTTGAAGCCCGCTGCAGGGGCTCCCTCGTACTAGAGGTGATATTCGGCTCCCCAGGCAACTTCAGAAGCGAAGAACTACTCTTCATCATTGCCCCCCTCCAAAGTGGTTATCATGCATTGCTCAGGAGAACGGCCATCGCCCGCTTCAACGCAGTACCACATTACGCCTACCTTAAACACAAGATGCCCGGTCCACGTGGCGTCATCACCGTCAACAGAAATATAGAGCGTTCCTTACGCGCGGAAGAGTATGAGACGGCTCCAGCAGCCGGACTCTAAGTGGCCTCTAATACCAGAACGCAGGATTGGTTGTTAAGACCACAAACAAGATTAGACGAGTCCGACAGCCCAGATAAACTTGATATGGGCGCCACACATATAATCCCATAGAGGACACCAGGGGCTATAGATATTTAATAAAGCCCAACTCTTGGCTTGACCTTATTAACAGGCCAATGTCTTACATTTTTACTATCCATTGGTGATAGCCAACTCTTCGCACGCTTATGTCATACTCTTCTACAAGAGTTTCCCTTTTTATAGATACCATTCGTGCGACACCCTCCCAGGACACGGCACAACGGAGACAAAGGCGCAGACATGCAGCAGGGCCCCGCTCAAAGGTTTCTCTTTAGATTAAGCCCCTGTGTAAACCTTCTTTAATGTCTCTTGTTTCTTACACATCCCATGGGTACTACACCCACAGAGGATACTGCCGTTATTGGCATTTCGCCACGACAGACTAATGCACGTACCTGGGAATACAGGGTTCATAATAAAGGGCGTTACTCATCCCAGTATATGTTATAAAGTCCGAATACCTTCGGGAGTGTTCGGTGTCGCGAGTTCGGCCTTATATGCATCAGCTCCGAATCATGTCATTGGTAAAATGTTGGGTTTGCCCGGCTCCTGGGTTTGCCGCCTTACGTTCTGTTCTTATCGGCTAAGGCGGCCAAAGGAGAACTAGTGCGATTGTGCCCTGGTTATTCCGGATGAGCACCTCAGTAGAGAAAGCCAAAAATTGACTGTCATGATATAGCGAGAGACTGTTCAACCACTTGAAGACCTATCGGAATCTTTAGGATTCCTCCGCTTTAAAGAAGGACCGTTTCCCAGTCATGTACACACGCGCCCATATTCGGATGCACGCAAAGGTACAAGGGGCTACATAGTAGCCCCACCGTCCAACTCCCACTACTTGGAAAAGGCCTACTAATGGCGCACCGGTTTTGCCTACTAATGGCGCACTACCGGTGCGCCATTAGTAGCACGCTGTAGGATCGGAAGTATGTCTAGAGGGGGGGTGATTAGACTACTTGACAACTTAAAAATTTGCCTTTTGATTGGAGTAGTTTCTTAGCAAGTTCACAATGATAACCAAGTCAAGTATCACCCTACACATGCAATTCTAGAGTTATGGCAGCGGAAAGTAAATTGCACGTATAGTAAATGAGAGGAGGAGAAGAGCAAACGCAATGGAGACACGGAGATTTTTTCTCGTGGTTCCGATAGGTGGTGCTATCGTCAATCCACGTTGATGGAGACTTCAACCCACGGAGGGTAACGGCTGCGCGAGTCCACGGAGGGCTCCACCCACGAAGGGTCCACGAAGAAGCAACCTTGTCTATGCCATCATGGCTTACGCCCACGGAGGACTAGCCTTACTCGGGGTAGATCTTCACGAAGTAGGCGATCTCCTTGCCCTTACAAACTCCTTGGTTCAACTCCACATCATGACGGAGGCTCCCAAGTGACACCTAACCAATCTAGGAGGCACCACCTCCAAAAGGTAATAGATGGGGTTGGTGATGATGAACTCCTTGCTCTTGTGCTTCAAATGATAATCTCCCCAACACTCAACTCTCCTCACCGATTTGGCTGTGGTGGAAGAAAGTATTGAGTGGAAAGCAACTTGGAAAGACTAGAGATCAAGTTTCATATGGTGGGAGTGGAGCAACTTGATCTCAACACAAGGGTAGGTAGTTTTCTTCTCGAAATGTAAGGTAGGAGTGGTAGTTCTTTCGATGGCTCTCCCACGAATGAAGAGGAGGTGGAGGGGTATTTATAGCCTCCACACAAAATCCAACCGTTACACACATTTGAGCAATCTCGGTCAGACCGAAGTTGACAACTCGGTCAGACCGAAAGTTCAAATCTTGTGAACATTGGGATTTTCGGTGGGACCGAAAATACAATCTCGGTTAGACCGATTCTTCCAAAGTCTAGGGTTTGCCAATCTCGGTGGGACCGACTTTCTCATCTCGGTGACACCGATTTGAGTCTGAAGATTCTGAAGCTTGGCAACACCAATTTCGAATGACCGAGTTTGGAATCGGAAAATCCGAGATTCTTAGGGTTTGGGTATATGGTGAGGTGGTTCATCTCGGTGTGGTGAGTTTGGAATCGGTGGGACCGAGATTACTTATGAGTTTATGTTGGAATGAAAGATTGCTGATTTGTTTGAGAGATAAATCACTAAGCACTTAGAGCAACCAGATCATCATCATAACCTCACCCCCTTTTAATAGTATTGGCTTTCCTATGGACTCAATGTGATCTTGGATCACTAAACCAAAAATGGAGTCTTGAGCTTTTGCCAATGTTTTCCTTAGCATTTTGAGGGGTCCACATCATCACCATTGCCATACCCATATCACTGAACTTTCTGAAATATTCTCAAGAAATGATTAGTTCAATGATATATATGTTGTTATTAATTACCAAAACCACCTGGGGATTAGTTGCACTTTCAATCTCCCCCTTTTTGGTAATTGATGACAACATATAGATCAAAGCTTCGACAAATGATATAATCAATGAATAACATCGTCGCTTTGAGAAGTATGTGATAAGCAAGAGCTCCCCCTAAATTTGTGCATTATTTAAGATTTGCGTTTGAATGCAAATGCACAATCGATTAGGATCATGGGTTACTCTTCCATGTCACATACATCTTGGTGGAGCGCACAAAATGATAAGAATGAATAACATGCACCCAATCACCAAGACATGAGTAAATGATCATACAAGATATGAATGGAATATGATAGACATTAAGCACACATTAAGCACAAGATGATCAAGCACTCATCAAGATAGAGTAAACGTAGTATCAAACACACGAAGTATCTCAAAGAACTCAAAAGTATCTCAAGGAAAACCGCAAACGAAAGAGCAAAAACGAGCACTCTCTCTCTCAAGTCCTATGATCTATACAATTTCTCCCCTTTGGCAACAAGTTACCAAAAGTTCGAAGGTATAGAGCTAATCGTCACTCGGGACTCTGCTGGCGGCTCTGTCTGCTGTGTCGATGGAGTGGAGATAGCTGCATCGGCGAAAGCTTCACTGAAGTCTGTGGAGCTGGAGGAGGGAAACTGTCGGCTGCTTTGGGCCCGACGGAGCTGTAGGAGGTGCCGATGTAGTAGCCCAGGGTCCGACCTCGGAATAGCAGCTGATCTGGGCTTTGTGGGCACTGCAGCAGGCTGCTCATAGTCATCCTGGACCATGTCACCTTCCATCTCTCTCATGAGTTCTGCCTTCTCCCTCTTAGCTTCCTCGATGTCCGCCTCAAGCTTGTTGACGGTGACTGCACTTGATCGACAATGTCCAGAGCATGGAACTTATCCTCAACTATCCTCTCAAGGCTCTCCTGAGATTGCACTATGCTGGCCAGGCGTAGCTCAATTCTCTGAGTGGCTTCAAGAAGTTGTTCTGCGACGCTCTTGGGCTTAGCTGCTGCTTCCTTCTCGGCTTTGGCTTGTTTGGCAGCTTCAGACTTAGCATGTCCTTCTACGTATGGGAGCATCCTCGGTCATCACAACCTCGTTATCCTCATGTTCAAAGGCGGTGGCAAGTGGGGTCTATCCAACGGTAGGTGTCCGTGCCAAACTTGGCATTGATGAGCATCTGAATATGCGGAGCAAACCCACATGACCTCTTACGGTCACCGTCTTTCCTCTTGATAGTCTCGACTATCAGGTCCATCACCTTAAAAGGTGTCTTCTGGTCTAGAATGTGCAGCATGTTGATAGAGTACCCTCTTATCATGCGGTGGTCCCCTGACTTAGGCATCAAAGTATGCCTCAGAATGGTGTTGGTGGTTGGGAGACCTGCCTGAAGGTAGTAGACTGAACCAAGCTTCCATATCTCTACATCCTTCTCCTTGACTTCATTGTACATGTTCTTCATTGACTCGTGGTTTTTCTTCGGAATGCCATAGACATCAATGTCATCTTCCCTTGAAATTGGTGCATTCAGCAATGCTCTTCATTCTTCAACAGTAGACTGGAATCTCTGCCCTTCTGTCATCCATACAATCCTGCCATCTGGATAGAAGTGTGCGGTGGCATAGAATTGCATGATCATCTCATCGTTCCAGGCAGTCAATTTCTGACCAACGAACTCTGCAATCCCACAAGCAGTGAAGCTTTCATGCACATGTGGGAAGTAGTCTCTGTGCTCTTCACTTTGTCGATGTATTCCCAATCAACGATCTCGTGTCAAGAACAATTGGCTTCTTGTCCATGAGCACTTTGCCTCATAAAAGTCTTGTTGCTCTCTTGTGTGGAATCTTGAGTCAACTGCTGTTCTTCTCCTGCTGGCATATGGATCTGTTTGCCTCCATAGCCTGAGTCCTTTGTCCTTTCTCTCCTTCATATTTTCAGCTCGAGGATGAGCATCATTATGAACAGGCAGTTTCTGTCGGAGCTTGAGCAAAACATGAGCCTCATCATCTGATTCTGCAGGTGGCACATTTTCCTTCTTCTTTTCTGACGCAGGTATGTTCCTCACAGTCTTCTTCGGCTTGGCAGCTGGTTTGGCTTGGGCTGCCTTTGCTGGAGCTGATTTCTTAACCTTTGTGGGTGCTCCTGCCCTGATGGCATCACCCATCAACTTCTGCTTCTGAGGAGGCTGAGGTGCTTCCTCATCAGAATCATCATCATCAGCAGCAGTCTCTTCATGAACTTTCCTCTTCCTCTTGGAAGTCTTCTTGATCTTGCTGGAAGTTTCTTCCATGCTGAGCTTCTGTGCAATAGAGGATTTTGCCACTTTGCTTGTGCCTTTCTTTGAATGTTGCCCTTGATAGCTCTTGGCAACCACTTGCCTTTTAGGCTTTGAAGTTATCTCCTCATCAGCAATGAAATCTGAATCTTCCTCATCTGAATTTATCTTCCTCCTAGCCCTGGTGGCAGCTGCAGGCAGTCCACTTGGAGTGCTTCTCTCTCCATCATCTGAAAAACTGCTTGCCTCTGGACTTGTAGCTGCTTCTGGAATCTCAACCGGCATCTCGGACCTGTTACATTGTCACTTCCTTCGACATGACCGACAACCTGTGAATAGAATAGGTATAGGCGAGAATAGAAGAGTTATCACAAACTATGAGAGGATTTTGCAAAAGAATGAGTTCAAACTTTAGTTTTAGGTTTTCACAGAATACATGTCGGTCTGACCGAGTCTATCAATTCGGTGAAACCGAAACGTCTAAACAGACCACATACACCACTTTCGGTTGGACCGAAATGGGTTTCGGTCTAGCCGAGACTACTAGGGTTTCACTGAACCTTCACTTCGGTCTTACCGATTTGCACAACTCGGTTTCACCGAAAAGTGCAGTGCAATGGCCAGAGGCCAAATCGGTCAGTCCGAAAATGTTGAATCGGTCACACCGAGATGTGTTCGGCGGAAACCTAACCCTAAAATTTTAACTCGAAATTTGTTCTATGACCTAAACAGCTGGATAGGAAGATCTCAATCTTGGCAAGAAACATGGCAACGCCTATCGTGCATAGAATCAGCGATTGGAACACGAGAGGGATGAAACTCACCCAAAGCGGTGGAGCTTCACTACGGCGGCAACGGCGCGAAGAGAAAGTCCGTTGACGACGATGGAGACCCACGGCGAGGGCGCACAGGCGACGGCGGAGACGATCCGGAGACCAAGGCGACGGCAGCTAAGGGTTTGAGGGCGAAGCGTTTGAAGAAGTAATCAACGCGCTCTGTCCTCGAGTATATATACCCTTCGGCTGTCGGTGGGACCGAGTTTGAAAACTCGGTGGGACCGAGATGGTTAACTGCGTGCAGTTACACACTTCGGTCACGCCGAAATTTGAAACTCGGTTTCACCGAGGTGAAAACCTAGATCAATCCAAGTGATTTCGGTCTGTCCGATTTGAGTATATCGGTTTGACCGAAAGTACTTAGAAGGTTTTGGAAGTTAGGCTTTTGACGGATCGGTGGCTCCGAGTGCTCCTCACTCGGTCTGTCCGAAAAAGTCTTGTTCAAAGTTTGTGATATAAGCATGAATAGAGTTTGAGACAAGAAAGCATAGATAGCTAGGGGAGGAACTTAGGCATTCTTGTTCATCCATTTGGTCAAATAGAATGAAAACTAAAAAGACCAAAGCAACAAATGGATGTCCTCGAATGGATAAAATCATGCATCCAACATGCTCACACAATAAGATAGCAAATGAAATATGTGTCAAACATGCACAAACAAAACACTTAGCAACTAGCACACAATTTGGCGATGACTAGGTCATCTATATATGAGTATATTGACTTAGGAGTCAAATGAGAACATTTGATCATAGGTCATACTCATCGTTTAAGCACAAGTGGGGTTACCACTTTTCCATAAAGCATTAATGTGTTCACATCATTAGAAGATGCTTTAGCTCATTTCTTTAGAGCAAAGCTCCCCCTTGATGTGAGAACCCCTTTTAAAGGGTCAAACTAACCTTGGGTTGTCGTTGAAGACTTCATGTAGATGTTGAAGATGTGGATGCTCAATGTTGATGAAGATCATCAAGAGTTGGGAGCAATCCTTTGGATTTGGGCACTTTCAATACCTACATGGGTTAGTCCCACAAGGAACAAACAAGAATATCCATGGACATAGATTGAAGTTCACAATGAATGATGTCCATGAAAGCGATGATTACCTTGTCCCTTGACTTACCAACATGAGGGTTTGTGACTCCATGAACTAGTGCAAGATGTGGAAGTTGATTGCACAAGTCCTTGCCAAAATGAATATGAGTGAAGTATATTGGCGGAGTGTAGGATCGGAAGTATGTCTAGAGGGGGGGGGTGATTAGACTACTTGATAACTTAAAATTTTTGCCTTTTGATTGGAGTAGTTTCTTAGCAAGTTCACAATGATAACCAAGTCAAGTATCACCCTACACATGCAATTCTAGAGTTATGGCAGCGGAAAGTAAATTGCATGTATAGTAAATGAGAGGAGGAGAAGAGCAAACGCAATGGAGACACGGAGATTTTTTCACGTGGTTCCGATAGGTGGTGCTATCGTCAATCCACGTTGATGGAGACTTCAACCCACGGAGGGTAACGGCCATGCTGAGTCCACGGAGGGCTCCACCCACGAAGGGTCCACGAAGAAGCAACCTTGTCTATTCCATCATGGCTTACGCCCACGGAGGACTAGCCTTACTCGGGTAGATCTTCACGAAGTAGGCGATCTCCTTGCCCTTACAAACTCCTTGGTTCAACTCCACATCATGACGGAGGCTCCCAAGCGACACCTAACCAATCTAGGAGGCACCACCTCCAAAAGGTAATAGATGGGGTTGGTGATGATGAACTCCTTGCTCTTGTGCTTCAAATGATATCTCCCCAACACTCAACTCTCCTCACTGATTTGGCTGTGGTGGAGGAAGGGATTGAGTGGAAAGCAACTTGGAAAGACTAGAAATCAAGTGTCATATGGTGGGAGTGGAGCAACTTGATCTCAACACAAGGGTAGGTAGTTTTCTTCTCGAAATGTAAGGTAGGAGTGGTAGTTCTTTCGATGGCTCTCTCCACGAATGAAGAGGAGGTGGAGGGTATTTATAGCCTCCACACAAAATCCAACTGTTACACACATTTGAGCAATCTCGGTCGGACCGAAGTTGACAACTCGGTCGACCGAAAGTTCAAATCTTGTGAACGTTGGATTTTCGTGGACCGAAAATACAATCTCGGTTAGACCGATTCTTCCAAAGTCTAGGGTTTGCCAATCTCGGTGGGACCGACTTTCTCATCTCGGTGACACCGATTTGAGTACGTATGATTCTGAAGCTTGGCAATACCAATTTCGAATGACCGAGTTTGGAATCGGAAAATCCGAGATTCTTAGGGTTTGGCTATATGGCTGAGGTGGTTCATCTCGGTGTGGTGAGTTTGGAATCGGTGGGACCGAGATTACTTATGAGTTTATGTTGGAATGAAAGATTGCTGATTGTTTGAGAGATAAATCACTAAGCACTTTAGAGCAACCAGATCATCATCATAACCTCACCCCCTTTTAATAGTATTGGCTTTCCTATGGACTCAATGTGATCTTGGATCACTAAACCAAAAATGGAGTCTTGAGCTTTTGCCAATGTTTTCCTTAGCATTTTGAGGGTCCACATCATCGGTCATTGCCATTCCCATATCACTGAACTTTCTGAAATATTCTCAAGAAATGATTAGTTCAATGATATATATGTTGTTATTAATTACCAAAACCACCTGGGGATTAGTTGCACTTTCAATCTCCCCCTTTTTGGTAATTGATGACAACATATAGATCAAAGCTTCGACAAATGATATAATCAATGAATAACATCGTCGCTTTGAGAAGTATGTGATAAGCAAGAGCTCCCCCTAAATTTGTGCATTATTTAAGATTTGCGTTTGAATGCAAATGCACAATCGATTAGGATCATGGGTTACTCTTCCATGTCACATACATCTTGGTGGAGCGCACAAAATGATAAGAATGAATAGCATGCACCCAATCACCAAGACATGAGTAAATGATCATACAAGATATGAATGGAATATGATAGACATCAAGCACACATTAAGCACAGTATGATCAAGCACTCATCAAGATAGAAACAAACGTAGTATCAAACACACGAAGTATCTCAAAGAACTCAAAAGTATCTCAAGGAAAACCGCAAACGAAAGAGCAAAAACGAGCACTCTCTCTCTCGAGCCCTATGATCTATACAATTTCTCCCCTTTGGCAACAAGTTACCAAAAGTTCGAAGGTATAGAGCTAATCGTCACTCGGGACTCTGCTGGCGGCTCTGTCTGCGTCGATGGAGTGGAGATAGCTGCATCTGCAAAGCTTCTGAAGTCTGTGGAGCTGGAGGAGTGGATATTGAGCTGGTGCCGAACTGACGGAGCTGTAGGAGGTGCTGATGTAGTAGCCCTGGGATCTGACACTGGAATAGCAGCTGATCTGGGCTTTGTGGGCACTGCAGCAGGCTGCTCATAGTCATCCTGGACCATGTCACCTTCCATCTCCTTCATGAGTTCTGCCTTCTCCCTCTTAGCTTCCTCGATATCTGCATCAAGCTTGTTGACGGTGACCTGCACTTCAGTCAGCTTGACGTCCAGAGCATGGAACTTATCCTCAACGATCCTCTCAAGGCTCTCCTGAGATTGCACTATGCTGGCCAGGCGTAGCTCAATTCTCTGAGTGGCTTCAAGAAGTTGTTCTGCAACGCTCTTGGGCTTTGCTGCTGCTTCCTTCTCGGCTTTAGCTTGTTTAGCAGCTTCAGACTTAGCATGTCCTTCTACAGATGTGGGAGCATTCTCAGTCATCACAACCTCGTTGTCCTCATGTTCAGGCTGCAGTGGCAAGTGGGGTCTATCCAACAGGTAGGTGTCCGTGCCAAACTTGGCATTGATGAGCATCTGAATATGCGGAGCAAACCCACACGACCTCTTCTGGTCAGCTGCTGTCCTCTTGATAGTCTCAACTATCAGGTCCATCACCTTAAAAGGTGTCTTCTGATCTAGAATGTGCAGCATGTTGATAGAGTACCCTCTTATCATGCGGTGGTCCCCTGACTTAGGCATCAATGTATGCCTCAGAATGGTGTTGGTGGTTGGGAGACCTGCCTGAAGGTAGTAGACTGAACCAAGCTTCCATATCTCTACATCCTTCTCATCAACCTCATTATACATGTTCTTCATTGACTCGTGATTTTTCTTCGGAATGCCATACACATCAATATCATCTTCCCTTGAAACTGGTGCATTCAGCAATGCTCTCCATTCCTCAACTGTAGAATGGAATCTCTGCCCTTCTGTCATCCATACAATCCTGCCATCTGGATAGAAGTGTGCGGTGGCATAGAATTGCATGATCATCTCATCGTTCCAGGCAGTCAATTTCTGACCAACGAAATCTGCAATCCCACAAGCAGTGAAGCTTTCATGCACATGTGGGAAAAAGTCTCTGTGCTCTTCACTATCGATGTATTCCCAGTCAACGTATCTGGTGTCAGCAACAATTGGCTTCTTGTCCATGAGCACTGTCTCATAAAAGTCTTGTTGCTCTCTAGTGTGGAATCTTGAGTCAACTGCTGTTCTTCTCCTGCTGGCATATGGATCTGTTTGCCTCCATAGCCTGAGTCCTTTGTCCTTTCTCTCCTTCATATTTTCAGCTCGAGGATGAGCTTCATTATGAACTGGCAGTTTCTGTCTGAGCTTGAGCAAAACATGAGCCTCATCATCTGATTCTGCAGGTGGCACATTGTCCTTCTTCTTCTCTGAAGCAGGTATGTTCCTCACAGTCTTCTTGGGCTTGGCAGCTGGTTTGGCTTGGGCTGCCTTTGCTGGAGCTGAAGGTTTAGCTTTTGGAGGTGCTCCTGCCCTGATGGCATCACCCATCAACTTCTGCTTCTGAGGTGGCTGAGGTGCTTCCTCATCAGAATCATCATCATCATCAGCTGTCTCTTCATGAACTTTCCTCTTCCTCTTGGAAGTCTTCTTGATCTTGCTGGAGGTTTCTTCCATGCTGAGCTTCTGTGCAACAGAGGATTTCTTCACCTTGCTTGTGCCTTTCTTGGTTTGTTGCCCTTGATGCTCTTTGGCAACCACCTTCCTCTTTGGCTTAGAAGTTATTTCCTCATCAGCAATGAAGTCTGAATCTTCCTCATCTGAGTTTCTCTTCCTCCTGGCCCTGGTGGCAGCTGCAGGCAGTCCACTTGGAGTGCTTCTCTCTCCATCATCTGAAAAGCTGCTTGCTTCTGGACTTGTAGCTGCCTCTGGAATCTCAACTGGCATCTCAGACCTGTTCTGACTGTCACTTCCTTCAGACATGTCTGACAACCTGTGAATAGAGTGGGTATAGGCAGAATAGAAGAGTTATCACAAACTGCAGAGGATTTTGCAAAAAGAATGAGTTCAAACTTTAGTTTTAGGTTTTCACAGAATACATGTCGGTCTGACCGAGTCTATCAATTCGGTGAAACCGAAATGCCTAAACAGACCACATACACCACTTTCGGTTGGACCGAAATGGGTTTCGGTCTGGCCGAGACAGTTAGGGTTTCACAAAATCTTCATTTCGGTCTTACCGATTTGCACAACTCGGTTTCACCGAAAAGTGTAGTGCAATGGCCAGAGGCCAAATCGGTCAGTCCGAAAACGCAGAATCGGTCACACCGAGATGTGTTCGGCGGAAACCTAACCCTAAAATTTTCACTCGAAATTTGTTCTATGACCTAAACGGCTGGATAGGGAGATCTCAATCTTGGCAAGAAACATGGCAACGCCTATCGTGCATAGAATCAGCGATTGGAACACGAGAGGGATGAAACTCACCCAATGCGGTGGAGCTTCACTACGGCGGCAACGGCGGCGGTGCGAAGGACCGCTGACGGCGATGGAGACCACAAGCGAGGGCGCCTGACGACGGCGGAGACGATCCGGAGACCAAGGCGACGGCAGCTAAGGGTTTGAGGGCGGCGTTTGAAGAAGTAATCAACGCGCTCTGTCCTCGAGTATATATACCCTTCGGTGTCGGTGGGACCGAAGTTTGAAAACTTCGGTGAGACCGAGATGGTTAACTGCGTGCAGTTACACACTTCGGTCACGCCGAAATTTGAAACTCGGTTTCACCGAGGTGAAAACCTAGATCAATCCAAGTGATTTCGGTCTGTCCGATTTGAGTATATCGGTTTGACCGAAAGTACTTAGAAGGTTTTGGAAGTTAGGCTTTTGACGGATCGGTGGCTCCGAGTGCTCCTCACTCGGTCTGTCCGAAAAAGTCTTGTTCAAAGTTTGTGATATAAGCATGAATAGAGTTTGAGACAAGAAAGCATAGATAGCTAGGGGAGGAACATAGGCATTCTTGTCCATCCATTTGGTCAAAAAGAAAATATCCAAAAGACAAAAGCAACAAATGGATGTCCTCGAATGGATAAAATCATGCATCCAACATGCTCACACAATAAGATAGCAAATGAAATATGTGTCAAACATGCACAAACAAAGCACTAACAGCTAGCACACAATTTGGCGATGACTAGGTCATCTATATATGAGTATATTGACTTAGGAGTCAAATGAGAACATTTGATCATAGGTCATACTCATCGTTTAAGCACAAGTGGGGTTACCACTTTTCCATAAAGCATTAATGTGTTCACATCATTAGAAGATGCTTTAGCTCATTTCTTTAGAGCAAAGCTCCCCCTTGATGTGAGAACCCCTTTTAAAGGGTCAAACTAACCTTGGGTTGTCGTTGAAGACTTCATGTAGATGTTGAAGATGTGGATGCTCAATGTTGATGAAGATCATCAAGAGTTGGGAGCAATCCTTTGGATTCGGCACTTTCAATACCTACATGGGTTAGTCCCACAAGGAACAAACAAGAATATCCATGGACATAGATTGAAGTTCACAATAGATGATGTCCATGAAAGCAATGATTACCTTGTCCCTTGACTTACCAACATGAGGGTTTGTGACTCCATGAACTAGTGCAAAATGTGGAAGTTGATTGCACAAGTCCTTGCCAAAATGAATATGAGTGAAGTATATTGGCGGAGTCACCCTCAAGAACTCTCTAGTTCTTCTTCTTCGATCCACATCATCTTGATGGGAATCCTTGGGGTAGTAGTTGAGCTTGTTGAAGTAGAACTTGAAGTTGCCTTGGGAACCCACTTGACCATGGCCTTGGGTGCTTCAATGAATGCATCAATCTCCTCTTGAAGCTTGTCCTTGCCTTTTAGCTTGTGGTCTTGTGGTGGAAGGTCATTTTGAGCTTGTTCCTCGTTTGAAGAAGTAGGATCATACTTCTCTTCTTGAGAAACAAACTTTGGAGTGGGATATTGACCTTCTTCCCATTCAACACCCTCGGCGTTGAACTTTCGCTCAAAACCAATTCCTTGATTCTTCCGGTGTCTTCCTTGTTTGCGAACAATTTCCTCAAAGCTCTTGCTTCCGCAAGACTCTTGTAGACACCTTTCTCTATAATCCCTTTCAATAGACTATTTTCTTGCTCAAGTGAAACTTGGCTTGAAACATTGTTAGTGGAATCAAGAGAATTACTAGAAGTAACAACATTTGATTTAACATGATTATTGTTACTACTAGATGAAGAATTTTTCTTATGCTTGTCATGCTTAGTTTTGATAGGTGGCAAGAAATTAGACAAGAGAAGTCGTTTGGCAAGATATGAAGAACTCTTCTTTGAAGATCGTCATTGATAGCTTTTAGAAACTCATGTTCTTGCTCTAGATTGAGCTTCTCGAGCGTAGCTTCTCATGAGATCTTAGGAGCTCTCTATGATCTTCTTGAGTTGTTTCATGAGCTAACTTAAGAGTGTTTAGTTCTTTAGTTAGACGCTCAATCTCCTTCATAGCATTGTCATTCGACTCATCTCGACTATAAAGACTACTAGCATGTTCATCATTACTAAGCTCACTAGATTTATCATGTAAGAGCTCATCTTCACCAAGCAAGTCATCCTCATCACTATCAAAGTCAATAAACTCAGGATGTGATACCTTGGGGCCTTTTGCCATGAAGCATCTTCCAATTCCCTCATTTGGTGAATCAAATATGTCATAGGAGTTGGAGTTGGAGGATACGAGAGCAAGACCGCAACACCTTCATCTTGATCAGATTCGGAGTTGGAGTGATAGCTTCTTTCGAGTGATTGTCGAGTCGGAGCCGGAAACCCATTCACCAACATGAGCTTGATGTTTTCTTCTTGTGTAGCTCTTTGATGACTTGTCTTTCCTTTCCGAATCCTTGCTTCTCCGAGAGGATCTTCGCTCATAACGATCATCTCTACTCCTTCTCTCCTTTCGAGGCGACTCTTCTCTTGAGCTTCTTCTTCTTGGAGATTCTTCTCTTCTCTTGTGGGGAGTCGAACACTCATTTGAGTAGTGTCCGGTCTTCCACAATTGTAGCAGCTTTCGATCACGACTAGAAGATCTCCTTTCATCATATGATCTAGACTTTGAGCTTCTTTCCTTGCTTCTACTCTTGTAGAATTTGTTGAAGTTCTTCACCATTAGGCTTATCTCTTCATTGGAAACTAGCTTGTCACTTGAGGATGTGGGAGCTTCAACTGCAGCTTTGTAAGCACCACTTGACTTGTTGTGAAGCTCTTCCTTATCTTTAAGTGTCATCTCATGAGCAACAATCCTTCCAATGACTTCGTAGGCTTGAGATCTTTGTAGTTTGGCATCATTTGGATCAAAGTGCACACGGTGTCATACTTTCCATCCAAAGCTCTGAGAATCTTCTTGATGATGAATCGGTCGGTCATTTCTTCGCTTCCTAAGCCTGCCATCTCATTTGTGATGAGAGCAAGCCTAGAGTACATTTCAGCGACACCTTCACCTTCCTTCATCTTGAACTTGTCAAGTGACCTTGAAGAACATCTAGCTTTGATTCCTTCACGGACTCGGTACCTTCGTGCATTTCACCAAAGTATCCCAAATCTCCTTTGCATTCTCAAGACGGCTGATCTTGTTGAACTCCTCGGGACACAAAGCATTGAAGAGAATGTCACAAGCTTGAGCATTGTTCAGAACATCCGCAACTCATCCGCAGAGCTTCGCGATCCGAACTTTTCCTTCTTCAAGAACTCACCTTGCAAGCCAACACAAATAATGATCCATGCGGCGGGGTTATGTCCAAGAATATGCATTTTCATTTTATGCTTCCAACTAGCAAAGTTTGAACCATCAAAGTAAGGACCTCTCTGAAAATTACCTCACTAGACGCCATACTCTCCTAGGTTGTGAAACCAAGCTTATGGAGTCCAATGCAATGGAAACCAATCCAATGGAGACCAAAGCTCTGATACCACTTGTAGGATCGGAAGTATGTCTAGAGGGGGGGTGATTAGACTACTTGACAACTTAAAAATTTTGCCTTTTGATTGGAGTAGTTTCTTAGCAAGTTCACAATGATAACCAAGTCAAGTATCACCCTACACATGCAATTCTAGAGTTATGGCAGCGGAAAGTAAATTGCATGTATAGTAAATGAGAGGAGGAGAAGAGCAAACGCAATGGAGACACGGAGATTTTTTCACGTGGTTCCGATAGGTGGTGCTATCGTCAATCCACGTTGATGGAGACTTCAACCCACGGAGGGTAACGGCCATGCGAGTCCACGGAGGGCTCCACCCACGAAGGGTCCACGAAGAAGCAACCTTGTCTATTCCATCATGGCTTACGCCCACGGAGGACTAGCCTTACTCGGGTAGATCTTCACGAAGTAGGCGATCTCCTTGCCCTTACAAACTCCTTGGTTCAACTCCACATCATGACGGAGGCTCCCAAGCGACACCTAACCAATCTAGGAGGCACCACCCTCCAAAAGGTAATAGATGGGGTTGGTGATGATGAACTCCTTGCTCTTGTGCTTCAAATGATAATCTCCCCAACACTCAACTCTCCTCACTGATTTGGCTGTGGTGGAGGAAGGGATTGAGTGGAAAGCAACTTGGAAAGACTAGAAATCAAGTGTCATATGGTGGGAGTGGAGCAACTTGATCTCAACACAAGGGTAGGTAGTTTTCTTCTCGAAATGTAAGGTAGGAGTGGTAGTTCTTTCGATGGCTCTCTCCACGAATGAAGAGGAGGTGGAGGGTATTTATAGCCTCCACACAAAATCCAACCGTTACACACATTTGAGCAATCTCGGTCGGACCGAAGTTGACAACTCGGTCGACCGAAAGTTCAAATCTTGTGAACGTTGGGATTTTCGTGGGACCGAAAATACAATCTCGGTTAGACCGATTCTTCCAAAGTCTAGGGTTTGCCAATCTCGGTGGGACCGACTTTCTCATCTCGGTGACACCGATTTGAGTACGTATGTTACTGAAGCTTGGCAATACCAATTTCGAATGACCGAGTTTGGAATCGGAAAATCCGAGATTCTTAGGGTTTGGCTATATGGTGAGGTGGTTCATCTCGGTGTGGTGAGTTTGGAATCGGTGGGACCGAGATTACTTATGAGTTTATGTTGGAATGAAAGATTGCTGATTGTTTGAGAGATAAATCACTAAGCACTTTAGAGCAACCAGATCATCATCATAACCTCACCCCTTTTAATAGTATTGGCTTTCCTATGGACTCAATGTGATCTTGGATCACTAAACCAAAAATGGAGTCTTGAGCTTTTGCCAATGTTTTCCTTAGCATTTTGAGGGGTCCACATCATCAGTCATTGCCATTCCCATATCACTGAACTTTCTGAAATATTCTCAAGAAATGATTAGTTCAATGATATATATGTTGTTATTAATTACCAAAAACACCTGGGGATTAGTTGCACTTTCACGGAGTCACCCTCAAGAACTCTCTAGTTCTTCTTCTTCGGGATCCACATCATCTTGATGGGAATCCTTGGGGTAGTAGTTGAGCTTGTTGAAGTAGAACTTGAAGTTGCCTTGGGAACCCACTTGACCATGGCCTTGGGTGCTTCAATGAATGCATCAATCTCCTCTTGAAGCTTGTCCTTGCCTTTTAGCTTGTGGTCTTGTGGTGGAAGGTCATCTTGAGCTTGTTCCTCGTTTGAAGAAGTAGGATCATACTTCTCCTCTTGAGAGACAAACTTTGGAGTGGGATATTGACCTTCTTCCCATTCAACACCCTCGGCGTTGAACTTTCGCTCAAAACCAATTCCTTGATTCTTCCGGTGTCTTCCTTGTTTGCGAACAATTTCCTCAAAGCTCTTGCTTCCGCAGAAGACTCTTGTAGACACCTTTCTCTATAATCCCTTTCAATAGACTATTTTCTTGCTCAAGTGAAACTTGGCTTGAAACATTGTTAGTGGAATCAAGAGAATTACTAGAAGTAACAACATTTGACTTAGCATGATTATTGTTACTACTAGATGAAGAATTTTTCTTATGCTTGTCATGCTTAGTTTTGATAGGTGGCAAGAAATTAGACAAGAGAAGTCGTTTGGCAAGATATGAAGAACTCTTCTTTCGAAGATCGTCATTGATAGCTTTTAGAAACTCATGTTCTTGCTCTAGATTGAGCTTCTCGAAGCGTAGCTTCTCATGAGATCTTAGGAGCTCTCTATGATCTTCTTGAGTTGTTTCATGAGCTAACTTAAGAGTGTTGAGTTCTTTAGTTAGACGCTCAATCTCCTTCATAGCATTGTCATTCGACTCATCTCGACTATAAAGACTACTAGCATGTTCATCATTACTAAGCTCACTAGATTTATCATGTAAAAGCTCATCTTCACCAAGCAAGTCATCCTCATCACTATCAAAGTCAATAAACTCAGGATGTGATACCTTGGGGCCTTTTGCCATGAAGCATCTTCCAATTCCCTCATTTGGTGAATCAAATATGTCATAGGAGTTGGAGTTGGAGGATACGAGAGCAAGACCGCAACACCTTCATCTTGATCAGATTCGGAGTTGGAGTGATAGCTTCTTTCGGAGTGATTGTCGAGTCGGAGCCGAAACCCATTCACCAACATGAGCTTGATGTTTTCTTCTTGTGTAGCTCCTTGATGACTTGTCTTTCCTTTCCGAATCCTTGCTTCTCCGAGAGGATCTTCGCTCATAACGATCATCTTTACTCCTTCTCTCTTTTCGAGGCGACTCTTCTCTTGAGCTTCTTCTTCTTGGGGATCTTCTCTTCTCTTGTGGGAGTCGAACACTCATTTGAGTAGTGTCCGGTCTTCCACAATTGTAGCAGCTTCGATCACGACTAGAAGACCTCTTTTCATCATATGATCTAGACTTTGAGCTTCTTTCCTTGCTTCTACTCTTGTAGAATTTGTTGAAGTTCTTCACCATTAGGCTTATCTCTTCATTGGAAACTAGCTTGTCACTTGAGGATGTGGGAGCTTCAACTGCAGCTTTGTAAGCACCACTTGACTTGTTGTGAAGCTCTTCCTTATCCTTAAGTGTCATCTCATGAGCAACAATCCTTCCAATGACTTCGGTAGGCTTGAGATCTTTGTAGTTTGGCATCATTTGGATCAAAGTGCACACGGTGTCATACTTTCCATCCAAAGCTCTGAGAATCTTCTTGATGATGAATCGGTCGGTCATTTCTTCGCTTCCTAAGCCTGCCATCTCATTGGTGATGAGAGCAAGCCTAGAGTACATTTCAGCGACCCTTCACCTTCCTTCATCTTGAACTTGTCAAGTCGACCTTGAAGAACATCTAGCTTTGATTCCTTCACGGACTCGATGCGCTCGTGCATTTCACCAAAGTATCCCAAATCTCTTTTGCATTCTCAAGACGGCTGATCTTGTTGAACTCCTCGACACAAAGCATTGAAGAGAATGTCACAAGCTTGAGCATTGTTCTGAACATCCGCAACTCATCCGCAGAGCTTCGCGATCCGAACTTTTCCTTCTTCAAGAACTCACCTTGCAAGCCAACACAAATAATGCCCCATGCGGCAGGGTTATGTCCAAGAATATGCATTTTCATTTTATGCTTCCAACTAGCAAAGTTTGAACCATCAAAGTAAGGACCTCTCTGAAAATTACCCTCACTAGACGCCATACTCTCCTAGGTTGTGAAACCAAGCTTATGGAGTCCAATGCAATGGAAACCAATCCAATGGAGACCAAAGCTCTGATACCACTTGTAGGATCGGAAGTATGTCTAGAGGGGGGGTGATTAGACTACTTGACAACTTAAAAATTTACCTTTTGATTGGAGTAGTTTCTTAGCAAGTTCACAATGATAACCAAGTCAAGTATCACCCTACACATGCAATTCTAGAGTTATGGCAGCGGAAAGTAAATTGCACGTATAGTAAATGAGAGGAGGAGAAGAGCAAACGCAATGGAGACACGGAGATTTTTTCTCGTGGTTCCGATAGGTGGTGCTATCGTCAATCCACGTTGATGGAGACTTCAACCCACGGAGGGTAACTGCCATGAGTCCACGGAGGGCTCCACCCACGAAGGGTCCACGAAGAAGCAACCTTGTCTATGCCATCATGGCTTACGCCCACGGAGGACTAGCCTTACTCGGGGTAGATCTTCACGAAGTAGGCGATCTCCTTGCCCTTACAAACTCCTTGGTTCAACTCCACATCATGACGGAGGCTCCCAAGTGACACCTAACCAATCTAGGAGGCACCACCCTCCAAAAGGTAATAGATGGGGTTGGTGATGATGAACTCCTTGCTCTTGTGCTTCAAATGATAATCTCCCCAACACTCAACTCTCCTCACTGATTTGGCTGTGGTGGAAGAAAGTATTGAGTGGAAAGCAACTTGGAAAGACTAGAGATCAAGTTTCATATGGTGGGAGTGGAGCAACTTGATCTCAACACAAGGGTAGGTAGTTTTCTTCTCAGAAATGTAAGGTAGGAGTGGTAGTTCTTTACGATGGCTCTCTCCACGAATGAAGAGGAGGTGGAGGGTATTTATAGCCTCCACACAAAATCCAACTGCTACACACATTTGAGCAATCTCGGTCGGGACCGAGTTTACAACTCGGTCGACCGAAAGTTCAAATCTTGTGAACGTTGGGATTTTCGTGGGACCAAAATACAATCTCGGTTAGACCGATTCTTCCAAAGTCTAGGGTTTGCCAATCTCGGTGGGACCGACTTTCTCATCTCGGTGACACCGATTTGAGTACGTAAGTTTCTGAAGCTTGGCAACACCAATTTCGGAATGACCGAGTTTGGAATCGGAAAATCCGAGATTCTTAGGGTTTGGGTATATGGCTGAGGTGGTTCATCTCGGTGTGACTGAGTTTGGAATCGGTGGGACCGAGATTACTTATGAGTTTATGTTGGAATGAAAGATTGCTGATTTGTTTGAGAGATAAATCACTAAGCACTTAGAGCAACCAGATCATCATCATAACCTCACCCCCTTTTAATAGTATTGGCTTTCCTATGGACTCAATGTGATCTTGGATCACTAAACCAAAAATGGAGTCTTGAGCTTTTGCCAATGTTTTCCTTAGCATTTTGAGGGGTCCACATCATCAGTCATTGCCATACCCATATCATTGAACTTTCTGAAATATTCTCAAGAAATGATTAGTTCAATGATATATATGTTGTTATTAATTACCAAAACCACCTGGGGATTAGTTGCACTTTCACACGCCATTAGAATTTTTTAGTAATGGCGCACCACTGGTGCGCCATTAGTATCTGGTATACTAATGGCGCACCTGGCAGTGCGCCATTAGTATGTAACTCCATGAGCCATTAGTATGCCTCCTGTGGGGCCATATGTAACCATGTGCTTTGTCACACTAATGGCGCACTCTGCCTTGATGTGCCATTAGTATCCTTTGGCAAACTAATGGCGCACTCTGCCTTGATGCGCCATTAGTATGAATATTTGGTTTTTTTTTGCTTTTCAGATTTTTGCACAGGTTACAAAATATATTATTGGACAGAATATAGACAGCAACACACAACAACATCAGATTCATCGAATACAATAGAAGATTAGTCTCCGAATACAATTCATCATATTAGTCTCCGAATTCAAAAGAACGAACAAAGATAAAACATTACAAGTCTCAAGACCGCGAGTATCGAGTTTGTCTTCACATTACAAGTCGATATCGATCATCTAAACTACCATCACATAAAAGAGAGTTGTGGTCATCACGATGAGCATCATCACGATCAAACTGGTCCTCATCCGGTTCCTCCAACGCTCCCTCCTCTCTCCCGCTAGATAGCGGGCATATCTAGATTCGGCCTCTGCCCTAGTGTGTACCCTTTGTAACTGTTACCGCTGAAACAGTGAACCTGTCTCCGACACTCCTCCCAGTCGTCGTAGACTCCGGCCCCTTACCCTTGTACTTGAGTGAATTCCTCCTTGACGGTGCGGAGCGCATTCGGACGCTGGTCCTTCCTTTGCTTCTTCGATTGGCTACCATCTGTGTGTGCGCCGCCATCATCAGTGGTGGCATCCTCGGCGGCACCATCAGTGGTGTCATCCCCGACGCCACTAGGGGTTGTGTAATCAGGATCGGTGTCTTCCGCAGCGTCCTCATAGCGGTGAGGTTGTTCCTCCATCTCCTGGGACAGCTCCTAGAATTGCTTGCCACCCGAACCACCGGCCTCATCGTTGTGGGCCATGTTTCGCTCTAAATAGCATAAAAATTTGGTCAAAAAGTTGTTTATTGTCAAGGAACAAGATCATGGTCTCATCATTTAGGGTTTGTCGACACCGAGGAACCCTAAAAGCCTAAGCTTTCATCATTTAGGGTTTGTCGACGCCGAGGCACCCTAAAAGCCTAAGCGTACATCATTTTGGTTCTCATCGACACCGAGGCATCCGGGGTAGCCAAGTTAAGTTTTCATCATTTAGGTTTATCGATGCCGAGGCACCCTAGGTTGGGCCTAATCACTTGGCACTAATCACTTGGCTCTATTGCCACCTATGTTGGGTTTATCATCTACGGTTTATCGATGCTAAGGAGAATTCTAAGTTGGGACTAATCACTTGGCTCTATTGCCACCTATGGTTTAATGCAACAAGAATGGCGGGGCCGTTGATCCTACTTAACTAAGTACTAAGATACCCCGGCCCATGCATTAGTCGCAAGTACCCCATATGTCCTATTTTTTAGCAAAGTCATGCTAAAATTCACGGAAAATTTCAGCATGACCTTTGCTGAAAATAGGACATATAGAGTACCTGAATTTGCCGGAACGGAAGTTAATCAACATTCCGACAAACTCAAGGGCCTCTCGGGGTACCTGCAAATTCATCACGACACGATGGTCGGAGACATGACCTCTGCAAAATGGTCGGAGACACGATGGTCTTTCTCAATGTGATCAATTGATGGATCAACACATAAAACATGTCCAATAAGTATGACTTATAGAGTCAACATCAGTATGAATATATATAAAGTTTTTCTTCATCAGCCGTGCCCATGCAAGTAATCGCATCCAAAGAACTATTTCTCGCTACTCAGAACTAATCAGTAGGATCGAAAGTATGTCTAGAGGGGGGGGGGGATTAGACTACTTGACAATATAAAAATTCTGCCATTTGATAAAGAATAGTTTTTGGCAGATTCACAATTTTGATCAAGTCAAGCATCACCCTACACATGCAATTCTAGAGTATAGGCAGCGGAAAGTAAATTGCACATGTAGTAAAGAGAGGTGGAGAAGAGCAAACGCAATTTTGGAGACGCGGTGATTTTTTCTCGTGGTTCCGATAGGTGGTGCTATCGTACTTCCACGTTGATGGAGACTTCAACCCACGGAGGGTAACGGCTGCGAGAGTCCACGGAGGGCTCCACCCACGAAGGGTCCACGAAGAAGCAACCTTGTCTATTCCATCATGGCCTACGCCCACGGAGGGCTAGCCTTACTCGGGGTAGATCTTCACGAAGTAGGCGATCTCCTTGCCCTTACAAACTTCTTGGTTCAACTCCACATTTCGACGGAGGCTCCCAAGCGACACCTAACCAATCTAGGAGGCACCACCCTCCAAAAGGTAATAGATGGTGTAGATGATGATGAACTCCTTGCTCTTGTGCTTCAAATGATAATCTCCCCAACACTCAACTCTCCTCATTGATTTGGCTGTGGTGGAAGAAAGGATTGAGTGGAAAGCAACTTGGGAAGGCTAGAGATCAAGCTTCATATGGTGGGAGTGGAGCAACTTGATCTCAACACAAGGGTAGGTAGTTCTCTTCTCGTAAATGTAAGGTAGGAGTGGTAGTTCTTTCGATGGCTCTCTCCACGAATGAAGAGGGGTGGAGGGTATAAATAGCCTCCACACAAAATCCAACCGCTACACACATTTGACCAATCTCGGTGGGACCGAAGTTGACAACTCGGTGAGACCGATAGTTCAAATAATGTGAACATTGGGATTTTCGTGGGACCGAAAATACAATATCGGTGAGTCCGATTCGTGCAATGACAAGAGCATGCCAATTTCGGTGGGACCGACTTCATCATCTCGGTTACACCGATTTGATGATGTATGTTCTGTAAGCTTGGCAACTCATTTTTCGTGAGACCGAGTTCGAATCGGAAAATCCGAGTTTGCTAGGGTTTGGCTTTATGGCTGAGGTGGTTCATCTCGGTGTGGTGAGTTTGGAATATCGGTGGGACCGAGACTACTTATGAGTGTATATGGCGGTGAAAGTTGCTGATAGTTTAGGAGATGTATCACTAAGCACTTGAGCAACCAGATCATCATCATAACCTCATCCCCTTTTAATAGTATTGGCTTTCCTATGGACTCAATGTGATCTTGGATCACTAAACCAAAAATGGAGTCTTGAGATTTTGCCAATGCTTGCCTTAGCATTTTGAGGGGTCCACTTCTTCATTCCTTGCCATACCCATATCACTGAACTTTCTGAAATGATTCTCAAGTAACTATTAGTTCAATGATATATATGTTGTTATTAATTACCAAAACCACCCGGGGATTAGTTGCACTTTCAATCTCCCCCTTTTTGGTAATTGATGACAACATATAGATCAAAGCTTCGACAAAGGATATAATCAATGAATAATATCGTCGCTTTGAGAAGTATGTCATAAGCAAGAGCTCCCCCTAAATTTGTGCATTATTTAAGATTTGCGTTTGAATGCAAATGCACAATCGATTAGGATCATGGGTCATTCTTCCATGTCACATACATCTTGGTGGAGCGCACAAAATGATAAGAATGAACAGCATGCACCCAATCACCAAGACATGAGTAAATGGTCATACAAGATAGGAATAGCATATGATAAGCATTAAGCACACATTAAAGCATAGTATGACCAAGCACTCATTAAGGTAGAATCAAACATAGTATCAAACACACTGAATGTCTCGAAAACAAAAAGTATCTCAAAGAAACCGCAAAAGAACGAAAGAGCAAAAGCGAAAACAGCACTCTCTCTCTCAAAGTCCTATGATCTATACAATTTCTCCCCCTTTGGCAACAAGTTACCAAATAGTTTAAAAAGGCATAGAGCTAAGCGTCACTGGGGACTCTGCTGGCGGCTCCGTGCTGGTTGATGTCGGAGTGGATATGACAAGATCGGCGAAGACTTCACCGATGTCTGTCTTTGGAGGAGTGGTCACCGGAGCTGGAGCAGAGTAGGAGCAACTGAATGGAACTGGGAGGTGCCGAGGCTGTAGTCCCGTGTCGATCCATCGGAATGGCAGCTGATCGGGTCCTGTGGGAACCGGAGCGATCTGTTGATAAGCATCTGGACTAAGTCATCCGCATCTCACGATAAGCTCTTCCTTCTCCCGCTTTGCTTCCTCAATGTCTCGCCTCGAGCTTGTTGACAAATACTTGCACTTCATCGACTTCACATCCAGAGCGTGGATCTTGTCCTCAACAATCCTCTCTAGGCTCTCCGAGACTGTTCAATGCTGGCCAGCGTTGTTCAATCCTTTGGGTAGCTTCAAGAATTTGCTCTCCGAAGCTCTTTGGTTTAGCTGCTGCTTCTTTCTTTGCTTCCTTGTCGACTTTGGCTTTCTTGGCAGCTTCGATCTTGGCTTGACCTTCAACAGATGTTGGATCCTCCTCATCCATCACAACAACATTGTCTTCATGCTCTGGCTGCAACGGTAAATGTTCTCTATCCAACAAGAATGTGCCCGTGCCAAACTTGGCATTGATAAGCATCTGAATATGCGGGGCAAATCCACATGACCTTTTCTAGTCAGCAGCAGTCCTCTCAATGGTCTCTACCATCAAGTCCATCACCTTGAAAGGTGCTTTCTCATCAAGTATGTGCAGCATGTTGATAGAGTATCCTCTGATCATGCGATGATCTCCAGACTTGGGCATCAAGGTATGCCTCAAAATGATATTAGTGGTAGGTAGGCCTGCCTGGAGATAGTAGACTGAGCCGAGCTTCCAGATTCCAAAATCCTTAGCTGGAACCTCTTTGTACATGTTCTTCATGGATTCATGATTCTTCTTTGGAATCCCATATACATCAATATCATCGTCTCGTTGCACTGGAGCATTCAGAATTTCTGCCCATTCTTCAACAGAAGAAGAAAATCTTTGACCTTCAGTCATCCACACAATCTTTCCATCAGGGTAGAAGTGGGCTGTGGCATAGAATTGCATTATCATCTCATCGTTCCAACTGGTCAATTTCTGACCTGCAAAGTCTGCAACGCCACAAGCAGTGAAGCTTTCATGCACATGTGGAAAGAAATCTCTGTTCTCTTCGCTGTCAATGTACTTCCAGTCAACATATCTTGTGTCTGCGACTATGGGCTTCTTGTCCATCAGCACGGTCTCATAGAAGTCCTGCTGCTCTCTGGTGTGAAATCTGGGATCAACAGCAGTTCTTCTCCTCACGGCATATGGGTCACTTGTCTCCATAGCCTTTGAGACCTCTATCTTTCCTTTCCTTCATATTCTCAGCTTGAGGATGAGCATCATTGTGAAGTGGCGCTTTTGGACGAAGTTTCAAAGAAACTGGTCCTTCATCATCGACACTACCTGGTGGCACATCATCCTTGTTCTTCTCGAGACGCTGGAATGTTCCCGACGGTCTTCTTGGGCTTGGCAGCAGTCTTTGCTGGAGCTGCCTTAGCTGGAGTAGATTGCTTGGGCTTGGATGTGGCTCCAGCCTTAATGGCATCACCCATGAACTTAGGCTTCTGAGGAGGAGACTGGGGTGCTTCCTCATCCTCATCTTCTACTGCTGCATCATCATGCACTAATCTCTTTCTCTTGGATGTTTTCTTCACTTTGCTTGCAGTTGCCTCTTCCAAATTCAGCTTTTTAGCAACAGTTGACTGCTTGACTTTTCTGGTGCCCTTCTTAGTTTGCTGACCTTGTGGCTCTTTGGCAACAACTTTCCTTTTGGGCTTTGAGGTCACCTCTTCCTCAACAACGAAATCAGAATCCTCATCATCTGAGTTCCTCTTCTTTCTAGCTCTGGTGGCTGCAGGAGGCAAACCACTTGGTGTACTCCTCTCACCATCATCTGATGAGCTGCTAGAATCGGGACTAGTGCCCGCCTCGAATGTCTCAAATGGGTGTCTCGACCTGTTCATTTCACACCGCATCCGACATGGCCGACAACCCGTGAATAGATAAGGTGTAGGCAGAGAAGAAGAGTTATCACAAACTGCAGAAGTTTTGAAAAAAATGAGTTCAAATTCTAGTATTAGGTTTTCACAGAAGACATTTCGGTCGACCGAGTTTAAAATTCGTGAATCCAAGTGTTAAATGAAGCTTTCACACCACTTTCGGTTTGACGAAGTGGGTTTCGATCCCGCCGAAAACACTAGGGTTTCATAGAATCATCATTTCGGTCACACCGATTTGCACAACTCGGTTGGACCGAAGGTGCAAAGGTCAATGGCCATAGGCCAAATTGGTCATACCGAAAATGTAAAATCGGTCTCACCGAGATGTGTTCGCGAAACCTAACCCTAAAACTTTTACTCGAATCTAGTCCAAACGAACTAATCTGGTGTATGGAAGATTTCAATCGTGGCAAGATGCTAGGCAAACCAAACGTGCATTGAATCGGAGATGGGAGCACGAGTGGGATCAAAACTCACCCTAACTTGGTGGAGTTTTTCTACGGCGGCAACGGCGCGGAGAAGATGTCCGTTGACGGCGACGGAGACCTTAGGCGAGGGCGCACAGGCGACGACAGCGACGATCCGGAGACCAAGGCGATGGCAGCAAGGGGTGTGGGGGCGAAACGTTTGAAGGAGAAATCAACGCGCGCGGCCCTCGGAGTATATATACCCCTTTGCTGCCGGTGGGACCGAGTTGTAAAACTCGGTGGCACCGAGATGGATAACTGCTAGGCAGTTACGCACTTCGGTCACGCCGAAAATCACAACTCGGTTTCACCGAGGTGAAAACCTAGATCAGTCTAAATGCTTTCGGTTCGACCGAGTTTGAGTGAGTTGGTGTGACCGAAATCAATTAGAAGGTTTTGGAAGTTAGCCCTTGACGGATCGGTGGCTCCGAGTGCTCCTCACCCAGAGGGTCCGAAAATGACTTGTTCAAAGTTTGTGATGTAAGCATGAATAGAATTTGAGACAAGAAAGCATAGATAGCTAGGGGAGGTACTTAGGCATTCTTGTCCATCCATTTGGTCAGAAAAATCAAAACGACCAAAACAACAAATGGATGTCCTCGAATGGATAAAATCATGCATCCAACATGCTCACACAATAAGATAGCAAATGAAATATGTGTCAAACATGCACAACCAAAACTCTACCTACTAACACACAATTTGTCGATGACTAGGTCATCTTTATATGAGTATATTGACTTAGGAGTCAAACAAGAACATTTGATCATAGGTCATACTCATCGTTTAAGCACAAGTGGGGTTACCACTTTTACATAAAGCATTGATGTGTTCACATCATTTGAAGATGCTTTGGCTCAATTTTTAGAGCAAAGCTCCCCCTAGATGTGAGAACCCCTTTTAAAGGGTCAAACTAACCTTGGGTTGTCGTAGAAGACTTCATGTAGATGTTGAAGATGTGGATGCTCAATGTTGATGAAGATCATCAAGAGTTTGGAGCTATCCTTTGGATTCGGGCACTTTCAATACCTACATGGGTTAGTCCCACAAGGAACAAACAAGGATATCCATGGACATAGATTGAAGTACACAATAGATGATGTCCATGAAAGTAATGATTACCTTGTCCCTTGACTTACCAACAAGAGGGTTTGTGACTCCATGAACTAGTGCATAATGTGGAAGTTGATTGCACAAGTTTTTGCCAAAATGAATGTGAGTGAAGTATGTTGGCGGAGTCACCCTCAAGAACTTTCTAGTTCTTCTTCTTCGGGATCCACATCATCTTGATGGGAATCCTTGGGGTTGTAGTTGAGCTTGACGAAGTAGAACTTGACGTTTCCTTGGGAACCCACTTGACCATGGCTTGAGGTGCTTCAACAAATGCATCAATCTCCTCTTGAAGCTTGTCCTTGCCTTTTAGCTTGTGGTCTTGTGGTGGAAGGTCATCTTGAGCTTGTTCCACATTGGAAGAAGTAGGATCATACTTCTCCTTTTGAGGAACAAACTGTGGAGTTGGATATTGACCTTCTTCCCATTCAACACCTTCGGCGTTGAACTTTCGCTCAAAACCAATTCCTTGATTCTTCCGTGCCTTCCTTGCTTGCGAACAATTTCTCAAAGTTCTTGCTTCCGCAAGGCTCTTGTAGACACCTTTCTCTATAATCCCTTTCAATAAACTATTTTCTTGCTCAAGTGTAACTTGGCTTGAAACATTGTTAGTGGAATCAAGAGAACTACTAGAAGCAACAACATTGGATTTAGCATGGTTATTGTTACTACTAGAGAAAGAATTTTCTTATGCTTGTCATGCTTAGTTTTAATGGGTGGCAAGAAATTAGACAAGAGAAGTCGTTTGGCAAGATATGAAGAACTCTTCTTTCGAAGATCATCATTGATTGCTTTTAGAAACTCATGTTCTTGCTCTAGAGTGAGCTTCTCGAAGCGTAGCTTCTCATGAGATCTTAGGAGCTCTCTATGATCTTCTTGAGTTGTTTCATGAGCTAACTTAAGAGTTTTTAGTTCTTTAGTAAGATGCTCAATCTCCTTCATAGCATTGTCATTCGACTCTTCTCGACTATAAAGACTACTAGCATGTTCATCGTTACTAGGTTCATTGGATTTATCAAGTAAGAGCTCATCTTCACCAAGCAAGTCATCCTCATCACTATTGAAGTCAATGAATTCAGGGTGTGATACCTTGGGGCCTTTAGCCATGAAGCATCTTCCAATTCCCTCATTTGGTGAATCAAATAAGTCGAGGAGTTGGAGTTGGAGGATACGAGAGCAAGACCGCAACACCTTCATCTTGATCTGTAGTCGGAGTTGGAGTGATAGCTTCCTCGGATTGATTGTCGGAGTCGGAGCCGAGACCCATTCACCTACATGAGCTTGATGTTTTCTTCTTGTGTAGCTCCTTGATGACTTGTCTTTCCTCTCCTAATCCTTGCTTCTCCGAGAGGGTCTTCGCTCATAACGATCATCTCTGCTCCTTCTCTCTTTCCGAGGTGACTCATCTCTTGAGCTTCTTCTTCTTGGAGATTCTTCTCTTCTCTTGTGGGGAGTCGACACTCATTTGAGTAGTGTCCGGTCTTCCACAATTGTAGCAGTTTCGATCACGACTAGAAGATCTCTTTTCATCATATGATCTAGACTTTGAGCTTCTCTCTTTGCTTCTATTCTTGTAGAATTTGTTGAAGTTCTTGACCATTAGGCTTATCTCTTCATTGGAAACTAACTTGTCACTTGAGGTTGTGGGAGCATCACTTGTAGCTTTGTAAGCACCACTTGACTTGTTGTGAAGCTCTTCCTTATCCTTAAGTGTCATCTCATGAGCAACAATTCTTCCAATGACTTCGGTTCGCTTGAGATTCTTGTAGTTTGGCATCATTTGGATCAAAGTGCACACGGTGTCATACTTTCCATCCAAAGCTCTAAGAATCTTCTTGATGATGAATCGGTCGGTCATTTCTTCGCTTCCTAAGCCGGCAATCTCATTTGTGATGAGAGCAAGCCTAGAGTACATTTCAGCGACTCCTTCACCATCCTTCATCTTGAACTTGTCAAGTTGACCTTGAAGAATGTCTAGCTTTGATTCCTTCACGGACTCGATACCTTCATGCATTTCAACCAAAGTATCCCAAATCTCTTTTGCATTCTAAAGACGGCTGATTTTGTTGAACTCCTCGGGACACAAGGCATTGAAGAGAATGTCACAAGCTTGAGCATTGTTTTGCAACATCCGCAATTCTTCCTTTGTAGCTTCGTGATCCAGAACTTTTCCTTCCTCGAAGAATTCACCTTGCATACCAACACAAATAATGCCCCATGCGGCTGGGTTATGGCCAAGAATATGCATTTTCATTTTATGCTTCCAACTAGCAAAATTTGTACCATCAAAGTAAGGACCTCTACGAAAATTACCCTCACCAGACGCCATACCCTCCTAGGTTGTGAAACCAAGCTTATGGAGTCCAATGCAATGGAAACCAATACAATGGAGACCAAAGCTCTAATACCACTTGTAGGATCGAAAGTATGTCTAGAGGGGGGGGGATTAGACTACTTGACAATATAAAAATTCTGCCTTTTGATAAAGAACAGTTTTTGGCAGATTCACAATTTTGATCAAGTCAAGCATCACCCTACACATGCAATTCTAGAGTATAGGCAGCGAAAATTAAATTGCACATGTAGTAAAGAGAGGTGGAGAAGAGCAAACACAATGTTGGAGACGCGGTGATTTTTTCTCGTGGTTCCGATAGGTGGTGCTATCGTACTTCCACGTTAATGGAGACTTCAACCCACGGAGGGTAACGGCTGCGAGAGTCCACGGAGGGCTCCACCCACGAAGGGTCCACGAAGAAGCAACCTTGTCTATGCCATCATGGCTTACGCCCACGGAGGGCTAGCCTTACTCGGGGTAGATCTTCATGAAGTAGGTGATCTCCTTGCCCTTACAAACTTCTTGGTTCAACTCCACATTTCGACGGAGGCTCCCAAGCGACACCTAACCAATCTAGGAGGCACCACCCTCCAAAAGGTAATAGATGGTGTAGATGATGATGAACTCCTTGCTCTTGTGCTTCAAATGATAATCTCCCCAACACTCAACTCTCCTCACTGATTTGGCTGTGGTGGAAGAAAGGATTGAGTGGAAAGCAACTTGGGAAGGCTAGAGATCAAGCTTCATATGGTGGGAGTGGAGCAACTTGATCTCAACACAAGGGTAGGTAGTTCTCTTCTCAGAAATGTAAGGTAGGAGTGGTAGTTCTTTCTGATGGCTCTCTCCACGAATGAAGAGGGGGTGGAGGGGTATAAATAGCCTCCACACAAAATCCAACCGTTACACACATTTGACCAATCTCGGTGGGACCGAAGTTGACAACTCGGTAAGGCCGATAGTTCAAATAATGTGAACATTGGGATTTTTGGTGGGACCGAAAATACAATCTCGGTGAGTCCGATTCGTGCAATGACAAGAGCATGCCAATTTCGGTGGGACCGACTTCATCATCTCGGTGACACCGATTTGATGACAGAAGGTTACAGAAGCTTGGCAACTCATTTTTCGGTGAGACCGTGTTCAGAATCGGAAAATCCGAGTTTGCTAGGGTTTGGCTTTATGGCGGAGGTGGTTCATCTCGGTGTGACTGAGTTTGGAATATCGGTGGGACCGAGACTACTTATGAGTGTATATGGCAGTGAAAGTTGCTGATAGTTTAGGAGATGTATCACTAAGCACTTGAGCAACCAGATCATCATCATAACCTCATCCCCTTTTAATAGTATTGGCTTTCCTATGGACTCAATGTGATCTTGGATCACTAAACCAAAAATGGAGTCTTGAGATTTTGCCAATGCTTGCCTTAGCATTTTGAGGGGTCCACTTCTTCAGTCCTTGCCATACCCATATCACTGAACTTTCTGAAATGATTCTCAAGTAACTATTAGTTCAATGATATATGTGTTGTTATTAATTACCAAAACCACCCGGGGATTAGTTGCACTTTCACTAACTACACTCTGTATTTATGGATTCATTTTAGATGAGATCAGATTGAGCTCCAACTGTAGCTGCAGCCGAGGGATCCATGAGCCATCATGCCAGCCAGCCAGGAAATAAACTTTACTTTCCAAAGGAAATAAAAATACAATGCATACATAGATACTTAAGCAGGTAGATAGATAGATAGATAAATAGATGAGCATGTTCAGTTTACAAGAATGAATATAAACAAGCAAAGAATGCATGCAAGTTTAAAGTAAAACGTTTCAGTTAATGCAAGTACTCCTCTTGCTCTCTACTTTCTCTCTTCTCTTCTTCGCTTAATTAACTGAATTTTACCGATGTTGTTGTTAACTGAATTTTAATCGGCTGTCAAGAACACCTTCGGCCAAATCGAGATATAGGTGTAGTTTTCAGTCTCTGTCGGTTTAAATCGACATAACTGAATTTTACCACGCTCCCCCCGGACGTTTGAAAAGCAGAGGGCCCACGTCTCCCCTCCAGAGTTTTCGAGGGCCCACGTCTCCCCTCCAAAGGGCAGGACGTTTGAGTTTTCGAGGCAACTCCCCACGTCTCCCCTCCAGTGGCAACTCCCCACGACGCAGAGGGAGTTTTCTTCCCACGTCCAGGTAACTCCCCTCCTATTCCATTGCCGCTCCATCTTCCTCCCTCTGCCTCCCTCCTCATTCCATTGCCGCTCCATCTTCCTCCCTCTGCCTCCCTCCTCATTCCATTGCCGCCCATCTTCCTCCTCTACCTCCCTCTCGCATCCAAAGATCAAGCAACTCCCTCCGCCTCCACCATCGCTGGCCAGGAGGGCAATGGCGGAGGAATCGTGGAGCAACTCCCCTCCGTCTGCCAAGAGAATGGCGGAGGCATCATGGAGCAACTCCCCTCCGTCTGCCAAGCATCACCGTGGTGAGGCGTCTGGCAAGGAGCCGCTGGTGGTCGACGACGACGTTCCGGTCCCCGGGCAGAAGCGGGACTACACCATGCCCCTCAAGGTTGATATCCACCTGAAGGAGCTGCTGGATTTCGTATGCACCAGCAATCCAGACGAAGCCGACATGATGATCCGCAAGATGAGGAGGAGGCTCGGCAGCATGCTTCGTCGGAATATCGGCGTTGATGTCGAGTATACCAGGGAAGACAAACCTCCGCAAATTGCTGCAGTTCTGCAGTTATGCATGGAGGATCTCGTCCTGGTATACCACATCACCGCGGCAACCAAATGGTAAAAACATCCAGTTCTGAAGTTTCTGTCTAATTAGTAGTTTCTGAAGTAGATGCAATAGTTATGAAGTTCAAGTAGATGCAATACTAGTTCGAAGTTATGAAGTTTCGTTTAATTAGTAGTTTTTTGGTGATCATACAGAATGTTGTCTAGAAGTTTTTGTGATCATTTAGTAGTTGTTATGAATGTTGTCTTGTAATGCAAAAGATTGCAAAAAAAAATACATCATTGAGATGTTATGCTTGCTGTTTTGATCATACAGAATGTTGTCTTGTAGTTGTTGTGATCATTTAGTAGTTATTGTGATCATACTGTTTTAACTGAATTTTGGTCAGAACTGAAGATGCAATTTTAACTGAATATTGCTTCAACTGAACCCATTTTAATTCTGTAGTTTCTGAAGTTTTTCTAGTAGATGAATTTGATGCACCAGATTAATTTGATGCAGGCCCAAGGAACTCCGCCCGCTCCTGCAGGAGAAGAAGCTAAAGTTGTCTGGTTTCTGCATTGGAGGCGACAAGGAGAAGCTAAAGTTGTCTGGTTTAGAGATCAACCCCGACAAGTACGTCGACCTGCAACGCAAATGGAGAGTTCCAAACAATGAAAAAAAGTGGTAGTCTTTGGCTGAGTTTGCAGGCAGCCTCATCCACCCATCCTACAAGGAAATGAAGCAGAATATCGACAGGAAATTGGACCACCTACTATGGGGGGACAGCCCACTGCCAAACAACCTCATCGAGTACGCCGCGAAAGATGCGTACGTCACCTACGAGGCATGGAAGAAAATCGAAATCACCAAAGAAGGTTTGGAGCTCTGGCAAGAGGCGGAGGATCATTGGGATGACCCCTACTAATGGGGATATTTAGTTGTATGTGGTATTGGGATGACCCCTACTACTATGTCTCAGTTCGTAGTTATGTGGTTGAACAAGTTTGCTTTTGTTATGTTGAAAAAGTTTGCTTTGGTTATGTTGAACAAGTTTGCTTTTGTAATGATGAACAAGTTTGCTTTGGTTGTCAGTTGACATCACTCATCGCTGAGCATGGTTTAGTTTTACCTTTATCTATTTATTATTTAGGCAGAGCTATTTAGGCATGGAAGATATAATCATCCTTATGGTGAGGATCGCAATGTTTTTAGCTTCCAAGTTTCTAATGACACATGATCTTTCCAACCACATAACTTAACTGCAAACATTTCCCCTGTAAATTGTAGTTACACATTCCAACCAATACCTGCAGGTTGTAATTTCATACTGAATGACCATCAATGACTAAGTGAAGCAAATAATTGCTATGCATTTCTTGGCATGCGAGAAGGAAGAGGGGAGAGGAGGCGGAGCTCACCGGGGAGGCGCAAGGAGGCCCTGCGACAACTTAGTAGAAACAGAGGTGGCCGAAGTTGAGGAAGACAACGCACCCGAGGAAGAAGAGGTGGAGGGGGTGGAGGGTCGAGCGCCATCGCGCCTAGTTCATGACTCGCCCCCCGGTGTTGAAGTAGATTCTGCCCGCCGCCTTGCCTGTCGCCTTGCACGGTGGAGCTCGAGGGCTGAGAAGGCGAGGGAGGGGGTGGGTGGGTGCGGTGAAGGCAAGGGAGGGGGTGGATTGGGAGCGGACAACGATGGGGGGCAGGGCAGGGGCTGACTGGGGGCAGCGACGGAGACAGAGGTGCGGGGGCGGCGGCGGCGTGGGTCGGGGTAGCGCGCGGGTGCATCTGGTGGCGAGGGAGAGAGTGTCGAAGGGGATCTGGCAAGAGGGAGAGAGTATAGCTAGGGGGAGGGTTCTAATGGCGCACCTTCCTGTCGTGCGTCATAAGTATGACTATTCTAATGGCGCACCACCCCACGGTGCGCCATTAGAATTTTGTTTTAATCTAGAGCACTAACCATATCTACAACCTAACCTTATCTACAATAGAACCCACCCACTAGCCCGACCGTCAAGACGCAAAGACACACACCAGGAGGTCCTGGGTTCGATTCCTAGGCTCCCCAATTTTTTTATGCATTTTAAATGCTATTTTTTTATATTTATTTGTGTTTAAATATGTTCAAACTTGTTTAAATCATAACAGTAATATTTTTTTATAAAAACAGTAATAATTTTTTAAAAAATATGTTCAAATTTCTTACTTGAGAATATCATCGGCAGTGGAGCGGGGGAGGGTGCGGCGATCGAGATCAAGATGGAGGGGGAATCGAGATCGAGATGGAGAGGGATCGAGATCAAGTGTCCTCATGAATTCAAAAAGTGCCTATGAAATTTAAAAATATTCATGATATCAAAAAGTGCCCATGAAATACAATCGAGAAATGAAGACTACGATTTAAATACAATCGATCTTAGATAGCTATCGGGTCGCCGTACTTTTCGAAGTCTTGCTCATTGGCTACTCCATCCATTCCGATGATCTTCCTTTTGCCTCTCCTCACGACAACACGACTGGGCATTGGCGGGTCGGTAATGAAGAAGCATTGGTCCACTTGGGAAGCCAGTACCCATGGCTCATTTTTCAGGTGACGCTTATACCATGATCTTGGATTTGGCTTCGGGTATAAACACGACTGGGCTTTGGCATAGTGCGCCATTAGTAGGTTTGCAAAAAAGTAAAAAAACAATTTATATACGAATGGCGCACTGTCTTAGTCGTGCGCCATTACTAGTTCTAACTAGTAATGGCGCACTTTGCCATCCCCGCGCCATTAGTTTGTATGGAAAAATGGGAAAAAAATCAATAGTAGTGGCGCACCGTGAGCACGGTGCGCCATTAGTGTCTTCCACTCTAATGGCGCACGAGCATCCGGTGCGCCATTAGTATATAGTAGTGGCGCACTTCTTAGCTGGTGCGCCATTAGAATAAGTCCTATCTATAGCCCTTTTCCTAGTAGTGTCCTATGGCTAGTGTTAAAGCTATATAGTCCGGTTGCCTAGTTCGACATGCGATCACCTCCTTAATGGACCAAGACATTGGATCAAGTGTGATTACGCACATTTTCGCGAACACCCCTGCATTGTATGCGTGGGGGCTGAAGCCAACGACTGCTAATTTTCAGATTACGTATATACATAAAACGGCCGCACAGGAGGCACAATAGCACTTTCGGGCGAAAAGTATAAACATAGCCTCATAAATACTATAAAATTGTTTTTACAATAAAACGATTTGTCACTCGAACATGACATTCTTCGAGCACCGAGCCTCTGTTAAATGAGCACCTTCTGTTACCTGCTCCAAGATGTGCTCGGCCGGATCCTGGTTTCCCGCCGGATTCTGGGTTGCAATGATGGTGGCCTCCATATCTATCCAATATGCCTTAACACGGGCAAGAGCCATCCGTGCACCCTCTATGCACGCCGACGTTTTCATGGCATCGATTCGCGACACGGCACCAAGGAATTGTTGCACTAAACAAAAAAAACTGTCCGGCTTTGGCCCCTTCGGCCATAGATGGTCTATTACAGACCTCATTGCAAGACCGGACAACCTATGGAGCTCGGCCACAACAGCCATCCTCTCGCTCAAGGGCAATGGGCACGTTGGAGCACTGAATTGTGACCAGAACAGCTTTTCCACTTCATTATCTTTTTGATCCTCGAAAAACTTGGCCGCATTAGCCGTACTCTTCGCCAGATCCGCATACGCGTCTGAAGGGCTCCAGTGTCGATCCAGAGGAGCATACTTCAGATCTAAGAACTTCATCCGCAATAAATAGGGGTTTCCAGCCACGATTTCTCCGGCCTGTCGAAGCTCCTCCCGCGCATCCCTAATTATGGAACGTGTCTCCTTGGCCACATCAAGGGCCTTCTTCGAGTCAGCCGAATTGTCCTTATTCTCTCTTTCAAGGAGCTCATACCGGTCGATGGCATTTTTCAGCTCCACAGCCATCTCGGCTATTTTGTCTTTGCTTCGGCGACGAGCAGCCTGTTCGGCTCTCAACTCTTTGGCCGCCTTTAGGGCAGCCGCATTGCTAGCCTGGGCTTGTTCCTTGGCGAGGGCAAGTTCCGCCCTCAGGGCTTCCACGGCAGCAGCTCCGTCTACAATCCAAGCATATAACATTAACATTATTCTCCTCTTAGTTTTTCCTATAACAGATAAGGAAGTAGAGCACGTACCTTGAGACTCGTTAAGCCGCTCGTTCACAAGTGTGATATCGGCATCAATAACTCCAATCTGTCATCTTAGTTCGGCGACTTCAACGGACCGGTCGGCTGTCAGACCCTTAGCCACATGTGCATAAACACAGTATGATCATTACTCAACGATGTGATCCTCCGTTTGCCGCCTTGGGCTGGCAACCAAAGTCTTAGGGGCTACTATCCATATGGAGCACAGCTAGCGTGTGTGCCACATACTTATTTCGTTACATACCTCAAAGCCTCTGAGCAAGCTCGTAAAAGCTTCATTCAACCCGCTTGTGGCGGATGAAATATTCTCAAGCACCGTGCTCATTAATGAACGGTGATCCTCCGAAAGAGCAGCTCGCTCCAGAAGGCCCGTCGGCGTATCCGGCCGGTCGCCGAACTATTCCGGACCTTTCTTATCGCCCACCGTGGGAGCCGAATGCTCCGGGCTCAGGGTGGCCAAAGTACTTGCTTTTGGCCTCGGGAAATCTGGACTCCTCCATGACGACACCTCGGGGTCGCCCACCCCATGAGGTGGAGAGGTTGGTGGTGTTTCACTCTCCATCATCTCTGGAAGGAGATCCCCCGAAGACGAACTCTGTCGAGAAGAGCTACTAGCCGGACTGCAAAGAATGGATGCTGGTTACTGTTCTCGGAGGAGGAAGCACTAGCTTTATATTTGCGATTAACTTACAGCTCGGCTGAGGGCCGGCCCATTTACGGGCATGGCACGGTGAAGACGCCCTTCGGGGCAGGGCCCCCTGGTGAAGTTTTCTTCCCTTGTCTGGGCACCTCCGTCTCCAAGTCTTCAGAGGCGGCCCTCTTCTTCCCGCGAGGGGAGGAGACCTTAGATTCCCCTCCACGACTATCCTCCTTCGGGGAGGTAGCAATTCCCCCGGTTTGGATGTGCAGTGTGTGAAGTTCTGCTTCTCTGTTCTTCCAATCGTCTTTCCCCGAGGGTACTTTACTTAGGACACGATTGAGCATCTTGGCTATGGCGGGACTAGGTGAGCCTTCGGGAAGTGGCGTCTGACACCTGATTCTCTCCGCCTTGCTGAGCCATTCCTGGCCGTGGAGGATTTTCAGAATAATGTTATCATAAATATAAAGGAAGTGATCGGTTTCTGGGTTACTTACTTGGGTATCTAGGCGGTTGCAGCTCAGGCCCGCATCCTCGGTGGTGTACGGACACTTTACTTGTGGTCCGAAGAATAACATACACATCCCTTCGAGCGGTATGCCGAAGAAGTGCAGAATAGTCCGCAGACCTTCCGGATAGAACTCCCACATCCGGAGAGGCCGACATTTGCACGACAACATCCGTTGGACTAGCATTACCTGAATTATACTGACAAGGCTAATGTCCCTCTCAAGAAGCTCCCGGATGCGGCTCTGCAATGTTGGTACATCATTAGCAGGCCCCCAATCCCGTCCTACATTGGCCCATGACGCCAGTTGAGGCGGAGGGCCCGAACGGAAGTCGGGGGCAGCCACCCACTTTGTACCTCTAGGAGCCGTGACGTAAAACCACCTCCACTGCCATAGATCGGACACCTCTGGGAAGGAGCCCTCTGGCCATGGGGCATCAGTGTTCCTTCTTATTACAGCACCTCTGCACTCCGCATGTCGCCCCTCAATCATCTTCGGCTTCACATTGAAGGTCTTGAGCCATAAGCCGAAGTGCGGGGTGACGTGAGAAAAGCTTCGACACAACGATGAACGATTTAGATGTGAAGGATGGCCTCCGGAGCTAGATCATGAAAATCTAGCCCATAATAGAACATGAGCCCTCTCACAAAGGGATCAAGGGTGAAGCCTAAGCCGCGGAGGAAGTGAGAAACAAATACGACGCTCTCGTTGGGCACGGGAGTAGGGATGACCTTCCCTGGAGCAGGAAGCCTGTGCTTGATGTCGGTGGTCAGATATATGACCTCCCTTAGCTTCGCGATGTCCTCCTCTGTGACCGAGCAGGCTATCCACCGGCCGTGAAGGTTGGATTCAGACATGATTGAAGATCTGAAGTGCTTGAGCTTGGCCTTCAGGTGTTAGAACTCGAGATACGAAAAGGCGCAAGTGTGGTGGAAAAGAGGGATAGGCCTCGGCCCCTCTATAAAGGGGGTGAATATCAAGCGTCCTCAGCGTAACCGCACGGGACTTACCTAAAAACACGAAGTCATATCAACAGGCGTTGTGGGGTTGCACGCGCCCGTATTGATGGAAGATCCCGTGATAAGAGGAACACGATCTCTGTTCTGGCAAGGCGTGCCAATGAAACCGCCTCGCAACGCGTATCGAGGCAGGCTGAGAAAAACCGGTCCGTGCTGGACAAGGCCATGGCATAAGGGCACACCGTTAAAAAAATTGTTGTCAGCAGATCAGATTTGTGAAGTGTCATGCTCTCTGCGGTGGTGTGCGGAAATTATCTCGTAGAGCTGGACACAATCCTTAATCTACTTTGGAGTATTCGGAGACGGAACCCGCCTTGCAATGCCGAAGACAATCTACGTGCCGGACTCATCGTCATTGAAGCCTGGTTCAGGGGCTACTGAGGGAGTCCTGGATTAGGGGGTATCCGGACAGCCGGACTATATACTTTGGCCGGACTGATGGACCGTGAAGATACAAGACCCAAGACTTCGTCCCATGTCCGGATGGGACTCTCCTTTGCATGGAAGATAAGCTTGGCGATCCGGATATTAGATCTCCTTCTTTGTAACCGACTCTGTGTAAACCCTAGCCCCCTCCGGTGTCTATATAAACCGGAGGGTTTAGTCCTTAGAGACACAATCATAATCATCACAGGCTAGCTTCTAGGGTTTAGCCTCTACGATCTCGTGGTAGATCAACTCTTGTAATACTCATATCATCAAGATCAATCAAGCAGGAAGTAGGGTTTTACCTCCATCGAGAGGGCCTGAACCTAGGTAAAACATCGTGTCCCTTTCCTCCTATTACCATGAGCCTTAGACGCACAGATCGGGACCCCCTACCGGAGGCGACAAGGAGAAGCTAAAGTTGTCTGGTTTAGAGATCAACCCTGACAAGTACGTCGACCTGCAGCGCAAATGGAGAGTTCCAAACAATGAAAAAAAGTGGTAGTCTTTGTCTGAGTTTGCAGGCAGCCTCATCCACCCATCCTACAAGGAAATGAAGCAGAAGATCGACAGGAAATCGGACCACCTACTATGGGGGGACAGCCCACTGCCAAACAACCTCATCGAGTACGCCGCAAAAGATGCGTACGTCACCTACGAGGCATGGAAGAAAATCGAAATCACCAAAGAAGGTTTGGAGCTCTGGCAAGAGGCGGAGGATCATTGGGATGACCCCTACTACTGGGGATATTTAGTTGTTTGTGGTATTGGGATGACCCCTACTACTGTGTCTTAGTTCGTAGTTATGTGGTTGAACAAGTTTGCTTTTGTTATGTTGAACAAGTTTGCTTTTGTTATGTTGAACAAGTTTGCTTTTGTAATGATGGACAAGTTTGCTTTGGTTGTCAGTTGACATCACTCATCGCTGAACATGGTTTAGTTTTACCTTTATCTATTTATTATTTAGGCAGAGCTATTTAGGCATGGAAGATATAATCATCCTTATGGTGAGGATCGCAATGTTTTTAGCTTCCAAGTTTCTAATGACACATGATCTTTCCAACCACATAACTTAACTGCAAACATTTCCCCTGTAAATTGTAGTTACACATTCCAACCAATACCTGCAGGTTGTAATTTCATACTGAATGACCATCAATGACTAAGTGAAGCAAATAATTGCTATGCATTTCTTGGCACGCGAGAAGGAAGAGGGGAGAGGAGGCGGAGCTCACCGGGGAGGCGCAAGGAGGCCCTGCGACAACTTAGTAGAAACAGAGGTGGCCGAAGTTGAGGAAGACAGCGGCGACCCAAGGAAGAAGAGGTGGAGGGGGGGTGGAGGGGTCGAGCGCCATCGCGCCCTGGTTCCACGGCTCGCCGGCCCGGTGTTGAAGTAGATTCTGCCCGCCGCCTTGCCTGTCGCCTTGCACGGTGGAGCTCGAGGGCTGAGAAGGCGAGGGAGGGGGTGGGTGGGTGCGGTGAAGGCAAGGGAGGGGGTGGATTGGGAGCGGACGATGATGGGGGGCAGGGCAGGGGCTGACTGGGGGCAGCGACGGAGACGGAGGCGCGGGGGCGGCGGCGGCGTGGGTCGGGTAGCGCAGTGCATCTGTGGCGAGGAGGGAGGTCAAGGATCTGGCGAGAGGGAGAGAGTATAGCTAGGGGGAGGGTTCTAATGGCGCACCTTCCTGTCGTGCGTCATAAGTATGACTATTCTAATGGCGCACCACCCCGCGGTGCGCCATTAGAATTTTGTTTTAATCTAGAGCACTAACCATATCTACAACCTAACCTTATCTACAACAGAACCCACCCACTAGCCCGACTGGTCAGCACGCAGCACACACACCAGGAGGTCCTGGGTTCGATTCCTAGGCTCCCCAATTTTTTTATGCATTTTAAAATGCTGTTTTTTATATTTATTTGTGTTTAAATATGTTCAAACTTGTTTAAATCATAACAGTAATATTTTTTTTATAAAAACAGTAATAATTTTTTAAAAAATATGTTCAAATTTCTTACTTGAAAATATCATCGTCGGCAGTGGAGCGGGGGAGGGTGCGGGGATCGAGATCGAGATGGAGGGGGAATCGAGATCGAGATGGAGAGGGATCGAGATCAAGTGTCCTCATGAATTCAAAAAGTGCCTATGAAATTTAAAAATATTCATGATATCAAAAAGTGCCCATGAAATACAATCGAGAAATGAAGACTACGATTTAAATACAATCGATCTTAGATAGCTATCGGGTCGCCGTACTTGTCGAAGTCTTGCTCATTGGCTACTCCATCCATTCCGATGATCTTCCTTTTGCCTCTCCTCACGACAACACGACTGGGCTTTGGCGGGTCGGTAATGAAGAAGCATTGGTCCACTTGGGAAGCCAGTACCCATGGCTCATTTTTCATGGTGACGCTTATACCATGGGTCTTGATTTGTCTTTGGGTATAAACACGACTGGGCTTTGGCATAGTGCGCCATTAGTAGGTTTGCAAAAAAGTAAAAAAACAATTTATATATGAATGGCGCACTGTCTTAGTCGTGCGCCATTACTTGTTCTAACTAGTAATGGCGCACTTTGCCATCCCTGTGCCATTAGTTTGTATGGAAAAATGGGAAAAAAATCAATAGTAGTGGCACACCGTGAGCACGGTGCGCCATTAGTGTCTTCCACTCTAATGGAGCACGAGCATCCGGTGCGCCATTAGTATATAGTAGTGGCGCACTTCTTACCTGGTGCGCCATTAGAATAAGTCCTATCTATAGCCCTTTTCCTAGTAGTGTCCTATGGCTAGTGTTAAAGCTATATAGTCCGATTGCCTAGTTTGACATGCGATCACCTCCTTAATGGACCAAGACATTGGATCAAGTGTGATTACACACATTTTCGCGAACACCCCCGCATTGTATGCGTGGGGGCTGAAGCCAACGACTGCTAATTTTCAGATTACGTATATACATAAAACGGCCGCACAGGAGGCACAATAGCACTTTCGGGCGAAAAGTATAAACATAGCCTCATAAATACTATAAAATTGTTTTTACAATAAAACGATTTGTCACTCGAACATGGCATTCTTCGAGCACCGAGCCTCTGTTAAATGAGCACCTTCTGTTACCTGCTCCAAGATGTGCTCGGCCGGATCTGGTTTCCCGCCGGATTCTGGGTTGCAATGATGGTGGCCTCCATATCTATCCAATATGCCTTAACATGGGCAAGAGCCATCCGTGCACCCTCTATGCACGCCGACCTTTTCGTGGCATCGATTCGCAACACGGCACCAAGGAATTGTTGCACTAAACCAAAATAACTGTCCGGCTTTGGCCCCTTCGGCCATAGATGGTCTATTACAGACCTCATTGCAAGACCGGACAACCTATGGAGCTCGGCCACAACAGCCATCCTCTCGCTCAAGGGCAATGGGCGCGTTGGAGCACTGAATTGTGACCAGAACAGCTTTTCCACTTCATTATCTTTTTGATCCTCGAAAAACTTGGCCGCATTAGCCGTACTCTTCGCCAGATCCGCATACGCGTCTGAAGGGCTCCAGTGTCGATCCAGAGGAGCATACTTCAGATCTAAGAACTTCATCCGCAATAAATAGGTGTTTCCAGCCACGATTTCTCCGGCCTGTCGAAGCTCCTCCCGCGCATCCCTAATTACGGAACGCGTCTCCTTGGCCGCATCAAGGGCCTTCTTCAAGTTAGCCGAATTATCCTTATTCTCTCTTTCAAGGAGCTCATATCGGTCGATGGCATTTTTCAGCTCCACAGCCATCTCGGCTATTTTGTCTTTGCTCCGGCGACGAGCAGCCTGTTCGGCTCTCAACTCTTCGGCCGCCTTTAGGGCAGCCGCATTGCTTGCCTGGGCTTGTTCTTTGGCGAGGGCAAGTTCCGCCCTCAGGGCTTCCACGGCAGCAGCTCCGTCTACAATCCAAGCATATAACATTAACATTTTTCTCCTCTTAGTTTTTCCTATAACAGATAAGGAAGTAGAGCACGTACCTTGTGACTCGTTAAGCCGCTCGTTCACAAGTGTGATATCGGCATCAATAACTCCAATCTGTCATCTTAGTTCGGCGACTTCAACGGACCGGTCGGCTGTCAGACCCTTAGCCACATGTGCATAAACACAGTATGATCATTACTCAACGATGTGATCCTGAGTTTGCCGCCTTGGGCTGGCAACCAAAGTCTTAGGGGCTACTATCCATATGGAGCACAGCTAGCGCGTGCGCCACATACTTATTTCGTTACATACCTCAAAGCCTCTGAGCAAGCTCGTAAAAGCTTCATTCAACCCGCTTGTGGCGGATGAAATATTCTCAAGCACCGTGCTCATTAATGAACGGTGATCCTCCGAAAGAGCAGCTCGCTCCAGAAGGCCCGTCAGCGTATCCGGCCGGTCGCCAAACTATTCCGGACCTTTCTTATCGCCCATCGTGGGAGCCGAATGCTCCGGGCTCAGGGTGGCCAAAGTACTTGCTTTTGGCCTCGGGAAATCTGGACTCCTCCATGACGACACCTCGGGGTCGCCCGCCCCATGAGGTGGAGAGGTTGGTGGTGTTTCACTCTCCATCATCTCTCGGAAGGAGATCCTCAAGACTAACTCACGAGAAGAGCTACTAGCCGGACTGCAAAGAATGTATGCTGGTTATTGTTCTCGGAGGAGGAAGCACTAGCTTTATATTTGCGATTAACTTACAGCTTGGCTGAGGGCCGGCCCATTTGCGGGCATGGCACGGTGAAGACGCCTTCGGGCAGGGGGGCCCCTGTGAAGTTTTCTTCCTTGTCCGGGCACCTCCGCCTCCAAGTCTTGGAGGCGGCCCTCTTCTTCCCGCGAGGGAGGAGACCTTAGATTCCCTCCACGACTATCCTCCTTCGGGAGGTAGCAATTCCCGGTTTGATGTGCAAGTGTGAAGTTCTGCTTCTCGTTTCTTCCAATCGCCTTTTCCCGAGGGTACTTTACTTAGGACACGACCGAGCATCTTGGCTATGGAGGGACTAGGTGAGCCTTCGGGAAGTGGCGTCGGACACCTGATTCTCTCCGCCTTGCTGAGCCATTCTTGGCCGCGGAGGATTTTCAGAATAATGTTATCATAAATATAAAGGAAGTGATCGGTTTCTGGGTTACTTACTTGGGTATCTGGGCGGTTGCAGCTCAGGCCCGCATCCTCGGTGGTGTACGGACACTTTACTTGTGGTCCGAAGAATAACTTACACATCCCTTCGAGCGGTATGCCGAAGAAGTGCAGAATAGTCCGCGGACCTTCCGGATAGAACTCCCACATCCGGAGAGGCCGACATTTGCACGACAACATCCGTTGGACTAGCATTACCTGAATTATAATGACAAGGCTAATGTCCCTCTCAAGAAGCTCCCGGATGCGGCTCTTCAATGTTGGTACATCATTAGCAGGCCCCCAATCCCGTCCTACATTGGCCCCTGATGCCAGTTGAGGCGGAGGGCCCGAACGGAAGTCGAGGGCAGCCACCCACTTTGTGCCTCTAGGAGCCGTGACGTAAAACCACCTCCGCTGCCATAGATCGGACACCTCTGGGAAGGAGCCCTCTGGCCATGGGGCATCAGTGTTCCTTCTTATTACAGCACCTCTGCACTCTGCATGTCGCCCCTCAATCATCTTCGGCTTCACATTGAAGGTCTTGAGCCATAAGCCAAAGTGCGGGGTGACGTGGAGAAAAGCTTCGCACACAACGATGAACGACGAGATGTGAAGGATGGCCTCCGGAGCTAGATCATGAAAATCTAGCCCATAATAGAACATGAGCCCTCTCACAAAGGGATCAAGGGTGAAGCCTAAGCCACGGAGGAAGTGAGAAACAAATACGACGCTCTCGTTGGGCACGGGAGTAGGGATGACCTGCCCTGCAGCAGGAAGCCTGTGCCTGATGTCGGTGGTCAAATATATGACCTCCCTAAGCTTCGCGATGTCCTCCTCTGTGACCGAGGAGGCTATCCACCGGCCGTGAAGGTTGGATTCAGACATGATTGAAGATCTGAAGTGCTTGAGCTTGGGCTTCAGGTGTTAGAACTCGAGATGCGAAAAGGCGCAAGTGTGGTGGAAAAGAGGGATAGGCCTCGGCCCCTCTATAAAGGGGGTGAATATCAAGCGTCCTCAGCGTAACCGCACGGGACTTACCTAAAAACACGGAGTCATATCAACAGGCGTTGTGGGGTTGCACGCGCCCGTATTGATGGAAGATCCCGTGATAAGAGGAACACGATCTCTGTTCTGGCAAGGCGTGCCAATGAAACCGCCTCGCAACGCATATCGAGGCAGGCTGAGAAAAACCGGTCCGTGCTGGACAAGGCCACGGCATAAGGGCACACCGTTAAAAAAATTGTTGTCAGCAGATCAGATTTGTGAAGTGTCATGCTCTCTGCGGTGGTGTGCGGAAATTATATCGTAGAGTTGGACACAATCCTTAATCTACTTTGGAGTATTCGAAGACGGAACCCGCCTTGCAATGCCGAAGACACCCACGTGCGGACTCATCGCCACCAAGCCCGGTTCAGGCTACCGAGGAGTCCCGATTAGGGGTATCCGGACAGCCGGACTATATACTTTGGCCGGACTGATGGACCGTGAAGATACAAGACCCAAGACTTCGTCCCATGTCCGGATGGGACTCTCCTTTGCGTGGAAGATAATCTTGGCGATCCGGATATTAGATCTCCTTCTTTGTAACCGACTATGTGTAAACCCTAGCCCCCTCCGGTGTCTATATAAACCGGAGGGTTTAGTCCTTAGAGACACAATCATAATCATCACAGGCTAGCTTCTAGGGTTTAGCCTCTACGATCTCGTGGTAGATCAACTCTTGTAATACTCATATCATCAAGATCAATCAAGCAGGAAGTAGGGTTTTACCTCCATCGAGAGGGCCCGAACCTAGGTAAAACATCGTGTCCCTTTCCTCCTGTTACCATTAGGCTTAGACGCACAGATCGGGACCCCCTACCCGAGATCCGCCGGTTTTGACACCAACAGTGACCCTGTCCCAGCAACAGACCTCGCCGGGGAGGGGGATACATACTCTCCACTTGCTGCAGGTAAGTTACATGCCTCTACTCCTGGCCATCGTCGCTTTGATTTCTTTCCTTTTCTATATCTTGAACTTTTCTGATTTTGGCCTTGCCTTGCTACCCTTTTTGGCTTCAGATCCTCCCCTGGCAAACCAGGCGGACGTTGATGCCCTGATCGCGGAGACCGCCAAGGACGCCGAGGCCAAGGCCACCAACATCGCTGCTGAGGAGGCCGCCATGGGATCCGCCGAGGAGCCTGCCACGGGGCCTGCCGGGGACGCCGGCAAGGCCGCCACTGGAGAGGCCGCCAAGGAGCCTGCCGGAGAGGCCGGCAAGGCTGGCACCAAGGAGGCCACCACGGGGCTTACCGGGGAGGCCGGCTAGGCCGCCACTGGAGAGGCTGCCATGGATCCTGCCTGGGAGGAGGTGGTCAATGACCAACCTTCCTCCTCTTCAGCCTCTGCCCCGAGCAGGTACTTGAAGGTTGGTGATGATCTTTTCGTCAGTATCCCAGGAGTGGCAGGCACCAGAGTGCCAATCGAGGGGGTCTTCGATGAGGAGATCCTCACTGCCGCTGGGCTCCAGGTTGTTGAAGAACCGAGTGTCAACAGTGGTGGTTCCGAAGAAGACCAACTCCTTCAGGCCATGAGCGCCAACTTCCACAAGCTCCAAGCTCTCCATCGGGCTCGCAAGGAGAAGGTGGACTCTAGGATGGCGGCCGTGAACAAGGCCGAGGCGGACTTCCAAGAGCGCGTCACTCACAGCAGGGCTGGTTTGCCGAGGCCCGGGAAGATCTGAGTGTCGCGCAGGACCAGTTGGACGAGCGTCTGCGCGAGCTCCTATTGAAGCAGGCAGACATCAAGAAGGCTCAGTAGGATGCGAAGGCGAAAGTGAAGGCTGCCAAGGACGAGTCTAACCAGACACAACGCCGCATCTCGCTCGACGCCCATGAGGAAGACTTGGTTGCTCGCGAAGCAACGCTTGCCGCCACGCTTCGGGCCAAGGACAATGAAACTGAAAAACTCGTTGCACAGCGGACTCAAGATCTGATGCAGAAGCATCAAGAGGCACTTGATGCCCTGATCCTATACCATGTCGGCAAGCTGAGGGAGGCTGTCGACCAAGCTGAGGTCGCAGAGGCTGCCACAAGCTAACTTGACAAGGAGCTCTCCACGCTCAAGGGCGACAGAGAGAAGACCCTCTATGACCTGGTAGAGATGTAGACCACCATATATGACAAAACCAAGCTGCTCTCCAAAGCCAATGCTTCCATTGATGATCTAGGGCTGAAGCTGGAGTCCCAGGAGAAGATGGTTCAGAGTCTCAGGACCATGAGCAGACCCTGACCAAGGAGCTGATGGACGAGTAGCTGCTGCTGCGGACCGCTGTCACTTCCCATAACGAGCTCATGGGCAGCACGAAGCTTTGGACCAGCCACCTTGTGGATGTCGTGGAGAAACTCAATGCACATCTGTCTGCCATGGGCATGCCAAGTTTCAGGTTTTCCCATGAAGTGAACGTGGCTGAAAGCGCTAGGCTGTCTCTGTTCTTCGAGTGTGTCCTTTACGCCCTGAAGCTGCTCCAATCCAACATGGCGTCCTACCTGGCCGAGGTGTCCCGGAAGCTTTGTCGGGGCGCCTTGACCACAGGTGCTCACTAAGGTGGCACACTGGAACCCCAGCGTCGACTTCTCTCAGAGGCTTGACACCTTGTCGGAGGGCGTCGACCATCAGGCGCTCGAGGAGCGCATCGAGCCCATCATCAACCGCGTTAGCGGAGTCATGAGGCTAGAGGGCCAGCGCCGAGATTAGCTGCTTTATCCATTGTTGCTGCTGTGAGTTCGCACCCAAGACAATTTATATTAAGTTAGAATCGCACCAACTTTTGATGTAATATAACTCTATTATGCCTTGAACTGATTGCATGTTATCTTCCTATTTAGTTTATCCTTGTATTTTCTGCACCCTACGCTTGATTGGATAGGCCTGCTGGCGCGTGCACCCCTTGCCGCAGGCACTAGAAGGACGGATCCTTAGCAGCCTGTGGAGGGCGTCGACGCCAACAAGTGACCTTGCCGCTGTTGGCGCAGTCACCTGAGCTGTCGAGCGCACTCGAAGCAAAACAGGGGGCTGTTGATTACGGCAAGGTACCCTGCTGTCCTTAGCAAAGCGCAACACCTGAGCTGTTGAGCAGACTCGAAACAGAACAGGGGCATTGCCAATCGCGGCAGGGTTCCGTTTGAGTGTAGGTTCTCCATGCAAGGACCGAAACCATCGAGGAGGATAACCTTATAAAAGGAAGAATCACTCAGGGTTGGGTTGACTTAGCTTTTTGTTGCTGTGCGGGTAGTCATTGCGGCTGTAGACGCCGCCGCTCGCCCGGCCCCTTGCACCAGGGTGGCGCGGATGACCTTGATCTCCTTCACCACTAGCTTTCGCGACATCGCCTGCCCGCGCGGGCACGGGCGGAGCGGCTCTGGACGGGCCGATCACTGCGATCGCCTTCTTCTTAGGAGCCCTGGTGACGAAGAAACTACTGTACTAACTAACAGACCAGATTCTCACAACTAATACCCCCTACCTGGCGCGCCAAAGATGTTGGGGCAAACGAACACCTATGGGTTCACAAGGATCCCCTCTATGTTCGGCGGGGGATTAGTTGCACGAAGAGCAGGTCGAGCTGTTAGCACACACGGGATTTTACCCAGGTTCGGGCGCAAAGATGCGTAATACCCTAGTCCTGCTTGTCTGGATATATGTGTTCTTGAGCTTTTGACCAAGCTATGATGAGTGCCTGGTCCAAAAGTCTGAATCCTCTCTCTGTATGCCTTGGGCCTCCATTTATACGTAAAGGGGTTGCCCCAATGGCCCACAGGAGGTGGCAAGCTACAGTGCACGAGCTTATCGCTCGGCAATGTAGGACAAACGCATTTCATGTGTTGCCTACGTGCCCTCTTGCTTTATCTGGGACGGCAACAGAAGCCATTCCGTCCTTCGCCGCTCCTCCTTGCTTCGTCACGCATCCAGGTTGATGAGGCATGCAGCGCCACGCAGGCTAACTAGCTGCTGTGTTGGCACAATGGTAGAGCCTCCACGAAGATCTGCATGTCGCCACACAGGCGCCTGCTTAGTTGGCTCGCCGATCGTTGCACTGGAGTGGTGGTGAAGTGGCGAACCCTTGCCGGGCGCGTGTTCAGTCATGCGCCCAAGAATCGCCCCCGACAAGGCACGGGCCGGGTTTGAGACGCCCCCAAGAAGGGTCTTGCCGGGGGACTTCGTCTTCTGGTCCCATACGGACCCGTGGGCTGCCAATCTTTATGAGGATCTGCATGCTACCAAGCATGCACTCTCAAATCTTGGTCTTAACGTCATCGATGGTGTTAAAGGTCTCAGCTCCAAGGGTGATGGGCTCGCTGGTGTCGTGCAGGTCGCCCCGGCAAGGGTGTTGCCGGGGAAGGTCCAGCTCGCCCTCTGCTCCTTGTTCTTCGAGTATCTGTCTTGGTAGTCTCTGTGCTTTGTCTTCTTCTGCCTCGCCAAATCCTGCCGCTGGGGTGGCTGCGACTGCCCGCGCACTAGTAAGGGGTACAGAAGTACCCATGTTTTTGTAGACCGACAAAACTACTACTGAACCTCGTGGGTTAATCAGAACACGATCGACACCAGAGTGGTATAGTAATCTTGTTCTAGAAGTCATGTTACTTGACCATGGCGAACCTACGAACTATGAAGAAGCTATGATGAGCCCAGATTCCAATAAATGGATTGAGGCTATGAAATCTGAGATAGGATCGATGTACGAGAACAAAGTATAGACTTTGGTGGATTTGCCCGATGATCGGCGAGCCATAGAGAATAAATGGATCTTCAAGAAGAAGACTGACGTTGATGGTAATGTTACTGTCTACAAAGCTCGACTTGTTGCAAAAGGTTTTCGACAAGTTCAAGGAGTTGACTACGATGAGACTTTCTCACACTTAGCGATGCTTAAGTCTGTCCGAATCATGTTAGCAAATGCCACATTTTATGATTATGAAATCTAGCAAATGGATATCAAACACTACATTCCTTAATGGATATTAAAGAAGAGCTGTATATGATGCAACCAAAAGGTTTTTTCAATCCTAAAGGTGCTAACAAAGTGTGCGAGCTCCAGCGATCCATCTATGGACTGGTGCAAGCATCTCGGAGTTGAAATATACACTTTGATGAGGTGATCAAAGCATATGGTTTTATACAGACTTTTGAAGAAGCCTGTATTTATAAGAATCTGAGTGGGAGCTATGTAGCATTTCTAAAATTATATGTGGATGACATATTGTTGATTGCAAATGATGTAGAATTTAAGGATAGCTTAAAAGGATACTTCAATGAAAGTGTTTCAATGAAAGACCTCGGTGAAGCTGCTTACATATTGGGCATCAAGATCTATAGAGATAGATCAAGACACCTGATAAGGTTTTCCATGAGTACATACCTTGACAAGATTTGAAAGAGTTCAAAATGGATAAGTCAAAGAAGGGGTTCTTGCCTGTACTTTAAGGTGTGAAGTTGAGTAAGACTCAAAACTCAACCATGAAAGAAGTTATAGAGAGAATGAAAGTCATTTCCTATGCCTCAGCCATAGATTCTATAAAGTATGCCATGCCATGTACCCGACCTGCTGTGTGCTTTGCCAATATGTTTTGTAAGGGGGTACAATAGTGATCCAGGAATAGATCACTGGACAGCGGTCAAAATTATCCTTAGTTACCTTAAAGAGGACTAAGGAAATGTTTCTCGGCTATGGAGGTGATAAAGAGTTTGTCGCAGGACGACCACCAATGGGACCAAGGGTCCCTTGCTAGTTTGGCAGGGGGAATGTCATGTTGCACAAAGAGCAGAAGAGCATGGGCAGCCCGGCAGAAATCACACAGGCAATTTTACCCAGGTTCGGGCCGCCGTGAGGCGTAAAACCCTACTCTTGCTTTGGTGGATTGATGGTGGAAGAATGGTGGTGGAGCACCATACACTTGCCCGGCAGGGGTTGCATATGGGCGATAATGGCTACGCACGTATGAGTGTGTGGGTGTCCAACCTTCTAACCCCCTTCTAGGGTTGCCAGGGGCCTCCTTTTATAGATTAAGGGTTCACCACAATGGCAAATCAGTCATTATGCACTACTAAGATAGCAAAGTGCTATCATACCTAACTCTGCAGGCTGATAGAGCGCACTAAATGCTCCGCTAAACGTTACATTGTTGTTTGCCGGGCTATTTTGCCAGCTTCATGCATGCTTGCTTGACACGTTGTTGGACGGGTGTCGTCTGTAGGTATACCTGTAGAAAGAGGTTGCCATGTGGAGAATGGCTACAACTTTATCACTTTGTGGCTTGACACCGCACTGATCGACGAAGTGGGTCATGGCGGAGTAGTTGGTGAGTTGGCTTTTGCCTCCGTGAGTCCCGGCAGGCCCTGTAGGGACGTCTTGGATGTTCTCTTACGGGGGCGACCCCGCCCTTGCCGAGCTCGCCTGCCTGGCAAGGGAGGGTTTTCTCTTGGTGGCATCTTGCTTCTCTAGCTTGAGCTTGGTCCTCTTGAGATCTATGTTGGTCCTTCGAAGAACTTGGTCTCCCGCTCTCTAGCATGGCCTGGTGCCATAATCTTGTTCCCGTGCTTGTGCACAGTTTGGGCAATAGACCCAGGGTTTGTTCCACCGACATAAGCCCCAGGGCCTACCCCAATCATGCTGCCGAGCATCGTCGGGGTAGGCCCTAATAAGTGCACAGGCAAGGGTGCCGAAGAGGCTGGTCTCTTGGGGTCTTCTTTGCTTCTTCATTAATCTTGAGCCCGGGCCAGTTTCCGGTTTTCCAGCGTGTCGCGTAAATCCAATAGTGGTGGCACCTCTCTCTTGGTGCCTTTGCCTCCTCCAGCAGTCTTCCAGCTAAGCTTTGGTGGATGAATCCACTTTCGCTCGAGCTGGGGCTTCTTGCTGGTCCCGGAGGTGGCGATCAGGGCGTCACGGAGCTGCTTCATTCGCCCTCCTCTTTCACAGCGTCGCCACTCCCGATCTTGTCAAGCTCTGTGTCCGGCAGGCCATGATAGGATCGGGATGGACTCCCATTTGGGCGCTGCTCCTGCCTCCTTCTCTTCCCATCGCACTACCTAGGGTAGGAGGAAAAGGGAGAGGAGTTTACATGGCGCTTATCTTTTTTCAATCTTAAATCTGTAGGCACTTGGCAAATTTGAATTCAAATAATGTAATCTATTGAGTCCATGTTTGTGTTCTGTAAGGCTTGTAATTGTATGATCAGCATATTAATGAACAAGATGAGCCTTGCCGGGAACTCGTGCATGTGTATGTCCATGCAGAGGTAGGATACCTCTTTAGTTTAAATAAATGAGTTTTCCCCGGCAGGCTATCCTGCCGGTACCCTTTTTATTTTGTTGCCAGGGACCGGATTCTACCGGGCAAAAAATAAAGGGACCAGGCCCCCCGCCAACCCTTTTTCATCAAAGGCCACTATGACCACCAAGGACGAAGCAATGTTCAAGCCAAAAGTGGGAGCGCCTAGGGTTCAAAGAGCGGCAAGGTTTTCTTATGCACAAGCTTCAGCTTACAGAGCACTTATGGACAAGAGGCAGAACTTATCTGTTTGGCTTGCCGGGGACGCGGTGCTGGTCCATCTTCCCAACACCTTGTAGAAGCCAAGTTCACGGTAGGAACCTGCAGCTTCGTGCAGATGAGAATGATGCAGGATGTGATCCTATCTATATGCACATGCAAATGCTCATGAAATGCTTATGCAATGTTCTTGGAATGCTCATGCATGTATGCAACTTGGTCGGCCCCCAGTGCTTTGTTTATTTCTCTGCTGCTCAAGGTCTTCGCCTGGCTTTGTACATGGGGTTACATGCATATGCGGCAAGGCCTGTACAAAAGGGTGGTTGTTGGGCAGGGCCCAACAGCCGTGCCTTACGGATAGAACTTGCGAAGATGCATAATATTCTATGAGTTTTGCAATTGAATGCCATCTCCGGTCTCCAGACGGACTGCGCCAGGTCTGGTGACTGGTACTACCCGGTAAGGGCCTTCCCACTTTGGTGTCAACTTGTTTGTACCCTTGGCAGACCACTACTAGGAAAAGGCCTACTAGTGGCGCACCAGTTTTGCCTACTAATGGCGCACTACTGGTGCGCCACTAGTACCACTCCACCAGTATTTTTTACTGATGGCGCACCAGTGGTGCGCCATTAGTATCTGGTATACTAATGGTGCACCACTGGTGCGCCATTAGTATAGGCCACGGTACGCCATTAGTATAGGTCACTGGTGCGCCATTAGTATAGGCCACGGTGTGCCATTAGTATTTTTGAGCTTTGAAGGCGGGAAAATAGTAGTGGCGCACCGTCTAACCCCCATCGTGCGCCATTGCTGTTTTTGAATTTTGAATTTGGATCTGGATCGCGATTTTTTTGCCCATTTTTTGCTCGCTTTTTTGCACAATTTTATTTCAAATTTTGTTCCTGTTTTTGGATCTTGTACGTTCTTTTGCCCTATTCTTTTGCCTGAGAGGAGTTCGCCGGAGAGGAGGAGGAGGAGGTGACCGCAGAGGCGCTCGCCTACATCGCCAGAGAGGAGGAGGAGGTCGCCGGAGAGGAGTTCACCGGAGCATCGGAGAGGAGGAAAGAGAAACCATGAGGGGATGGGAGGAGAGGAGGGAGGAGGAGCTCACCAGAGAGGAGGGAGGAGGAGCTCACTGGAGATGAGGGAGGAGGAACTCACCAGAGAGGAGAGAGGAGAAACCGTGAGGGGAGGGGAGGGGAGGGAAGGAGAGGAGGGAGGAGGAGGTAGCCGGAGAGGAGGAGGAGGAGGTCGCCGGAGAGGAGGAGGGTAGTATGGTGGAGGAGAGAAGGGAAGATGGAGTGGAGGAGAGGAGGAGATGGAGTGGAGGAGAGGTGGAGTGGAGGAGAAGAATGAAGAGGTAAGGAGGAGAGGACACGCCCAGCCATATACACGGCATAGTAATGGCGCACCGTGGGCAGGTGCGCCATTACTATTTTTATTTTATTTTTTTGATTTATTTTAATTTTTGAAGTCGGGAAGACACTAATGGCGCACCATGGGAAGGTGCGCCATTAGTAATTTTTTTATTTTTTTTATTTATTTTGAATTTTGAAGGCGGTAAGATAGTAATGGCGCACCATGGGCAGGTGCGCCATTAGTTAGTTTTTTGAGGGTTTTGAAAATGTTAAATTCAGGTGTAACTTTTCGAGTAGATTATTTTTCATATAAAAAACTTTTTCATCCGAGTTCGTATGCAAAAGTTATGCCCATTTTTACAAATTCTCGAGAGATTTTGCCAAAAAGTCAAAAATTCATGTTTGTAAATTTTGCTAACAACTAGACCACATATCACATGGGAATCTTATTTTCTTTTGTTTTTTTTGACATTTCTATCATTTTCTTTTATTTTTTTGAAACTGAAAAGGCGGTCCACCGGGGGGGGGGGTGCATTCGGGGGAATGTTTGGGCCAAATCAACTAGTAATGGCGCACCACTTCCACGGTGCGCCATTAGTAGTTTTCAAAAAATTAAAAAGAAATTTGAATTTTTTTGAACATATATTATAATGACCGGGGAGTGGTGCGCCATTACTAGTTGAATTAGTAATGGCGCACCACTCCCACGGTGCGCCATTAGTAGTTTTAAAAAAATAATTTTTTTACTAATGGCGCACCGTGGATGTGGTGCGCCATTAGTATTTGCACACTAATGGCGCACCAACACATGGTGCACCATTAGTATTTAGTAATGGCGCACTACTTGTACATTGCGCCATTAGTGCCCATTCCATCTATAGCCCTTTTCCTAGTAGTGGACTAAACGCGCCTAAGGACAAGGTCGCCTTCCTCGAAACACCGGGCATGAACCCTGAGGCTATGATAGCTACACGGGGCTTGCTGATAGCGTGCAGCACGCATAGCAGCCCAGAGGCGGCTCTCCTCGAGTAGCAAAGCATATCACGCCGTCGAGGATCTTGCGCTACTTCATCGTAGGCAAGAACTCGAGGCGACTGAGGGAGTCCAGGATTCGGTGGTCCTCAGGTGTCTGGCCCAGGAGTATGGGCCGGGCTGGATGGGTCGTACAAGATCAAGCTGAAGATTATCCTCCATGTCCGGATGGGACTTCTCAATACATAGACAGCAAGATTAGAGTCTGGAAGCTTCCTTCCCTGATGAACCTACCTTGTACAAACCCTAGGCCCCTCCGGTGTGTATATAAACTGGAGGGGTTACTCCGTAGAGGCTATCTTCTTTATTGTCATTGGAATATTCATAGGCTAGACATCTAGGGTTTAGCCATTACGATCTCAATGTAGATCAACTCTTGTAATCTTCATACTCGTCGAATATAATCAAGTAGGAGTAGGTTTTACCTCCCTTAAGAGGGCCCGAACCTGGGTAAACACTGTGTCCCCTGGTCTCCTGTTACCATTGATCCTTAGATGCATAGCTTGGGCCCCCCTACCCTAGATGTACCGGTTTTGACACCGACATTGGTGCTTTCATTGAGAGCTCTGCCGTGCTGTCTGCAAAAAGCGATCAATGGCTCTCCTAGTCATCAACAATAATATCACTTCTGAAGGGGGCCTAGCTTCTGGGCAGACCCTCCAGTTCAGTGGCTTCACCATAAGGGCTTGCGCGGCTGTCGAGCCCGCAACTCCCCCCATGGTCGCCGGTCACCGTCTTCGCATCGGCCCTAAGTACTCCGAAAAGTTGGATCCGGCAGATGTTTCATCTTTAAACAAACTGCAGGACTGCATCGCCGCCTGGGGATCTCAATGGACTATGATCAGATCGAGCTCAAGCCCGACCAGAGGGAAATTAATCGCCCGCCGACCACCCACCTCGTAGCGGTCGTTGAGGAACCGACCAAAGTCACTTCCCTCCCCATATTGAAAACCAAGTATGTTCGGGTCTCCCAATCCCCCAATCGGGTACTTCCCCTTCGGACGGGACCTTACGCCCTCTGTACTCTGGTTCAAGGGTAGGATTGCCGGAGCCCTTGTGCCAACCGGACCCGAACGGGTTGCCTCGGAAACTGTTCTAGCTCCGAACACCGCTATGGGACAGGATCCAAAATTTAATCCACCCACCCACCAGAATCAATATTCTCCAAGAAACTCGGGTCCTCCGGATATATACGACCTGATGTATGTGCGGGAGCAGCCTTAGGAAACGATCCACCACTTTTGGGCTAGATTCCTGCTTGTTAAAAACAAGATCGAAGACTGCTCGGACGACGACATAGTTTCGGTTTTCCATCATAACAGCACTGACGTGGGAATATTGAATGCCCTCGACCGTCGCCAGATACAGAGTTTCACCGAATTATCACAAGTAGTACAAAAGTGATGTGCGATGGAAAGCACATGGAGGGCCTAGAATACTCAACTGGAGCCCGCTCCCTTGAAGTAGTGTGCGGCCTGGGCCAAACGGAAACATCATGGCTGGTCACCCGAACCACCAGTCAATGGGCAGCAAAAATAAACCCTTCACAGGACACAGGTCCGTTCTGGACGAACTGTTGGACAAGCACTACCCGATTCACGCCACTCCGTGCACAATCCTAATGTCGGTGTCAAAACCAGTGGATCTCAGGTAGGGGGTCCCGAACTGTGCGGCTAAGGCTAATGGTAACAGGAGGCGAGGGACACAATGTTTACCCAAGTTTGGTCCCTCTCTATGGAGGTAATACCCTACTTCCTGCTTGATTGTTGTTGATGAATATGAGTATTACAAGAGTTGATCTACCACGAGATCGTAATGGCTGAACGCATGAAGTCTAGCCAATTAGGTTATGATTGTTGTGGCTAAACCCTAGAAGTCTAGACCCTCCGGTTTATATAGACACTAGGGGGATAGGGTTGTATAAAGTCGGTCACAGAGAAAGGAATCTACATATCCGAATCGCCAAGCTTGCCTTCCACGCCAAGGAGAGTCCCATCTGGACACAGGAGGAAGTCTTCTTTCTTGTATCTTCATAGTCCAACAGTCCAGCAACAGTATATAGTCCGGCTATCCGAGGACCCCTTAATCCAGGATTCCCTCAGTAGCCCCTGAACCAGGCTTCAATGACGATGAGTCTGGTGCGCAGATTGTCTTCAGCATTGCAAGGCGGGTTCCTTCTCCGAATACTCCAACATAGCCTTCCGAACATAGAAAATGTGTCCGGCTCTACAAAACAAGTACCACACACAACCGTAGAGAGTATAATATTTCACAAGTCCAATCCGCTGACAACTTTTTGTAGCGTGACATCATGCCACTGCCCGGTCATTATTCGAACCGTTTTTAGCATGTCGCTCCGTATTTTGAGGTGCGGTTACATTGTCATGTCTTGTCAAAGCAGAGATCGTGTCCCCTTATCATGGGATTCTCATCAATACGGGCATGGGTAACCCAACCGTGTCATCTACACGGTGCTTGGGAAATAGGCAAATTTTAAGGTGTGTGGGGAGGCGCATGACTTTTACTGCCTTCATAAAAAGATAAGGATTCATTCTCTTTCACCCACGCCTTCTCCTTCCTCTGCCCATCCATCCTCGAGCTCCAGCGCCCAAGCTCTCGCCTTCTCCGCCCAAAAAAGCGCTCCAATCATGTCCGGATCCGGAGCAGGAGGCAAGTGGATGGCCTCCTCCGTCGAGAAGAAGGACATCAAGAAGCTCCGAGAAGCCGGATACCTAACCATGGAAATTGCTAAATGAATTCTGACCAAGGGACCAATCGTCCGCACCCCGAAGCCCCAAGAGAGGGTGGTGTTCCTCACACACTTCGTCCGCGGGCTGGGATTCCCCCTTCACCCGTTCGTTCGCGGACTGATGTACTACTACGGGCTGGACTTCCATGATCTGGACCCCAACTCTATCCTCAACATCTCGGCATTTATTGCCGTGTGCGAGGCCTTCCTCCGCATCCCACCTCACTTTGGCCTATGGCTGAAGACCTTCAATGTGAAGCCGAAGGTGGTGAGCGGACAACAAGCAGAGTGTGGAGGCGTCATGGTGGGCAAGATGCAAAATGTCACCTGCCCCGAAGGCTCCTTTGTGGAGACTATAAAAGGGTGGCAGTCGGGGTGGCTCATCATCACCGAGCCACGCGCCACCAACTGGGCGGCGGCCCCCGCATTTCGATCCGGAGTCCCGATGCGGCTCACCACCTAGCAAGATAAGGGCCTGTCCTAGGGCTCTGTAGACGAGCTGACTGCGGTCGAAACACGCGTCCAGAGTATGATAAACAAGAAAGTCAAGCTCATCAACGTGATCCAGGTTATGCTCGTCCGCGGGATTCTTCCATGCCAACGCCGGACATGCTATTTGTGGGAATTTGATCCGGCCAAGAACCAAACCCTACTAGAGCTCTTCGATACGACGCACGCAGATATCTGGAAGGTGCTCTTCAAGGCCAACGAGGTGCCACCGGCCACGGACGAGGTTCGTGGGCACGAACTAACTCACCCTGCAAATCCGGTAAGTTCTTTCATGTTCTCAAGGTGTACCCTTTACTTGCATATTTGAGGAAGGCATCTAAGTCTCCCTATCAATTATTTCAGGACTGGACAGAGATAGCGGAGCAGATTAACTGTCTGGCTCCACTGCCCGAAGACCCAGAGACCCCGCTCCTGGCGAAGATGCTATTTCCGGCGCCTTATGAGGTGTCGGAGAAGAAGGCCAAAAGGACCAGAGGTGGTCTCCATTGCAAGGGTACTTTGGACGCGACGTCTGAAGACGCCGAGGCTCACTCCTCCATTGCCGAAGACGACGAGGAGTAGGAGGAGAAAGAAGAAATCCATTCCCCCTTTGCAGGGGGAGAAAGAAGAGGATGACCTCCACGCACCTGGAGGCCGAGGCGTCCAAGAAGGGGAAGCCTCCCTTCCGGACAGCTCCGCAGCAGCCACCGACAGCAGCTGGGAGTGGAAACCCAGGGAGAAGCCCTGGCCAAATCGTAAGTATTTGGACACGTTCATGTATCCGAACTCTTTATTTTTTGTTTTAATGTGGTGATTTATGCATTGGCAGTCCGGCTCGGTCCAGTCTCGAGCAGTCCTTACCCTCAGAGGATTCGCTGGATCCAGCTGCGACGGATAGCGGGACCCTTCATCGGCCACCTCTCCCCGGGACCTGGATGGTGCCGAGGTGTCGTCCCAAAGGATCCCCGGCCCAGGAGAGAATCCGGAGGTCGTCAGGGGGGCGCCGGAGGATGAAGCCTCGGTGGCCAGACACATGGTGGAGCTAGCCCCCATGGACACCGACGGTGGGGGACATATCCAAATTAGCCCTCAACCGAATATAGTTTCGGATACACATGCGGCTCCGGAACCAGGCCAGCCGCCCCTTTCAAAAGGAGGCGGTGCGCCTATTCCACCGATGACCTCTGTCCATCCAGAGGGACCAAATAGTTTGCTGGAAGCGCTGCAAGGCGCTTCCATTATGGAAGAACACCATACCCTTATACCGAAGCCTGCACTAGCCTTCTAACAGGCTTTGAGGTAAGTAATGTAATTGTAAAAATAGTGTCATAGTATAGACAGTAGGCCCTGATACTCTGTTTGGTGTTTGGAATGAAAAGCCGAACAAAGGATCAAAATAATTTTCGCATGAATCTAACAAATATGTCTATGTGAATAAGCACGCTTCACTGCTGGCTGCTGCCGCTCATACTGCGGAGGTCTCCAGACTGAAGCAGAACCTGGAGCAGGCCGAGGAAGAGCTCGGCCTCGTGAAGAAGCAGCTGGAGGACAGCCGATGTATGCAGTAACTTGTGCATATATTTAGGAAGGATGAATGGTTCGTGTTGACTAAAGTGTCATGAACTTTGTTAGGGGCCACGACCGAGGTAGCGGCCCTCAAGAAGGCGTTGGCCCAGGCCGAGGACAAAGCGTCCAAGGAATGTGTCGTGCGTGAGAAGCAGGAGGCCCGTGTCAGCGAGATCCAACAAGAGCTCCAGGACACCGTCAAGAAGTACGAGTCCTTGGAGCGCTATTTTAAGAATCAAGAGTCCGAACTTGCCATGGCCTGCTAGAGCGCACAAGAAGCCAGAGCCAAAGCCCAGGGTGCCTCCAGGAAATCCAGGCGGCCTAGAATATTATGGCGGGTAAGGCTTTCATTATGCAAAGCAGATATGTGAAGGAAAGGTTCCTTTTACTTACCCCGATTTGGAGCTCTCCTGGGGCGTTTGTGGTTTTGCCGCACAGCGTGTCAGACGCTGCTGAATTCTATCGAGCCGAAGAGGGGAGCTCAACAGAGAAGCTATTCTGGTCGCAATACCTTCGACCAGAACATCAAGTGCCCTTTAGCGATCAACTGAAACAGTTGGTCGAGCTGCATAAGGCGGCTGAACTAGCCATGAAGGATTTGATAATCCGGCTATGGCCTGCCGAAGCCATGCCTAGCAGCTACTTCAGACTCGTGAAGCGGCTTGTCAGCGCCTGCCCTCGGCTTGAAGCCATCAAGCGGTCGGTCTGTTTTGAAGGCGCACGGATGGTCTTTGCCCCTGCTAAGATGCATTGGGCGAAGATGGACGCCACGAAGCTGATGACCGAGGGGCTGCCTGAGGGCAAGGAGCACCGCTGAACCGAACTGTATTTTGATAGTGTCCTGGAGGGATCCCGCCTAGTGGCGGCGCAATTTGCTAAGGATATCATATTTCCATGAACGCACACATGTTATCCTGTCCTGTAATATGAAACAAGACCGTTATGTAATATAATGCTTGTTTATTTAAAATTTTACCTCCTGTGCAATCTAAGAGTTGACCAGTCGTTGGCTTCTGCCCCCACGTAGATAGTAGGGGGGTGTTCGGGATAAATCTAAACACCCTTTACTCCAAATTTTGGTCCTTAAAGGAGGTGTTTAGCACAACGAACGGCAATCGGACTATACGGCTTTATCACCCTCACTTAGCCATAGGAGTTTGACAACAATAATTTTGGCACAGCCCTTGGTATTAGGAAAGCCGAACTTGGGGCGCTATACACGCCTAATCGGATAAAAACTGATTCCTCGCATAATGCGGAAAAAATCTCTAAGGATTTGAAACCTCTCGAACAGCTGACCAGCTCTCGCCGCATCATGACAGTCAGTTTTCAGCTTTCTCTACTGAGGTGCTCGTCCGGAAGAACCGGACACAGTCGCAGAAGTTCTCCCTTTACTACCCTAGCCGATATAGCGGAACGTAAGGTAGTAAGCACAGGAGCCGGGCAACCCAACTATTGACCAAAGACATGATTCGGAGCCGATGCATATAATGCTATAAGTTCGAGGTGCCAAACTGTACTATAAAAGTGTACGGACTTTATTGCCGTGTTATGGGGTATGATGAAGCCCCTGGCGAATTAAGGCGTACTAGAGTGTACGGGTGCAATAGATAAGAAATACAAAGATAAGGAAAAAAATCAAGTGATAAGCTGACGCCGCAAATTATTTTCCATAGTAATTTGATTAATACGTCAAGGCGTACTTGTACAAGTAATGTGATAAGCAAATAAGGCTATTTGACATGCCATGACCAAGGGCAAGCTGCGTGCGGGTATTTAAAACAGGTATAACAATCATTAGCAGAGACCACCTGGGGATTCCCATGTACGTCAAAGCTCCTTGCCTTCTTGGTGTATCCGTCCCATGATGGGTCCGATGATCAGGTTATCAGAAAAGCCTCGAGAAGAAAAAAAACCTGAAAGAAAAAGAAAGAGTGAAGGTATGTGGATGGAGGGGCGGTTGAGCCACACTATGGACCACTGTCTGGTTGTGCCTCCATCCATGCCCATGGTATTTTACGCGCGTAGTTATGTACGCGTGGCACAAATGTCACCGCTTGATTGGGACTGGGACGGAGGCCAAATCGCTAGCCAAGCTCTGGATGAGCTGGACAGTCTTGCTGCAGAGTAGTTCGGACTCGCTTGACAGTGTCCCGGAGTTTTACTGCCGAATTGAGGTTCTGCCTAACAAGGCTGCTCTGTACTTCTGCTGCAAGGGTGGTGTGCTCCTCAGTACGGAGGGAGCGTTCCGTACTTCCGTTGACTGTTATGACACAGCATGGTCCGGGCATCTTGAGCTTGAGGTAGGTGTAGTGCGGCACTGCATTGAATCGAGCGAATGTGGTTCGTCCGAGCAGTGCATGATAGCCACTGTGGAAGGGGACGATGTCGAAGGCATAGCCTAGTGGTGGGAAGGGGTTGATGCCTTCCCACCCACCCAGGTTCAATGCATGTACTTGCAATTTGGGTTTGTTGCACCAATTATACTGTAGGGGCCTCCTTTACAGTCTTTCTCTCAAAAAAAACTCTTCAGAAATTATCCAGGGATCTGAAGACCACTTCCAGTGTGATTGAGCCCATACAGCAGGACTCTACACCTGGTATGACACCTTTAAAGGTGGTTTTTGTGGGCTTGATCCTTGAGGGAGCGATACCCATTTTGTGCACTATATCCTGATAGAGCAGGTTCAGGATGTTGCCACCATCCATGAGGACTCACGTAAGGTGGAATCCATCAATAATTGGGTCAAGGACCAGTGCGGCTGAACCGCCATGACGGATACTGGTCGGATGGTCCCTGTTGTCGAAGGTGATTGGACAGGACGACCATGGGTTGAATTTTGGGTCGACTGGTTCGATCACGTAGACGTCCCTGAGTGCACGCTTGCGCTCCCTCTTGGGGATATGGGTGGCGTATATCATATTCACCGTTTTAACTTGGGGGGGGGGTGAACTTCTTCTGTCCCCCTGTGTTCGGTGGTCGGGGCTCCTCGTCATCGTTATCGCTTTGCGACTCCTTTTCCTTGCTCTTGGCATTTAACTTGTTGGCCTGTTTGAAGACCCAACACTCTCTGTTGGTATGATTGGTTGGTTTATCAGGAGTGCCATGGATTTGACATGGACGATCGAGTATGCAGTGTGACCGCCGTGTCTTCGGTGTTGTCACTGTTCTTTCGACGGATATGTCTATTGCGTCGGAGCTTGCCGTTGCTGTTTCTGGCTTCAGAAGTGCCAGGTTTGCTTGTATTGTTATTGCCATAGGCTAGCCAGCTATCTTCGCACTACTAGGAAAATGCATGCTTGTGGCGCACCAGTTTTGCCTACTAATGGCGCACTACTGGTGCGCCACTAGCATCACGCCATTATAGTCAAATTCTAATGGCGCACCACCGGTGCGCCATTAGTATCTGGTGTTCTACTGGCACACCATGTAGTGCGCCATTAGTATTGCCCACAGTGCGCCATTAGAATTTCTCCCAGGGGGCCATATGTACCCATGTGCTTTTGCATACTAATGGCGCACCAGTGGTTGATGCACCATTAGTGTGATTATCACAGTGCGCCATTAGTGTCTTGTGTGGTGCACCACTAGTATGAATATTAGGGATTTTTTTTCTTTTCTGATATTGTCACGGGTTACAAGATATATTATTGGACAGAATTTAGACAACACCACACAGCAACAGCAGATTGATTGAATACAATAGAAGATTAGTCTTCGAATACAATTCATCATATTATTCTCCGAATTCAAAAGACCGAACAAAGATAGATCACTACAAGTCTCGAGACCGCGAGTAGCGAGTTTGTCTTCACATTACAAGTCGACATCGATCATCTAAACTACCATCACATAGAAGAGAGCTGCAGTCATCACGATGAGCATCATCGCGATGAAACTGGTCTTCATCCGGTTCCTCCAACGCTCCCTCCTCTCTCCTGCTAGATAGCGGGCGATCTAGATTCCGCCCGCCCTAGTGGTGTACCTTTGTAATCATATCGCTGAAATGGTGAACCTGTCACGACACTCCTCCCAAATGTCAGAGACTCGAACCTTACCCTTGTACACGACATACGATGGCATCTCTATGCACAAGCCAAACAACACACAATACATAAGCAATATATAAGTACGCAACAAAAGGATTGGAAGAGTAAAGCAAGACATTAATAGCACGATTCATGGTCCTACTAATAAATAGCATCGATTACATCTAAGTTGAACGACTGTCCAAACCAAAGAGACATACAAGTTCATTAAAGTTTAATTACAACATGAGCCAATCAATGTTTCAGAACTACACATAGCATCACTACTTTCGACTCGACTCATGGGACCGGAGCGTCGATGAAGCCGTCGTCTGTCGTGATGGTCATGAAATCGTGGGCGTTGCCAGCCTGCATTTGTAGCGTTATGTCTATCTCACTGTTGGACGGTTGATATCTAAGGTAGAACTGCCCCGAGGTACGAAGGATAATTTCCGCAAACTCCGACTGGATGCGAAAGAATTCTTGTCTGATGTCCGCGTCCTGGATTGCCAACAAGCTCGCGGCCCAATCTTTGAGATTATCTGGTAGCAGAAGGTGATGATGGTCCCGTACGATCGCCCACATGTGATGGAGGGCGTAGTAGGCATCCTTCTGACCGGCAGGCGGCTGCTTGACGCAGGAGGACTTTGTATGTTGGGCAAACACGTGCGCGCCATACCGCCTACGAACTGTCTTAGCGAAGGTGCCTCCAGATTTGGCGTATTCGGGGAGAACATCATCAAGAACTTTCTTGATATTTGTGTAGTCTATCTTGGAGTCACGGTCCGGGTCGAAATACGTGGGCATGGAATATTTCGGGCTTAAGAGGATGTGTGTGCAATGTGTGTCACTGCACAGAACACGGAATGTTAGAAAAAAAAAGAACGATCAAAATCTAAGAAATCATATGTTACGGGACGGTTAGGGGATGACTTACTCGGGAAAGTAAGGCACGAGGAAGTTATCCTTATCTGGGTTTGCCAGAATGACGCCTTCGAGGTAAGAACTCGCGACATGCCGGTCCCCAGCGCTGCACAAGTTCTTGGCACGCATGTAGAAGGGGTCAACTATCACGATGTACGGGGTCTTGTATCTAATGATCCACATCTCCATACTCAGCGAAAACAGCCGAACAAAAGTGTAGTGCAGCGGATGAAGGTTAAACATAGCAAAGATGTCATCAAACCGCAGGACGATCATACCCCCGATGGTGCCATCCAGAAAGCCCTTGCCCTCTGGCACCTTGGCCACGAAAACCGGGTATGCCACATCATTCTCTCAGAGACGCCGCTTGTCCAAAGAAAGAACACGGTCAAGCACACTCCGCATAGCACCGGTTGCAGCATTGAGCATATTTTTCGGTACCATCGCCCTACCCACCACATGCACCCTCCTCGAGATATCCTTAGGTGAAGGTGGCCCGTCCTGAGCACGAATCATACTCGGTTCCGGCTGGCTTGCACCCTTGTTACTCTTTCTTTTCCGTCCCGTCTTCTTCTGTTATAATGGGACAGAGTTCTACTCACAGACCGCCTTCTTGAGTGTGTTGGGGCTGATAATATTTGGCACCTCGGTTATCTGAGGCTCGGTGAAGTCGGCAGCTGGAGGCGTCTCCTGAGATCTGAACGCCAGACGACGCCTGTTGCAATTGCGTTTCTCCGCCGTACCAGCTCGACCGCGGTCGTCTTTTGTAGGGTTGGGTTCTTGAGAAAGAGGCCCGCATAATTCGTCATCGTACCCATGTTCGGCAAAGTACTTATCGATGTTGCTAAATGTACGGCCGTCATCTTTGTCATCGTTGTCCAGATCCTGCGCCATATGCATGTTCGGATCCTGTGCCATAGGGATGTCCGGCATGTCCAGTAGCGTTGCGGCGGTCTTGCCATAGCTTGGCGCCGGCACGACCGGCGGTGTTGTCTTTGGGGTGGTGTCCACGGCCCCCAAACGAATCTGGCTCTTTGGCCAAAGCAGGGGCCAGCTTAGGCAGGCGCTCAGGGTCATCAGATCATCTTCGTTGGCCCCGGCGGGTCGAATCGGAGGTAACAACTCGTCGCAGCCTGGCAGCACCCGAACCTGTTGAACCCTATACACGGTGGGTGGCATCGGTTTACCGTGGAACATGGGGTTGCCCGGTTGAACGATTTTTCCCTTGGCGACATTGACCAACTCGTCGTTCACGAAGTGCAGGAGAGTGCACGCAATGTCGGCGGTGCCCTGCGAAAACATGTAGGGCGTCAGGGATGCCCAGTCAAAGGCAAAAGGAGATGAAGTCCTCGGCTAAGTGGCTTAATTAGTTACCGTGATGATGGCGTCGAGCTCGGCTAATGTCAAGGCACCGCCAACGGCGGGCGGGCAACTGACGAAGGGGCTGCTTGCTGCCGAGGTGCAGGCTGGCATACACCCGGGTGCATTAAGCTCCAATGTCGGTCATGCCGGCATCAGAGACACCAATACCGCCGCCGTCGAAGACACCAATGGCGCCGCCGGAGTCACCAATGGCGCCGCATGCGCGCAGCGAAGTTGTGGCCCCGGCCGGGAATCGGGCGGCCCTTGCCACCCGCAATCCACGTCGTTAGCCCATGAATCAAGGTAGGCATAATGCCGGTGAGCGTCGATCCCAGTTGTTGTTGCACTTGCTCTTGGACAATCTCCAGAATCCACGCCACTTGTGCCTTGAGTTCTTGAACCTCGCGCGACTGGCTTTCCGAGCTGGTCTTTTCCTCCTTTCGCCCACCAGCGGTATAGTATGACAACCATTTTGTGGACAAGCCTTTGCCGGCCACACGACCAGTTGACGACGGCTTACTGAGCTTATCCTTGTTTTTCATTACGTTCAACGCCCTATTTAGAGTGCTTTCCCAAGCATGGGTGCTCTGAGACGACCCTGCGCTACTGCTTTCAGCCTCCTTCGCCAGAACAAGCTCAAGCGCCCTGGTCTTCGGATCCGTGGTAAGCTCCTTTGTTATAGGGTCCTCCTTGTACCGGGCCCTGACATAGTTCCTGGTCTGCTTGTCACTGCTGTATTTCTCGAAGCAAGGCGGTAGGCCTTGCTCAACATGCTCCGCGTCCTACTTGTCCTGCAGTATTTCCCAAAGCGGGGCGGTAGGCCTTTATCAGCATGCTCCGCGTCCTCCATGTCCCATATAGGCTCCGCCACTCTGTAACCGCCGGGACCGAGTTTGTGTTCCCTAAGTTCAACTCCCGATTTCTTTCCCCACCGACTTGATTCGAGGTTGCACTGCTCTCAAGACTTGATCTTGAACTCCTTGTAGTCATCTTCACGATCGAAGGATTTTTCGCCTTGATCTTCTCATAACTATCACCTTTCTCAATCATTCTCTTCACCGCGCTTCTCCAAGTAGACAGGGCCGTGCTCATCCTCGTGAGGGTGACACTCGTCACTTTATTCCCTGAGAGGCATGTGTTTTCAAATTCAGCGGGGAACTTGTATCGTTCGTGCAGCTTCGTGAAGAGGAGGTTGCACAAATTCCCTTAGTCCTTATGCCTAAGGTTCTCGGTGTTGATCGAGACGGTGCTCCGGAGAATGCACCCGAGCTGAACTGACTACCCCTTGACTATATTTTTGGGCTCCGTTGGATGCCCGTCGTAGTTCACTTGAGTAAATTCCTCCTTGACGGTGCAGAGCGCGTTCGGGCGCCGGTCCTTCCGTTGCCTCTTCGGTTGGCTGCCATCTGTGCGTGCGCCGCCATCATCAGTGGTGGCATCCTCGGCGGCACCATTAGTGGTGGCATCTTCGGCGACACCATTAGTGGTGGCATCCTCGGCGGCACCATCAGTGGTGTCATCCCCGACGCCACTAGGGGTTGTCTAGTCAGGATCGGTGTCTTCCGCGGCGTCCTCATAGCAGTGAGGTTGTTCCTCCATCTCCTGGGACAGCTCCCAGATTGCTTGCCGCCCGAACCGCCGGCCTCATCGTTGTGGGCCATGTTTCGCTTTAAATAGGAAAAAAGTTTGGTCAAAAACTTGATTATTGTCAAGGAACAAGATCATGGTCTCATAATTTAGGGTTTGTCGACACCGAGGCATCCTAAAAGCTAAGCTTTTATCATTTAGGGTTTGTAGCCTAACTGTACATCATTTAGGTTCTCATCAACGCCGAGGCACCCTATAGAAGCCAAGGTTTCATCATTTAGGGTTTGTAGATGCCGAGGCACCCTAAATGGTAAGTTAAGTTTTCATCATTTAGGGTTTATCGATGCCGAGGCACCCTAGGTTGGGCCTAATCACTTGGCACTAATCACTTGGCTCTCTTGTCACCTATGTTGGGTCTATCATCTAGGGTTTATCGATGCTAAGGAGAATTCTAAGTTGGGCCTAATCACTTGGCTCTATTGCCACCTATGGTTTAATGCAGCAAGAATGGCGGGGCAGTTGATCCTACTTAACTAATTACTAAGATACCCCGTCCCATGCATTAGTCGCAAGTACCCCATATGTCCTATTTTTAGCAAAGTCATGCTAAAATTCACGGAAAATTTCAGCATGACCTTTGCTGAAAATATGACATATGGAGTACCCGAATTTGCCGGAACGGAAGTTAATCGACATTCCGGCAAACTCAAGGGCCTCTCGGGGTACCTACAAATTCATCACGACACAATGGTCGGAGACAAAACCGAAGCAAACTAGCAAAGTTACTGACGTGTTTACAGAAATTGTTTTCTGTAAAAGATGATCATCATCTTTGCAAGCCTTTCTCAATGTGATCACAAGTAATTCAGAGGCATCACAATAAAGCAACACCCTGCACTAGCCTAAAAAGAAGTGAAGTTTCACCCATATAAGAACAACTTCATAAAATCAGAGAAGTTGCTAAATTTTTTGTATCCTGCATACACACTGGAGTACAATGCTTTATAATGTTCCATCATCATTACAGAAATCCAAGAAACACATGGTCTTGAGGATATTCTTTATGACTGATTATTTCAGTTTTACATGCAGATTTTGATCAAAAAACAAAACTGAATCAAGCCTCTATACATACACCTACATCAAAACGGGCAAGGGGAATTACATCTTCTACTATAAATTTGCTGACTTTTGCTAACCCTAGCACACGGGGGAAGAGGGCTGTGGTACTCGCGGGAGGTAGCCTAGGGGGAAGGAGGGGAAGGGGGGAGAGGTGAGGAATCACCTGTGGGATAACGGCAGGCTGCCGTAGGAGGGCGCCGGCGTCGAGGAGGCGGCTGGCAGCGGCGCGTCGAGGAGGCCGCGGCGCGTCGAGGAGGTGGCGCGTCGAGGAGGAGGTAGCGCGTCGAGCTTGCCACCCACCTTGGAGCCGGAACCCTAGGGGGCGCGGGGGCGAGGTCGGTGAAGGGGGCGCGGGGGAGCTGCGGTGGTGGGGGGCGTGGGGGCGGCGGGGGTGGGCTCGATCTGGGCCTGGATGGGCGGCTTCTTCGCGGGGAAGGAGAGGCAGGGAAGGCAGGGAAGTAGAAGGCGGGGAAGGAGAGGCGGCGGCATGGCCGACAGCGTGTAGGCGCGGCGGATGGAGGGGGCAGAACAAGGCGGGGCGGCGGCGTACGGTTGGGGCGGAGGGGGCAAAGTTAAGTCGAGTGGGGATCTGGTGAGGGAGGGGAATAGGTGGAGTGGGGGGAAGCTTACTAATGGAGCACCCCGCAGCGGTGCGCCATTAGGATGTTTTTTTAGATAGCAATGGCGCACCCTGCAGCGGTGCGCCGTTAGAATGTTTTTTTACTACAGTTCAAGCACTCAGGTTATATTCCACCTAACCGTATCTCCATCAGAACACACACACTAGCCCGACTGGTCAGCACGTAGCACACACACCAGGAGGTCCTGGGTTCGATTCCTAGGCTCCCCAATTTTTGTTTTTATGCATTTTTTTCTTTGCACATATCTTTTTATCCATGCATCCAAATATAACATGTCACATATGCTACAAGATCAGAATTTCATGTAGAAAAATAATATGCAGTTTGTTGCCATGTTAACAACATTTAAAATGTTGTTTGATATTTATTTGTGTTTAAATATGTTCAAACTTGTTTAAATCATAACATTAATATTTTTTTATTAAAACAATAATAATTTTTTTAAAAATATCATCAAATTTGTTATTTGAAAATATTTATGAATATGAAAAAATATCATCAAATTTGTTATTTGAAAATATAACCAATGTTTTTTTGCAATTTTAGTTGCATTCATTTGTGACGGTGGAGCGGGCCGGGGAGGGTGCGGGGGGTGCTCGGCGGCGGTGGAGCGGGGGAGGGTGCGGTGGGTCGTCGGCGGCAGTGGAGTGGGGGGAGGGTGCGGGGGGTCGGCGGCGGGGGCCGGTGGAGCGGGGGAGAGGGTGCGGGGGGTGCTCGGCGGCGAGGTGGACCAGATCTGGCGAGGTGGGATAGCGATCGAGATGGAGGGGCATCAAGATCGAGTGTCCATGAAATTTAAAAAATATTCATGAGTTCGAAATTAAAGTGCCCATGAAATACAATCGAGAAATGAAGACTACAATTTAAATACAATCGGTCTTAGCTAGCTATCTGTTCACAATGTTCTTGCCCTTCTTTTTAGCAAATGGAGTTCTTCTGTGGAACGGACGTCTTTTAGGTAGGGTGGTCCTACTTCTTGTGGTGTATGATGCTACTTCATCGTTGTCGTCATGTTCGATCTTCGGGTCGCCGTACTTGTCGAAGTCTTGCTCATTGGCTACTCCATCCATTCTGATGATCTTCGTTTTGCCTCTCCTCACGACAACACGACTGGGCTTTGACGGGTCGATAATGAAGAAGCATTGGTCCACTTGGGAAGCCAGTACCCATGGCTCATTTTTTCATGGTGACGCTTATGCCCCTTGATCTTGGATTTGACTTCGGGTATAACCATGGTGGTGAAATATCGGTCTTCTTTTAGGACGCTCTTGGCCCATCTGACACGGAACATCGGGACCTTCTCTCCAGCGTAGCTCAGCTCCCAGATCTCCTCGATCCTTCCATAGTATTTGTCCTTGTCGTTACCGGTGTAGGATTCCATCGTTACCCCGGAGTTCTGATAACCATCGCTCTTCATGTCCTTGTCCTCGGTATAGAATGTGTAGCCGTTGATATCGTATGCCTCATAGGTCATCAGGTTGTGCTCGGCGCCCTATGACAAGGCGAATATGAGTTGTTCTTCCGCGGAAGAATCCTCATGTAAAGGGTACAATAGAAGCTTCTGCTTGAACCAACACGTGAAACATGAGTTGTGCTCTTTGATTATATTTCCGTCCGTCCTCTGTTGGCCTCGGTCATTGTACGTCTTCTCAATAAAGGTTTTGTGCTCTACCACCCAAGGATCGACCACGTCTATGTGTTGTACTGCGACTAGGTTTTCTCTTTCAAAGTCGGCGAGTCGACCGTCGAAGTCGACCTGCATTTCGGCGACGACTCACGGTGACCCCATCCAAATAACCTGCCGAGGTGCTCGCTGACGGGCAGACCAACGGGGTCCTCGATGCCTAGATAATTCGTGCAGTAGGAGATGCACTCTTCAGTCAGAAAGCCCCTGTCTATGCTTCCCTCTGGACGTGACATGTTGAGAACGTATCCTTTGATGACACCATTCATCCTTTTGAACGGCATCATGCTGTGCAGGAACGTCGGCCCGAGTTGGATGATATCCTCCATGATATGGACCAGCAGATGCACCATAACATCGATGAATGCGGGCGGGAAGTACATCTCAAGCTCGCATAGTATCACCACGATCTCTTCCTATAGCCTTCCGAGAGATGACGTTGAAAACGTTGCATAGGCCAAATAGAGTTTCATGGATGTGCGCGTCCATGATCCCACGGATTGCAACTGGAAGTATCCGCGTCATCAGCACGTGACAGTCATGAGACTTCATCCCGCTGAACTTCTGCTTCGCTGGGTCTAGCTATCTGCTTATCTTCCCCGCGTAACCGTAAGGAAGTTTTACTCCTATGAGGCAGGTGAAAAACTGCTCGATCTCCTCCTGACTTAGAGTGAAGCACGCGGGAGGGTAGTCATTTCCGGTCTTCTTGGCCTTTTTGCCTTTGCGACGACTTTCCGTGTCCTGCTTCGCCTCATCATCATCATCATCATTAGCGTGAAGCTCCTCCCTGATGCCCATTCATTTCAAGTCTGCCCTTGCTTTAGGCCCATCTTTGGTCCTCTCTGGCATGTTGAGCAAGGTACCAAGGTCATCGCGCGATGGTAGCGGCACCTATGGGGCCGGGCCCTTCGTGTGTCGACGAGGGCGGAGGGTGCGCGGAGAGCGATCGAGGCGATGCACGCTGGGATTTTACCCAGCCGGCCGCGATGGTCGCAGAAAACCCTCTTGCTGCATTGTGTTGTATTTCATCTTGCTCCCAATGCGAGCAAATGGTGGTGTGGTGTATGAAATCAGCCAACCCCCGGCACTAGAGCTGCCGAGGGCTCGAGCCTCTGCGAGAGTAGCAAATGGTCGGAACCTCCTCTCGCTGTGCATGGGCCTCCTTTTATAGGGCAAGGGGTCACCGGCAGTGTCAACGTAAGGTAGAGGGGTAAAACGTAAAAGAGGTGGTAGTTGGAACAAAGGGGAACAAGGCAGCCACAATGGATTCTACCTACTTTTGACAGAGGGGACAAGGGCATTAAATGCCCGTCGCCGTCCGCCCCAAAAGCTCCCGCCATTGCGTCTCCGTTTGCCACGGCGGGCGGCCACCACCGTGGAGTGCCACCGCACCCCTCATGCAGCACAGCCACCCGCCACGCGTCTCGAAAAGGCCGGAGGCGACGCAGGGCGATGAGCTGGAGTGCGGGCACGTAGCATAGCTCTCCCGGCAAGCACCTTGCCGGGTCTTGATCTTGCCGGCCCGGTGCTTGTCGGGCTCTATGACTTGCCGCTGCCGGGCCCTCGCCGACGCTGCATGCCGCCGAGGCGTGTCTTCGTGACGTGATCTTCTAGTCCTCCCGACGAGCTCCTCTCGCCGGGATCTGCAGGAGTGATGTAGTCTTGAGCACGAATGGCCTTCCGGCAAGCTCCTCTTGCCGGGTCTTGAGCTTCGTCTTGTACACTTTGTTCTTGAATGGCTTGGTATGGAGTGGGAGATGGTCTCCGGCAAGCATTTGATGGATCTAGCTGCGGAAGTCGTGGCTGCCGTGCACAAGTTGGGGTACCGAGGTACCCCTACCTTAGTACACCGACAGAGCCCCGGGCTGGGCCGCCACGTGCCGAAGCGCTGTTGGGCCAGGCCCAAAAGCGTCACGGCACGCCGAAGCCCATGGCGCGTCAATCTTCTTCAGATCCGCCGCTCCCAAACGGCACGCTGCGTCGATTGCGGCGTCGTGGGAGACGTGGGCGGCGATGCAGCCTTTAAGGCATCCACCCGTGATCGTGGCGCAGAGTGGGGTCGCTTCACCCGTCGCCCGCTCCGCCCGCCGCCACGCCCTCATGCACGGGGGTCGTGGGCGGCGAAGGTGGGAGACCGAGCCGTCACGGGGCGGAGAGGGCGAGTCGGCCCCGCTCCTCTGGCCTCCTTGCTTCATGATTGGCCGAGCGGGGCGGTTGAGTCTCCACCTCGCCCCTTTAAATAGGGCGGAAGGGGTGCACAACGGTCACACTCATCCACTTCTCCCTTCGTCTTCATCTTCTGTTCTTCTTGCCGCCATGGAAGGAGGGAATCCCGGCTCTTCGACGGTGGCGGCGCGGGTTGCTTCTAGGCAGCGCACCACTCCCCATCCCGCTCCCGTGGCGGTAGAGCCGGCCACGAGAGGGAGAGGGAGGGGGCGTGGCCGCGGGCGAGGCCGAGGGCGTGGCCGAGGCGGTCGAGGGAGAGGCGGCCGTGGCTCTCTGCGGGCTTCAGGGGCTTGCCGCTGGCTCTCCGGGCATGCGTTCCCCATGCCCGTCACCTTGCGCAGCTCCTGCGGCGCGGCGTCGTCACCGCCACGCTCTTCTAGGCGCTCCTTTCGCCCTTCCCCGACAAGCTCCTCTTGCCGGGGTCTCCTCTCCCCGGCAAGCTTATCTTGCCGGGGGCTCCTTGACCTACCTCCTGAACTCCTGAACAGAGAAACAGGAGAGGGATCACGGGCATCTTATCTTTTTAACTTGTAAGCCCTCGGGCATTAGCTGTATTTAAGGACTTGTAATCCTCTCTATCATGTTTTTCATCCTCTATGGACTTGTACTAAACTGAATGTTTTTAATGAAAAGAGGGGAAAGCTTGCCGGACTGGGTCTTTTACTTGACCGCGTGCCTTGTGTGTTCTTACGCTATCGGGGAGCTTGCCGGGGCGAACACGCTTAGCGACCGCGGGACAGCCCGCTGGTGGTGTCGCTTCCGGCAAGCAACCTTGTCGGGCGATTCGACGCCTACCTTGCTGAGCAGGCTCGGAAGCAAGATAGGGGTGCAGCGGCACACTTGTGTTTGTTGAGCGGACTCGGAAACAAACCAAGTACGCAACTGGGCCGCGACTCGGCTCCTCCACGTACGGGTTTTTACAAGTCACGCTCGTTCAAAGACGCAGTCCCGCACCTCCCGGTCCATGAGAGGATGCATGACGAGGGATGAAAAACTTATCTGAGATTGCAGCCCCCAGCAACACTAGCTTGCCGGAGACGAATCTCGATGCTCGCAGCCCTCGGCGAGGCTGGCTCGCCGGGGAAGAGCCTTGGCACCCGCAGCCCCCGGCGACCCTGGCTTGCCGGGCCCCAGGTGCTGGTGTGATCTTTTGGTTCCTCCTTGTTGCTGCAATTGCGGTCATAAAAAACAGCTGATGTAGATATACAACTGTCCAACGCGCGCGTATCGTATATAAATCTTGATCAAGCAATACGATGCCGAGCTTTGTCCTTCGTATGTTTGTACTTCACGCCTTGGGGAGCTTGCGGGCGAACACGCTTATTGACCGCGGGACAGCCCGCTGGTGGCGTCGCTTCGTAGCAACCTTGTCGGGCCAGCTATGACGCTTAACTTGCTGAGCATGGCTCGAAGCAAGATAAGGTGCTGCAGCACACTTGTGTTTGTTGAGCGGACTCGGAAACAAAACAAGCACGCATAATCGGGCCACGACTCGGCTCCTCCCGCGTACAAGCCTCTCATGCGAAGGACATCTCACGGCAAGGGCTTGCTATGTTATACCTCTACTTTACGCCCTTTGTGCGTTTTCACCCCACGCTTTTAGGAACTTGCGGTGCTTAACGCGCTTGCTGAGTACGGACATCAGCAGCCCGGCCGGCTGGCGCCGCTTCCGCAAGCAACCTCGCCGTGTCTAGTTCGCGACGCGCTTAAATTGCTGAACAGACTCAAACGAAACGAGGGCGCCGGTTGGTCGCGCTCACTCTTAACTCGCTGAGGGTGTTCAAGCAAAGTAAGGGTGCGACCGTTCACAGGCAGGCTCCTCAGCGCACAGGTTTCTGGCACAAACGACGAACGCGAGAGGGATATAACAGATAAAAGCATGGAATTAAGAAACGCTCTGCAGAAAGGCGCGAGCGACTTAGCTTTTCCTTTTCTTGCTTCATCGCACTTGCTTGGCGGAACTCAATGGTGCGTCCTTGTCGACAGCGCAGCACTCCTGAGAGGTGCGTTTGCCGGGACGAGCACCAATGCTGTCTTTGCCGGGCTTATAGCGTTCCGAGGAGCCGTGCCTGTCGGGGTGAGCGCCAGAGCCGTCCTTGCCGGACTTAGAGCTCGATGGCGCGTCCTCGACGTCAGCATAGCGCTCCAGGGAGATACGCTCGCCGGAGCGTAGGGGGAGCGGGAGCGAGCGGCGCGAGGTACAGAACACGCTCGGACTCCTAGTAGCGATAGGAGGAGCAAAGTCCTCCCTGGCACTTTCGCTTTGCTCATGCATGGACATCGGTCCGGAGCATCCCGCGAGCCCCCCAGCGTGCTCTTATCCCAACTTGCGGGTACCACCCCTCGTGGTACGGCGCCGCTGGGACGTCGCGTGCTGAGACGGACGTGGATCCACGGAGACCGATGCGCGGTCGTCCGTCCGATCCCTGGATCTGGTGGCACCGCGAGCGCCCTCGCCGGTGTCCACCCTTCCTCCGGCGTCTCCTCCGCCCGCCGTTGTCTCCGGTGGCGGCGGAGAAGACGGAGATGGGTCCGCGACCCTCGAAGCTCTCGTCTTCGGGGCCATGGCGCAGTTGTCGATGAAGTCGCTGACGGAGCTAGAGAGGTTGAAGAAGAAAACGGCCGCGCGAACGCCGGATCAGGTCCGCACAACCTCGACGCGCCCCCTACCTGGCGCGCCAGAGATGTCGCGCGCGATGGGCGGCGCGACACCTATGGGGCCGGGGCCCCTTCGTGTGGTCGGTACGAGGGCGGAGGGTGCGCGGAGAGCAGATCGAGGCGATGCACGCGGGGATTTTACCCAGCCGGGCGCGATGGTCGCAGAAACCCTACCGCTGCATTGTGTCAGATTTCATCTTGCTCCCGAATGCGAGCAAATGGTGGTGTGGTGTATGAAATCAGCCAACCCCGGCACTAGAGCTGCCGAGGGCTCGAGCCTCGCGAGAGTAGCAAATGGTCGGAACCTCCTCTCGCAGTGCATGGGCCTCCTTTATAGGGCAAGGGTCACCGACAGTGTCAACGTAAGGTAGAGGGGTAAAACGTAAAAGAGGTGGTAGTTGGAACAGTCTTGCGGAACAAAGGCAGCTACAAAGTGGATTCTACCTACTTTTGACAGAGGGGACAAGGGCATTAAATGCCCGTCGCCGTCGCCCAAAAGCTCCCGCCATTGCGTCTCCGCTTGCCACGGGCGGCGGCCACCACCGTGGAGTGCCACCGCACCCTCATGCAAAGACAGACCACCCGCCACGCGTCTCTCGAAAAGGCCGGAGGCGACGCTGGGCGATGAGCTGGAGTGCGGCACGTAGCATAGCTCTCCCGGCAAGCACCTTGCCGGGTCTTGATCTTGCTGGGCCGGGTGCTTGTCGGGCTCTATGACTTGCCGCTGCCCGGGCCCTCGCCGGGACGCGTACAGCGCCGAGGCGTGTCTTCTGTGACGTGATCTTCTAGTCCTCCCGACGAGCTCCTCTCGCCGGGGATCTGCAGGAGTGATGTAGTCTTGAGCCTGGAATGGCCTTCCCGGCAAGCTCCTCTTGCCGGGGTCTTGAGCTTCTGTCTTGTACACTTTGTTCTTGAATGGCTTGGTATGGAGTGGGAGATGGTCTCCGGCAAGCATTTGATGGATCTAGCTGCGGGAAGCTGCGGCTGCCCGTGCACAAGTTGGGGTACTGAGGTACCCCTACCTTAGTACACCGACACAAGCAGACTCTCGCACACGTTCTTCATGATATGCATGACATCAAGGCTGTGAGGCACACAGTGGATCTTGCAGTACGGCAAGTCCTAGAAAACAGACCTCGTTTTCCATACCTTCAGCAGCGGCTCTGGCACCTTTCACTTCTTTCCCGGCTCTGGTGCCTTTTGCTTCTTTCCCGGCAGTGGGCAATCTTTCCAATTTTTCAATAGCTGGTCTATTTCGTCGCCGCTCCTCGTACGCGGGTGTCTTCGGGGTTCGGTTTCACCATCGAACACATCCTTGCATTTCCTCCACGGATCATCGCCGCGAAGCCACCTTCGATGTCCCATGAACACGGTTTTCGAAGACCCGGGATCTCTCTCTAGCTGGCGATACATTGTGTCATCCATGCACCTGACGCATCCAGAAAATCGGTGGACCACCTGCCCCGTGAGATATCCGTAACCGAGATAGTCGTGCACCGTGGTGAGAAGTGTGGCTCTCATAGGGAAATATTCTTTTTCTGCAGCGTCCCATGTATTGGCTGGTGTTTTCCACAGCGTGTCTAGCTCCTCTTTCAGCAGCCCCAGATACAGATTGATGTCGTTCCCTTGTTGTTTCGGCCCTTCAATTAGCATACTCATGTGAATGTACTTCCTCTTCATGCACAACCAGGGGGGAAGGTTGTACATCCACACAAACACAGGCCAGGTGCTATGTTTGCTTCTCTGGCTGCCAAACGGATTGACTCCATCAGTGCTCGCGCCCAGCACGATGTTCCTTGGATCCTTCCAAAATTCTGGGCGCTTGCCACTAGCTCGCATCCTTTGGGTGACTCAGCAACTTGTCTTTTTTATTTATCTCCGGATCATTTGTGTCATCTTCTCGCTTCTTATCCTCCCTATCAGCGTGCCAACGCAAGAGGTTTGCTACCTTAGGGTCCGCGAAATACCGCTGTAGACGAGGAGTGATCGGAAAGTACCACACCACTTTTTGAGGAGCTTTCTTCCTCTTCTTGTATCGAGTGACGCCGCACACCGGACATATGGTAGACTCCGCATGCTCGTCCCGATAAATGATGCAATTGTTCATGCACACATGGTATTTCACGTGCGGTAAATCCAGAGGACACACGATTTTCTTCGCCTCCTCGAAACTGGTCGGGCACTTGTTCCCCTTGGGAAGATGTTCGTGCCAGAATGACATGTTCTCGTCGAAGCATGCGTCTGTCATTTTGTGTTTTACCTTCATCTCTAGAGCCATGAGCGTTACTTTCAGGCAGGTATCCTTGGGCCTGCATCCTTCATACAATGAAGTAACCGCGTCTATCTCTAATTGATCTAGCTTGGCTTTCTCTAGGGAGCCAGCTCTTGCGTTATCCGTCTACTTGAGAAGCAGCTCTTGAATATGAGGGTCCTGCACCCAGCCCATCGATGGTCCATCATCGTCTGCTCTGCCGGCATCTTCATCTTCATGATCATGCCCTTCGTCTGCTCCGGCATCTTCCTCATCATCATATCCTGCATCTTCTACATGACAGCATCACCGTCATAATCATGTCCTGGAGATTCTTCGTCTTCTCGCCCGCCCGAGTGACGGTGGTTGTCTTGCTGCCCTTCCTCATTTCTTGCCCGGCCCCCATGGACGACTTCATAGTCATCTTCATCACCTTGCCACCGATAGCCATCCATGAAACCACGCAAGAGCAGGTGGTCCCGCACCTGCCCGGAATCCAGGTCCACAATAAGGCTCTCCAGCTTGCATCTTCGATACGGACATCTTATCTCCGTCTCGTTCTTTTGAAGAATCTCGGCCTTCGCGGAGCTCGAAAACCTATTCACGATGCCTTCGGTCATCGTGCGGACCATGGTCGCTTTGTGGTAGAGCAAAACGATATTTTAGAACCAAGAAAAATTTGGCATGACTTTCCTAAAATAGGACCAAAAAGAATGCATAGTGCCAAAATTCTCGCCGAAACAGAAATGAATCAACATTCCGGCAAAATATTGGCAACTATTGCATTTCAAATACCGGTACCTGCAAACACAAACATATATGCAACACCACAAACATATGCAACACCATGAACATACATAGATCTAGCTAGGCCACAAAAAGTGCATGTGCACGTTGTTGGAGAGGGAGAACAACATAAAGATAGCTTTCCCCCTTACTTACCTATCAAAAAATGTAATTTAACCACTTAATTTGGATGAATCTATGGTGCAAATGAGGTGAGGAGGAGGAGGCAGCCGAGACAAGCTTGGAGGAGGAGGTGGAGAATGAAGTGGGGAAAGTGAGTGGGTAGGTGGGCTGTCCAAAATATCTTGTTGGTCTCAGGTTACTAATGGCGCACCACCTGCAAATGCGCCATTAGTAACCCTGGTTACTAATGGCGCACCAGCTGCTGGTGCGCAATTAGAAGTTTTGCAAAAAATAAAAAAAAAATATTCTAATGGCGCACCGTGGCGCAGTGCGCCATTACTAGTTTAAACTAGTAATGGCGCACTATGCTACGGTGAGCCATTCGTAGTTTTGGAAAAACAAGAATAAAAAAACAACAGTAGTGGCGCACTATGTGGCCGGTGCACCATTACTAGTTAGCACTAGTAATGGCGCACCATGCCATGATGCGCCATTAGTATGTTTGGAAAAAAATTGTTACTAGTGGCGCACCGTGTGCCTGGTGCGCCATTAGTGTCTTCCACACTAATGGCGCACCTGCACATGGTGCGCCACTGCTATATAGTAGTGGTGCATCACATGACAGGTGTGCCATTAGTGTCCATCTCATCTATAGCCCTTTTCCTAGTAGTGTCGCCCGCACAGAAGCGGTGTCGGTGTCAAAACCGGCGGATCTCGGGTAGGGGGTCCCGAACTATGCGTCTAGGCGGATGGTAACAGGAGACGAGGGACACGATGTTTTCACCCAGGTTCGGGCCCTCTCTATGGAGGTAAAACCCTACATCCTGCTTGATTAATATTGATGATATGGGTAGTACAAGAGTGGATCTACCACGAGATCAAGGAGGCTAAACCCTAGAAGCTAGCCTATGGTATGATTGTTGTAATGTATGTTGTCCTACGGACTAAAGCCCTCCGGTTTATATAGACACCGGAGGAGGCTAGGGTTACACAGAGTCGGTTACAATGGTAGGAGATCTACATATCCGTACCGCCAAGCTTGCCTTCCACGCCAAGGAAAGTCCCATCCGGACACGGGACGGAGTCTTCAATCTTGTATCTTCGTAGTCTTGGAGTCCGGCGGATAATGATAGTCCGGCTGTCCGGACACCCCCTAGTCCAGGACTCCCTCAAGCGGGTCATGAGTGACGTAAGGGCTAACATGGACTTCATGTTTCTTGGCCAAGGTGTCTGGCCATCCATTCATCACGGATGCTGTGTTTAAAGGCCGCTAGGGCTTCGGCGTCCGGACAGTCGATGATCTGGTTCTTTTTACATAGGAACCGAGTCCAGAATTTCCTGGCTGACTCTTCGGGCTGTTGGATTATGTGACTTAGGTCATCAGCATCCGGAGGTCAGACATATGTGCCTAGGAAGTTGTCAAGGAAGGCGTCCTCCAAGTCCTCCCAGCTGCCAATGGAGTTTTCAGGCAGACTGTTCAACCAGTATCTAGCTAGTCCCTTGAGTTTGAGTGGGAGGTATTTGATGGCGTGAAGATCGTCACCGCAGGCTATATGTATATGGAGAAGAAAATCCTCAATACATATCGCGGGGTATGTTGTGCCATCATATGATTCGATGTTCATGGGTTTAAACCCTTCTAGGAAATCATGTCCCATTACTTTGTCAGTGAAGCAAAGGGGGTGTGTGCGGCGCCTCTTTATCGGGCCAAGTCGTGACGTAGCTCGGATGGAGTTCATCTGTGGTTTTCGGCCAGGACGTGGTTATGTTTGTCACGTTCAGCCGGATGGCCATCATCGCGCGTCGATGCACGCCCCCTTGATCCATTAATTGATCTTGTCTGACCTGCTCTGTTTTCCAAATCGCGCCACAGGTCATGTGTGTATCCCTGAGCTGTTGTATTTCGGTTTGTTCGGCGAGGTAGTGCGAGCTGGTGTTCGGCTTGAGGTGCCGCTTTGTCCTGGCCACGTGGTGGTCTGTTAGCCGCATTGTACCTTGGTAGGACGGGCTCCAGTGCCTCATCATAAAATTGTGGTAACAATTTGCATTTCGGGTAGCTTTTGGTTGGGCCTTCGAGGCCATATTCCTCGGCTGCCAGGACATCAGTCCATCTTTCATTGAGCAGATCTTGATCAGCTTGAAGTTGCTGCTGCTTCTTTTTCAGGCTCCCTGCAGTGGCAATTAGCTAACGCTTAAAGCATTCATGTTCGGCGGGCTCCTCAGGCACGATAAAATCTTCATCACCGAGGCTCACCTCGTCCTTGATGGGCGGAAGGTAGTTGCTATCCTCTGAGTCTTCATTCATGGCCTGTTCGCCAGGGCTGACTCGCCCATCCTCCCGTTCCTCTTGTTCGGAGGTTGGCCCAACGGGGTCTTCATTGTTTTCGGCACCGTCCGGAGTGTTGTCTTCTTCTATGATGGTGTCGCTTAGAGTGGCACCGCTGACGTCGCTTAGAGCGGCACCGTTGACGTCGGCGCTTTGGCTGTATCCTAGGAGGATTATCCTCGACTGGATTTTTATCGTCGCCATTGTTTTCTCTGGGTGTATCCACCATGTATATGTCGTATGAGGAGGTGGCCGTCCAACGCCCTGTGGGTGGTGGTTCCTGCTATTCTCCGGCATCATCGTCCATACCGTCGATGTCTTCGGAGTCGTAATCAAGCCTGTCGGTTAAGTCATCGACAGTGGCTACAAACTGGGTGGTGGGTCGGAAATGAAGTTCTTCGCCGTTCGCTTCCCATTCATACCGGAGATAGTTCGGCCAAGAGTCACCTGACAAAGAGAGGGATTTTAATGAGTTTAACTCGTCACCAAAAGGCAAGTGCTAGAAGATGTCCGCGGAGCTGAGACCAACGCCCAATCAGGTTCGATGGACGCGGATGCATGTGGTTCGGAACCCATGGCCGGAGACGAGTCGGAGGTTTCGGTGGCACAACCCAGCCTGATGTTGGGTCTGTGCGCGGCTCAAGCGCCGCTGAGTCTGCGTCCACCGTGGTGGGGTTAAGCTTCCCGTCTTTGGATGACGCAGTTCGCTCCGGCTCTAGGGCCAGGGCGGTCATAGGCGCTATCTCCTATGCGTGGCCAGATGACAAATCTAGGTCATGTTCATCGTGGTGGCCGGGGATAGCCGTCATGGGCTCGAATCCGTCGAAGATCAAGTCTCCGCGGATATCATCCACAAAATTCAGGCTTCAAATCTGACCTGATGGCTAGTGGCGTAGCTATCAATCTGCTCTAGATGGCCAAGCGAGTTGGCCCGCAGTGCAAAGCCATCGAATACAAAGATCTGTCCGGGGAGCAAAATCTCCCCCTGGACTACGTTGTTGTAGATGATTGATGGAGCCATCAAGCCTTCTGGTGACGATGCAGCGGAACTCTCAATGAAAGCACCAACGTCGGTGTCAAAACCGGCGGATCTCGGATAGGGGGTCTCGAACTGTGCGTTGGAGAAGAAAAAGGACAAGCTCAAACCCAAATGGGAGGGCCCCTTAGTCATAGATGAAGTCCTTACTGGAGGATCCTATCGCCTTCGCAATGCAGAGTATAATCGCCTTGAGCCGAACCCGTGGAACGTTGCCCGGCTTCGAAGATTTTATGCATTGTTTGGCCTCCTTAGGTTTCATTTTAAACTAGGTTTTTCCCTCTTTCTCTCTCTTTTTATTTTTTACCTTTTCTTCTCAAATGTATGTTCGGATCGACCGCATTGTTCGGGGTACACATCTTTAAATATATACACCCCACCATACATGGGGGCTTCTTTTACAGAAGCATTTTATTGAAAAGCTTTTAAGCTTCTTTCGTCCATAACGGTTGTTGCTTCTGCCATTTTATGCACCTCTATGCCTTAAGTTCTTGCCAAGCTGGGTTGCCTTGCTCCTGTGTTTATACCCTACGTGCCCGGTTGTTCGGCTAGGGCGTAAAGGGAGTACCTCTGCGATTGCTACAACCGGGTTACTCGGACCTGTACCTTAGACGGGTGAAGCCGAAAGCTAGCGTGCTTAAGGGAATAATTGGTCAGCACGTATACAACAGACTGTTTTTGTAAAAACCATGGAATTGGCTGCCTGTACTTCGGATTCGAGCCTAGGTATGCATCATTTGGCCTACTAGCCCAAGGAATGGAACTCCTAATGGAACTATTTTCTTGGAAGATGTTTCTTATGTTAAATAGTAATATAACATAACTCCTCGAACACATTTTGTCTGTTCGAGCAATATGACCGGATTCCCTGGTTTCCAAAGATACTAAACGTTTCTTAGTTGAACATGGCATATGGAAACACTCCAACTTCTTGGTTCGGAGGTGGAAGCCGAAGGTCTGCGATGAAAAAATATTATCGGTTCAGCAGGAGATAAGTTCGGTCATAAAGTACATTGTTACATAGAATCGAATGCCTACTCTCTTTCTACGCCATCTAGTAGGCTATCTAGTATACCATCTTGTTGTTAATATTTCGCCGCTGTCATTACTTGGTTGTATACCAAGCTTACCGGAATTTCCTTCCCGTCAGGTCCTTGAGGTCCAACTCGGGCCATATGATTCGGATCAAGTCCGGTGTAGCGTGTCTTCACCATGGCCCTTGCCTCTCGTGCACCTTCATGGCATGCGGACGTGTTCCACATCTCGAACCAACGCCGAGCACCCTGAAACAGATCTGCCAACCCCTCCATGATTTCTGGAGGGGCATCAGATGGCCATAAGTCTTTGGCCATATTCTTCATGGCCTTCCCGGCACGCTCGTGCAGCTTTGACAGTTCCTTTAGAACGTCGCTTTGCAGCCCGAACGCTTCCTCCTCGTGGCAGCCGGTCAACATACCTGTGTCAACCGAACTATAACATTCAGCATCATATGACTATATCATAATTTGAATGCTTCACAAGTCATATCGAATATGGCACCCTTCATCTTCTGGTTTTCTTGTTGTGCCTCCAAGAGTTGAGCCTTTAAGCTCTTTATCTCTTCGGCCTGCTTCTTCACTTCTTCTTCTAGTTTTTTATCGTTGCCAAAGTACATTGGGGCACTCAAGCTGGGAGACAGCAACATTTAGCTGTGTCCGGCTTGTGCTGAGCCCCTGGGACAATGCACTGTTCTTCTCCTTGAGAACATGCGATCATAAACGATCCTCAAATCGGTTTTTTCATACAGCTTTAAGTCTCGGGGGCTACTGCTATCTATCTACTAAGTTTATACAAATTTATACTTGTATATCTTTTGAGAACAGGCGAGTGACTACTATAAGTCTGTCCCGGGCAGCTCGGATGTATGCGCCCATGGTGCTAAGGGTGGTAAATTTTGGCTCTATTGAAGTAGGGGTGCGCAGGGCTTCTTTAAAGTGCCGATGATTCATCACACTTCCCACTTCGGAGTTCGTGACGGACACCTCAACCGGCTCTAGATGGGGTAGATGGGTCTGCGCCGCGCCAACGTGCAACCCGGTCCTAGTTGACGTCTCCGGCGCCGGATTGGCTGTGGCCTGACTGGCCGGGATCTTGTTTACGGTCCACCGGGTACTCCTCCTGAGATAATAGAAGGAGGATGAAAAATGACAATTCGGCTTCGCGCCTAAATATGAAATAAGGCACATACCATTTTGGTGATGGAGCAGGCTAAGTGGCGCGCCCGGCTTCCTTTCGCTTCGCATGACCACCCCTTGAGGGTGCCGTTCTTCGTCTTGTTGCCCGTCCTTGGGTACGATTCGCTAAGCGTCGATCCTGCAAAGTACAGTCTAGTGCGGAGAATAAGTTATGTGCGGAAATGACACTCCTTTTTGATTTCTGGACAATTACCTTGACGAAGGGGTAGAGATCAGGGTAATCAGCCACGATGGCTAACTCCAAGCCATCAAGGCTCTCCTGGTAATAGTCTTCTTCTTCAAATTCCACAAACGTATCCGGATCTTCATGGAATCCAGGGTCTTCGTGACGCGCGTGGTCTTCTGGTTGGGGAAGAGGGCAATGGATGTTCTCGAGTACCTTCCTCCACGAGTGTTTTTGAAACAACCAGAGTGTTCAGTTAATGCACACCAATGATAAAAAAGGTGCTGAATGATTAAACTTACCCAGTCAACGGGGTTGTACATGGAGGAAGCATCCCGGCATTGTAGACGGGCGAAGTCTTCCTCCTCTCCTTTATAAAGATACATAAGCATGGCAGCCAATGCAGCTTGGTTATCCGGACCCTTTCGCGTATAGCGAGACGCGTCGTTCTCCCCATTGTAGTTCAATAAAGGACCCGCTCTTGACTGAAGAGGCTGGATACATCTCTTTATTACAATAGCCATGACTTCAACGATGGAGAGTCCGGAATGGGTCAACAATCTGACCTTGCTGACTAATCTCATTACTTCCACACTATCCTGTTGTCTAGGGGACTTGGGGCGCTAGCTGAAAAGATTCTTTAAAGGAGCGCTGGAGAATTCGGGGAGCCGACGCCGAACAGGGTCTGATAGTGGAAACTCCTCAATGTAGAACCATTCCGAAGACCATTCATCAGATTCCCTTCGTAGTCCCGACTAGGTAACTGGATCCGGCTATACGCCATACTTCGGTGCCACCCACTTCAAATATGGACCCTCCGCCCTGGTGGAGGGGGACGAGGCAGAAGAACTTCTTCCATAGTTCAAAATGAGCCTCGCAGCCTAAAAATAATTTGCAAAGGGCGACAAAACTAGAAGTGTGCAAAATAGAACCTAGTGTGAGGTTGTGCAGTTCGATCTCGTAATATTCCAGTAGACCCCGGAGGAAGGGGTGGATTGGGAATCCCACGCCTCTTAGAAGGAACGAGATGAAGCACAGCCTCTCTCCTTGGCTGGGATTGGGGAAATTTTCTGCCAGTGCATCGTCGCCCATAGAAGTTAACCATGCCCGTACGAAGACTAGATCCGCTGGGGGGTGTTATCCTTGCGTCTGGAGCCGATTGAGATGGAGATGGGATACAGAGCAACTCTTCCAATCCCCCTCTTTAGGGCTATGAGGACGCGGGGAGGAGCCAGGTACACTAGCCATGGTTTGAATTTTTTCTGTGGTTCGCTCTGTTGTTCTTGGGGCGATGCGAGATGGTGTTTTGAAGATCCAACCTCGTTATATAGGCTCCACCTATGCTTGTTAGAAATATTAAAATACAAGGGTAACGGACCATTCGCATTCACTCAGAAGTGTGGAAACCGAAGCGACTGCAGGAAGGAATTATAAAGACTGGACGCAGAAACCGATGCCGGACTATAATCAATCCGGAGTATGATGGAGAACCCGCCTTGCAAAGCCGAAGACTTACGTCCGCACACAACATCGTCATTGAAGGCAAGTTAAAGGCTCTTGAGGAGTCTGGATTCGGGGTCTCAGTGTCCGGCCCGATGGTATGGGCGGGTTGGATGGGCCGTACAAGATCAAGCTGAAGATTATCCTCCATGTCCGGATGGGACTTCTCAATACGTAGCCGGAAAGATTAGAGTCCAGAAGCTTCCTTCCCGGATGAACCGACCTTGTACAAACCCTAGGCCCCTCTGGTGTGTATATAAACTAGAGGGGTTAGTCCGTAGAGGCTATCTTCTTTACTGTAATTGGAATACTCATAGGCTAGACATCTAGGGTTTAGCCATTTCGATCTTGAGGTATATCAACTATTGTAATCTTCATACTCGCGAATATAATCAAGCAGGAGTAGGGTTTTACCTCCCTTAAGAGGGCCCGAACCTGGGTAAACACTGTGTCCCCTGGTCTCTTGTTACCATTGATCCTTAGACGCACAGCTTGGGCCCCCCTACCCGAGATCTGCCGGTTTTGACACCGACAGCAACCCATAAATGAGTTTCATGGGGATAACTGCTTCTTCCCCATAGACCATGGAGTAAGGGGTGTGTTAGGTAGCTCGATTTGGTGTCGTTCTGAGGGACCGAAAGCCTACCAGCAGCTCATCGATCCACCACCTGCTGTGCTTCTGCAGCGTATCAAAGGTTCTTGTCTTGAGTCCCCGCAGCACTTCAGCGTTCATCCTCTCATCTTGCCAATTGCTTCTGGTATGTGCGACAGAGGCAAATGAGACTTTGCTTCTGAGGGTATGAACATATTGCATGAAGGCGTGGCTCATGAACTGTGTGCTGTTGTCAGTAATAATCCTTGTCGGGACTCCAAAAACGACACACCAGTTCTTTCAAGAACTTGATAGCTGACTGAGCAGTCACCTTTCTCACGGGAGTCACTTTTGTCCACTGTGTAAATTGTCGATGGCAACGAACAAGAATTCAAAGCCCATGATTCCTTGGGGAAAGGGCTGAGGATATCGAGCCCCCAGACCGAAAATGGTCATGATAAAGGGATTGTGTAGAGCTTGGGAAGGCAGGTGTATGTTCTTGTAATGGAATTGGCAGGCTTCACATCTGGTGACTATCTCAACCGCATCTTGGAGGGCTGTGGGCCAATAGAATCCTTACCGGAATGTTTTCCAACCAATGCCCATGATCCAATGTGGGAGCCGCACATGCCTTTGTGTATCTCAGCCAACAGTTCATTTCCTTCTTCCCGGCAGATGCACTTCAATTTCACACCGTTGGGCCTCCTTTTGTATAGAGTGTCATCGACAAACTGATACATACTGGCCCTCTGGGCTCCTCTTTCAGCTTCATCTTGGTCATTGGGGAGTTCTCCGGTTTGGATAAAGTGGATGCTATCTCTTGAGCTTGCGTTGGTTTTTCCCTTGAAGAGGAAACGGTGATGCAGCATAGTAGAGTAAGAATTTCCCTTAGTTTGAGAACCAAGGTATCAATCCAGTAGGGGATAATGCACAAGTCACTGGATATCTACACAAACAATCAAACAAACTTGCACCCAATGCAATAAAGAGATTGTCAATCCCTTCACGGTTACTTGCAAAAGTGAGATCTGATAGAGATAGATAAACGGTAAAGTAAATATTTTTGGTATTTTCGGTTTATAGATCAGAAAGTAAAAGATTGCAAAATAGTAGATCAGAAACATATATGATGGAAAATAGAACTTATATGATGGAAAAGAGACCCGGGGGCAATATGTTTCACTAGTGGCTTCTCTCGAGATGGCAAATAATACAGTGGGTGAACAAATTACTGCCGAGCAATTGATATAAGAGCGCATAATTATGACAATATCTGAGGCAATGATCATGAACATAGGCATCACGTCCGTGTCAAGTAGACCGAAATGATTCTGCATCTATTACTATTACTCCAAACATCGACCGCTATCCAGCATGCACCTAGAGTATTAAGTTCATAAAGAACGGAGTAACACATTAAATAAGATGACATGATGTAGAGGAATTAACTCAAGCAATATGATGAAAACCTCATCTTTTTGTCCTCGATGGCAACAATACAATACATGCCTTGCTGCCCCTACTGTCACAGGGAAAGGACACCGCAAGATTGAACCGAAAGCTAAGCACTTCTCCGATTGCAAGAAAAACCAATGTAGTAGGCCAAACTAAATCGATAATTCGAAGAGACTTGCAAAGATATCAAATCATGCATAAAAGAATTCAGAGAAGATTCAAATAATATTCATAGATAATCTGATCATAAATCCAAAAGTCATCGGATCTCGGCAAACACACCACAAAAGATTATTACATCAAATAGATCTCCAAGAACACCAAGGAGAACATGGTATTGAGAATCAAATGGAGAGAAGAAGCCATCTAGCTACTAGCTATGGACCCGTAGGTCTATGGTAAACTACTCACGCTTCATCGAAAGGGAAATTATGTTGATGTAGAAGCCCTCCATAATCGAGTACCCCTCCGGCAGGACGCCGAAAAAGGTCCCTAGATGGGATCTCACGGGTACATAAGGTTGCTACAGTGGAAAAGTGTTTTCGTGGCTCCCCCTAATGGTTTTGGGGTATAAGAGTATATATGGGCAAAAGAATTAGGTTAGGAGACCCGGGAGGGACCCACAAGATAGGGGGCGCGCCCTACCACCCTGGGCGCGCCCTCCACCCTTGTGGCCACCTTGTGGCTCCTCCTACTTCATCTCCAAGTCTCGTGGTTTTCTTCTGGTCTAAGAAATATCATCGCGAAAGTTTTATTCCATTTGGACTCCATTTCGTATTCCTTTTTTGTGAAACTAAAAAACAGGCAAAAAACAGAAACTGGCACTGGGCTCTAGTTTAATAGGTTAGTCCCAAAAATAATATAAAATAGAATATTAATGCATATAAAACATCCAAAATAGATAATATAATAACATCGAACAATAAAAAAATATAGATACGTTGGAGACGTATCAAGCATCCCCAAGCGTAATTCCTGCTCGTCCTCGAGTAGGAAAATCATAAAAAACAGAATTTTTGATGTGGAATGCTACCTAACATATTTATCCATGTAATTCTCTTTATTGTGGCATGAATGTTCAGATCCAAAAGATTGAAGACAAAAGTTTAATATTAACATAAAAACAATAATACTTCAAGCATACTAACAAGGTAATTATGTCTTCTCAAAATAACATGGCCAAAGAAAGCTTATCCCTACAAAAAAATGGTCTGGCTATGCTCCATCTTCATCACACAAAATATTCAAATCATGCACAACCCCGGTTTCAGCCAAGCAATTTTTTCATACTTTAGTATTCTCAAACCTTTTAAACTTTCACGCAATACATGAGCGTGGGCCATGGATATAGACTATAGGTGGAATATAATGGTGGTTGTGGAGAAGAAAAAAAGAGGGAGATAGTCTGACATCAACTAGGCATATCAACGGGCTATGGAGATGCCCATTAATAGATATCTATGTGAGTGAGCAGGGATTGCCATGCAACAGATGCACTAGAGCTATAAGTGTATGAAAGCCCAAAAAAGAAACTAAGTGGGTGTGCATCCAACTCGCTTGCTCATGAGGACCTAGGGCAATTTGAGGAAGCCCATCATTGGAATATACAAGCCAAGCTCTATAATGAAAAATTCCCTCTAGTATATGAAAGTGAAAAAATAGGAGACTCTCTATCATGAAGATCATGGTGCTACTTTGCAACACAGATGTGGAAAAAGGATAGTAACATTGCCCCTTCTCTCTTTTTCCCTCTTTTTTCTTTCTTTTTTTATTTTGGCTTCTTTGGCCTCCTTTTTTATTTGTCTTCTTTGGCCTCTTTTTTTGTTTCCTCACATGGGACAATGTTCTAATAATGATGATCATCACACTTCCACTACTAGGGAAAAGCCTAGCAGCAGTGCGGGTTTTAGGCCTATCAGTAGCGCGGGCTGGAGCGCTACTGGTACAACACTACAACTAAAGCTTAGAAGTAGCGTGCCTCAACCCACGCTACTACTAAATCGACTTAGTAGTAGCGATTTCCCAGAGAAGCTCAACTGGTAATTAGTAGTAGCGCTTCTCCCTGCCCACGCTACTACTATTATTTCATATTTTATATTTTATATTTCATGTTGTATTCATACACGTTTACACAAGTTTTCATACAACAGGAATTTAGAGCTTGTTTTTACATCATAATGAGTTATTACATCACGGGGTGAAAGAACCGTGGACTAGTTTCAAGTGGATCTCCATCCACTTGAAACTAATCCGCGGTTCTTTCACCCAATGATATAATAAATATCATCATCATCATATCATTAACAACTTATCATAATAATACATCATTGTCATATAACACCTCCTCAAGATCATCGTTTTCATCAATGAGACATCACATAGCAAATTGGTCATTGGTCGTAATCACAAGTACTCCTCATCATCAACTCTAACACATTGTACCACATAATAAACATATTGTACCTCATAGGACCTACTACATTCTCTTAGGACCTACTATATTATCTAAGGTAAAATAGCAAAAACAAGATAGCCCCTGACTCTCCATTATGGAGAAAGGAGATTATCGTGTCTCCAATTCTTGCCTTTCGCTTAATGTTACTTCCAAGAACCTCCTTGCGAATGTCCAAACATTTTTTCCATTCTTTGATTAGCATGTGTTTACCGGCTTTAGAAATCCGATATGCACAGGTGAGCTCCTTAGATTGACCTGGCTGTATGTTCAGAACTTCAAGGCGACCATTCTGATACATCAGATGAGGCACACAATCCATCGGGATTTTCTATTGAAAAACATAGTAATAACTTCGTAGTTAGCAATGATGTACTAGTTTTAGAAGTATGCAAAAGATGCACGAATGTCGTAATAGTAAAAAATCTTACCAGTGTATCTCCATAGAAGTTACCGTGGTTCAACACGTGCACTAGTGGCACGTATTCACCATAATTTGGAGGACTTTGATAATAGGTATTGTAATTCTCAAGATAAGTACAATAAGCGATCAGATGACTTTTCTCCTTATAAGTTAATTCGGAGCCATCAGTGTAGTGGGTTTTGTCTACCATCTTCCGCACATTCTTTGAAGAATCAAAATAAGCTGTCAATGGAAATAAGCTGTCAACTATTTGAAATAAACAATATAAATTAGTTAATAACTATGTTTAAGAAACTCACATTGAGGTAGAATCGGAAGCGTATCAACAAGGACCCAAATGTCCATATTGTCTTGCTCGACGTCAGGATCACCAAGATCCATGGTGACAATCATACCCTAAAAAAACCATACATTTTGCAAAGTGCTTCCCAATTTTGCTAACCAAAATGGGTTCCGCTCTGAGTATTGCACAGATTTACTTCAAAATCCATATCATGATGGGTCCTTAGGTGTATTTTCTTTGTTTCAAAATTTTCATGGTCTTCAAAACCCATCCTCTCCAAGACATAGCGTCTTGCATGGCATGGGATAAGCTAGTCGAATTGTAAAAGATGAAAATTAGATGTTGAAATAGTTGAAGTCATGCTTAATTACGAAAAAACACTTGTCGTTGTTGCGTACCGTTTCAACATCGAAGGTCTCCTCGAGCTTAATGCTAAAGCACCAATCTTCGTCCAGCTCAACGAACTTGTCGCACATACCTCGATCGTCGTGGCACCAGCTGCACTCCCCCGGGAGATTGTCTTCGTCCGAGTACGACATTTCCTACGTTCATAATTCAAAGATTAAACTTGTACAATTAAATATATGTACTAAAAAACCTAATTATTTTTTGAGAAAATCCAGGCCACCCGATATTTCCTACATATTCTAGCACAAGTCATGCCAGAATTCACAGAAAAATGCGGCATGACCTTTGCTAAAAAAGGACAAATCGAGCGCCTGAAATTTGCCGGAACGGAAATTAATCAACACTCCAGCAAAACATAGGCCACTCGGAGGTGTAACCTGAACATGACCGGCCACTTGGGCAACCACATATACTATTTGAGCAACACAAGATATACATGGAGATTTGGCAGGTCTCACCTCGAGGTCGGTGGGGGTCGGTGACGGGGACGACGGCGACAATGATGGAGGGGCTCCTTGATTTCTACAAAAGCAAAAAACCTATAAATTATCACTAATACATCCCGAATAATTGCTTAACCTAAAAAAATAACAACAAATATGACATGTTCAACTAGTTCTATTAATTCAACTAGTTCTTACTAAATATAAACTTACTATAAATAGAAAAAAACTAGTTCTTTCTAAAAATAAAGTAGTTCAACTAGTTATATTAATAATATTACTAAAAATACATTAGTTCTATTAATTCAACTAGTTCTACTAGTTTATTAATTTACTTACTAAACTAGTTCAACTAAAACTAAACTAGTTCAACTAGTTTATTAATTTACTTACTAAAAATACATTAGTTCTATTAATTCAACTAGTTCAACTAAAACTAAACTAGTTCAACTACTAAAAATCATTATCTATGAACCCTAAATTAACATCTACTACCACTAAAAAACATCTAGTACTAACTAAGCAGAGAGAAAGGGGTGGGGAAGGGGTGGGGGGCTTACAGAGAGTGCAGAGACGGTGGCGGGAGGTGCTCGGCGACGGAGAGGTAGGGGCGGCGAGGGCCGGCTCGGGATCGGGAGGCGGCGGTGCTGGGCGGGCTCGGGCGGCGGCGGTGAGGTCGAGGACGGTGACGGTGAGGTCGAGAGCGGCGGCGGGCGGCGGCGGTGAGGTTGAGGGCGGGCGGCGGCGGTGAGGGCAGGCTCGGGCGGCGGCGACAGAGGAGTTGGGGGAACAGGTCCGGGGGGAGTGGGGGGAATGGAGGACTTAGCGAAATTTTGAGCCCGCGTGTGGTTAAGTCGAACTAGCAGTAGCGGTGTTTCGGAAAGGCGCTATAGCTAAGTTAGCTATAGCGCGTTTTAGAAAAACACGCTGCTGCTATAGGAAGCAGTAATTTCTTTTGTTTATCCTTACATTTTCTTTTTTTTCATTTCTCTGTTTCCTACTTCTATCATTTTCATTTACTTTTCTATTTTTTTCATTTTTCTTTTCTTTCTTAGCAGTAGTGTTGTACGCAGGAAATGCGCTGCAACAATGACCATAGTGGTAGCGCGCTTTGCGCGGAATCGCTACTACTACTCCTAGCCTACCGCCAACACGGTGAGAATTATATTGGTAGCGCTTGTTTATGAACATGCGCTACTGCTATAGTTTAAGCTATAGGGCGCTTTGCATGAACGCGCTACTACAAATTAGTAGTAGCGCCCTATTTTAACCAGCGCTGCGGCTATACCTCTATGTATAGGCTTTTCCCTAGTAGTGTTCTATTTACTTACAACTCAAAAAATTACAACTCGATACTTAGACCAAAATCATTACTCTATGTGAATGCCTCCGGCAGTGTACCGGGATGTGCAATGAATCAAGATTGACATGTATGAAAGAATTATGAAAGGTGGCTTTGCCACAAATACAATGTCAACTACATGATCATGCAAAGCAATATGACAGATGAAACGTGTCATAATAAACGAAACAGTGGAAAGTTGCATGGCAATAAATCTTAGAATGGCTATGGACATGCCATAATAGGTAGGTATGGTTGTTGTTTTGAGGAAGGTATATGGTGGGTGTATGGTACCGGCGAAAGTTGCGCGGTACAAGAGAGGCTAGCAATGGTTGAAGGGTGAGAGTGCGTATAATCCATCGACTCAACATTAGTCATAAAGAACTCACATATTGCAAAAATCTATTAGTCATCGAAACCAAGCACTACACGCATGCTCCTAGGGCAAGGGTTGGTAGGAGTTAACCATCGCGTGATCCCGACCTCCACACAAAGGATGACAATCAAAAAATACATCATGCACCAACTTCGTTGCATAATGGTTCACCATACATGCATGCTATGGGAATCACAAACCTCAACACAAGTATTTCTCAAAATCACAATTACTCCAATAGCATGACTCTGATATCATCATCTTCATATCTCAAAACAATCTAAAGAATCAAACTTCTCATAGTATTTAATGCACTTTATATGAAAGTTTTTATTATATCCCTCTTGGATGCCTACCATATTACAAATAAAATTATAACCAAAGCAAATTACCATGCTGTTAAAAGACTCTCAAAATAATATAAGTGAAGCATGAGAGTTCATCAATTTCTATAAAATAAAGCAACCACCCTGCTCTAAAAAGATATAAATGAAGTACTAGAGCAATATTGCCTAGCTCAAAAGATATAAGTGAAGCACATAGAGTATTCTAATAAATCATGATTCATGCGTGTCTCCCCCAAAAAGTGTGTACAGCAAAGATGATTGTGGCAAACTAAAAATCAAAGACTCAAATCACACTACAAGAAATATGTCAACTTATGACCTTCTGTCAGTGACCCTCGAAGAATTGGTCATAAATTTATGACCATTTCAGACCAATTGGTCAAAAGCTGTTCGGGGGGCTCCAAACCCTAAACCATTGCGACCATTTTGGTCAGAAAGGTCGTAATTTCCTCACACGAAAAGGTCATAAAGCAAACAGCGCTAGTCCGCTGCCTTATTTCTAGTTGTTAACGACCAATATAGATGGTCATAGCTTTGTAAATTGTGGTGGGTTGCTATGACTAGGCGCCACCTCATCAGTTTTGTCTATGTGTCATGTCCATGTGGCAGTTTTTGCCCTAGGTTGTGAAGCAACCTATATTTCTGTCATTCCCAAAATTCCCAAAAAAATCTCATAAATTCTTTGGGTCATATCTTCGTCAAATATGTAAAAACCTTCCTTGCCTAGTTCAAAAATAATTCAAAATATTCATTTTCCTATTCTGCTCGTAGTAACAGTTTGTGAAGGAAGTACCACTTTGGCATGTCCAAATAGTATCCATTTTCTCAATGCTTTCCTATGCCCGAATAACCATCCTCCACCAAATGCCAGCTCAATCCATTCATTATTTTGAGCCGAGCTTCAACATTCAGATTTATGTCGGTGTGGTGGTTTGCAAAGCAAGTACCACCTAGGCTCCTCCTTTTGAGCTGAAAATTTGTGAAAACGGTCTTCTTAGTAACTGATTATCCTCACCAAAACGCACGCCCTTAGCCATGTACATTTCCGTGCAGCTAATCAAACACTTGGCTGCTAATTCATGTTTGAGCATCGATTGGTCTCCTCGTGAGAATCTTATGTTGTAATTTTCTTCCTAGCACCAACCTGGGAGTGCCCAACCCACTAGACATGCCTAGGCCGCCCAGAACACATGGCAAGGCCATGGTCACGCTTGATGACCATGCGGCGGCATCTTGAGTTCTGGCAGCTCTAGAGTTGGGGCCCTCGGCCACCGCCCAAACCTCGACTTATCGCCACCAAACCATGTATTTATGATTAAATAGGTCCTTATGTAACTAGAAATGATTTTTTGAAAAAATAAATAGCAAACTACGAGGCAGCTGCAGTTCAAATTTGACCCGCTTCCAGCTGAATCGGCAGAAATTTGTCTTTTTCACGAGAGGTGGATCAAAAACTTTTACACCAGACCATTTTGTCAATTGTGCACTAAATATGCCCTAGTATTTTATAAAAATGATTTGGTCCAATTTTTCAACAATTATTTGGTAGTTCCTTCACAAAAAACCTCCTTTCGGGCACTCGAAAAATGGAAAATGGTTTTTAGTCCAACTAAAATGAAAACTTCCTTAGGCAACATTGTTTGCTATTACAATATGCACCCTTGTGCACAATATGAGATCATTTGAACAAACTATGCCATGAATGTGGCCATAAGATTGATCATTTGGCTTGAAAGCCATGAATCTTCACACTTGATAGCTCATTTCTGAGAACACTTTTTAAAAATAATTACCGTATTACAAGTTTATTATTTTTCCTGGAAACTTGGTCACATATAATGACACAATGCGAAGGTTTTCCAATTTTTTGATTTTTTGAATTTTTATGCCTGTTTCAAAATGCGGTCAAAGCGGCGGGCTTGACCGTTCCTAGCTAGTGGTTGAATCCTGGAATTTTTTTCGTGTTTCTATGATTAAATAGATACTTATGTACCTAGAAATGATTTTTGGAAAAATAAAGAGCAAACTATGAGGCAGCTACAGTTCAAATTTGACCTGTTTCCAGCTGAATCGACGACAATTTGTCTTTTTCATCAGAGGTGGATCAAAACTTTTTTCACCCAACCATTTTATCAATTGTGCATTATATATGGCCTAGTATTTTAGAAAAATTATTTGGTCCAATTTTGCAACAATTATTTGGTAGTTCCTTCACAAAAAACCTCATTTCGCACTCGTAAAATGGAAAATGGTTTTTCGTCCAACGAAAATGAAAACTTCCTTAGGCAACATTGTTTGCCATTCCAATATGCACTATTGTGCACAATATGAGACCATTTGAACAAACTATGCCATGAATGTGGCCATAAGATTGATCATTTGGCTTGAAAGCCATGAATCTTCAGAGATGATAGCTCATTTCTGAGAACACTTTTTAAAATAATTACCGTATTACAAGTTTGTTATTTTTCACGGGAACCTGGCCACATATGATGACGCAATCTAAGGTTTCCCAATTTTTTGATTTTTTTTGAATTTTTTATGCCTGTTTCAAAATGCGGTCAAAACGGCGGGCTTGACCGTTCCTAGCTAGTGGTTGAATCTTGGATTTTTTTTGGTGTTTCTCTTATTAAATAGATATTTATGTACCTAGAAATGATTTTTGGAAAAAATAAAGAGCAAACTATGAGGCAGCTGCAGTTCAAATTTGACCCGTTTCCAACTGAATCGACGACAATTTGTCTTTTTCATCAGAGGTGGATCAAAACTTTTTGCACCCAACCATTTTGTCAATTGTGCATTATATATGGCCTAGTATTTGATAAAATTGATTTGGTCCATTTGTGCAACAATTATTTGGTAGTTCCTTCACAAAAAACCTCATTTCGGGCACTCGGAAAATGAAAAATGAATTTTCCGTGCAAAGAAAATGAAAACTTCCTTAGGTAACATTGTTTGAAATCCAAGATGCACCCTTGTGCACAATATTAGATCATTTGAACAAGCTATGCCATGAATGTGGCCATAAGATTGATCATTTGGCTTGAAAGCCACGAATCTTCATGCGTGATAGCTCATTTCTGAGAACACTTTTTTAAAATAATTGACGTATTGCAAGTTTATTATTTTTCCGGAAACTTGGTCACATATAATGACACAATGCGAATGTTTCCTAATTTTTTATTTTTTTGAATTTTTATGCCCGTTTCAAAATGCGGTCGAGCGGCGGGCTTGACCGTTCCTAGCTAGTGGTTGAATCTTGCAAAACTTTTGATGTTTCTCGATTAAATAGATACTTATGTACCTAGAAATGATTTTTGAAAAATAAAGAGCAAACTATGAGGCAGTTCCAGTTCAAATTTGACCCGCTTCCCTCTTGAATCGGTGGAATTTGTCTTTTCACCGAGGTGGATCAAAACTTTGGCACCCAACCATTTTGTCTATTGTGAATCAAATATGGCCTAGTATTTTCAAAAATGATTTGGTCCAATTTTGCAACAAATATATGCTAGGTCCTTCACAAAAGAACTCATTTCGGCACTCGAAAAATGGAAAATTAATTTTCCGTGCAAAGAAAATGAAAACTCCCTTAGGCAACAATGTTTGGAATTCCATGATGCCCTTGTGCACAATATGAGATCATTTGAACAAACTATGCCATTCCAAAATGCACCCTTGTGCAAAAAATAAGAGACACAAATAGAAAAACACAATAATATAAGCTTGAAAAAGTATTTGATGTGCTCCACATGTGGTATGATTGTGAATTATAAAATTGATGTGCTCCAAATTTGCAACATATATTTGCTAAGTTCTTTATAAAAACATCATTTTGGACACTTGAAAATGATTCTCTTACAAAAAAATCATATCTTAGAACACTTTTTTAATGATATTAACATTATTCAAAGTTTGTTATTTTTACTGAAAAGTACTCCCTTCGTCCCATAATATAAGAACGTTTTTGACACTACACTTGGTGACACAATGCGAAGGTTTTTTATTTCTATATTTTTTTAAATTTCTTAGGTCGTCAAATAGCAGACATGATTCAAAATCTTGTTTTCAATCGACTACGACCAATTTAAATGGTCTTAACATCATCAAAGAGGATAATGTGTTCTGATTGGTCTAAAATCAGCTCACGCGGATCATGGATTAAGCACCGTCGGATGCGCCCGGATCCAACGGCAGCCCACACCCCTCCCCCCGTCGCTCTCACCCCCTCTCACCCTCGTCCACCCACGAAACCCTAGCCCCCTTCTCCCAATCGCCGCTGCCGCCTTCTCCCTCCCAGATCCAATCCTACGCGCGTCGGCCACCTCGCTCCGGCGGAGCTCGACCCCCACCCCCAAGCGAAGCTGCTCCACCCTCTCCCGCCGGCGAACCTCTCTCTGCTTGCAAGACACAACCTCTGCCCCTGTTGCTCTCCTGCTGGCCCTTCTCCTCGCCCGGCCCCCTCCTCCGCCTCGACCGCCAGCGTGCCGCCATGACCAGCCAGCCCAAGCTCGCGTCGCCCTTGTTCACGGATCGCGCCTCTCTCTCTTCCCCTACTCTCTATTTCTCATGATTTCTCTATCTGAATCTCTCTCTCTGCAGGCACCCATGAAGGCAAAGATGGATCCTCACCGATGATGAGGATGCCTGTACTACTCAGGTGGTAGCTACCACGGCTTCTTCTTCTCAAGCTTCGCCCGGCCATGGCGAGGGACGATCCGATCCGTGAAGTCCCGCCAGATCTTCGACACCGCGACAAACCCACCGTCGAGTACGCCAAGACGCGCCCATCCCGTCCATCTCCCGATCATGCGTTGTGGTCTGTTCGATTAGATCTGGTAGGGCGGGCGTACGCAGCAATGGCTTGTTTTCGATCTGGTGATTCGGCCGTCGCCGGGCCCGTAGGTTTCTGACACGCTAGATTCGAGGTGTTTTGGGTGGGTGGGCCGGTAGGTTGGTAGGATGCGGATTACAGCTGCCCCTCGGCCAGTCTGGGAATTCCATGGGAGCACGCTGTATCGAAGAAATGCCAACAACGTATGGTTTCAGTCGCTCAAGTTTTCTTCTGCATATGATTCGTTCTCTTACCTATGAATCGGTGACCCCAGCATTCGGTCTGGGATCTCAATGCAGAAATAGGATTGATTGCTTGCCACATTTTCCCATCATCTATATTCTAGGCACTTCTCTTACTAGAATGTGCTTCATGTGCATCATCGAAATAGAAACAATCAGTTTGGCCTGAAAGTATACACTTTTCCCATCAATTTTGTCACTTCTCTTACTAGAATGTGCAGACTTTAAAGACCTGGACGATTCTTTGGATACATCCAGGCACCTGTGTATTATATTTTTGTAATACCAAGTTCCGTAGCTCTATCATTATGTTTAGCCTTGTACGCCTCCGCTCCGTGCTTCATGTGTCAACAGTGGATTCTACTAGTTTGATTAGGCAAACCAACCATACATTTCTTGTGTTTTCTAGTCTGCTAAATCTGCAGCTTCGAGGAACTGCTCGGATCTTGCCTTTGTCATGCATTTTGTTATTATCGTCGCTCTCTCCTTTTCAACCTTAAAATTTGGTTTGGTTCTGAGTTCTGACTAGTGAGCGCACAAACTCTTGTTTATATCATTATTTACTTGAATGTTATTGTATTATTTTTGTTGAACTAATCTTGTGCGAATCATCCCTCTTCATGTAGGTCTTTTTGAAGCTTTGGAACCGAGGGCGATATATGGATCTCACTACTTGGGAAAGGGTGTTTCAAGGCTCCATTTGAGCGAATTTTATATTAGCGTGGATAACAATTCTGAGCTACAATTTAAGTAATTCATTACCTAGTTAGTGTTGGTGTAGTCTCCGTCGCTCACATCTTTTGGTCTAACATATCTGCAGTCTAACTATGTTGGTATGCATGATACCTTCTTCTTTGTGTTGCCACGACATTTCTGCATGGTTGTTTTGTCTTTGTTGGCCTAATTAAACAAGATAAATATGTATACTTCTTTGAGATAGAAATTCCATGCATGTTTATGAGACACAAATTCTTTGAGATAACCATAAGCTGTACTAAAGTGGAAAATCATTGTCTTCTTTGTTCGACTATAAAAATTGATGCATGTGCCTGTTCTAAAGTGGAAAATCATTGATAGCTTGTACTACTCATCTGTTCTAATATTTCCCTTGGTGACATGTGATGTGGTTCCTGCCATGGATGAGCTACAACCGGATTAGCTAGGGTCAATTTCTATTGCTGCTAATGCATATTGATCCATATGTTCTTGTTTACATACACATGGGTAGCTTACACCTAATGGATCGATCGATCGTTGATTTGTTCGAGCTGGTTTGTGTTGTTGGTGGTCATCTAGCTACTAATTTGGTGCTGCAAGTTAGAGTGCCTACTGTTACGTGTTGTAGAAGACTACTAAATTATCTAGTTTGCATCCTTTGATGTCATGTATGCAGTTAAATTATCTACTAAATTATCTACTGTTTATACTGATTAAATGTTGTTTATATATCTAGTAGTTGATCTGATCTGCTGTAGTAGTTGATCTGATTTGCTGTAGTAGTTGATCTATTTTAGAGTTGTTGTGTATGTGAAAGATTCCATGTTCACTACATGCTAAATCTTTAACTCTGGATATTCTGTAGTTCTTTATCGATCTGCTGTAGTAGTTGATCTGATATGATGTAGTTGCTGTTGATTTGGAGTAGTTAATGTTGCCAATACTATATGTTGTACTGTTGCTGATCGGATCTGCTTTTGCATTTTCAGGAATGCTGGATCAGCTGTTGCTGCTCGCTGCAGGATCTGGTTATCAACCTGAGATGTTGCTTCTCAAGTCATGGCGACGACCGGGGATGCTCTGCTGGTCCACTCCCGCTCCCTCTGTCCCCTGTCGCTCCATATTCCAGTCGGTTGGATGCTTCCGATTGATTGGTTCCTTCCAGCATTACCACGATGAATGTTAGAGTACCCACTTCACTACTACCTGGATGAACATCTGAATTTTGTGTGTGTAGGGGGACTTGTGATGCAGCATGCCAAGCAACAGCAAGGGGAGGGCGTCTCTGAAATGTCGCCGCTGGTGGTGATGGATGGTTGCCGCTGGTGGTGGTAGCAATGGTAGAAATGGTAGCTGCTGCTTTCTTCTGGTAGAAATGGACTGCTTGTTGGTTCTTTCAGTAATTGTTGCTACTTGGTAGCTACGTTGATGCTTGAATGTACATGTTTGCTATTAGTACGTGTTTTAGCTCCTTGGTAGTACTTCCCGTGCTTGAATGTACTTGAATGTACCTACTGTTGTACACGTGGCTGTTTAAGGAATCTTTTTGTGTTGAAAGAAATAAAATTGTCACCCATGGCTGTTTAAGATACATGCTTGTTTGAATTCCCTCTATTTCATTATCGCTGGAACAATTTTGTTATGGAGGCCCAAAATTGAAATGGACTGTAAAAAGTTTGAGGCCCAAAAAAGAAATGAACTATAGAAGGCCGTGTCCTAGAAAATAAAAAGGCCAAATTCTTGGTCTCGGCCCATGTAGTTGACACAAATTGCTAGAAAAATAAAAATTAATGGGCTCGCCCATATAAACACCAATTGGACCGGGCCAATTCTAATTTTGACCTTTTGAATTGGTCGTAATTTTGCCACGTCAGTTGCCACATCGGATCCGGCGTGGCACAGGTAGATAGACTAGTGACCAAAACAAAAGGTCATGGGTTCAACGACCTTACATTTTTAGTCAAAACGCGTCTCGACCTTCTCACGAGAGAAGGTCGCTATAGTCGATTAATGAACCTCAGCTTTTGACCTTCTGTTTTTGGTCACAAAAAGGTCGCAAATGAAAAACTATGACCTTTCAGCGACCAATAGTGAGGGTCACAAGTTGACATATTTCTTGTAGTGTCATACAAGACGCTCCAAGCAGAACACATATCATGTGGTTAATAAAAATATAGCCTCAAGTAAAGTTATCGATAGCCGAAGACGAAAGAGGGGATGCCTTCCGGGGAATCCCCAAGCTTAGGATCTTGGTTGTCCTTGAATATTACCTTGGGGTGCCTTGGGCATCCCCAAGCTTAGACTCCTTCCACTCCTTATTCCATAGTCCATCAAATCCTTACCCAAAACTTGAAAATTGCACACAAAACAAAACTCAACAGAAAATCTTATAAGCTCCGTTAGTATAAGAAAATAAATCACCACTTTAAGGTACTATTGTGAACTCATTAATTATTTATACTGTTGTAATATCTACTATATTCCAACTTTTCCATGGTTCATACTGATACGTCTCCGTCATATCTATAATTTTTGATTGTTCCATGCCAATATTATACAACTTTCATATACTTTTGGCACTTTTTATATTATTTTTGGGACTAACATATTGATCCAGTGCCCAGTGCCAGTTCCTGTTTGTTGCATGTTTTATGTTTTGCAGAAACACCATATCAAACAGAGTCCAAACGGGATAAAAACGGATGGAGATCATTTTTGGAATATTTATGATTTTTTGGAAGAAAAACCAACGCGAGATGGTGCCCGAGGGTCCACGAGACAGGGCGGCGTGCCCCTGACCCTCGTGGGAACCCCGTCAGGCGGTTGACGCTCTTCTTTTGCCGCAAGAAAGCTAATTTTCAAAGAAAAATCTGGGCGAAGGTGTCAATCCAATCGGAGTTAAGGATCTCCGGGTATATAAGAAACAGTGAAAGGGCAGAATCTGGGAAGCAAAAACAAAGAGAGATAGAGAGACAGATCCAATCTCGGAGGGGCTCTCGCCCCTCCCATGCCATGGGAGCCAAGGACCAGAGGGGAAACCCTTCTCCCATCTAGGGACAAGGTCAAGGAAGAAGAAGAAGAAGAAGAAGAAGAAGAAGAAGGGGGGCTCTCTCCCCCTTGCTTCCGGTGGCGCCGGAACGCTGCCGGGGGCCATCACCATCACCGCGATCTACACCAACACCTCCGTCATCTTCACCAACATCTCCATCACCTTCCCCCATCTATATTCAGCGGTCCACTCTTCTGCAACCCGTTGTACCCTCTACTTGAACATGGTGCTTTATGCTTCATATTATTATCCAATGATGTGTTGCCATCCTATGATGTCTGAGTAGATTTTCGTTGTCCTACCGGTGATTGATGAATAGCTACGATTGGTTTAATTTGCTTGTGGTTATGTTGTTGTCCTATTGTGCCCTCTGTGTCGCGCAAGCGTGAGGGATTCCCCTGTAGGGTGTTGCAATACGCTCATGATTCGCTTATACTGGGTTGCTTGAGTGACAGAAGCATAAACTCGAGTATGGGGGTTGTGGCATATGGGATAAAGGGGACTTGATATGTTAATTCTATGGTTGGGCTTTACCTTAATGATCTTTAGTAGTTGCGGATGCTTGCTAGAGTTCCAATCATAAGTGCATATGATCCAAGAAGAGAAAGTATGTTAGCTTATGCCTCTCCCACATAAAGTTTGCTATCGGTCTAGTAAAGTAATCAATTGCTTAGGGACAATTTCACAACTCCAACCACCACTTTTCCACACTCGTTATATTTACTTTATTGCTTATTTATCTAAACAGCCCCTAGTTTATATTTACGTGCTCCTTATTATCTTGCAAACCTATCCAACAACACCTACAAGGTACTTCTAATTTCATACTTGTTCTAGGTAAAGCAAACGTCAAGCGTGCGTAGAGTTGTATCAGTGGTCGATAGAACTTGAGGGGACATTTGTTCTACCTTTAGCTCCTCGTTGGGTTCGATACTCTTACTTATCGAAACAGGCTACAACTTATCCCCTACACTTGTGTGTTATCAAGACTTTTTTCTGGTGCCGTTGTCGGGGAGTCATAGCGTGGGGTGAATACTCTCGTGTGTGCTTGTTTGCTTTATCACTAAGTAGATTTTATTTGCTGCTCTAAGTTGATCTCTATCTTTAGTCATGGATATGGAACACGAAATACCAAAAAAATTAGGTGTACTTGCTACTCATGGAGATGGGACACCTCCTAAAACCCTCGATGTTGGTTAGGTGAAAAATATTATGTACTACTTTGATAATCCTGAGAAAACCCCATTCAATTATGTTATGGGAGACACGTTGGATCAACGTGAATACATTAGGGATTATCGCTTGACACAAAAAGGGAAACTATTATGGGATCAAATTCATATGTTTCATTGTTATGCTTGGGAACTATGCTTGAGATATGATTATACTTGTTGCTCTAGGATGAAGGCTCCACACCTTCCCTTTTCATGCAAATTCAATGATAATAAATCCTTAGCTTCTTATGCTAATGGTATATATGATTACTATGATGTCGAACAAATAGAAGAATTGGTTGCTTTTATGGGTGCTTACGAAATTGAATCTTTGTTTAAAGAATGTGAAAATCTTGATGATGTTGTTTACCGAACTGAAAATTTTGCGGTACTTAAATATTGCTATGAGAATTATGAATTTGATACATCTCCAACGTATCTACTTTTCCAAACACTTTTGCCCTTGTTTTGGACTCTAACTTGCATGATTTGAATGAAACTAACCCAGACTGACGCTGTTTTTATCAGAACTGCCATGATGTTGTTTTATGTGTAGAAAAGAAAAGTTCTCGGAATGTCCTGAAAATCCACGGAGCGACGTTTTGGAAAATATAAAAAATATTGACGAAAGAATCAAGACCAGGGGGCCCACACCCTGTCCACAAGACAGGGGGCGCGCCCCCCTATCTCATGGGCCCCCTGGACCTCCACCGACCTCAACTCCAACTCCATATATTCACGTTCGGGGAGAAAAAAATCAGGGTGAAAGTTTCATCGCATTTTACGACACGGAGCCACCGCCAAGCCCTAATCTCTCTCGGGAGGGCTGATCTGGAGTCCGTTCGGGGCTCCGGAGAGGGGGATTGGTCGCCGTCATCATCATCAACCATCCTCCATCACCAATTTCATGATGCTCACCGCCGTGCGTGAGTAATTCCATCGTAGGCTTGTTGGACGGTGATGGGTTGGATGAGATTTACCATGTAATCAAGTTAGTTTTGTTAGGGTTTGATCCCTAGTATCCACTATGTTCTGATATTGATGTTTCTATGACTTTGCTATGCTTAATGCTTGTCACTAGGGCCCGAGTGCCATGATTTTAGATCTGAACCTATTATGTTTTCATGAATATATGTGTGTTCTTGATCCTATCTTGCAAGTCTATAGTCACCTATTATGTGTTATGATTCGATAACCCCGAAGTGACAATAATCGGGATACTTCTTGGTGATGACCGTAGTTTGAGGAGTTCATGTATTCACTATGTGCTAATGCTTTGTTCTGGTTCTCTATTAAAAGGAGGCCTTAATATCCCTTAGTTTCCGCTAGGACCCCGCTGCCACGGGAGGGTAGGACAAAAGATGTCATGCAAGTTCTTTTCCATAAGCATGTATGACTATTTACGGAATACATGCCTACATTACGAACTGGAGGTAGTTCTGTGTCACCCAATGTTATAACTATTACATGAGGAATTGCATCCGGCATAATTATCCATCACTGATCCATTGCCTACGAGCTTTTCACATATTGTTCTTCGCTTATTTACTTTTCCGTTGCAATAGTTACAATCACTACAAAACCCAAAAACATTACTTTTGCTACCGTTACCTTTATTATCATACCACTTTTTCTACTAAATACTTTGCTGCAGATACTAAGTTATCCAGGTGTGGTTGAATTGACAACTCAACTGCTAATACTCAAGAATATTCTTTGGCTCCCCTTATGTCGAATCAATAAATTTGGGTTGAATACTTTACCCTTGAAAGCTGTTGCGATCCCCTACACTTGTGGTTTATCAAGACTAATTTATGGCGCCGTTGCCGGGGAACATAGCTATATTCTCTGTGTCACTTGGGATTTATATCTGTTGATCACTATGAAGAACTTGAAAGACGCTGAAACTACGATCTATCCCTCAACTACGAGGGGGGGTAAGGAACTGCCATCGAGCTCTGCACTAGATTCTCCTTCTGTTTTGAGTAAGCTTGCGACACCTAAACCTGCTACTGCTATGAACTCTGATATGTCACATGTTATTGATGATTCCACTACTGTTATGCATGATACTTATGATGAAACTACTTCTGTGCATGATACTACTTTGCCATTAGGTGAATTTCTTGATGAACAACTTGCTAGTGTTAGGGGGAATGAAATTATTGAAGATGCTATTATTGATGATAGTGATGATGAAAATTCCCCCAATGATTATGAGCTACCTGTTGTTCCTGAGGGTTATGTTATGAATGAAGAAGTTGCTAGAGCTATCTTTGCTTGCAATGAGAGATATGATCTTAAGAAATTATTAGCTAAATGGAAGCAGCAGTCTCTTAATGCTAGAATGAAACCTGACCCTGCTTTTGCTACTTCACCTATCGTATTCTTGATAAGGATTATGAATTCTCTATTGATCCTGAAATTATTACTTTAGTTGAATCTGATCCTTTTTATGGCCTTGAATCTGAAACTGTTGTGGCACATCTTACCAAGTGAAATGATATAGCCACCCTGTTTACTAATGGTGAAAAGTCTCGCTATTATTATATCCTTAAGATATTTCCGTTCTAGTTAAAGGGTGATGCTAAGACTTGGTATAATTCTCTTGCTCCTGGTTGTGTGCGTAGTCCCCAGGGTATGATTTATTACTTCTCTGCTAAATATTTCCCCGCTCATAAGAAACAAGTTGCCTTGCGGGAAATATATAACTTTGTGCAAATCAAAGAAGAGAGTCTCCCACAAGCTTGGGGGAGGCTTCTCTGGTTACTTAATGCTTTGCCCGATCATCCTCTCAAGAAAAATGAAATACTTGATATCTTTTATAATGGACTAACTGATGCTTCCAAGGACTGCTTGGATAGTTGTGCTAGTTGTGTTTTCAGGGAAAGAACATTCGACGAAGCTGAATTACTATTAAATAATATGTTGACTAATGAAAATAATTGGACTCTTCCTGAGCCAATTCATGAGGCAATTCCTGAACCAATTGATCCAACTCCTGAGCCTATTCCTAAACCCACTCTGAAGAAGAGAGGTGTTTTATTTCTCAGTCCTGAAGATATGCAAGAGGCAAAGAAATCAATGAAAGAAAAAGGTATTAAAGCTGACGATGTTAAGAATTTACCTCCTATTGAAGAAATACATGGTCTTAATATACCGCCTGTTGAAGAACCACATTATTTTGATAACCCGACACAGGTAGTAAAGGTAAATTCTCTCTATAGATATGATAAATTTGAAATCCCCTCTACTAAATTTCATAGCCCATGCTTAGATGAATTTGATGACTTTATGGCTAGACAAGAAAGTTTTAATGCTTATGTTGGTAGAGAGTTAAAGAATAATGCTTTCGAGATAGTACACGTAAGCGATAATATGGCTAGAGTTAAAGGTGAACTTAAACTCAGCAACAAATATACTTCTATGGTTCCTACTCAAGCTGATCAAGTACTTAAAGCTCAAAATGATTTGCTTGATAAATTAAATAATAAAAATGACTTTGTTGTTAGAGTGGCTACTAGAACTGGTAGAATGACTCAGGAACCTTTATATCCTGAAGGCCACCCTAAGAGAATCGAGCAGGATTCTCAGAGAAATAATTTAGAGGCACCTAGTTCTTCTAAAAAGAAGAAAAAGAAAAATGATAGAACTTTGCATGCTTCTAGTGAACCTCAGTAGACACACGAGAATCCCAATGATATTTCTATTTCGATCTTTGAAACACAATCGGTGATGAACATGAACCTAGTGATAATGTTAATGATAATGTTCATGTTGATGCTCAACCTAGCAAAAAACAATGATGTAGAGATTGAACCTGTTGTTGATCTTGATAACCCACAATCAAAGAATCAACGTTATGATAAGAGAGATTTTGCTGCTAGGAAGCACGGCAGAAAAAGAGAACCATGGATTCAGAAACCCATGCCCTTTCCTCTTAAATCATCCAAGACAAAGGATGATGAGGACTTTGAGTGCTTTGCTGAAATGATTAGACCTATCTTCTTACATATGCGCTTGATTGACATGCTTAAAGTAAATCCTTATGCTAAGTATATGAAGGATATCATTACAAACAAAAGGAAGATACCGGAGGCTGAAATTTCCACCATGGTTGCTAATTACACTTTTAAGGGTGGAATACCAACGAAACTTGGAGATCCCGGGGTACCAACTATACATGCTCCATTAAAAGAAATTTTGTTAGAACTGCTTTATGTGATCTTGGAGCCAGTGTTAGTGTTATGCCTCTCTCTTTATATCGTAGACTTGAATTGAATAAGTTGACACCTACTGAAATATCTTTGCAAATGGCTGATAAATCAACTGCTATACCTGTCGGTATTTGTGAGGATGTGCCTGTTGTGGTTGCAAATGTCACTATCTTAACGGACTTTGTTATTCTTGATATTCCCGAGGGCGATAGTATGTCGATTATCCTTGGTAGACCTTTTACGAATCTGCGAGGGCTGTTATTGATTGCAACAAAGGCAATGTCACTTTTCATGTTAATGGTAATGAGCATACGGTACACTTTCCGAGGAAACAATCTCAAGTTCATAGCATCAATTATATTGGAAAAGTTCCAACTATTATTTTTGGAGGTTTTGAATTTCCTCCCCCTACTGTCAAGAAAAAGTATGATATTCTTATTGTTGGGGATTCTCATATCCCCGTTGAGGTAACTTAGTGTTATTCGAAATTTCTCCGGTTCTGTGTTATTCGGAATGAGTTTGTTAACAAGACTTGATCAACCTTGTTAGTGGATTCATTTGGATGATCATGAGATGGATGAAACTAGAAGGCACAACCTTCTGTACCCACTTTTTACTTTCTGTTATTTAGATTAAATAAAGCAAAAATAGTATTATCTATCTGTTTTCTGAATTATCTGTGCATTAAAAAATATCCCGAAAATAAAAGTGCTCCAAATGCCCTGTAAATTTACTATGATTTTTTATGGAATATTTGAGGATTTTAGGCACTGAAAACACTGCAGGAGGGGCAAGCACCAGGCCACGAGAGTGGAGGGCGCGCCCACCCCACCTGGGCGTGCCCCCCTGTCTCGTGGGCCCCTGGTGGCCTCCCTCCACTTATGCCAGCACCCACACACTTCATCTTCTACCCAAAAAATCCCCATCCAGCTCAAGCACAAGTTCTAGCTCATTTTGCTGCATTTTTCGATCTCCTTGCTCAAAGCTCCATTCACAACACTGCTTTGGGAGATTGTTGCTTGGTATGTGAATCCTTCATTGGTCCAATTAGTTTTTGTTCTAGTGCTTTATTCATTACAAATTTTTGTTGCATAGGTGACCATGTTCTTGATCTTGCATGTTAAATTTATGAGGTCCCAAGCAATTCTAATGCATGACATAGGCTCTAGGCACTTGTAGGAGTAGTTGGTACCAATCTTGTTTAGTTTTATTTACTTTTATTTTGAAGTTACTAAAATTTCAGAAATTTTTCAGAAAAAGAATTATGCTTAGAAGAATGTACCAAGGTGGTTCCTCGGTGAAGAAAGGGCCCAGGATTGCTATACGTGAGCAAGATGTTGAATTGCCGAGGGACGCGGATGTACGAGCTTGTGAGTGGCCATCCGATGATTTCATGGTCGAAGCAGGCTTCAAGGAGGAATTTGACGCGTATGTGCGTAATGTTGAATTGGAGGACTTCTTACAAGATAAGTGTCCTCAGTACTATCAATTGACTGATTCCTTTGTTCGGAGGTTTAAATATAATTGTACGCGTAATTCTCCTAGTGTCATATTTGATATTTATGACACATCTTATACGATGGACTTAGAGGATTTTACAACTGCTTGCAAACTCCCGCAGTGGGGTAATATTAATGATCCTCACAAATCTGAATTTAGAGATTTCCTTGCTAGTATTACTGTGGGAGAATCTAGGGACATAGCACAAGCTACCATAGGGAGCATTCATTTTCCTGCTATACATTATTTTGCTCTCTTCATTGGTAGATGCATTAACGGTAAAGACGAAGCATGTCACATGTGTGTCCCTGATCTTTGCGTCCTCAAGAGTGCTGTGTTAGGTTATAAAGGTTATAACTTGGGGGCAATAGTTGCACGTAGGTTGCAGAATAATAGTAGAAAGTGAAATTTATTTGGAGGAATTTATGCAACCCATGCGGCTAATTATCTTGGTATAGCCCCACGAGAGGGAGATATGATAATACCTCCTGTTTATTTGGATTCTGAAGCTATGTTCAATCATCAATTTCTTGGGAGGAATGAACAATTCCTCCAATATCGACTAATCTATGACAGACGCAACATCGTCCATGTTACTCTTCCTGCTCCCTACCTTTTTGATTATCAGGCAAAAGGAAGATATGTTATCACCAGGGAGGAAGAAGCTGAACACGAGGGAAGAGCGGAGATAGCTCGCCAACACGCCGCAGCTCAGGAGGCGGTTGCTGCTGCATCTCAGTACGACCCCAGTTTAACTTACGGATATCAGCCAGGCGATCCTTCGTACTAGACCAACTTAGGCCGAAAGCCAAGCTTGGGGGAGTACGTATTTCTCACCGACTTTACATTTATGTTCACACACTAGTCGTCGACGCTCATACTCTTTCATTGTATTATCCATGCTAGTTTAAATTTCTTTTTCTAGTTTTCTTCTTGTATGTTTGATAAACCTTAAGAAAAACCAAAAAATTAGTTAGTTTAATTTCCATGCTTGTAGTAGAAATCAAAATGAAAACCCGAAAAGATTTCTTGTTCTTCTTCTTACTTGTTGGGAGCTTTCCCGTGTAAATAGTTTTATTTTCTTTTCTTTCCTTTGGGGGTCGAGAATATCTATTGAAAATGCTTAGTGGCTCTCATATGCATGATTGTTTATTTAACTTAGAGCCCATATTACTTGTCTTCTCTTTTGAGTTGAATGCTTGCAGATTCCAGCTTAGTCCAATGCACATGCACTCTTATTATTATACACATTGTTCGGTCGTGCGAGTGAAAGGCAATAATGACGATATATGATGGACTTATTGAGATGAGAAAAGCTGGTATGAACTCGACCTCTCTTGTTTTTTTAAATATGATGAGTTCATCGTTTCTGATTCAGCTTATTATGAAGTAAACATATTTGCAATGACATTTAGAGATTATAGTTGCTTGTGCCATGCTTGATTAGCTATGAGTTATAATGGTTTACCTTGCGTGCGAACATGCTATTAGAATGATTATGATGTGGTATGATGGGATGGTATCCTCCTTTGAATGAATTGAGTGACTCGACTTGGCACATGTTCACGCATGTAGTTGAATCGAATCAACATAGCCTTCATGATATTTATGTTCATGGTGGATTATATCCTACTCATGCTTGTATTCGGTGTGAATTAATTTTAATGCATGTTCATGACTGTTGTCGCTCTCTCAGTTGGTCGCTTCCTAGTCTTTTGCTAGCCTTCACCTGTACTAAGCGAGAATACTGATTGTGCATCCAAACTCCATAAACCCCAAAGTTGTTCCATATGAGTCCACTATACCTTCCTATATGCGGTATTTACCTGCCTTTCCAAGTAAATTTGTATGTACCGAACTCCAAACCTTCAAATGAAATTTTGTTTTGTATGCTCGAGCAGCACATGTTACAACTAGGGCTGCCTATATCTTCCATGCTAGGTGGGTTATTATCAAGAGGAGTGGACTCCGCTCCTCATTCACAAGAAAGGGCCGGTAACCGGGATGCCCAGTCCCATGATCCAAAAAGATCAAAGCAAATCAAAATAATTAAACAAAACTCCCCCAGGGCTGTTGTTAGTTGGAGGCACTCGTTGTTTCGAGCAAGCCATGGATTGATGCTTGTTGGTGGTTGGGGGAGTATAAACCTTTACCATTCTGTTTGGGAACTACCTATAATGCATGTAGTACGGAAGATAAAGTCATCTCATAGTTGTTGCGTTGATAGCAAAAGTATGCCGCTCAAAATGTTATTCAATCTCTATTTTAAAATTGAGCTCTGGCACCTCTACAAATCCCTGCTTCCCTCTGCGAAGGGCCTATCTATTTACTTTTATGTTGAGTCATCACCCTTCTTATTAAAACCAACCGCTGGAGAGCACACTGTCATTTTCATTCATTACTATTGATTTATATTGGGTATGACTTGACTTGATTTTTTACCATGGATTACAATGTTTAGTCAGTCCTTGATCTTTAAAGGTGCTCTGCATTTATGCTTTGCACTCTCAGAATGGGCTAGCGAGATATCATTTTGTTATATCATGTTATGATTGTTTTGAGAAAGTGTTGTCATCCGAGTTTTATTATTATGGCTCGCTAGCTGATTATGCTATTGATATGAGTAATTGTGAGACCTAAGTGTTATTGTGAGTATGGTTAGTTCATAATATTTGCTGAAACCTGAATGATGGCTTTGCATGTTTACAACAACAAGAGCAAACAAAGTTTGTAAAAGTTTTTCTTTATCACTTTTAGTTTATCAACTGAATTGCTTGAGGACAAGCAAAGGTTTAAGCTTGGGGGAGTTGATACGTCTCCAACGTATCTACTTTTCCAAACACTTTTGCCCTTGTTTTGGACTCTAACTTGCATGATTTGAATGAAACTAACCCGGACTAACGCTGTTTTCAGCAGAACTGCCATGATGTTGTTTTATGTGTAGAAAAGAAAAGTTCTCGGAATGTCCTGAAAATCCACGGAGCGACGTTTTGGAAAATATAAAAAATATTGGCGAAAGAATCAAGACCAGGGGCCCACACCACCCCACGAGACAGTAGCGCCCTCCCCAGGCACGCCCCTATCTCGTGGACCCCCTGGACCTCCACCGACCTCAACTCCAACTCCATATATTCACGTTCGGGGAGAAAAAAATCAGGGAGAAAGTTTCATCGCGTTTTACAACACGGAGCCATTGCCAAGCCCTAATCTCTCTCGAGAGGGCTGATATGGAGTCCGTTCGGGGCTCCGGAGAGGGGGATTCGTCGCCGTCATCATCATCAGCGATCCTCCATCACCAATTTCATGATGCTCACCGCTGTGCGTGAGTAATTCCATCGTAGACTTGCTGGACGGTGATGGGTTGGATGAGATTTACCATGTAATCAAGTTAGTTTTGTTAGGGTTTGATCCCTTGTATCCACTATGTTCTGAGATTGATGTTGCTATGACTTTGCTATGCTTAATGCTTATCACTAGGGCCCGAGTAACATGATTTCAGATCTGAACCTATTATGTTTTCATGAATATATGTGTGTTCTTGATCCTATCTTGCAAGTCTATAGTCACCTATTATGTGTTATGATCCGACAACGCCGAAGTGACAATAATCGGGATACTTCTCGGTGATGACCGTAGTTTGAGGAGTTCATGTATTCAGTATGTGCTAATGCTTTGTTCGGGGTTCTCTATTAAAAGGAGGCCTTAATATCCCTTAGTTTCAACTAGGACCATGCTATCACAGGAGGGTAGGACAAAAGATGTCATGCAAGTTCTTTTCCATAAGCACGTATGACTATTTATGGAATACATGCCTACATTACATTGATGAACTGAAGCTAGTTCTGTGTCACCCTATGTTATAACTATTACATGAGGAATTGCATACGGCATAATTATCCATTACTGATCCATTGTGTACGAGCTTTTCACATATTGTTCTTCGCTTATTTACTTTTCCGTTGCTATTGTTACAATCACTACAAAACCCAAAAACATTACTTTTTCTACCGTTACCTTTATTATCATGCCACGTTTGCTACTAAATACTTTCCTGCAGATACTAAGTTATCCAGGTGTGGTTGAATTGAGAACTCAACTGCTAATACTCAAGAATATTCTTTGGCCCCCCTTGTGTCGAATCAATAAATTTGGGTTGAATACTTTACCCGCAAAAGCTGTTGTGATCCCCTACAATTGTGGGTTATTAGAATTCAATTCCGATATTGATGCATTTATTGAGGAAGTCTCCGCTGCCCAAGAAGAGACTAATATTTTGCAGGAGTCTATGGAAGAAGAAATTGATGAAACTATGAGCTCATTGGCTGAAAAGCGTGATGAGGAGAGCGAAGAACAAAGGGAGGAAGAGCGGATTAGCTACCCGTGCCCACCTTCTAATGAGAGTAACTCTTCAACTCATACATTGTTTAATTCCCCTTCGTGCTTACCGAAGGATGATTGCTATGATGATTGTTATGATCCGGTTGATTCTCTTGAAATATCCCTTTTTGATGATGCTTGCTATGCTTATGGCCAAGATGCCAATATGAATTATGCTTATGGAGATGAACTTTCTATAGTTCCTTATGTTAAACATGAAATTGTTGCTATTGCACCCACGCATGATAGTCCTATTATCTTTTTGAATTCTCCTGACTACACTATATCAGAGAAGTTTGTGCTTATTAAGCATTATATTGATGGGTTGCCTTTTACTATTGCACATGATAATTTTGATGAATGTAATATGCATGTGCTTGCTGCTCCTACTTGCAATTATTATGAGAGAGGAACTATATCTCCACCTTTCTATGTGTCCAATATGATAAAATTGCAAGAAACTGCTTATACTATGCATTGGCCTTTACTATGTGTGCATGAATTGTTCTTTTATGACATGCCGATGCATAGGAAGAGAGTTAGACTTCGTTGTTCCTTGATATATGTTACTTTGTGCTCACTACTAAATCACAAATCATTGTTAATTAAAATTGGCTTTGATATACCTTGGGATCCAGGTGGATACATTACTTGAGCACTATATGTCTAGCTTAATGGCTTTAAAGAAAGCGCTGCCAAGGATACAAACCGGAACTTTTAGAGAGTCATTTATTTATTCTGAGTGCTTTTATATAGTTTAAAAACAAAAAAATAAAGAGGGGACCCCAAAACTTTTTCAAAAAAGAGAGTGAAAGAGAGAGAGACAAGCATTGTTGAAGTGGGAGAGCTTCTTGAACTTTGTTCATGCTCACAGAAACTTTGTGAATTTCGATTACAGAAACCTTTCATCAAAAATAATTATCCCCTTGTACAACTCCATTTTATTATAAAAATAATGTGCCAAGGTTTGCCTTTAGGGTGTTTACAATGCTTGTTGGTTTGTACAGTGCAGGACAGAAACTTTGGCTGTAGTGCACGATTTTACATTTTTTACTGGAACGTCAAACGGTTCTGATTATTTTTTTATTGCTTGCTGTAGAAATTATTTATTTTTCCTAATTTGGGTAGAATGTTTGGGTTACCAGAAGTATGGTGAATGTTCAGATTACTACAGACTGTTCTGTTTTTGACAGATTCTGTTTTTGATGCATAGTTTACTTGATTTGATGAAACTATCAATTTCTATGAGTGGATTAAGCCATGGAAAAGTTATATTACAGTAGAAACAATGCAAAAACAAAATATTAATTGGTTTGCAACAGTACTTAGAGTAGTGATTTGCTTTATTATACTAACGGATCTTACCGAGTTTTCTGTTGAAGTTTTGTGTGGATGAGGTGTTTGATCAAGGAGGTCTCGATATGAGTAAAAGGAAGAGACAAAAGAGCTCAAGTTTGGGGATGCACAAGGCACCCTAGTTAAATATTCAAGGAGACTCAAGCGTCTAAGCTTGGGGATGCCCCGGAAGGCATCCCCTCTTTCTTCAACAAGTATCGGTATGTTTTCGGATTCGTTTCGTTCATGTGATATGTGCAAATCTTGGAGCGTCTTTTGCATTTAGTTGTCACTTTTCTTTTATGCACCATGCTGGTATGAGATATTCCTTGGTTGATTTATAGAATGCTCTTTGCACCTCACTTAAATCTTTTGAGTATGGCTTTATAGAATGCTTCATGTTCTTCAATTATATCATTTGAAGTTTGGATTGCCTGTTTCTCTTCATATAGAAAACCGCCATTTGTAGAATGATATTTTGCTTCACTTATATTTGTTAGAGTGTGGGCATATCTTTTGTTGAAATAATTAAACTCTCTTTCTTCACTTATATCTATTTGGAGAGATGACAGGAATTGGTCATTCACATGGTTAGTCATAAAATCCTACATAAACTTGTAGATCAGTGAGTATGATATGTTTGATTCCTTGCAATAGTTTTGCGATATAAAGGTGGTGATATTAGAGTCATGCTAGTGAGTACTTGTGGATTAGTAGAAATACTTGTGATCAGGTTTGAGATTCCCGAAGCATGCATGTATGGTGAACCGTTATGTGAAGAAGTCGGAGCATGATTTATTTATTTATTGTCTTCCTTATGAGTGGCGGTCGGGGACGAGCGATGGTCTTTTCCTACCAATCTACCCCCCTAGGAGCATGTGCGTAGTACTTTGTTTTGATGACTAATAGATTTTTGCAATAAGTATGTGAGTTCTTTATGACTAATGTTGAGTCCATGGATTATACGCACTCTCACCCTTCCATCATTGCTAGCCTCTTCGGTACCGTGCATTGCCCTTTCTCACCTCGAGAGTTGGTGCAAACTTCGCAGGTGCATCCAAACCCTATGATATGATACGCTCTATCACACATAAACCTCCTTATATCTTCCTCAAAACAGCCACCATACCTACCTATCATGGCATTTCCATAGCCATTCCGAGATATATTGCCATGCAACTTCCATCATCATCATATACATGACTTGAGCATTCATTGTCATATTGCTTTGCATGATCATAAGATATCTAGCATGATGTTTTCATGGCTTGTGCGTTTTTTGATGGCATTGCTATGCTAGATCATTGCACATCCTGGTACACCGCCGGAGGCACTCATATAGAGTCATACCTTTGTTCTAGTATCGAGTTGTAAGTAAATAAAAGTGTGATGATCATCATTACTAGAGCATTGCCGCAGTGAGGAAATGATGATGGAGACTATGATTCCCCCACAAGTCGGGATGAGACTCCGGACTTAATGAAAAAAAAGGAAAGTCCAAAGAAGCCAAATAAAAAAAGGGGGGCCAATGAAGCCCACAAAAAAAGGAAGAAAAAATGAGAGAAAAAGAGAGAAGGGGCAATGTTACTATCCTTTTACCACACTTGTGCTTCAGAGTAGCACCATGTTCTTCATATAGAGAGTCTCTTGAGTTATCACTTTCATATACTAGTGGGAATTTTCATTGTAGAACTTGGCTTCTATATTTCGATGATGGGCTTCCTCAAATGCCCGAGGTCTTCATGAGCAAGCAAGTTGGATGCACACCCACTTAGTTTCTAGTTTGAGCTTTCATACACTTATAGCTCTTAGCGCATCGGTTGCATGGCAATCCCTACTCCTTGCATTGACATCGATTGATGGGCATCTCCATAGTCCGTTGATTAGCCGCGTCGATGTGAGACTTTCTCCTTTTCTGTCTTCTCCACATAACCCCCACCATCATATTCTATTCCACCTATTATATCCATGGCTCACGCTCATGTATTGCGTGAAAGTTGAAAAGGTTTGACAACATCAAAAGTATGAAACAATTGCTTGGCTTGCCATCGGAGTTGTGCATGATTTGAATATTTTGTGTGATGACGATGGAGCATAGCCAAACTATATGATTTTGTAGGGATAACTTTCTTTGGCCATGTTGTTTTGAAAAGACATGATTGCTTTATTGGTACGCTCGAAGTATTATTGTTTTTATGTCAAATGATAGACTATTGCTTTGAATCACTCGTTTCTTAATATTCATGCCATGATTAGATTACATGATCAAGATTATGCTAGGTAGCATTCCACATAAAAAATTGTCTTTTTATCATTTACCTACTCGAGGACGAGCAGGAATTAAGCTTGGGGATGCTGATATGTCTCCGTTGTATCTATAATTTTTGATTGTTCCATGCCAATATTATACAACTTTCATATACTTTTGGCAACTTTTTATATTATTTTTGGCACTAACATATTGATCCAGTGCCCAGTGCAGTTCCTATTTGTTGCATGTTTTATGTTTCACAGAAACCCCATATCAAACAGAGTCCAAACGGGCTAAAAACATACGGAGATCATTTTTGGAATATTAAAGATTTTTGGGAAGAAAAACCAACGTGAGACTGTGTCCGAGGAGGCCACGAGGCAGGGGGCGCGCCCCTGACCCTCGTGGGCACCCCGTAAGGCGGTTGACACTCTTATTTTGCCGCAAGAAAGCTAATTTTCGGAGAAAAATCTGGGCGAGTTTCAATCCAATCGGAGTTACGGATCTCCTAATATATAAGAAACGGTGCAAGGGTAGAATCTAGGAACGCAGAAACAGAGAGAGACAGAGAGACAGATAAATCTCGGAGGGGCTCTTGCCCCTCCCATGCCATGGGAGCCAAGGACCATGGGGAAACCCTAAGAAGGTCAAGGAAGAAGAATAAGGGGGGCTCTCTCCCCCTTGCTTCCGGTGGCGCCGGAACGCCGCCGGGGGCCATCATCATCACCGCGATCTACACCAACACCTCCATCATCTTCACCAACATCTCCATCACCTTCCCCCATCTATATTCAGCGGTCCACTCTCCCACAACCCGATGTACCCTCTACTTGAACATGGTGCTTTATGCTTCATATTATGATCCAATGATGGGTTGCCATCCTATGATGTCTGAGTAGATTTTCGTTGTCCTACCGGTGATTGATGAATTGCTATGATTGGTTTAATTTGCTTGTGGTTATGTTGCTATCCTATTGTGCTCTCTGTGTCGCGCAAGCTTGAGGGATTCCTGCTGTAGGGTGTTGCAATACGTTCATGATTCGCTTATAATGGGTTGCTTGAGTGACAGAAGCATAAACCCGAGTAAGGGGGTTGTGGCATATGGGATAAAGGGGACTTGATATGTTAATGCTATGGTTGGGTTTTACCTTAATGATCTTTAGTAGTTGCGGATGCTTGCTAGAGTTCCAATCATAAGTGCATATGATCGAAGAAGAGAAGGTATGTTATCTTATGCCTCTCCCATATAAAACTTACTATCGGTCTAGTAAAGTAGTCAATTGCTTAGGGACAATTTCACAACTCCTACCACCACTTTTCCACACTCGCTATATTTACTTTATTGCTTCTTTATCTAAACAGCCCCTAGTTTATATTTACGTGCTCTCTATTATCTTGCAAACCTATCCAATAACCCCTACAAAGTCCTTGTAGTTTCATACTTGTTCTAGGTAAATCAAACGTTAAGCGTGCATAGAGTTGTATCGGTGGTCGATAGAACTTGAGGGAATATTTGTCTACCTTTAGCTCCTCATTGGGTTCGACACTCTTACTTATCGAAAAAGGCTACAACTGATCCCCTACACTTGTGGGTTATCTTATACCCCCCAATACTACCTATAGATTCATCAAAATGAGCAAACAACACATAGAAAACAGAATCTGTCTAAAACAGAACAGCCTATAGTAATCTGTAACTCTTGAATACTTCTGTCACTCCAAAAGTTCTAAAAAATTAGGACAGTCTGAGAAATTTGTGCGCCAATCCAGACCAAAAACAATAAGATAAAAAGGAAATTTCAATAAAATCCTGGAAAATATTTACTGGGCGCAAAAGTTTCTGTTTTTCAGCAGGATCAATACAACTAACACCGTAAGCTATCCTAAAGGTTTAACTTGGCACAAACACTAATTAAACACAAAACCTCATCTAACAAGAGGCTAGATGAATTATTTATGACTAAACAGGAACAAAAAGCAAAGAACAAAAATAAAACTGGGTTGCATCCCAACAAGCGCTATTGTTTAACACCCTTAGCTAGGCATAAAACACGAATAGATCTAGGTATTGTCATCTTTGGTATGCAATCCATAAGTGGCTCTCATAATAGATCCATATGGCAATTTAATTTTCTTTCTAGGGAAGTGTTCCATGCCTTCCTTAACGGAAATTCTAATCTAATGTTTCCTTCTTTCATATCAATAATTGCACCAATCATTCTAAGGAAAGGTCTACCAAGAATAATAGGACATGTAAGATTGCAATCTATATCTTGAACAATGAAATCTACGGGCACATAATTACTATTTGCAACAATAAGAACATCATTAATCCTTCCGATAGGTTTCTTAATAGTGGAATCCGCAAGATGCCAATTTAAAGAGCAATCATCAAATTCACGGAAACCTAACACATTGCACAAAGTTTTTGGAATCGTGGAAACGCTAGCACCCAAATCACAGAAATCATGGCACTCATAATCTTTAATCTTAATCTTCATAGTAGGTCCCCGCTCATCATAAAGTTTTCTAGGGATAGAAACTTTCAATTCAAGCTTTTCTTCAAAAGATTGCACCATAGCATCAACGATATGTTTAGTAAAAGCTTTGTTTTGATTATAAGCATGAGGAGAATTCACCATGGATTGCAACAAGGAAATACAATCTATTAAAGAAAAATTATCATAATTAAATTCCTTGAAATCCAAATGACTGTGTACTTAAAGTCTTGACCTCTCCAATCCCACTTTTATCAATTTTAGCACCTAGATCTGAAAAGTCCGAATCATTGCGATGCCTTTTAACTAAAGTTGACTAATCTCCAGTCCCATCTTTATCAGGATTTATATTGGAAAACAAAGATTCAATAGGAGTCACATCAATCAATTTAAGATCTTCATCATTATTTTCAGCTTCCGGTTTAGGGCCCATTTTATTTACTAAGGTAGCTTGTTTATCAGTAATTTGGCCTACAAGATTTGCAAGATGAGCAAACCAAGATTTCAGACCATAAAATTCCTTAGACATATCATTGAGCTCTTTATTCATATACTCCATAAAACTTTTTTGGTCTTTAAGCTCGTGTCTAAAGAAACTATTATGCTCAAATTGTAAAGACATAAAGCTTCTAACAATATTTTCAATTTCTTCCAACCTCCTAAGGTGAGGATCAACGCTTTTTGGTTGCGCCATAAAGGCACACCAACACGCAAGCACACAAAAAGCAAGCAAGAAAGACGAACGGAAAAGGGGCGAAGAAAAGGCGAATATTTTTGAAAATCATTTTAGAAATGGGGGAGAGGAAAACGAGAGGCGAATGGCGAATAATGTAATGCAAGAGATGAGATTTTATGATGGGTACTTGGTATGGCTTGACTTGGCGTAGATCTCCCCGGAAACGGGGCCAGAAATTCTTCCTGCTACCTCTTGAGCTTGCGTTGGTTTTTCCATTGAAGAGGAAAGGGTGATGCAGCAAAGTAGAGTAAGTATTTCCCTCATTTTGAGATCCAAGGTATGAATCTAGTAGGATACAACACACAAGTCACCGAATACCTACACAAACAATCAAACAAACTTGCACCCAACGTGATAAAGGGGTTGTCAATCCCTTCACGGTTGCTTGCAAAAGTGAGATCTGATAGAGATATATAAATGGTAAAGTAAATATTTTTTGTATTTTTGTTTTATAGATCGGAAAGTAAAAGATTGCAAAATTGTAGATTGGAAACTTATATGATGGAAAAGAGACTCGGGCCCATAGGGTTTCACTAGTGGCTTCTCTCGAGATGGAAAATAATACGGTGAGTGAACAAATTACAGCTGAACAATTGGTAGAAGAGCACATAATTATGACGATATCTAAGGCAATGATCATAATCATAGGCATCACGTCAGTATCAAGTAGACCAAAACGATTCTGCATCTACTACTATTACTCCACACATCGACCGCTATCCATCATGCAGTGAGTAAAAAACGGAGTAACGCATTGAGTAAGATGACATGATGTAGAGGAATTAACTCAAGCACTATGATGAAAACCCCATCTTTTTATCCTCGATGGCAACAATACAATACGTGTCTTGCTGCCCTACTGTCACTGGGAAAGGACACCGCAAGATTGAACCCAAAGCTAAGCACTTCTCCCATTGCAAGAAAAACCAATCTAGTAGGCCAAACTAAACCGATAATTCGAAGAGAGTTGCAAAGATATCAAATCTTTCACAAAAGAATTCAGAGAGGATTCAAATAATATGCATAGATAATATAATCTTAAATCCACAATTCATCGGATCTCGGCAACACACCGCAAAATAGTATTACATCAAATAGATCTCTAAGAACATCAAGGAGAACATGGTATTGAGAATCAAAGGGAGAGAAGAAACCATCTAGCTACTAGCATGGACCCGTAGGTCTATGGTAAACTACTCACGCTTCATCGGAAGGGCCATGGTGTTGATGTAGAAGCCCTCTGTGATCGAATGCCCCTCCGACAGGATGCTGGAAAAGGTACCTAGATGGGATCTCATAGGTACAAAAGGTTGCAGCGGTGGAAAGTGTTTTTGTGGCTCCCCCTGATGGTTTTGGGATATAGGAGTATATACGGGTGAAAGAATTAGGTCAAGAGACCGATGAGGGGCCCACAAGACAGGGGGCGCACCCTACCCACTGGGCGCACCCTCCATCCTTGTGGCCGCCTCGTGGCTCCTCCGAATTTATCTCCAATTCTCCTGGTTTGCTTCTGGTTCAAGAAAGATCATCGCAAAAGATTTATTCCATTTGGTATTCCTTTTTTGCGAAACTCAAAAATAGGCAAAAAAACAGAAATTGGCACTGGGCTCTAGGTTAATAGGTTAGTCCCAAAAATAATATAAAATAGCATATTAATGGATATAAAACATTCAAAACAGATAATATAATAGCATGGAACAATCAAAAATTATAGGTACGTTGGAGATGTATCAGTGGACTATGTGCCTTGCCCAAGTTGGGAGCCTGGGGCTTGGCAACGAGGACTAGCAGCACTTCCTCAACTGCGGGGGCACATTCCTTGTCCGTGGGGACCATGGGCCCGGCTGGAGGCTGCGGTCCGGCAAGTTGTGTGGAGTTGTTTCCGGCAGGGTCCCTGCCAGGAGCGGAAGGCTCTACCGGGAGAGGCTTACCGGAGTCCATCTTTTTCCTTTTCCAGGCCATTGTTGTTGGGGATACGGAGGGCTGAGTGAGATGGAGAACAAAATTTCCTAGTTCCATAGGAAGCTTTTGCACAGCACACTTTAACAGATGATCAGCTATGTTGTTTTCCGCACGGGGTACATGCTCTGTTTGAAATCCGTCCAAGCGCTCCTCCAATCTCCTCACTTCCACTATGTATGCTTCCATCAATGGACTTCTGTAATCCTTGTTGACTTGTCTCACCACAAGTTGTGAGTCTCCACGAATGATCAGCTTCTTGATTCCCAATTCTGCAGCAATCCTGAGCCCGCTTCATATACTATTATATTGTTGGTGGCCTCTTCCTGAGAAAAATGCATTTGGACGACATACTTCAAGTGATCCCCTGATGGGGCAACGAGAAGCACACCAGCCCTTGTGACCTTGTAGGAAAAAGGTACCATCAAAATACATAATCCATTCTTGGGGCGCCTCCTTGCCGGGGATAACTGTTTCTATCACATCCTCAACAGGGGTTGGCGTCCATTCTGCAATAAACTCCGCCAATGCCCTGCTCTAGATTATTGATGTTCTCTCAAACTTCAGAACAAAACTATACAACTCCAAATCCCACTCCACTATTCTACCGGTAGCCTTAGGGTTTCGGAGTATCCTTTGCAATGGAAGCGAGTGACAACCGTGATCTCATGGGCTTGGAAGTAGTGGCGCAGTTTCCTTGAGGCCATGGTGAGACCAAAGATCAAATTTTGCATGCCAGAGTACCTCGATCGAGCCCCCTGTAATAAGGAACTGAGGAAGTACACTGGGCGTTGCACCACTTTCTTCCTTGTCGTGTCCTTGGGGTTGCTCTCGCTGCCGTGCTCACTTCTGCCCTGATCCTTATCTGATGCTGCCGGTCCTTGCTCACTCTCTGCCTCATCCACTTCCCGCTGTGCCACCAAGGCTACGCTAACCACTTGGTTGGTTGCCGCTAAGTATAGTAGCAATGGATCTTGTGGCTTGGGAGCAACCAAGGTGGGAACAGAGGACAATTTGTCCTTCAACTCTTGCAAGGCTGCATCTTCTTTTGGGGTCCACTTCATGGGTCATGCCTTCTTCAGGATTTTGAAGACCGACAGGGCATGCTCGACAGACTTGGAAATGAATCTACTTAGCGCGACAACGCACCCTATCAGACACCTCACATCGTTGACTATCCTTGGCGCTTGGATCTGCTTGATGGCTTTAATCTTGTCGGGGTTGGCTTCGATCCCCCGATGGGACACAAAGAACCCAAGTAGCTTGCCGGAGGGAACGCCAAACACACACTTCTCCGGGTTGAGCTTCAAGTTGATCTTGCTTAGATTTTCAAATGTCTCCTCTAGATCCTGGATAAGAATTGTTCTGTCCTTGGTCTTGACCACAAGATCATCCATATAAGCTTCAATGTTTCTATGCAGCTGTGGCTCGAAACCAATCTGGACCGCCCTTGCAAAAGTAGACCCGACGCTCTTTAATATGAATGGCATGCGGATAAAACAGAACGTACCACATGGGGTGATGAACGAGGTCTTCTCTTCGTCTTCCTTGGACATGAAGATCTGGTGATACCCGGAATATGCATCCGGAAAGGAAAGCAAACCTTAGCCCAAAGTGGAATCCACGATCTGATCGATGCGCAGCAAGAGAAATGGGTCATTCGGGCAAGCCTTGTTGAGATGTGTGAAATCTATGCAAAGCCTCCATGTCCCGTTAGCCTTCCGGACCACCACTGGATTTGTTAACCAGGTGGGATGTAGCACTCCTCTGACCAAACCAGCTACTTCAAGCTTCTTGATATCCACTATAATAAATTGCTGCCTCTCCAAGGCCTACTTCCGGACTTTCTGCTTGACGGGTCGGGCATGTGGGAAAACAGCAAGGTGGTGCTCGATTACCTCCATGGGAACACCGGGGATATCAGATGGTTGCCAGGCAAACACATCGATATTCGCCTACGGGAAGGCAACGAGCGTGCTTTCCCATTTTGTCATCGAGGGTGGCGCTGATGGTGAAAGTACCATCAATGCCAGCCAGCCCTGCCGGGACCTTCTTCACTTGTGGAGTAGTTACCTTAGACCTTTTGTTGTTGGAACTCTCCGGCAAGTCATCCACAGGCACGGCATACTCCGAAGAGGTACGCTTCCCAGATTCCTTGCCAATGTCCTTGCTATCCTTCTTCTTTCCTCTGCTCTCCTTGGCGGGAACTGCTGCTGCCGCTGCCTCTGCCGTGACCGAGTCCCGATACATCTTGTCCATGCAAATGATCGCATCTTTCTCATCTGATGGGATGGAAATGACTCCAACTGGCCCAGGCATCTTCAAAGTGTTGTATGCATAGTGGGATGCCGCCATGATTTAGCCAAGGCTGGTCGTCCAAGGATACCATTGTACAACAAGGGGAGGTCGACCACATCAAACATGATCTTTTCAGTCTGATAGTTCAACTCCCATCCAAATGCCATGGGCAACGTGATCTTTCCCTTAGAATGACTCCTGCCGGTATTAACTCCTTAAAACATCCGGTGACCTTCGAATCCTCTTCTGCTGTGTGAAGTTTGCTGAGAACCATTGGGGAAATCAGATTCAACCCAGCCCCGCCGTCCACCAACATCTTAGTGACCTTGTGGTTGTGAATTGTTGGAGAGACCAACAATGGCAAGCACCCTACCGCAGTGGTATGGTCAGGATGGTCCTCCTCGTCAAAGATGATGGGTGTGTGTCTGACCATTTGAGTGGTTTCCGGGCCTCTGGCGCTAGTTCCACAGCATTGACTTCACGCGCCCACCGTTCGAATTGGCGGTGAGAGGCGTTCAGGGATGCACCCCCGTCAATGCACAGGGCATCAGTGGCCTTCTGAAACTCTTGCTCACTGGTTCTCTTCTTCCCCTCCATCGCTCTCATCATCACAGGCTCCTTCTCTTGACCTCTGGTATGTTTTCCTTTGTTCCGAAGGGGACTGCCGGCGCAGTTTACTTCGCTGTCTCGACCCTTGTCGCCGGTGACATTCTGACCCTTTTCCTTGTCATGCTTCTCGTATTCTGCTGTTTGCCTCTTGACGAGCTGCTCAACCTGATAACACTCTTGAAGGTCATGGCCCTTGGTCCGATGAATCTTGCAATACGGTCCATCGCCCTTCCCGGACTTCTCGGCAGCCGTAGCCTCCCGGCTGTCAGCGCACACGACAGCTTCCTTGTCGGGGACCTCCGCCTTAGCCGTCTTGCCAGTACTAGGAGTGCCCGGTCCTTCAAAAGTCATCACTGCCTTATCCTTGCGCCTCTTATTGCACTTCCTGCTCTTCTCCTGACTGGTGGATTCATCATCATCCTCTAAATCGACATTGACGCAATCCTTCTCTCTGGATAACTTCCTGCCCTCCTCCATCCGAGAACACTTATCCACAAAGGTGTAAAGCTCCTTCACAGTCTTGGGAAACCGTACGTTCATCTTAGAATGAATCTTGCGGTTGCACACATTGGACTGGAAGGCGGATATCACAGCTGTCGGATGGATGTTTGGGATGTTCATGTGGACTCTGCTGAATCTCTGCAAATACTTCCAGAGAGTTTCTACCTCTTTCTGTTGGAGAAGCTCCAAATCGCTGGGCCCCCTAGTTCTTGAAGGCCACCAGTGAAGGCGCCAATGAACTCATGGCATAGGTCAGCCCATGACGAAATGGAGTTCTCCGGCCGGTGCATCAGCCAGGACCTCACATTTGACTTGAGAGCCAAAGGGAAGTAGTTGGCGAATACCTTCTCATCTCTTCCCCCGATAGCTTGAACAACGACGGTGTAGGTTCTCAGAAACTCTGCCGGGTTTAGCCTCCCATCATACTTCTTGGGTATCTCCGTCTTGAACGTGTGGACGGACGGCCAACAGACTTGCCGCAACTCACGAGTAAAGGCAGGGTACCCAACCTCAAAAGGTAGGCACCCGCCAATATCGAGCGCAGGCTCTTCGATGTCTGGGCCATCGCACCCATTGGTCCGACGGAGGTCGTCATGGTGTCACTCAATGACAACGTGCGCATCTCCCCCTCACTTGTCCTCCAGGGCTCGCCGTCGGTTTGGACGCGCTCGAGGGTCAGAAGAGGTCATCGAGATGTTGTCAGGTTCTTGATTTTGCTACGCTCATGCTGGCTGACATGGCGGGGACTATACCGTGGGGGTGGCCCCTTCCGTACAACCAGCAGCACAAGTCGTCGTCATTGCTTGGGGAGGCCATGGTGGGCCAGCTTGCTGATAGCCACCAGCCTCAGCGAAACTGAGCAGACTCTGGATGGTGGCACACCATTCGTCCATCTGCTCGGCCCCTGGCGGTAACCTCAGCAGTAGCTAGGCCCGAACCATGGCCTCCCTTGTCGTGCTTGGCATGGGTGATGACGATGCAGATCGGACTGTCACCCGGCTCCTGACAGTGCCAGCAGTGGCAGTATCACGTCCCCGCTATTGCAGAGTGGCCACCTCGATGGCATGGTGGCGTGGTGAAGGCGCTTGAGGACCAGCAGCTCCATCGGGCATAGCGACTTGGTCGACTCCCCCGGGAGAGGCGCACGTGTTGCGGTCGCTCCTGTGATGGGGCGGCCAGAGGGCGTCGATTCCCCCCAGACCGAGCGCCATCACTGCGGTTGTGCCCATCGGTGAGAGGAAAGGGCCTAGACGGAGTAACCCCTTCACCCGTACCTCGTGGAGCGTGGCCATTGAGGTGTTAATGATGTTGCTCTCCTCTAGTGTCTCCTGCTCCTGCTTCGACCGCGGGGGAAGTGGTGACGGTGCCTCCTGCTCCGACCATATCCCCAGCAACGTCCACATCCTCACACGCCTCCATACCTCCTGCAGCATTGGTGGCTGCGGTCGGTGGAGCCTTTGAGGTGGACGGGTGAGCCGAAGCACCGGATTTCTTCTTGGGCGCCATGGTTGATGGCGCCGTCAAAAATGAAGATGGCGATGAAGATGACGCGTTGCGCACGCTTTCAGGTTTGCGCTAGTGATGCCACCCCTACCTGGTGTGCCAAAGATGTCGCGGGAAACCACGGCCACCTATGGGACAAAGGGTCCCTTGCTGGTTCGACAAGGGGGGTGTCATGTTGCACAAAGAGAAGAAGAGCGTGGGGCAGCACGGCAGAAATCACACAGGCAATTTTACCCAGGTTCGAGTTGCTGTGAGGCGTCAAACCCTATTACTGCTTTGGTGGATTAATGGTGGAAGAATGGTGGTGGAGCGCAGTACACTTGCCCAGCAGCGGTTCCCTATGGGCGATAATGGCTACGCGTGTATGAGTGTGTGGGTGTCCAACCTTCTAACCCCCTTCTAGGGTCTCCATGGGCCTCCTTTTATAGATTAAGGGGTCACCACAATGGAAAATCAGTCATTATGCACTGATAAGATAGCAAACAGTGCTATCATACCTAACTCTGCAGGCTAACAGAGCACATTAAATGCGCTGCTCAACGTCACGTCGTTGTTTGCCCGGCAACCCTTGCCGAGCTATCTTGCCAACTTCACGCCTGCTTGCTTGACACGTCGTTGTACGGGTGTCGTCTGTAGGTATTCCTGTTGAAAGAGGCTGCCATGTTCAGAATATTTCAATTTATTTATTAAATTTTCAAAAAAGTTAGAATTTCAAATTTTGTTTAAATTTTCAATAAAAGTTCAGAATTTCAAAATATGTTTAAATTTTTTGTTCACGTTTTTTTCAATTTGGTTCACCATTCAAAAAAATATTCGGGATTCAGAATTGTTCAGCATGTCTACATACATGCAGGCTACCAAACAGAGTCTCACCTCACCATGTTTCAGCACATACACCACTCCCAAACAACAACAAATGCATGGACTTAGCATGTCTACACTCAGCATGTATCAGAAGAGAACAATTAGGCTAGTCCATACATGCTGCCAAAGACACCCTAAGAGCATCTACAATCAGACCTCTCAAATCCGCCTCATACGCCCGGGTGGGCCGCCCGGTCACTGTCCGGTCACGATTTTTTGACCCAGACGGCCTCCTTAAACGGGCCTCAAACGCTTGGGCTAACCGGCACGCCCCATATCCAGCCCAAATATGGGGCGGATATGGGGGCGCCCAGGCGCGCTCACGCAGGCCCGCCACGTCAGACCCGACAGCCCAATCCCATCTCATATTGCACCAAATCCACCAAACCCTTCCTCCTCGTCATGCCGCCCTCCAACCTTTCCTGCGCCCAAACCCTCGCCGTCCTCCACCCTTGCTCTCAATCCTCACCTCCGGTCCCTATCCACCACTCGAGATGTCGTCCAGCCCGACCCACACCATCACGACGGAGACGCGGTCCGCCTCATCCATAGGCGACGTTAATTCGTCGGCTACGACTTGCAAAGCTGAGAACGCCGCCCACAAGTTGGGGCGACGCAACAGCGAAAGAGGGAGACGGCAGCGGCATAGCAGCGAGGTTCAGACATGGTGGAGCAGTTGTCTCCTCCACAACGCCCGGATCCCCACACCCCTTCCCTCCGAGCGCCTACCTGGATTACGCCGTCCAACCCCATTGGGACAGAGGATGATCCGACCGCCGGCTAGGCCATTTCGGAGAGCTTTGTGACCACGCAGATGCCGATGGTCGACGTGTGTGACTCGCTACAGCTCATTTAGGCACGGATGAGCACGGGCATCGGCAGTGCCATGCTGCCCTCGACATGTTCGACGGAATGACCGAACAAGAGTCTTTGCTCTTGTCTTATCAGAGTTTAACATAGACCACTAGATTATTTCGCTCATGATGAATGATTGTAAACTATAATCATGTAGGAGGTGCTCTTTTCGAACATGATCAATGACAGTGAAGAACCGACCGAAATGGAGTATGAATGCGAGGCCACCATCGAATTTGAAGTTGGGACAATATCCGATCCCAATCCGAGCAAGAAAACGAAGAAGACCAAGACACCGAAGGCAAGAGGTCCGACATTCTCAAGATTAGGACATCTTTTTGGTCAAAAATGGTTGGCCACAACGATGGATCCAATATGCGGCACTGAGCAAAAGGGGAACACCTGTTGGACGAAGATTTGGAAGGAGTATCACGAGCAAAAGGAGTATGTGGAGCCGCATCCTATCGTGACCACTCGCAATGTGGCATCTCTCCAACATTGTTGGGGATCATTCAAGGGGAAGTAAACAAGTACATTGGCTACTACTCACAAGTGACCAAAGGCCCTCAAAGTAAGATGGGAGTGCAACTCACGTAAGCTCGATTGCCTCATCTTGTCGTCCATTGCATATGCGTTTTGTGTTTGCATTCTCGTGATCATACATATGTAGTTTGCTAGATGGCGGTGGCGGCCACTTTGTATCACGAGGTGGAGAAGAAGTCATTTGCTTTTAGCCATCGTTGGGTCATATTGAATGGCAAGTCGAAGTGGAACCAAGTTGTGGTCGACCTAAAGTCCGACAAGAAGGGGAATGATGGCTCAAGCTTCAACCAATCAATTGGGTTGGATGATAAAGAGGACGATGTTGTTGTGGCAAATGGAAAAGCCACCATGCCAAAGGACAACCGCCAAGTCATGGGAAACAAGTGGGAGAACGCACGTGTCACCCGTGATGCCGCGGCTACCAAAATGTCGTCCACATGAACGGGCATTTTTCCGATGAGGGAGAACAAAAAGGAGGAGAGGTACAATCTCATGTTGGATGCGCAAAAGGAAAGGATGGAGTGGGACTGAAAAAGGGCGGAGAAGAAGCTGGAAATTGAGAGGGAGAAGATTTAGTTGGAGATGGGAGGTCGAGAAGGCCAAGACATTTGGCGACATAGGGCTTGAGAATGAGAGGTTGCAACTCGCACAGGACGCGGAACATGCGAGGATCATGTTGGCGGACGAGACCCTCTTGCATTAGCATGCGAAGAAGTGGTTGCAGACAAGAAGAAGGAGATCAATGGCCGTGGGGACTACGAGGCAGCAAGGACGGCTGCGGCCCGGATGCAGGCGGAGGAGGCGGCCTGGATGCAGGCAGCCCGGCTGCAGGCGGAGGAGGCTGCCTGGATGCAGGTAGAGCAGTACGAGTAGGATGCATTTCACCTAGAGCAGGACGCCTTCCACTCGGAAAAAGCACCCAGCCAGTGATACGAGCCCATCCGTCACGCTCAGACATTAATTTCATTTTGCCATGTCCGTTTTGTTGAACTTTGCTTTGTTTTGAACTTTGGTATTCAAACAATTTGTATCATATGATCGACGTGCATGGATTGCATGGATTTGAGGATCAGAATTTATGGTATATGGATGTGCGACGCAACATTTGAAGGGTGCTCGGTCAGTGCCCGCGGATGCACCCGGGGCGTTTGAGGGCCGGATTTGTCAAGTCCGGCTGTAGGTCCTCTAAGTAGACATAACGAGACGCCCACCGGCGCATACAAACACTGATAGTACCACGCATAACGTTTCCTGCAACAGAACATAATGTGCATAGACCATACATGCGGGCGCGCGCACGCTGGATCAGGAGCAGGAAACCCATTAATGGATCATCACCACACACCATGATCGTGCCGCTCTCTGCCAATGTCAAACGCGGTCGTGAGATATACATTAGATTTAGATGTTATGGGACTGGCAAGCCGGGATGGACCGCTGTTGGCGTTCTGGGAACGGAGGTCCCCAGATTTTCCTGCCTGCGGCCCGCGGTGTGGCTCCACCAGTGGCCCAGTACGGCCCGTCTTCGCAAACCAACACTCAAGACCCTCGCGAGGGGCCAAGCCTCGCGGGGCGGATGACGCAAGGCCTCCTCGGCGGCGGCCTCACCATGCAGGTTCGCGAGGAGGCGGAGGGATCAAGGCAAGGGGTACCTCACGAGGTCCTCATGACGCAAGCCATGCCAACCAAGGCCAGGTGAGCGCCAGCTCGCAGTGTCCTTGTTTCCTCTTTGGTGCTAAGGGTGCAAGTGCGGGCGTGGAATACCGAGGCATCAGACAAAGGTTTCCATATTGGTGCAACAAGACCAAGACCAGCAGGACGGCAGGACGGAGGTCATCGTGGAGCCCAACACTACTAAAAAACCTATTATTAACGACCATGGCCAAAAACACTTGGTCGTTGAAAATCTGAGCAGAACTCCACCGCGTAGAAATCACTTGGCCAATCTATATCTAACAACCACCAGTTTACCGGTGGGTAACCAAGCCTTAGGCGCGGTTGTTTCCGATCTAATCTATCCCCTTAATCACTGCTTGTGCATTTTTTTCTGCCACAAACTGTGGATTCTGCTTCGGATAACCCTGTCTAACAGAATAATAGGTCCGTTGTTATGGTCCCTGTTTTCCTCTCGTCCTCTCCCCTATTTTCCCCCTGTTCCGATCCCGATCTACTTTCTATGCAGGTGGTGATGCCGGCGAGGAAGCTGACAATGGGAGACGTCAGCCACCGAGCACTGCCACGGGTGTAGCTGCAGTGGGCAAGGGACGCCGCCCGCCGCTAGGACTCGTTGCGACATGAGCTGCCGATGATAGACACGCCATCCGCCGCCGAGCACTGCCGTGGGAGGAGCTACAGCGGGCTAGCTACGCCGTACGCTACCGGGAGGAGCTACAGCGATCTAGCGACGCCGACCGCGCGGCTGGAGACCGGGCCAGGACCCGTGTGCTTGGTGGAGCCATGGCGGGGGAACTTCACCGCCTACGTCGCCGTGGGTTCACCGGAGTAAAACGCCGGACTTGTTCAGGAGACGCTGCTGCGACGCCTCTCTGCCATCACCAGTGCTGCCATGTTCATCGGGCGTCGTGTGCGGCCCACAACATCGGGAACACACCAGTTTCGTCGGCCGATTCAGACCCAACTCCGTCCAGCGCGACCCACTTCTTATCTTGAGCCAGCGATGGCTGTTCCATTCTTTATTTTTTCTTTACCTACAGTTTTATGCAAGCTAGAGAACAGCTGCGGGCAGGCTGGCGATCTGGAGATGCATGCGAGCTCAGAGTATGGCCATGAATGATACTCTGCTGATGAACACCAATACCACTTGTACTAGTAGTAGGTATGTGCGTAATTTCTTTTCCTTCCTGTGTGCTATTGTATAAGATGGCCAATTTTGATGTGATGTGCATGTAAGATATCTGTTGCAGGGAACGGAGGACTGCATTGTCGATGGTAACCTGAAGTCCTGAACCGCCACACTGTGCACGACATCTATTTGTTGCCGCTCCGGTACCAAACCAGTCAAGCATACACAAACGATGATGATGACGATGACGACGCCAACGATAATGGTATCAAGGACGACAATGATTTTGGTACATACAGTATAATGGAGCATATTAATTCACAATGCGAATAGCCTGTTTGAATATATTTCTCTTTCAAATTGGAGTACACATTTTTAATTGTATGAAATAAGTTGACGTGCAAACCTTTCATATATGCTATTATCCTTTGTGACAATTCATTTATATGTACTGACTTATAAATTATTTATTTTTTCTTTATAACAGATGGTCCACCATGAGAGAAGCCTCACCAGGGGCATTGTAGTCGTTGCTGAAGAATTATATGCACTCAAATACAAGGACTTATGATGGTGTTCCATGACTAAAGATTCTGAAAAATACATGTCTTTTCAAGTTGCTGTTTCATTTCTGGTTAGAGATGAACAAATACAATGGTAGTCTAGAGAGTGTTTTTAGTTCATAATTTCTTAATGGTATTGTGACTTTGGAACTGTATGTGAGGATCATGTTCAGTATATATGGTTTTGATTAATGAAAAGAGGCTATGATACTTTGATTGTCAAATTATTTTGTTGCTTTAATTGGTGTGGTCGATGATCTTCAAAAGTTGCAAGCAACATAAAGCGGTAGTTGTAAAAGTTAAGATTGGCGATTAAAGCCAATCAAAATGGTGAAATGGATGGCTATAATATAAACTGGTGAATAATAATATGCCAGACCATGAAAATATTTTTAGCGACGAGAAAAGTTGCCGTTAATACATAAGTAGTGGTCGTTATTTCCTTGCACCTAACGACAACACATTGTCCCATCGTTATAAAATAGCGACGGGAAAAAGTATGTGGTCGTTATACTTTTAACGACGGAGCCTACTACGACCACACAAATGTGGTCGTTAATGCCTTTTAACGAGCACCTTCTAACTTTTAACGACCACATATTCTGTCGTTAAAAATCATTTTCCTAGTAGTGCAAGACGGCGTCACCACCAGCGCCTTTGACAGAAGAAGAGCACCTTTAGTCAGGATAGCTTGTACTAGTTGTCCCCTTTCAAAATGGCCGTTGTTGGATCCCTTCCCTCTCAATATGTTGGAAGAGGACCAGGGCCTCTATAAATAGGTCTAGCCACCACAGTAGAAGGGATCCCGATCCGAGCCCAGTTCATCTACACACCACCAACCACAAGAACACCTCTCCTCGCGAGGCTGTTCTTCCCTTGTACTGTTCATCATCAGCCCAAGAGGCAATCCACACACCACATAGAGGAGTAGGGTATTACACCACAACGATGGCCCGAACCTGTATAAATCTTGTGTCTCTTGTGTTGTTCATCGAGCTAGCTTAGAGATTGCGGCGAGGCTGAGGACGTGTTTCGGTAGGGAGAAATCTTTGTGCGCACCCCAGTGTTCGAACCTTAAGGGTTTTGCCACAACCCGATATCAGACATTTGGCGCGCCAGGTAGGGGTGCGCCTAAATCTTCTTTCCGCTGATTCGTGTCCCATCGCTTCGTCGCATCCATGTCGGACGCTCGCCGAGCCTGCGCCGAGCGCCGGGCTGCTCCCGCCGCTCACATCGCCCAGACGGATTCCGTCAGCGGGCCTCCTTGTCATTCCCTGTCGCCTGCCGCCAACGCCGCCATCGGCCCAGCGGGGAACGAGCAGCAAGCATCTTCGCTGCACCCCTCGGTGCGGCGGGAGGGCCGCACCGCCACTCCGTCACTAACCCCAGATGGTTCGTCGTCCCATGCTCGTCGCGCCCCCACGGACGCGCAGGCCGCACTGCTTCTGGCACGTGAGCTCCTGCACTACCGCCCCATCGACGACCTCTACGAAGAATGGCTTGCTCACATCACTGAGCTCGTCAGCGCCGTAGGGGGCTCTCCCGCGCCGTCCCTTTCGCTGTCTGCTAAGTCTTGAGCTTGCGTTGGTTTTCCTTGGAGAGAAAAGGGTGATGCAGCAAAGTAGCGTAAGTATTTCCCTCAGTTTTTGAGAACCAAGGTATCAATCCAGTAGAAGGCTCCTCAAAAGTCCCACGCGCCTACACAAACAAACAAGAACCTCGCAACCAACGCAATAAAGGGGTTGTCAATCCCTTCATGGCTACTTGCCAAAGTGAGATCTGATAGAGATAATATGATAAGATAAATATTTTTGGTATTTTTATGATATAGATTCGAAAGTAAAAGATGCAAATAAAAGTAGATGGAAAACTTATATGATAAAAGATAGACCCGGGGGCCATAGGTTTCACTAGTGGCTTCTCTCAAGATAGCATAAGTATGACGGTGGGTGAACAAATTACTGTCGAGCAATTGATAGAAAAGCGCATAGTTATGAGATTATCTAGGCATGATCATGTATATAGGCATCACGTCTGTGAAAAGTAGACCAACTCCTGCCTGCATCTACTACTATTACTCCACACATCGACCGACTCCTGTTTGCATCTAGAGTATTAAGTTCATAAGAACAGAGTAATGCATTAAGAAAGATGACATGATGTAGAGGGATAAACTCATGCAATATGATATAAACCCTATCTTTTTATCCTCGATGGCAACAATAAAATACGTGCCTTGCTGCCCCTGCTGTCACTGGGAAAGGACACCGCAAGATTGAATCCAAAGCTAAGCACTTCTCCCATTGCAAGAAAGATCAATCCAGTAGGCCAAACCAAACTGATAATTCGAAGAGACTTGCAAAGATAACTTAATCACACATAAAAGAATTCAGAGGAGATTCAAATATTTCTCATAGATAAACTTGATCATAAACCCACAATTCATCGGATCACGACAAACACAATGTCGGAGTAAATGACCACGGGTAGCCTAGCCGGCCACAACGTGGCCGACTCCAAGAAGCCGGCCACAACATGACCGGCTCCCAAGAAGCCGATCCCCAACAGGCGGCCAAGATCGTGCCCTCAAAGTTTGCACCCATGTAATGGAGATGGGACGGGGCATGGCAACAGTGAAACCTGCAGCCCCCAAATCCTGGAATACGCGTGGCTACAGTATGCCATACGGGGCAGCCATGACCCGTCCGGCGTGGCACTGTTGCCAGGCTGATCATGACCTCACCCACGGCGAGCTATCAGTGTGGCCCACAGGCGGTGGGCCCCTTCGGTGAGAGAGACACCCAAAGGCGGCCACGCTTCCCCTAGCCGGCCAGGGACGTAGCCGGCTCTCCCTAGCCGGCTCGCTCCCTCCCTCAAAAAACGTGCACCATTAAGGAGATGAGACGAGGTAAGGCTACAGTGAGCGCCCGCAAGGCGGCGGTACTGTAGCCATGCTTACCTCTACAAAGCCCTCGTCATCAAGAGTGAGGCAACAATAACCAGCCCCCGACAAGACCGAGCGGTGGGGCCTACCTGTTGACCAGGAGGCCGGCAGCCGGTGGGACCCAGCAGTCGGCGGAGAAGCCGACGAGCATAGACACTGACGGATGGGCCCATGCCCAGCCAGATTACCGTTGTACCCCTGGGGGGTAGGCCTATATAAACCCCCCAGGGCACCCATGCAAAGGGTTGGACTTTGAGAGTTTTAGAAACCACTTTGAGAGGAGAAGAAAGCTAGCCTAGCCCTTTCTTCCTCCTCTCGCCAAACAGCTCAAGGAGCCTCTTGTAGCCACTTGTTGATCTAGTTATCATGTGGAGACCCCGCAGAGCAGGACTAGGGGTGTTATCTCCACGGAGAGCCCCGAACCTGGGTAAGATTCGTCGGCGTGCATGTCTTCGTCCTATCCCGTTTCCAGGCACCGGCGATGTCTTATTGGCTCCCACAATGATAAGCCACCCGTTGGCATATGTCGCACCCACCACCCGACATTTGGCGCCCACCATGGGGCCAGGTGCACCGTCGTCCGGAGACCTATTCTGGACGGGAACCCTCTTTCTCCCCCGCGAGCATAGCCAGCCCGGCACGCCCGATGGCGCTTGCCCCGACGCGCTGCAAGGTGTCGACGACGCCAGCGCAGCGAGCTGCCTCACCGATCTTCTTGGCGAGGCTCGCATCTCTGACGAGCCCGCGTTCGACGCGGGCACCGGCTGCCTCGAGAGCCGCCTCGTCAGCCTCTTCGACCAACTCCACGACTCCAGCGAGCCTGCTGTGGATTTGGAGTCGGTTGGCTCCACCGACCCGATGATTGTTGACTCCGACACAGCATCGCTCAACGCTTTCCCCACCAACGTGGTGGTCTTCGACGATCCTCTCCCTCAAGCCAACAGTGGCGGCAGCACCGTCATTGAGGTGCTGGTCATCAGCCACGGAGTCGCCTCTGGCGAGAACACCCACGACGCCCTGCAAGCGGCGCTGCACGATTTGTCCGCCCCCATCCCGGCCAACGCCGATGCCCAGGCGCTGGAGGCACGCCGCCTTGCCCTCATTGCGGAGGGCCAGAAGCTAGCCACTATGAGGAGCCTCACTGAGGCTCACCAGCGCGAATTCGACCACGCCGCCTTCGGCACGCCGCCTCCCGACAAGCCGAGCCGGGCCGGCGTCGTCCAGAAACGCGGCGCGGCCATCGTCGACATGCTGGGAGCAGAACGCCCAGTCTACGCCACACCTCTCGAGAACCTGCGCGTCGCCCAGTCGGTTGTAGACGAGCTGAATGGGGTAGGGGCCGATGAGCTCCCCTACATGACCAGACGCATCCAGCAGCTGATCGACGCGGCCGCAAAGCGGCACGAAGCCGGCATCCACGCCGAAAGCCCTACCCCACGCCGAGAGGACGGCGCAACGTCATGCACACCGACCGCGGGCGGAGCCCGCACAAGGCAAGAAAAGGAGCCGGCTGCCAGTCGCAGTCGGACCCGAATCACCATCGAGCGCGACTCAGAAGGCCGCCCTCGAGCTATGGAGCGACGGGGTGATCCGCCCCCTCCTCCGCCTCGTGGAGAGATATAGCCCACCCTGCCGCCTGTCACGCATCCGACTCTTAGCGGCCGACTAGGTCGCCGCGAAGGAGTCGGCGAAAACGATGCCCGCCGTCGGATCGACCGCCTGGCGTGATCCCTGGCGTTAGAAGAGGAAGACGATGTCGGCCCGCCTTGCTTCGGCCCCCGCATCTGCGACGAGCCCTTCCCCAAAGGGTTCTCGCTCCCAAGAGACACGCCCAAATACAACGGCTCCATGAAGCCGGAAGATTGGTTGATCGACTACTCGACCACAGTCCGCATAGCCAACGACAACAGGCGTGTTGCCGTGAAATATGTTCCCCTCATGCTCCAAGGCACAGCGCGCACCTGGCTCAACAGCCTCAAGCCTTACAGCGTCGGCAGCTGCCTAGACTTCACGGAAGCCTTCATCCGCAACTTCACCAGCACCTACAAACGGGCTCCCAAACCCCGACATCTCTCCTTGTGCGTACAAGGGCCCAACAAATCAACCCGCGACTACCTCACGCGGTGGGCCGAGCTCCGCAACTCCTGCGAAGGGGTGCATGAGGTTCAAGCCATAGAGTACTTCACCACTGGGTGCCGAGAAGGCACCCTCCTCAAGCACCGACTCCTCTGCGACAAGCGGACTACCCTCAACGAGCTGTTGGTCATCGCAGACAAGTACGCCACGGCCGACTCCTCCATGATTCCCGAGCTCCGAGTGGACGCCCCTGGGAAGATGCTCGCGCTGGCTCCCAAGACGCCGGCTGGAGACTCCAACCGCGCCCGTACCAGAACGACAACAAGCGCAAGGCTCCTATGCCGACTTCCACCAGTCGGCAAGTGGCCACAGTCGAAGACGAACAACCCGAAGGGCGGCCCGCGCCAAGAAGCGAGAGATGGCAGTCGGCAGGCAGCCGGCTTTATCCTACGAGAAAGCCCTTGATGCCCCCTGCAAGTTCCACAGCGGTGCGAAGGCCTCCAACCACACTAGTCGGAAATGCCATTGGCCCACAAGAATCTCCAAGGGCAAAGGGTTGGTGCCGCCTCCACCTGCTGGTCAGCCGCCTCCGGCTCCTCAGCAGCCGGCCGCTCGACCAGCAGTTAGAGCCGTTCAAGACGAGTTCCCTGATGAGCATGCCGCCTATGTCATCTTTACAAGCCAGCCAAGAAGTCAACGCGGTCGCCTCCAAGAACCCCGAGTTCATGCACTGGTCGGAGAAGCCTATCCGTTGGAGCCGGGCCGATCACCTAGAGGTGATGCCGTCTCCCGGCTCTTACGCATTGGTTTTGGACGCCACCCTCGCGACAGATAGGCGAGCTGCCCGATTCTCCCGCGTGCTGATAGATGGCGGGAGCAGCATGAATATACTGTACCGTGACACCATGGAGAAGCTGAATATCAAGACAAAGCAGCTCATGCCGAGTCGGACTGTGTTCCACGGCATCGTAACCGGCCTGTCTTGTGCACCAATCGGCAAGATCAGGATAGACGTTCTCTTTGGAGACAAAGATCATTTCCTCCGAGAAGGAATATGGTTTGAGGTAGTGGATCTGGAGAGCCCTTACCACGCACTGCTTGGATGACCCGCTCTGGCCAAGTTCATGGCTGTGCCCCACTACGCCTACCTCAAGATGAAGATGCCGAGTTCCAAGGGCGTCATCACCATATCCGGAGACTACAAGAAGTCCTCTGAGTGTGCGGGAGCCAGCAGCCGGCTGGCCTAGTCCCTTGTGATTGATGAAGAGAAGAAGATGCTGGACCGAGTCGTGGCCTTGGCCGGCAAGCAGCCGACCCTATCCCCTGACCCCAAGGATTATGATGCTCAAGGTTCTTTCCAGTCGGCTAAAGAAACGAAGAAGAAACCTCTTGACCCAGAGCACCCGAAGCGATACGTTGTCATGGGAACCGGCCTTGACAGCAAATAGGAAAGCGAGCTCATCGATTTCCTCCGTGAGAATCGGGACATCTTCGCATGGTCTCCCAAAGACATGCCGGGTGTTCCGACGGATTTCTCCGAGCACAAGCTACATGTCCGATCATACGCCAAGCCGGTCAAGTAGCCCTTGCGCCGCTTCTCAGAAGAGAAGAGAAGAGTAGTCGGAGAAGAAATAGCCCTACTTCTGGTGGTCGGCTTCATTATGGAGGTGTTCTTCCCTGAGTGGCTTGCCAACCCGGTCCTGGTGTTGAAGAAGAACAAACAGTGGCACATGTGCATCGACTACACGAGCCTCAACAAAGCTTGCCCCAAAGATCCTTTTGCTCTGCCAAGGATAGATCAAGTGATAGACTCCACAGCCGAATGCGAGCTATTGAGCTTCTTGGATGCTTACTCAGGCTACCACCAGATAAAATTGGACCCAGCTGACCGCCTCAAGACCGCCTTCATCACACCATTCGGAGCTTTCTATTACCTGACTATGACATTCGGCTTGAGAAATGCCGATGCCACTTCTCAGTGTTGCATGCAGAAATGCCTCCTCAAGCAGCTCGGCAGAAATGCCCACGTCTATGTACACGATATTGTGGTGAAGACGGAGAAGCGCGGCACCTTGCTGGAAGACATCAAGGAGACATTTGAAAACCCGCGCCAATTTCAGATCAAGCTCAATCCCGAGAAATGCGTGTTCGGAGTACCAGCTGGCCAGCTCCTAGGCTTCCTGGTCTCTGAACGTGGCATCAAATGCAACCCAGTGAAGATCAAGGCCATAGAGAGAATGGAGATTCCTACCAAGCTGAGAGACGTCCAAAAATTTACCGGATGCTTGGCCTCCCTCAACCGCTTCATTAGCCGGCTTGGAGAGAAGGCTCTCCCCCTCTACCGACTCATGAAGAAATCCACTCACTTCAAGTGGAATGACCAAGCAGTCCAAGCTTTCCACGAGTTAAAGAAGATGCTGTCCACCCCACCCGTCTTGGCGGCACCGACAAAGAAAGAGCCCATGCTCCTTTATATCGCCGCTACTAGCCGGGTGGTCAGCACCGTTATCGTGGTTCAACATCCAGAAGAAGGCCGAGCTCAGTTAGTCCAGAGGCCGGTGTATTATCTGAGTGGAAGTGTTGTCCACCTCAAAGCAGAACTACCCACACTATCCGAAGATGTGCTATGGTGTGTACTTCGCCGCCAAGAAGCTCAAGCCCTACTTTCAAGAACATCCCATCACAGTCGTATGTACTGCCCCACTGGCTGAGATCATAGGCAGTGGGGATGCATCCGGCCGGGTGGCGAAATGGGCCATTGTGCTGGCTCCTTACATGATCTTCTACCAACCCCGCACTGCCATCAAGTCCCAGGCATTGGACGACTTCCTCATTGATTGGGCCGAGACCCAGTACCTGCCGCCTGCGCCCGACTCCACTCATTGGCGGATGCACTTCGATGGGTCCAAGATACGCACCGGCTTGGGAGCCGGCATCGTTCTCACCTCTCCCAAAGGCGACAAGCTCAGATACACATTGCAGATCCATTTCACCGCCTCCAACAATGTGGCCGAGTATGAGGCACTCATACACGGGCTCCGGCTAGCCAAAGAACTCGGCATCCGCCGGATCCTGTGCTATGGTGACTCGGGCTTGGAAGTCCAGCAATCACCCGGCGACTGGGACGCCAAGGACGCAAACATGGCGAGCTACCGCTTCCTCGTTCAGCAACTCAGCGTATATTTTGAAGGATGCGAGTACCTCCACGTGCCACGGGCCGACAACGAGCAAGCAGATGCCCTGGCACAAATAGGCTCCACCCAACAAGCTATACCAACCGGCGTCTCTCTCCAACGCCTCCTCAAGCCGTCTCCAGAGTCCGATTCAATCTTCGTGCCGCCTGACCCTGACGCGGTCGGATCCGGCTTGGGGAGCCAAGCAGGCGGCTCGGGGACTTCAACAGGCGGCTCGGGGACTGCTGTAGTCGCACCCGGCCCGGGGACTTCAGAACCCGTCCTGGGGACTACTGCAGCCGGCCCGAAGACTGCTTCGACACAACAGGCGGTGGCCGACTCCAACTCTTCACCACCCGGACCACCCGCCCTCATCGCAGTAGCAGTTTTGACAACAGAAGAAGTCACAGCTCCATGGGCCCAGCCCATCCTCAATTTCTTGGTTAACAAAGAGCTACCGACTGACAAGATCTCGGCAAGACAAGTCCAACGCCGAGCCGGAGCATACACAATAGTGAATTGAGAGCTCGTTAGGCGCAGTGTCACTGGAGTCTTCTAGCGCTACGTCGAGCCGGAGAAGGGCATAGCAATCCTCAAGGACATCCACCAAGGCGAATCCGGCCACCACGCGGCTTCAAGATCGCTCGTCGCCAAAGCTTTCCACCATTGATTCTTCTGGCCGACTGCTTTGGGCGACGCCAAGGAATTAGTCAAACACTGCAAAGGGTGCCAAGTCTTCAGCTCCAAGCAACACCTGCCGGCTTCTGCACTCAAGACCATTCCCCTCACTTGTCCTTTTGCTGTCTGGGGATTGGACATGGTGGGCCCATTCAAGACGGCACGCGGCGGCATGACACATCTGCTGGTTGCCCTGGACAAATTTACCAAGTGGATTGAAGCGAAGCCGATCAAGAAGCTGAATGGGCCGACTATCATGACATTCATTGCAGATATCACAACTCGGTATGGCATACCACACAGCATCATCACTGATAACGGCACGAATTTTGCCAAGGGAGCACTGGCACGTTTCTACGCGACACAGGGCATCCAACTGGACTTAGTGTCCATTGCCCACCTGCAGTCAAACGGCCAAGTCGAGCGAGCAAACGGCCTCATCCTTTCCGGCATAAAGCCCCGATTGGTCGTGCCACTAGAGCGTTTGGCCGGCTGTTGGCTCGACGAGCTGTCGGCCGTCCTCTGGAGCTTGCGCACTACTCCAAACAAGTCAACCGGCTTCACCCCTTTCTCCCTTGCATATGGTGCCGAGGCTGTCATCCCAACTGACATTGAGTTCGACTCACCTCGGGTTACCATGTACATGGAGGCGGAGGCCAAGGAAGCGCGAGAAGACAGCATCGATTTGCTGGAAGAGGGCCGGCTATTAGCCCTCAGCCGGTCCGCCATCTACCAGCAAGGTCTACGCCGTTACCACAGCCGGAAGGTCAAGCCAAGATCCTTCCAAGAGGGCGACCTTGTGCTCCGGCTGATCCAGCGAATAGCTGGCCAGCACAAGCTCTCGGCCCCTTGGGAAGGCCCATTCGTCATCAGCCGAGCTCTAGGAAACGACTCCTACTACCTGATCGATGCACAGAAGCCGAAGGCACGCAAGAGGGATGATTCCAGGAAGGAGTCGGAACGACCATGGAACGCCAATCTCCTCCGAAGATTTTACAGTTAAAATGCAGTATGTACCACGCTACCTTTTGTACTAAGTATGAGACAACGGGCCCCCCGAGGAGTACTCGGGGATTACCGTCTTTTATCTATGAATGATGAGTATCATGCCCATGGTTATGTTAGTACATTCATTTTCTCGTCCGGCACCGGGTTCGATCAATCGGCCCGGGGACTTGCCGCCTTGGGTTATATTTAAGTTCTACCTGCAGTCAGACAAGTAGTGTGCCGGCACCCAAGCCCTCTCTTGTTGAAATTCGCAGCTCGAAGAATCGACTTTCCGACTAACAAGAGTCAAAGGCAGGAAAGGATGCCCACACGAAAAACGGCTAAGGACTAACGAACTTATATAACCCAAGCCGCTTCGCCGCCAACCGCTTCCTTTCTTACTTTGATACAATCTAAGAAAGCTCGAGTACTTGTCCTCCCAGATGGCCAAGCCAATACTCGGCCATAGACTGCAGAGCAGCTGTCCGGCTGGGAAGGCGGCGACCAAGGGTGGGCGGCAAAGGAAAACAGCCAAAATATGAAAAGCAAGTAGGAATGGAAGCCAAGCACATGCATAATTATATTTACACAAAAGGCCTTTGAAAGGCCAGCATTCAACAAAGTTTGAATACACCCCAAGTGGGTGGAACTGCGCAAAGTTAATAAAAATTGTTCAAAGAGTAACGGGCAGGAAAGCAAGGATGGCAAGTCAGGCCAAGGGAGCAACAGGCGTATCAGGCAGGTTGGTGGAGACGGAAGTGTCAGTTGTAGGAGTGGTCGGCTGGCGAGTCTCGGCTTGATTGTCACCCGCTGCAGGCGGCGCGTTCACACGCGCCTTGTTGCTGGAAGCACGATCAGGCTGAAGCTGGCTGGCTGCTCCACCATCCGGCACAATGTCTTCGCCATCCTCCTCCTCCTCCTCTTCGCCCTCGTCGCTGAGTCAATCTCCTCCGGCGAGTCTTCTCCCTCTGCCGGGATCAGCCCGAACCACTCCTCCGGCTGAGCGACACCGTCTTCATTCACCTTAGGGGCAAAGGGGCTGGTATCGGTGAAGTCGGCGATCGCTGAGGCGCGCTAGATGATAGCCGGCTGTTCCGCCTCCAGCTCCTCGTCAGCCTCCTGCCGCCAAGTGCGCAGCTGGTCCAAGCTCAGCCCAGGATACCAAGCCCGGACGAACTCTAGCACCCACCGAGCCCCGCACCGAGCTGCAGAAGCCTTCCAGGCCTCGAAGCGGCCGACTGCTACCTCCAGCCAGTCGGCAGTCCGACTGGGGGTGCGGGGAATCACCTTGCTGGGCCAAAGGGCGGCCAGCACCTGTGCTCCAGCACGCTGAAGACGGTGGAGCATGCGGTAAGCCAGCTGGAGGCGGGCTTGAATAGCCAGAAGCTACTTTTCAAGCATCCGATTGGCACCCGGTGCGAGCCCCAGCCTGCCATCGGGCCTCACGGTGAGCTTCGATGGCTTGGTTGGCGGCAACAGAGTAGCCGGGGAAGTATTCTACACAAAGAAGAAAGAAGTAGAACAAGTCAGAAGACAGATCAGATGACAGGTGCGAGCAAAGGAACGAAGAAGAAGGCGGCCTACCATCAATCAAATCTTCAGCCCGGGCGTAACCCTCGCTCAGCGCCTGCCTCGCCTCGGCCCAGCTTGCCGCCTCGGTCTCGTACTCGGCTTTGAGGGTGGCCTCGCTGTCCTGCGTCGTCTTCAAGGCCGCCTTGTGGCTCTCCTCCTGGTCGGCTAGCTTCTTGGCCAGGCGATCACGTTCCTGGGCCAAGGCACTGTACTCGGTCTCCTTGGCGCGAAGGGCGGTCTGAGCTATGCCGAGCTGCTCCCTCAAGTCGGCATTGGCCCTTGCAGACATGAAGAAGAAGAAAATAAGGAAGAAGTCATCAGAAAAGATCCGACACGACTGCTCAGCAGTCGGCCCGAATCTCGGGGACTACACCCAGTGGGTGCGCTGATGCGCCCCCGCATGAGATAAGAAAATGAAACACTTACTCCGGCTCTCCGTCAGATCGGCGGCCTTCTGGTTCATCTCCCGTGCCTGGGAGTTGAAGGTAGCAGCATGGAGGTTGTGATAGTCCTGCAAACAGGACGAAGATGCGAATAAAAACAAGACATCACCAAAGTTCACTAAGAGTTCCAAGCCGCCGCTTTCGAAATTACTCGAACTCGGGATTACACCTGGGTGCGCACGACACACCCCACGGAAGAAATCAGGAAGACTTACCCGGATGGCCGACCGCGTCGCCAGAAACTCTTGGGTGTATTGCTTCAGCATGGCAGCCTGGGACAGAAGCCGGCTCCGAACGTCCTGCGCCGCCACATTCAGCACGGCTATCCCACCGCCCGGCGTCCATCCTAGCGAGCTGACGCTAGCCGTCTCCAGATCATGGGCCAACGAGCTGGAGCCCGCGGCCCTCTGCAGGTCCGGCTCCGAAGTCGCCTTCCCTGCGTGCCGACGAGTCGGCGACAGGACCACAATATCCGCCCCCACAGCCACTCGCCTCCAGCCGGCTGCGCAGGCGGCGCCTCGGGCTGGCCGTCTTGGCCCATCCCGGCCGACGGTGACGGAACCGCCTCTCCCTCCGGACGACTGCCCCCCCCCTCCTCCCTCTCCATCACTGGCTGGTCACGGCCGGCTTCCTCTGGCGGGGGCACTGGGATGTCGGGGTCCACGGTGTGAAGGGGGATGATGAGTTGTGGAGGCTGGCTATGCAGGGCCTCCGCCGCCCTCTCTGCGGCCGCGGCCTCCGCCTGAGCCTTGGCCGCCGCATCGGCCTACGTCTCTGCCGACTCCGCCGTCGTCTCCTGAGCTGCCTTGGCGGCGGCCGCCCTCTACTCCTCCGCCTCCCGCTCCTCCCGTGCCTCCCGCGCGTTCCGCTTTGTTGCCGCTTGGAGCTCAGCACGGGGGTCTATGTGACGGGTGCTTGAAGATCCTCCCGCCCCTCCGACTATGGAGGCGGCTGTAGTCCGCTCGAGAGAGAGCGGAGCCCTATTTAGTAAATCAAGAAAGGCTCAGAAGGATGCGGACTGAAGAGAAGAAAGAAGAAATGCGTGCGAGAATTAATACTTACACCAAAACCGCCTGCGGCTGCTTCACCACTTTGCGGAAGCGGGCTGCCTTTGCGGCCGCCTTGTCCCGCTTGGTCGCCACCGCTGTACCCTTGGGCTTCTTCGGCCGACTGCCGAAGAGAGTCGGCATCGCCTGGTGCTTCCGTGCACCGCCCCGGGCAGCCGGCCCGGCAGATGAGCCCGCGCCTTGGTGGTCGGATGCCGGCTGGCGGCGCGGAATAGGCTCGGCCTCGTCATCATCCGGCCAGTCCTCAAAAGTGGCGGAGAGCCTGGAGCTGCCTACCTCGCCGCCTCCCCCCACGGTGTCGTCATCTAAGGCGGCCGCCCCCAAGTCGGGGTCGTCAAAGTCGTCCGCCGCACGGTCGGGAGCGAACTCGTGTTCCGCCCCGGCAGTTCTGGCCGGCGGATGAAGGAGGGGGTTCTGATTAAAAGAAAAAATTAGCCGACTAGTCGGAAGCCGGCCAGAGAGAACTCAGCAGCAAGAGAAGAAGGAAAGAAGGAAGGCTTACCACAGGTGGGGGATCGGCGCAAGAATACGGATCCTTGCCGTACCGCCACTCCTCGGTGAGCTTGCAGTTGGCGATGTAGTTCACCATGTAAGATACCTCATCGTGAGGCATCTCCTTGGTGCTTAGCCGACTTGGGTCAAAGCGGCCGCTCATATAGAAAATCAGATGAGGGCGGCCATGGAGCGGGAGAACCCGGCGCTCCACGAAGGCGGCAATCAGATCGGGCCCGGTCAGGCCCTTCGACTAGATCAGCACCCGAAGCCGGGCTACGGCGCCAGCCTCAGCCGGCGTCAGCGACCTGGCCCGGTAGGACCACGAGGGCTGCCTCCCAGCTGGCGGGCCACCTACGTAAGCCAGTAGGTTGACGTAGTCGCCTTGCGGAGCGACGTTCTTCACGTAGAAGTAGGATTTCCGCCAGAGCTTCACCGACTGGATCAGCGCGATGGGCGGAAACGGGTTTTCGGCCGTCGATCGCCGCATGGCAATGAAGGCACCGCATGGAGCCGGCACGCACGCGATGACCGTGCCGAGCTTGGACTGGAATAACTCCCCCCACAGTTCAAGGGTGGGGAGGACGCCGAGGAAGCCTTCGCACAGGGTGACAAAGGCCGACAGCAGCACCACCGTGTTTGGAGTGAGGTGGTGCAGCTGGAGATGGTAGAACTCGAGAAACAAGCGGAAGAAGCCGCTCGTGGGAAGGCCGACGCCGCGCAAGCAGTGCGAGTGGAAGATTACCCGCTCGCCCTCCTCCGGTGTCGGTGAGATCTCCCAACTGCTCGATGTGGTCCTCATGGATGCTGGAGCCGTCCCAGCTGCTCGACGTTGGAGCCATGAGGACGGAAAGGCGACGGGGAAATGCGCGGCGGCGGAGAGCGCTCGATTCGGCGGCGGCAAGGCTGCGGCGCGCCAGAAAGATTGGTGGAGCGGTGGCGCGGTCGAGAGCAGCTGCGGCGACGGAGAGAAGGAAAAAGAAGAGAGTGGTGGGTCGAGGGTGAGCGTGCGAGCCTGCCGCTCCCCCTCCTCCCCCTACTTATAGCCTCGGGCGGCAAAGCCGAGGAGGCGAGGCGTGGGGGGGACGTGGGATTAACTGAGCCCACTCCCCCACGTCCCGCGATTATCGTGGCTTAACGGCGTGCAGAAACCGTCGCTGGAAGGCGAGCAGCCAGTTCGGGCCACAAAGGATCCGCGCTTGGGCCGAGGCATGGTAGTGGCGGGCCCTCGTCTGCAGCAGCGGCCCGTCACGCGCGTGGGCTGGCAGGCCCTTCCAGCCGAAAGGTGCTACATGGCGCTAGAAGCGGCGGGCGGTTAGCCGCAGAGTCTGCTAAGCGCCACCAGTGGTTCCCGCCTTCAGATTTCAAAGAGACTTCGCCGAGAAGGCATGCATAAGTAAAGCCGGCTCCTAGCTGCCGGCTCTTTGGGATAGGAAGCTGATTGAGCTTCTAGTTCCCTTCTCAGCCACGAAGCACAACCAACTTCGGGGACTACTGTTGGAGTAAATGACCACGGGTGGCCTAGCCGGCTCCCCCAGGCTCTTCAAAAAACAATAAGCCGGTCAAAGCTTTCGAGCACCCAAGACACGGGGCCGCCTTCCCCCGGCCGGCTACCCCACCAGCTGACTACCGGAAGGCGGCCCGGCCCAAGAATCCTCATAAAGAAAGCCACAGGAGGGCCGACTCCAAAAAGTCGGCCACAACATGGCCGACTCCAAGAAGCCGGCCACAACATGACCGGCTCCCAAGAAGCCGGTCCCCAACAGGCGGCCAAGATCATGCCCTCAAAGTTTGCACCCATGTATGGAGATGGGACGGGGCGTGGCAACAATGAAACCTGCAGCCCCGATCTGAATACGCGATGCTCTATAAAGACGTCAGACGGGCAGCCATGACCCGTCCGGCGTGGCACTGTTGCCATGCTGATCATGACCTCACCCACGGCGGGCTGTCAGTACGGCCCACAAGCGGCGGGCCCCTTCAGTCAGAGAGACACCCAAAGGCGGCCACGCTTCCCCTAGCCGGCCAGGGACGTAGCCGGCTCTCCCCAGCCGGCTCCCTCCCTCCCTCAAAGAACGTGCACCATTAAGGAGACGAGACAGGTAAGGCTACAGTGAGCGCCCGCAAGGCGGCGGTATTGTAGCCATGCTTACCTCGACAAAGCCCTCGTCATCAAGAGTGAGGTAATAGTAACCAGCCCCCGACAAGACCGAGCGATGGGGCCTACCTGTCGACCAGGAGGCCGGCAGCCGGCGGGACCCACCAGTCGGCAGGCCCGAGCAGTCGGCGGAGAAGCCGGCGAGCATAGACACTGATAGATGGGCCCACACCCAGCCGGATTACCGTTGTACCCCTGGGGGGTAGGCCTATATAAACCCCCAGGGCACCCATGCAAAGGGTTGGACTTTGATAGTTTTAGACACAACTTTGAGAGGAGAAGAGAGCTAGCCTAGCCCTTTCTTCCTCCTCTCGCCAAACAGCTCAAGGAGCCTCTTGTAGCCACTTGTTGATCTAGTGATCATGCGGAGACCCCGTAGAGCAGGACTAGGGGTGTTATCTCCACGGAGAGCCTCGAACCTGGGTAAGATTCGCCGGTGTGCATGTCTTCGCCGTATCCCATTTCCAGGCACCGGTGATGTCTTATTGGCTCCCACAATGATAAGCCACCCGAGTGACATATGTCGCACCCACCACCCGACACACACCGCAAAAAGAGTTACATCAAATAGATCTCCAAGAAGATCGAGGAGAACTTTGTATTGAGATTCAAAGAGAGAGAAGAAGCCATCTAGCTAATAACTATGGACCCGAAGGTCTGTGGTAAACTACTCACAACTCATTGGAGAGGCCTTGGAGACAATGTAGAGGCCCTTCGTGGTCGATTCCCCCTCCGACGGAGCGTCGGCGAACGCTCCAAGATTGGATCTCGCGGATACAGAAGGTTGCGGCAGTGGAAATAATTTTTGTGGTGCTCCTGGATGTTTTCGGGGTATGTGGACATATATAGGAGGAAGAAGTAGGTCGGTTGACGCTCGAGGGGCCCACGAGGGTGGGGGCGCGCCCAGCCCCAGGGGGGCGTGCCAGGCACCCTCGTGCTGACCTGGTTTGTTGCTTGACGTCCACTCCAAGTCTCATGGATTGCGTTTGTTCCAAAAAGATCGCTCCCGAAGGTTTCATTCCGTTTGGACTCCGTTTGATATTCCTTTTCTTCGAAACACTGAAATAGGCAAAAAAAACAACAATTCGGGTTGGGCCTCTGGTTAGTAGGTTAGTCCCAAAAATGATATAAAAGTGTAAAGTAAAGCACATAAACATCCAAAACGGGTAATATAATAGCATGGAACAATAAAAAATTATAGATACGTTGGAGACGTATCAAGCATCCCCAAGCTTAATTCCTGCTAGTCCTCGAGTAGGTAAATGATAAAAATAGAATTTTTGATGTGGAATGCTACCTACCATAATTCTCAATGTAATTTTCTTTATTGTGGCATGAATGTTCAGATCCAAATGATTCAAAATAAAAGTTCATATTGATATAAGAATAGTAATACTTCCAGCATACTAACTAAGCAATCATGTCTTCTCAAAATAACATGGCATTAGAAGGTTTATCCCTATAAAATCATATAGTTAGGCTATGTTTCATTTTCATCACACAAAATACTCCCATCAAGAACAACCCCAGTTTCAGCCAAGCAATTGGTTCATACTTTTTAACACGCTTCAGCTTTTTCAACTCTCACGCAATACATGAGCGTGAGCCATGGATATAACACTATGGGTGGAATAGAATATGATGATGGAGGTTGTGTGGAGAAGACAAAAAAGGAGAAAGTCACACATTGACGGAGCTAATCAACGGGCTATGGAGATGCCCATCAATTGATGTCAACATGAGGAGTAGGGATTGCCATGCAACAGATGCACTAGAGCTATAAATGTATGAAAGCTCAACAAAAGAAACTAAGAGGGTGTGCATCCAACTTGCTTGCTCACGAAGACCTAGGGCATTTTGAGGAAGCCCATCATAGGAATATACAAGCCAAGTTCTATAATGAAAAATTCCCACTAGTATATGAAAGTGACAACATAAGAGACTCTCTATATTAAGAACATAGTGCGACTTTGAAGCACAAGTGCGGAAAAGGATAGTAACATTGTCCCCCTTTTTTATTTTGTTTTTCTTTTTATTGTGCCTTTCTATTTTCTTTGGCCTTTTCTTTTTTTCTTTTTTTTCCTTGGCCTTTCTTTTTTTTTCCTTCTTTATTTGGGGACAATGCTCTAATAATGATGATCATCACACTTCTATTTATTTACAACTCAAAACTAGAACAAGATATGACTCTATATGAATGCCCCCGACGGTGTACCGGGATGGGCAATGAATCAAGAGTGACATGTATGAAAAATTATGCATGGTGGCTTTGCCACAAATACGATGTTAACTACATGATCATGCAAGGCAATATGACAATGATGATGTGTGTCATAACACACGGAACGGTGGAAAGTTGCATGGCAATATATGTCGGAATGGCTATGGAAATGCCATAATAGGTAGGTATGGTGGCTGTTTTGAGGAAGATATAAGGAGGTTTATATGTGATAGAGTGTATCGTATCATGGGGTTTGGATGCACCGGCGAAGTTTGCACCAACTCTCAAGGTGAGAAAGGGCAATGCACGGTACCGAAGCGGCTAGTAGTGATGGAAAGGTAAAAGTGCATATAATCCATGGACTCACATTAGTCATAAAGAACTCATATACTCATTACAAAAGTTTTATTAGCCCTCGAAGCAAAGTACTACTATGCATGCTCCTAGGTGGGAGGTTGGTAGAAGTTAACCATCGCGCGCCCCCGACCTCCACTCAAGGGAAGGCAATCGAAAGAGCACTCCATGCAATAAATTTGTTACACAACTTTTACCATACGTGCATGTTACGGGACTTGCCAACTTCAACACAAGTATTCTTTAAATTCACAATCACCCAACTAGCATGACTCTAATATCACCACCTCCATATCCTGATAGTGTTTATTATACCCAACTTGGATGCTCATCATTCTAGGACCAATTTTATAACCATAGCAAATACCATGCTGTTCTAAAAGACTCTCAAAATAATATTAGTGAAGAATGAGAGATCGACAATTTCTACAAAATCAAGCCACCGCCGTTCTCTAAAAAGTATAAGTGAAGCACTAGAGCAAAACTATCTAGCTCAAAAGATATAAGTGAAGCACATAGAGTATTCTAATAAATTCCAGTCAAGTGGTTTTCTCCCAAAAGGTGTGTAAAGCAAGGATGATTGTGGTAAACTAAAAAGCAAAGACTAATATCATACAAGACGCTCCAAGCAAAACACATATCATGTGGCGAATAAAAATATAGCTCCAAGTAATGTTACCGATAGACAAAGACGAAAGAGGGGAAGCCTTCCGGGGCATCCCCAAGCTTAGGATTTTGGTTATCCTTGAATGTCTTGGGGTGCCATGGGTAACCCCAAGCTTAGGCTCTTGCCACTACTTGTTCCATAGTCCATCAAATCTTTACCCAAAACTTGAACACTTCACAACACAAAACTCAACAGGAAATCTCATAAGCTCCGTTAGTGCAAGAAAGAAAAACCACCACATAAGGTACTGTAATGAACTCATTCTTTATTTATATTGGTGTTAAACCTACTGTATTCCAACTTCTCTATGGTTCATACCCCGACGATACTAGCCATAGATGCATCAAAATAAGCAAACAACACACGAAAAACAGAATCTGTCAAAAACAGAACAGTCTGTAGCAATCTGTAACTTTCAAATACTTATGGAACTCTAAAAATCCTAACAAACCAGGAAGTCCTGGGAAATTTGTCTATTGATCTACAGAAAAAAGAATCCATGCAAAATCACGTTTCTGTGAATTACTAAAATTATTTTCGTGCGCGCAAAGGTTTCTGTTTTTCAGCAGAATCAAATTAACTATCACCGTAGGTTATCCTATAGGTTATACTTGGCACAAACACTAATTAAAACATGAAAACACATCTAAATAGAAGCTAGATGAAATATTTATTACTAAACAGAAGCAAAAATCAAGGAACAAAAATAAAATTGGGTTGCCTCCCAACTAGCGCTATTGTTTAACGCCCCTAGCTAGGCATAAAAGCAAGGGTAGATCTAAGTAGTGCCATCTTTGGCACTCAATTCATAAGTAGGTCGCATGATAGATTCATAAGGTAATTTAAATTTATTTCTAGGGAAGTGTTCCATGCCTTTCCTTAATTTAATTTGGAATCTAATATTCCCTTCCTTCATATCAATAATTGCACCAATCGTTCTAAGGAAAGGTCTACCAAGAATAATAGGACATGAAAGATTTCAATCTATATCAAGAACGATAAAATCTACGGGCACATAATTCCTATTTGCAACAATAAGAACATCATTGATCCTTCCCATAGGTTTCTTAATGGTGGAATCCGCAAGGTGCAAATTTAAAACGCAATCATGCAAATCATGGAAACCTAGCACATCACTAAAGTTTTCGGAATTGTGGAAACACTAGCACCCAAATCACACAAAGCATAGCACTCATGATCTTTAATTTTAATATTTATAGTATGTTCCCACTCATCATAAAGTTTTCTAGGTATAGAAACTTCTAAATTAAGTTTTTCCTCATAAGATTGCACCAAGGCATCAACAATATGTTTGATAAAAGCTTTATTTTGACTATAAGCATGAAGAGAATTAAACACGGATTTCAACAAGGAAATACAATCTATTAAAGAACAATTATCATAATTAAATTCCTTGAAATCCATAATAGTGGGTTCAATGCTATTTAAAGTCTTGACCTCTCCAATCCCACTTTTACCAAATTTAGCATCAAGATCTAAAAACTCTGAATCATTGGGACGCCTTTTAACTAAAGTTGACTCATCTCCAGTCCCATCATTATCAAGATTCATATTGCAACACAAAGACTTAATAGGAGACACATCAATAACTTTTAGATCTTCATCATTATTTTCATGGAAACTAGAAGAACATGCTTTTACAAAGCAATCTTTCTTAGCACGCAACCTAGCGGTTCTTTCTTTGCACTCATCAGTGGAAATTCTCATAGCTTTGAGAGACTCATTGATATCATGCCTAGGTGGAATAGTTCTAAGTTTCAAAGAATCAACATCAAGCGAAAGCCTATCAACGTTCCTAGCCAAATCATCAACTTTAAGCAATTTTTCTTCAAGCAAAGCATTAAAATTCTTTTGAGAGATCATAAATTCTTTAACACTATTCTCAAAATCAGAGAGCATCTTATTAAAATTTCCATAAGAATTATTGTAGGAATTTCCATAATTATTAGAGGAATTACTAGGGAATGGTCTAGGATTAAAGTTTCCTCTATAAGCATTGTTACCAAAATTATTCCTACCAACAAAAATCACGTCCATAGATTCATTATTATTCTCAATCAAAGTAGACAAAGGCATATCATTTGGATCAATAGGAGCACGCTTAGTAGCAAACAATTTCATAAGTTCATCCATTTTTCCACTCAAAACATTAATTTCTTCTATAGCATGCACTTTTTCACTAGTAGATCTTTCGGTGTGCCATTGAGAATAATTAGCAATAATGTTATCAAGGAGTTTAGTAGCTTCTCCTAAAGTGATTACCATAAAAGTGCCTCCTGCAGCCGAATCTAAAAGATTTTAGAAGCAAAATGCAATTCGGCATAAAAAAATTTGTATGATCATCCATAAATTCAAACCATGAGTAGGGCAATTGCGAATCATTAATTTCATTCTTTCCCAAGATTGGGCAACATGCTCATGATCAAGTTGATTAAAATTCGTAATATCATTCCTAAGAGAGATGATCTTAGCGGGAGGAAAGTACTTAGAGATAAAAGCATCTTTGCACTTATTCCATGAATCAATACTATTCTTAGGCAAAGATGAAAATCAAGTTTTAGCACGATCTCTAAGAGAAAATGGAGATAACTTCAATTTAACAATATCATTATCCGTATCTTTCTTCTTTTGCATATCACACAAATCAACAAAGTTGTTTAGATGAGTAGCGGCATCTTCACTAGGAAGGCCGGAGAATTGATCTTTCATAACAAGATTCAACAAAGCAGCATTGATTTCACAAGATTCAACATCATTAAGAGGAGCAATCGGAGTGCTAAGGAAATCATTATTATTGGTATTGTAAAAGTCACACAATTTGGTATTATCTTGCGCCATCGCGACAAGCAATCCAACACACAAGCAAACAAAAAGCAAGCGAAAGAGAGGAGAACGGAAAAGAGAGGGCGAATAAAACGGCAAGGGTGAAGTGGGGGAGAGGAAAACGAGAGGCCAATGGCAAATAATGTAATGCGAGGGAGATGAGTTTGTGATGGATACTTGGTATGTCTTGACTTGAGCGAAGACCTCCCCGGCAACAGTGCCAGAAATCCTTCTTGCTACGTCTTGAGCTTGCGTTGGTTTTCCTTGAAGAGGAAAGGGTGATGCAGCAAAGTAGCGTAAGTATTTCCCTCATTTTTTGAGAACCAAGGTATCAATCCAGTAGGAGGCTCCTCAAAAGTCCCACGCACCTACACAAACAAACAAGAACCTTGCCACCAACACAATAAAGGGGTTGTCAATCCCTTCACGGCCACTTGCGGAAGTGAGATCTTGTAGAGATAATATGATAAGATAAATATTTTTGGTATTTTCATGATATAGATTGGAAAGTAAAAGATGCAAATAAAAGTAAATGGAAAACTTATATGATAAAAGATACACCCGGGGGCCATAGGTTTCACTAGCGGCTTCTCTCAAGATAGCATAAGTATTACGGTGGGTGAACAAATTACTATCGAGCAATTGATAGAAAAGTGCATAGTTATGAAATTATCTAGGCATGATCATGTATATAGGCATCAGGTCCGTGAGAAGTAGACCGACTCCTGCCTGCATCTATTACTATTACTCCACACATCGACCGACTCCTCCCTGCATCTAGAGTATTAAGTTCATAAGAACAGAGTAACGCATTAAGAAAGATGACATGATGTAGAGGGATAAACTCATGCAATATGAGATAAACCCCATCTTTTTATCCTCGATGGCAACAATACAATACATACCTTGCTGCACCTGCTGTCACTGGGAAAGGATACTGCAAGATTGAACCCAAAGTTAATCACTTCTCCCATTGCAAGAAAGATCAATCTAGTAGGCCAAAACCAAACTGATAATTCGAAGAGACTTGCAAAGATAACTTAATCACACATAAAGAATTGAGAGGAGATTCAGATATTTCTCATAGATAAACTTGATCATAAACCCAAAATTTATCGGATCTCGAAAAACACACCACAAAAAGAGTTACATTGAATAGATCTCCAAGAAGATCGAGGTGAGCTTTGTATTGAGATTCAAAGAGAGAGAAGAAGTCATCTAGATAATAACTATGGACCCGAAGGTATGTGGTAAACTACTCACAACTCATCGGAGAGGCCTTGGAGACGATGTAGAGGCCCTCCATGGTCGATTCCCCCTCCGGTGGAGCGCCGGTGAAGGCTCCAAGATGGGATCTCGCGGATATAGAAGGTTGCGGCGGTGGAAATAATTTTTCGTGGTGCTCCTGGTTGTTTTCGGGGTACGTGGACATATATAGGAGGAAGAAGTAGGTTGGTTGATGCTCGAAGGGCCCACGAGGGTGGGGGCGCGCCGGCCACCCTCGTGGCCGCCTTGTTTGTTTCTTGACGTCCACTCCAAGTCCCGTGGATTGTGTTTGTTCCAAAAAGATCGCTCCCGAAGGTTTCATTCCGTTTGGACTCCGTTTGGTATTCCTTTTCTTCGAAGCACTGAAATAGGCAAAAAAACAACAATTCGGGCTGGGCCTCCGCTTAGTAGGTTAGTCCCAAAAATGATATAAAAGTGTAAAATAAAGCCCATAAACATCCAAAACGGGTAATATAATAGCATGGAACAATCAAAAATTATAGATATGTTGGAGACGTATCACTGCCTCGCCCTCCTCCAGGTGCGGGTGATGCGGCTCAGGGAGCGCCTCCACCACCTCTGCCCCACGATGGCGCCCTGGCTCCAAGGCGCGCAGCCCCTGGACATGACCCATCGCATCCAGCGCCCGCGCGACAAGTAAGAAGCTGCCAAGAAATCCCTCGGAGTCAAGAAAGCGCCCCCGTGCTCCCTGAACCGGCGCGACAAGACCGCGTGTTGCCTCTTGCGGTGGTGCACGGGTACCACCAAGAGCAAGCTCCGCGTCAGCAAAGGGCCACGATGACCACACCAGGTTGTCGTGCCTTCACCTCTGAGCTGTGTAGCGTCGCCTGGCCGGGCAAGTTCAAGCCGGATCTGCCTCCTTGCTACGACGGTACCATCGACCCCGCGGAGTTCCTGCAGCTCTATGAGCTGAGCATCGAGGCGGCCAACGGAGACGAGAAGGTCATGGCGAACTGGTTTCCCATGGAGCTCAAGGATGGTGCCCGCACCTGGCTCTGGAATCTGCCTCCCGGCTCGATCTCCTCCTAGGACAAGATGCGTAGCCGCTTCATCGCCAACTTCCAGGGCACTCGCAACCACCCCCCGGCCGTGGGTGACTTGCGCCGCATGAAGCAGCAGCCTGGAAAGACCCTGTAGAAATACATCCAGTGCTTCAACAGCGCCCCCTTAAGATCCCCAAGGTGAAGGACGAGGCCATCATCTCGGTGTTCTCTGATGGCGTCCGTGACGTCAAGATGAAGGAGTTCGCCATCCAAGAGGAGTTGTGCATATTCCTGGAGTTGTTCAACTTGGCGACCAAGTGCGCAAGAGCTGAGGAGGGATGCCTCTCCCTCCTCGAGCTTCCAGCCATGGACCCAGAAGAGAAGAAGACCAGGGCCAAGGACGTGAAGCGCAAGGGAGTAGCTGTGCTTGCGGCGGAGCCGGACACGAAGCGCGGCAGGGACCAGCCAGAGTCGTCCAAGGGCAGCCGACAGTTCTGCACCTACCACAACCTCCACACCCACAACACCAGTGACTGCCAGGAGCTCAGGGCCGTTTGAGAAGGACGCTTCGGTCGACGCCCCGAGCGCAATGACCGGGGCTACGGCCGAGGAGGAGGACGAGGCGGAGGACGATGGGACGACCGTGGCCCTCGTCAGGAGTGGCGTGACCGACCTCGTGAGGATCGCTGGCAGGACCAGCCTCACGAGGGCGCCTGGACGGATCAGCCTCGCAAGGACCGTCCGCAGGGAAACGTAGGCCTTCCTCCTCTATCGCTGAGGGAGTCCTGGATTAGGGGGTATCCGGACAGCCGGACTATATACTTCGTCCGGGCTATTGGAGCGTGAAGATACAAGACTCAAGACTCCGTCCCGTGTTTGGATGGGACTCTCCTTTGCGTGGAAGGCAAGCTTGGTGATCCGGATATTGTATTTCCTTCCTTGTAACCGACTCCGTGTAAACCCTAGCCCTCTCCGGTGTCTATATAAACCGGAGAGGTTGGTCCTTAGAAGACCGATCACAATTACAATCATAATCATCATAGGCTAGCTTCTAGGGTTTAGCATCTACGATCTCGTGGTAGATCTACTCTTGTACTACTCATATCATCAATATCAATCAAGAAGGAAGTAGGGTTTTACCTCCATCGAGAGGGCCCGAACCTGGGTAAACATTGTGTCCCTCGCTTCCTATTACCATCAGCCTAAGACGCACAGATCGGGACCCCCTACCTGAGATCCGCCGGTTTTGACACCGACATTGGTGCTCTCATTGAGAGTTCCTCTGTGCCGTCGCTGCAAGGCCTGATGGCTCCTTCAATCATCAATAACGCGGTCCAGGGTGAGACTTTTCTCCCCGGACAGATCTTCGTGTTCGACGGCTTCGCACTACGGGCCAATTCGCTTGGCCAACTGGAGCAGATCGACAGCTACGCCCCTGGCCACCAGGTCACGTTCGGAAACCTGAACTATACGGCTGATATCCGCGGAGACTTTATCTTTAACGGATTTGGACCTGTGCCAGGAGCGCCGGACAGTCACGGTGAGCACGGCTTAGACCTGCTGTCGGACAATGCTCGGGATATCACCCCGGCAGTAGCCCCGGACCTAAATCCGGAGCAGACTGCATGGCCCAAGGACGGGTGGATGGACCCCGCCCCGCAGGCCGCCCACTCGTATCCGGTCGTAGGTTCCAGTCCGCACGCTCCCGAGCCTGCCGAGCCTTGTTTGGCTCCGGTAATGGAGTTTACTGCTGCAGATATCTTGCAGCACTCGCCCTTTGGCGACATGCTGAACTCGTTAAAGTCTCTCTCTTTGACAGGAGACTCTTGGCTGAACTATGTACGGCTTGAGTGGGAAGCAGGCGACGAAGGAATTTGTTGCCCACCCACCACCCACTTCATTGCCATGGTCGATGATCTAACCGATGTGCTTGACTTCGACTCTGAAGACATCGACGATATGGACGATGATGCAGGAGAAGTACAGGAACCACCGCTCACGGGGCGGTGGACAGCCACCTCCTCATACGATATATATATATGGTGGACACTCCGAAGGAAACCAATGGCGATGAGGCAACAGAGGATAACCCCTCAGGGAGAAAAGAAAATCATGGGCATCGTCGGCGCCGCTCCAAGCCCCGCCACAACAATACCGGCCTAGGAGATGAAAACAATCCGGATGGTGCCGAAGAGGAATACAACCCTGATCAGCCTGCCTTCAAGCAGGCCGAGCAGTAAGACGGGCAGGTCAGCCCAGACGAACAGGCGACGGACGGATATCCGGAAGAGGACAACTACATGCCCACCTCCGAAGACGAGATTAGCCTCGGCGACGACGAGTTCGGCGTGCCTGAGGACCCCGTCGAGTAGGAGTGCTTCAAGCGTCGGCTTATGGCCACTGTGAGGAGCCTAAAAAAAGCAGCGACAACTTCAAGCTGATCAAGACCTGCTCACAGATAGATGGACTGAAGTCCTAGCAGCCGAGGAATATGGACTCGAGCGCCACATGGCTGAGCGCCCACCTCGTGGCCGGGATAAAACGGCATACCAGCCCGAATACCAGCCCGCACCCCCACGCCAATACACTACGGCCCGGGGCAATAGGTAAGACCTGCAAGATATATTGGAAAACAAAGCAGGACAGCCAAGATTGATCTACGGATCGCGGGGGCGTGCCCCAGCATGCGACGATGACCGTCGTGCCGGATACACCATCAACAACTCCGGCCGGGCCGAACACAGCCACCCAGACCAATTCGAACTGCATAGCCACATAGCCCGGCACAGAGGCGTCATGCACCCCCTCTGCTTCACTGACAAAGTGATGAATCATGAATTCCGAAAAGGCTTCAAACCCATAAACATCGAATCATACGATGGCACAACATACCCCGCAGTATGGATCGAAGATTTCCTTCTGCACATTCACATGGCCCGCGGAGACGATCTACACGCCATCAAGTATCTTCCCCTTAAGCTCAAAGGACCATCCTGGCACTGGCTAAACAGCCTGCCCGCAAATTCCATTAGCAGTTGGGAAAACCTGGAAGACACGTTTCTCGACAACTTCCAGGGCACATAATTTGAGCCACATTACTCAACAGCCTGGAGAGTCAGCCAGGAAATTCTGGACTCGGTTCCTAACTAACAAGAACCAAATAGTCGACTGTCCGGACGCCGAAGCCCTGGCGGCTTTTAAGCATAATATCCGTGACGAGTGGCTCGCCCGACACCTCGGCCAGGAAAAACCCAAGTCCATGGCAGCGCTCATGACACTAATGACCCGCTTTTGCGCGGGCGAGGACAGCTGGTTGGCTCGCAGCAGCACTACGCCACATTCTGGCACTTCGGATGTCCGTGACAACAATGGCAAGCCACGGCGGAACAGATATAAGCGAAGGAACAACGGCGACAACACTGAAGACACGGCAGTCAACGCCGGATTCAGCGGACCTAAATCCGGTCAGCAGAAGAAGCCATTCAAAAGAAACAATCAGGGACCATCCAGTCTGGACCGCATACTTGAACGCTCGTGCCAAATTCACGGCACCCCGGACAAGCCAGCCAACCACACCAATAGAGACTGATGGGTGTTCAAACAGGCCGGTAAAATAAATGCCGAAAACAAGGACAAGGGGCTGCACAGCGACGATGACGAGCAGCCCCGGCGTCCGAACACGGGGGGACCGAAGAAATTTCCCCCCCAGGTGAAAACGGTCAACATGATCTACGCCACCCACATTCCCAAGCGGGAACGGAAGTGAGCACTACGGGACGCCTATGCGATGGAGCCAGTCGCCCCCAAATTCAACCCATGGTCAGCTTGTGCGATCACCTTTGATCGTAGGGATCACCCTACCAGCATCCGTCACGGCGGCTCAGCCGCATTAGTCCTAGAACCAATCATCGACGGATTCCACCTCACGCGAGTCCTTATGGACGGCGGTAGCAGCCTGAACCTGCTTTATCAAGACACAGTGCACAAAATGGGCATCGACCCTTCGAGGATCAAGCCCACCAAAACCACCTTTAAAGGTGTAATTCCTGGAGTAGAGGCCCATTGCACGGGATTTATAACACTGGAAGTGGTCTTCGGATCTCCGGATAACTTCCGAAGCGAAGAGTTAATCTTCGATATCGTCCCTTTCCGTAGTGGTTACCACGCACTCCTTGGACGAACCGCATTCGCTAGATTCAATGCGGTACCACACTATGCATACCTCAAGCTCAAGATGCCAGGACCGCACGGGGTCATAACAGTCAACGAAAACATGGACCACTCTCTCCGTACAGAAGAGCATACTGCAGCCCTCGCGGTGGAAGTACAATGCGGCCTCCTCCGACAAACCACCAATCCGGCGACGACAACCTCGAGCACCGTCAAGCGAGTCCGGAGCACCTCGCAACAGGATCACCAGGCACACCAAGAGCGCGACTAGCAGTCCGGCCTCCGCTCAAGCCCCATCTTAGCAGCATTCGTGCCACGCGTACACAATTACGCACTCAAAATACCATGGGCATGGGCGAAGGCGCAGCAGTGACTCAGTCAATTGTGCGGTATAACCGCCACATACCTTCATAACCCTCCCTTTTTATCTTTCAAGACACTGCTTTAGGGCAGCCTCTTTAGAAGCGCTGGATCGTCGAACTTACACAGGAGAGAAAACCAAGGGAGCAACAAGCTTTCGCACAAAAGGAAATACCCAGGTGGAATCTGTTCACGATCGTTATACCTGTTTTATATACCTACATGCAGCCTTCCCTTGGATAGGACATGTTAAATAGTCCTATTTACTTCTGCTTAAATGCACCCATTGTAAACATACGCTTAAACGTATTATTCATTAATAGGAAATAATATATAGCGTCAGCTTATTATTCCTATTTGCGCATTTTTCTTACAAATGTTCATTTAATATTGCATCCGTACACCTTCGTACGATCAGTTCGCCAGGGGCTTCATATGGCACCCCATAACATGGCAAAACAAGTCCGAACACTTTCAACAGTGTGGCATCCCGAACTTATAGCACTATATGCATCAGCTCCGAATCACGTCTTGGGTCAATAGTTGGGTTTGCCTGGCTCCCTTGTTTTGGTACCTTACGTTTCGTTATATCGGCTAAGGTAGCGCAGGGAGAACTACTGCGATTGTGTCCTGGTTCTTCCGGACGAGCACCTCAGTAGAGAAAGCCGAAAACTGACCGGCATGATGCGGCCAGAGCTGGTCGCTGTTCGAGAGGTCTTAAAATCCTTAAAGATTTTTTCCGCTTTAGGCGATGAATCGGCCTCGTCCGATTTAGGCGTATATAGCGCCCCAATTCGGCCCTCCGAATTCTAGGGGCTTCGCCGAAATTTAAAATTGTAGACTTCTATGGCTAAGTGAAATTTATAAAGCCGCATAGTCCGATTGCCTTGTTCGCTGCGCCGGATACCTCCTTAAGGGACCAAAAATTTGGATAAAGAGTATCCGGGTTTTTCCAGGAACACCCCGGTACTAGTTACGTAAAGGTAGTTTAACAATCGACCTATTTTCAGAATTTTATAAATAGCCGCACAGAAGGTAATATTTTAAATCAAACAGCGCTACATAGCGCAAGTAACTTTGTCTTTATATTACAACAACGACAGAGATACATTTACTCAAGGATTGTGTCCTTGGTACATTCATTAGCCACGAGACGAGAGCCCTTCATAACGCCATCATAATACTTCTCGGGATAGCGATGCGCCTTGCACTCCGGCGGCCCGTCCTTCACCAGCTTCTCCGCATCCAGCTTGCCCCAATGCACCTTCGTGCGGGCAAAGGCCCAGCGGGCACCCTCAATGCAAACGGATCACTTGATAACTTCAAGCCGCGGACAGACATTCACCATCCGCTTGATCAGGCCGAAGTAGCTAGTGGGCAAGGGCTCACCAGGCCACATCCGGACTATGAAATCTTTCATAGCCACTTCGGCCGCCCTGTGGAGTTCAACTAACTGCTTCAGTTGGTCACTCAGAGGTGTTGGGTGTTCGGCCCCAGCATACTGGGACCAAACAGCTTCTCCGTTGCGCTCCCCTCCTCGGCACGGTAGAACTCCGCGGCGTCTGATACGCTGCATGGCAGATCTGCGAATGCCCCTGGAGAGCTCCAAAATCGGGTAAGTAAAAGAAACGCCTCCTCCATATGCTTGCTTTGCATAAAGAATGTCTTACCCGCCGCTATCTTCTTGGCCGCATGGATTTCCTGTTGTGCCTTTTTGGCTTCGGCCTTGGCGTCTTTCATACTCGCAAGGGCCTTCGCAAGCTCGGCCTCTCTCATCTTAAGATCATGCTCCACGGACTCGAACTTCTTGCCGAGTTCCTGGAGCTCTTGCTGTACCTCGCCCACTCTAGCATCTTGCTTTTCGCACTCCTTGAATTCCAAGGCCGCCTTGTCTTCGGCCTCGGACAGCGCTTTCTTCAGAGACGCCACTTCGGTGGTGGCCCCTGTTACAAAGTCACGATGCTTCATCATTAGAATAACCAATTTTATCTATCCTTCATTGTATGCGAACGGGGTATCACCTACCTCTGTTCTCTTCGAGCTGCCTTTTCGTAAGGCCGAGCTCTCCCTGCGCCTGCTCCAGGTCCCGCCTTAGTCCGGCGACCTCAGCTGTGCGGACAGCAGCGGCAAGCAGCACAGCCTGCTCATTCACATACACACTTATTATTAGACTCCTGCGGATTATAATTGACCCTCCGTTTGGCTTTTCTTTCCAAACACCAAACAGAGTATCAGGGGCTACTACCTATCGGGTGGTAATTTCACACATTTTTATTACTTACCTCAAAGCCTGTCAGGAGGCTGGTGCAAGCTTTGGTTAGTTAGTCCGCTCTTGGCGGACAAAACCTTCTGAATCACCGCACTCATAAGAGTACGGTGCTCTTCATCCATAGAAGCGCCGCGAAGCGCTTCCAGCAGACAAGTCGACGCCTCGGACGTAATGGAAGTCCTCGGCACGGACGGCTCGCCCTCCCTAACGAGGGGCTTCCCACCTGAGTTTGGAACCACTGGAGGTTCCGGAACAGTATTCAGCTGAGAGCCCGGCTTGCTGCGGCTCTCATCGACACGATCCGCGGGGATCTTGGACCCTGCGTGTCCGACGTCTGGAATTCCGCCTTGGGGCGCCTCCAGAGTCACCTCCCCCCGCTCTGGGAGCCTTTGGGACAACACCTCCGTGTCATCCGCAAGCTGAGGAGTAGTGGCTGTCGGAAGCGAGTTCATCACTGAATCACTCAAGGACCCATCCGAAGACGATACCTCGAGATGGACCCTGGCCAGATTGTATACATGTTCGGCGTTATAACAAGACTATCTTATATCTTATATCTTATATCTTATATTTACTAATTGGAAGCATCATTAGAGGCTCCACGTTAATCCTGAAAGATCACCTAAATATAACCTTAGGATCTCAATTATGCGGTTAAGATCTAACAGTGTCCGTGGGGCCTGTTATAACAAAAGAGTCCATGGGGCCTTATTTCTGTAGAGTCCTACAAGATCACGAATATGTACTCCATCTCGATGGATCACCAAACACCATCCAAAGAAGGAAAGAAGAAATCTACCACGCCGGCGGCCGGCCCGCGCCATGCTCCAACGACCCATGCACAAAGCCGATTGATTTTCATGGTGATTACCAATGAGCTGGATGTGTTCACGGCTGTTGTTTTCAAAAAATTGTGTTGATCGTTCACAAATCGCCATCTAAACAAGAAAAGTGAAAAGAAATCCGGCCGGCGGCGCGATGTCACCGCGGCCATGCACACAGCCGATTAATTTTCATGATAAGTCAACTACATGTATACACGTCTACTGTTTTGACTTCTCTTATCCACGTACATCAATCATTACTGCAGGGGCATGGAGTTTGCTTTTGCGAAATCATGTTCGCCGAAGAGAACCAGCAGCTGGAAGCAGACAACAGCGCTCACGTGGCATGACCAGATAATGATGGCGTACAACTTAATGAGTCTAACAGTGATGTATATATACGGTTGAAAACAATGCAAGGTGGTCATGGAAGGACGGTTGAAGGATAGCAGTATAGAGGCTTTATGTGCATCGGTATTAACACCCAGTGGCTCCGTCTTGCACAGGTCTCTTCCTCTACCCATTAATTCCTAAAGTGTTTCTTTCTTTATGCTGGTACCTAAAATACTCCTTACATGTATGATTTTCATGCACGCATATATAAATATTTATTCAATCATATGAATTGATTTTCTGCTACCATAAACTAATAAAGATGGAGTTCTTCTCAATATCTAATTACTCTTTTTTTCTTGACACTTACTCTTGATTGAAAAAACTACAAGTTTCAGCATGACAAATAAATAATAATATCAAGATGCCCCCACACGAACGACATAATATGAAAGCCATTTATCTGAATCATGCTTCGGTCTAATTAAGTAGTCACATATATACAGTATTATCCATATCCAAGTTTTTATACACATGTACGTAAATGTTACAAGGCTTGCTTCGGTAGACCCCCCCCCCAAACGTAGAAGGGCATAATGGTCATACGGAAGAAACATATGCCCACCTCCTATCATACCGTATAGACCGACGTCTGTATACCTTGAGGAATGAAAAAAAAAAAAACCGCCAAGGTAGAGGAAAAATCAGCTACACGATCTTCTCGCCTACCGACGATCACGCACGCCGATCACGCCCATTTTCCAATCAGGCGATCGCCGCCGACTGGTCCCCATCCGACGCCAGATCTGAACGCCGCCATGGATCCGCGCAGCGTCGACGACGCCGACGACGTGTACACCGCGCCCTCGCCTTCCACGCCGCCGCCGTTTCCATCTAACCTCGTCTTGCACGCCACCGTCGGACGGCTTGTCGGCTGCGATCGACCGCGCTGTCGTCCGGAAGCCGCGGATCCGGCCTCGCGACGACCTCGTCCGCGACGTCTAGACCGCGCCTCGCCTTCCACGCCGCCGGCGTCTTCCATCTAACCTCGACTTGCATCGCCGCTGCTGTACTCCGCAGCCCAAGGTTTGCCATCTAATCTCCTCGTCTAAATCTAGCATGCTAGTTGATATGAGTCACACGTAGTGACCTAGGGTTTATGGTTGAGTTAACATGCTGTCGCAGCGGCGCCTCCCCGGAGGACCGCATGTTGTAGGCAGATAGAGTTGCACTTGGGCATGATCCACAGTAGAAACTTAACACGTGATGAATTAACAATGATATGCAGTTTGGTCAGTTAGGCGTGTTGCCATGGATGAACAAACCGCATTGACGGGGGATGATAATGGTACTAATAAGGCGACTCTGAATGATAACGAAATTTTTAATAAGGATGATGACAGCAGCAACAACGATTCCGTATCGTCTTTTGATATCTTGCCTCCGGAGGATTTTGATCATAATGAACATGGCGCAAATAGTGAAAACGTAAGTGCCGTATATTTTTATTTCATCTTTGAACGTGCAATGTATGCCATGGCTAACTATTTATCTATGTGTAAAAATTTGCAGGAAGATGTGGATGTTGACAATGTGGAAAATAGTTTACAGGAATCATTCGCGGATAACTTGAGCCAGGTTCGTAGATGGATGTTGTACATGAATGAATATTGTGAATTAAATGATAGTAATTAACATGTACATTTCATATGAATTTTTAGGAGGAGTCGATGGTATTAGCGGTGATCACGATGAGGAGAGATCGACATTGAGGAGGCTCAAGGCAGCAGCAAATGGTGGATACACATTGAAGGTGATGGCTATGACCTTTCGGTCGCAAGGTGATGCATACATATTCTATAACAATCACGCCAAAGAGAACGGGTTTAGCATCGAAAATGAAGGTCAAACGAGGTGCTTCAGAATGATACGGTACCGGAGATTTCTTTGCTCCAGGGCAGGTAAAAGGCAGAGCAAGTCTATAACCATGGAGGGCCGCAAGCGCAGGCTTAGACCGAAGACTCGTTGCGATTGCGGTGCACATATGGTGGTGAAGCTGGACAGAGAACGTGGTGTTTGGTTCGTCGCGTTATTCGTGGATGATCACAACCACGCGATGGCTAGGCCCGACGAGGTTTGTTTTCTGTGGTCACACAGATGGATTGGAAAAGGCACGAGGGCAGAGATATTGGCGTTGGAAGCTGCCGGGATAAGAAAACATATAATAATGGACAACTTTATCAGCAGATACGGTTCGTACGATAAGTGCGGGCTTATCAGGAGGGATATTTACAATCTTTGTTGTAGAGAAAAAATGAAGCTCATTGCAAAAGGTGACGCAGAGACGGCAGTTGGCATCATGAGGAGAAGGAAGGAGAAGGACCCTGAGTTTTTTTTTGAGTATGTGCGTGACAAGGAAGGGCGACTGAAGAGTATGTTTTGGTGTGATGCACAGTCGGGAAGGGACTATCAGGACTACGGAGATGTGGTTGTGTTTGATAGCACGTATAAGATGAACAGGTATGGTATGCCGTTCGTCCCCTTTGTCGGAGTTAACAACCACCGTTGCACCACAGTGTTTGGATGTGCCATAATTGCTGACGAGACAGAAGCGACATATGTGTGGCTGTTGCGTACATTTATGAAGGCAAACTGTCGGTGAAGCCAAAGTCAATAATCACAGATGGTGACGCTGCAATGATCCGGGCTATTCGTACTGTGCTTTCAGATGTTTTCCATCGTCTTTGCTCCTGGCATATCGAGAAAAATATGCAGAGGCACCTGCATTACAAGTCACTGGATGAGTTCAGATCGCTCCTATACTATGCCACCTCTCAAGCGAACTTTGAGCAGAGATGGACCGCTTTCTATAATAAGTGAAAGACAGATAGAACTAAAGAGTGGCTTGACAGGATGTACAGGAAGAAGAGACTTTGGGAAGCTTCATATCTTTCTGATGGTTTTTTCCTTGGTATGCGAAGTAACCAGAGAAGCGAAAGCCTCAACTCCTGCCTTCACCTACACCTGGACTGCGGTATGACAATAGTTGATTTGGTTGTGCATTATGAGAACTGTATAGTTCGCCTGCGTGAGAATGAGGCGTACGATGACTGTGAGGCACACCAAAAAGAACCACTGTCGGTTACTGAATATAAGGCACTTGAGGAGCATGCCGCCAAAGTATTCACACCTGCTAATTTTTACATCCTGCAAGATGATTTGCACAAGATGGGTCAGCTGGAGATATTTGAGACGCCAGGAATTGAGCGCCGGACATATATGTTGACATGGAAGGATAACCACAAGTTCATGTACAATGTTGTTTATGAACCGTAACTCGGAAGAAACAATAACATGCAGTTGTCTTAGGATGGTTCGGAAAGGCCTGCCATGCAAACACATTCTTTTTGTTCTCCATCATCTGAGCATAACTGAAATACCAAAGTGTTGTGTCCTTCATCGGTTGTCAAAAAATGCGAGAGATGGTTTGCCTGTGCAGCGGAAGAGTGATATGTTTGGGTGGGGTTGGTCAGGGCCATTAGAGAGAGACCGGTATAGTCAAGTAAGCATAAAAACCGCATAGGCAGCTCATGTTGCAGCAAATGATCCCTTCTTGTTTGACGAGTTGATGAAGTGTCTGGACAACATAATAGCGCAGAAAAAAATTCCAGAGGAGGAACTTATAGGAAGTAGAAGGTATGCTAAGCTTAAGAAGGAGGCAAGTCAAGCGCAACAAGTTGAGCCTGGTATTGGTGATCCTGAGAAAGTTTCGACCAAGGGTGCACCTAAGAAGGGGCGGTCAAAGGGGGGCCCTGATGTTACGAAGAATGGTAGGCCAAAAGATTTTACAGAGAAAAAAAGTGATCCTTTGTGCAGTCTGTGTAGTCAACCAGGTCATAACAAGGCTACATGCAAAAAAAACGAGAAGTAAGATGCTATTTTTTGTTATGTTGGTACTTAGGTTTTGCAAACAATATTTTCTCACCCATTTTTTTATGTTATGTTCAGGAATTGGGCGTAGAGAAGCATCTTGCTATGTTGGAAGAATAAAAATGGTTGCACGAGTCTAGTCCGAATAAACTATGGTGTTTCTTGTTCGTACTTGTGTGGCAGCAAACTCTGTGTCTCGTTTTGTTTATGTGGGATGAAAATATTTATGTGAACATATGTGATATGACACATCATATTTGTTTACAGAATTGTCATGTTATTTGTACTGCTATGTGAAAGAGTTCACAGTTCTAATATACTGCGTTTTAGTTACTGTTTCTGTTGCAAAAATATACCCGACCGTCGTTGTGCGCGAAAACAAAGCCGTCCGTCGTTGTGCAAAAAAATGCCCGACCGGCAGCTGGACCACAAGTTGGGATTATATGACCAGGCAACTCGGGAGGTCCATATAAAGCCCAACAAGGGCCCAGCAGCCGTCCAACGGGGCGTCGACATCAAGCAGTAGTAACATAGGAGTTCGACCTGTGTACCACGGCGGCATATTTAAGCTGGTCCTCACCCACGTCAGCTTCCGAGGTGGGACTAAACTCCTACGTCGGGCGCGCGAGGCGACGGTGACTGGGCCGGGGAGAGGCGACGCTGGGCCTGTCGTATTGGGCCGACTTGGGCCGGCCGGCGACTTCGTAGAAATGGAGGATCGTCAGCGTTCACTCGACCGCATCACTTGTTTAGTCCCACCTCGAAAGCAGAAAGGGCACCGACCGGCTTAAATAGCCGCGTCGGCCGTGTGTTTCGAACTCCTCTGTTACAAGCTCCTTCTCAGCCCCGTTGGACCTCCTTGTGGGCCCTTGTGGGGTCCGACCGACCGCCTCAGTCGCCTGTCGGGCTTGATTTGGGTTGGTCGACCGCCTGAGTTGCCTGTCGGGCTTGATTTGGGTTGGTTTAGTCCCTGGGTCCACAAGGCAAGGTTGGGCTGTTTTTTTTCCTAAACATAATTTCTGTAACAAAAAAGGAGGCGTCCGTCTGCATTTATATCATCACAAATTTATATTGCACGTAGCAGCTGAACATATATAGCATATAGCACATAGCAAAAAAATTAAAATAAGCATATAGCAGACGGCGGCATCATCATGACATAAGCATATTGTAGCTAGTACATAACCATATATAGCTGAACATATATAGAAGACGGTGGCATCATCATCACATAAGCATATAGCACATAGCAGCTGAACATATATAGTTGGAAAATAAGCAAATAAATATTGTAGCTAGTACCGACGACGGCACATTTATTTAGATGCGGACGTGCGTAGTCATTCCCATTAAATGTCATAATATCGAAATCGTTCCTAGTGCCGTCAACGGCACGTTTATTTAGTTGCGATCAAAAACCCATCAACGCACTAATTTCTTCTCCATGATCTTCAAAATCTTCTCTTTCACAGTTTCCATCGTGTTGCACTCTGAAAAAAGTATTTCAGCTAGAATGCGTCCCCTTGAAGCATTCACCTCAGCTTGATCAAAGTCAAATATCCATTCATCTCCATTCCAGTTTTGAATGCATTTCACCACAAACAGAGCACATGAAACTCTGCAACAAAACGCGAGTCAGCCATCGCTGTGTAAGAGAAGTACTTAGAACTTAAACAGTTGCACATACCCATCCTTTTGTAACGGCATATCATACTCATTTATTGGCCAGGAAGATACGTCTGGATGTTCCATTTCTAGAAGGGAGTTCACCTCCAACGTATCTTTAGCTATTTCTGCCCTCTGAAATAAAAATGTGAAGTTCATATGAAATACATAACTAATTACTACTATCTATCTTGTTTAATGTAAAGAAAGAAACTTACCAGCTGCCTTATTTTTTTAAGAACTCCCTTGCTGCATTTACCAGTAGAATTTAAAACTTGAAACTCTTTTTTCTTGTTGTGCATGAGAATTGTTATCCAGTGATTTTCTTCCACATGAAAAGGAAAGTGCGCCTACAACAAAGTTTATTCAGGTTCTTGGACACACAAATAGTTATGTACTACGAAGGATCATACAAAAGTGAAGTACCTTATCTGTAATGAAATACTCATCATTAACTCTAGACACCATTTTAGATTGGTTTGTGAAATGCTCCATAAAATGGTGCTTGGAGTTCTTAACCTTTCCTTCACCACGAAGAAGAAGCCAGTGTGACACCCAAGATGATAAAATGTGACGGTCAGCACGACGATTATGGGTCTGCATATGCTTGCAATAACTATTGATGACCTGAAAATAACATAATAACAATACTCCTCTTAAAAACAAATTAAAAATGACATGTAGAACTGCATATAATTGTTGTACTACTTACACCGCCATGCAACCATTTTTTCGCAATAATGGCTTGAAGCATATCAGGTGTACATGTTTCCCCAGCAATTCCTGTCATGTGCCCGACAGTTTTCCTACTAAGCTTTCCACACGTACGTTTTGTGTCCATTTTCGTTCCAACCTTGCGTGGGGACCTACGTTGGCAGTGCCCACACGTACGCACACTTTGGTGTAGTTGCATGCATGCGATCACGTAGCCCCACTGCAACCAGCTACTTGTCGGTCTGCCGGAGAGGGGGTTCCCAACTACGGTTTTTTTCTACTCCGCCAAACCTCGCGACACTTTTTCCACAAGTTGGCATCACCATCCACAGCACCCACGCCAACTCGCGTATTTTTCCGACGCTCCACGCATTTTCTAGGATTTTCCAGGTCCAAAATCGCAAAAACACTGCCCGGACGTGACGCATCATCCGTTTTGTGTCCGTTTTCGTTCCAACCTTGCGTGGGGGACTACGTTGGCCGTGCTCACACGTACGCACACTTTGGTGCAGTTGCATGCATGCGATCACGTAGCCCCAGTGCAACCAGCTACTTGTCGGTCTGCCGGAGAGGGGTTCCCAACTACGGTTTTTTGTCTACTCCGCCAAACCTCACGACACTTTTTCCACAAGTTTCCATCACCATCCACAGCACCCACGCCAACTCGCGTATTTTTCCGACGCTCCACGCATTTTCTAGGGTTTTCCAGGTCCAAAATCGCAAAAACACTGCCCGGACGTGACGCAACGTCCGTTTTGTGTCCGTTTTCGTTCCAACCTTGCGTGGGGGCCTACGTTGGCCGTGCCCACACGTACGCACACTTTGGTGCAGTTGCATGCATGCGATCACGTAGCCCCAGTGCAACCAGCTACTTGTCGGTCTGCCGGAGAGGGGGTTCCCTACTACGGTTTTTTTTCTACTCCGCCAAACCTCGCGACACTTTTTCCACAAGTTACCATCACCATCCACAGCACCCACGCCAACTCACGTTTTTTTCCGACGCTTCACGCATTTTCTAGGGTTTTCCAGGTCCAAAATCGCAAAAACACTGCCCGGACGTGACGCAACGTCCGTTTTGTGTCCGTTTTCGTTCCAACCTTGCGTGGGGGCCTACGTTGGCCGGGCCCACACGTACGCACACTTTGGTGCAGTTGCATGCATGCGATCACGTAGCCCCAGTGCAACCAGCTACTTGTCGGTCTGCCGGAGAGGGGGTTCCCAACAACGGTTTTTTTTCTACTCTGCCAAACCTCGCGACACTTTTTCCACAAGTTGGCATCACCATCCACAGCACCCACGCCAACTCGCGTATTTTTACGACGCTCCACGCATTTTCTAGGATTTTCCAGGTCCAAAATCGCAAAAACACTGCCCGGACGTGACGCAACGTCCGTTTTGTGTCCATTTTTGTTCCAACCCTGCGTGGGGGCCTACGTTGGCCGTGCCCACACGTACGCACACTTTGGTGCAGTTGCATGCATGCGATCACGTAGCCCCAGTGCAACCAGCTACTTGTCGGTCTGCCGGAGAGGGGTTCCCAACTACGGTTTTTTTTCTACTCCGCCAAACCTCGTGACACTTTTTCCACAAGTTGCCATCACCATCCACAGCACCCACGCCAACTCGCGTATTTTTCCGACGCTCCACGCATTTCTAGGTTTTCCAGGTCCAAAATCGCAAAAACACTGCCCGGACGTGACGCAACGTCCATTTTGTGTTCGTTTTGGTTCCAACCTTGCGTGGGGGGCCTACGTTGGCCATGCCCACATGTACGCACACTTTGGTGCAGTTGCATGCATGCGATCACGTAGCCCCAGTGCAACCAGCTACTTGTCGGTCTGTCGGAGAGGGGGTTCCCAACTACGGTTTTTTTTTCTACTCCGCTGAACCTCGCGACACTTTTTCCACAAGTTGCCATCACCATCCACAGCACCCACGCCAACTCGCGTATTTTTCCGACGCTCCACGCATTTTCTAGGGTTTTTAATGAAAAAGTACCCTACACCGATGTCCGAACGTGAGGCGACGTGTGTTTCCTCTTTGTTTTTGTCCATATCGTGCGTGCAGGACGTACTCTCACACTAAGCGTTTTTAGCAAGTATTTATGTACAAACGCATCATCAAATCAAAACTCTCGAATGAAATGGACAAAATTAATTTCACTCAAATTTCATTCAACATAGATAAAATATTTTACATACTCGGGCTAACTCAACGATTAAAAGTTCACCACATAAAGTCTACTACTTAGGCTTACAATGACATAACCAAATTAAAAAAACAAAAAAAAACTACTCGTTGTCGCTATCAACGAGGTCAATGATGGCCGGGCCGTCGCCGCCGTCATCGTCGCTGCTGGACCGGTTCGCGAGGTCGTCCCAGTCTATCGGATCGTCATCGGAATCCTCCTCCTCCGCCGCCGCCGGCGCATGCTGCCACTCCGGCGTCACCATCGCCGCCTGCTGTGCCGCCTCGGCCGCCTGCTGCGCCGCCTCGGCCGCCTGAATTGCGGCCGCAATCTCGGCGGCCTCCATCGCCTCCGCCGCCGCTGCTGCATCCTCCGACGCCCGTAGGGCGACGTGGTACCCCGGCGTGTCATCCGGATTGCCGTCCTCGCGGAGGATGACCTGCTCCGGCGGCAACTCGATCCCCGGCGGCGAGGGAGGGGCGGCCGGCGCGGGCGCCCATGCCGGGTACACACCGTGGCCGCAGGCACGTCTGCGGCGATCGTGCGGTGGAGGTGGTGCGCGAAGACGGCCGCTGCGGCCCGTCAGATCGGGGGTCTCGCCGGCCGCGGCAAGGCGGAAGGCCGCCATCACCTCCCAATAGTCCTTCCCGCGCCAAAACCGCTTTCGGCCTTCGATGTTGTGCCGGCCGCCGCTGTGGTTGCGGAGCTCCTCCTCCGTCGCGCCGGGACCCAGCGTCGCAAAGCCCTCCGCGTCGATCTTCCAGTTGCGCGGGAGACGGCAGCCCGGCGGCACGGGGAGGCAGTAGTGGTGGAGCTCCTCCGTCTCCGGCCCTCCGATGCTCGTCGGCCATGCGCCGGGGGCGTCGGCGGCGGCGCCGCCACCGGTGCTGCTGCTGCCGCCGAAGAAAGCCATCGGGTGCGGGAGGTGGCGTGGAGGTGGAGGGTGCGGGAGGTGCGGGAGGTGGCGGAAGAAAGCCATCGGGCCGGTGCCGTTTTATAGCGGGGGGAGGGAGGGAGGCGGGCAGGCGGCGCCGTGGTTATTAACGCCGGCGCGTTAATGCGCGCGGCAGGCGAGGCGGCATCTGACCGTCGGGCGAAGCGAACGGCGCGTCGGGAGGGGGCAGGCCAGGCGGCAGGCCGGTCGGGTGGCAGCAATGGCGCGGCAGCCGAGGAGCCGACAATGACGGTAGGCGGCGCGGCAAAGCGAGGCGGCAGCAGCGGGCGTCTCGCGCAAAGCGCGCGCGGCGAGGAGGCGGCAGCGGTGGCGTCCGGCAGCGCGCGCGAAAGCGAGGAGGCGGTAGCGGTGGCGTCCGCCAGCGCGCGCGGCGGCGGCGGCGGCGCGCGGCGAACGCGAGGAGGAACGCCTGGAACGTGCATCACAGCGCCTCGGCGCCCGTGATTGGCGGCCGACACGCCACACGACGGGTGTGGGATTGCGTGGGGCCGACGGTCGTGGGGGTGGGGCCGGCGCGGCGCCACCGACAACGCATTGACTGCGAGCGGCCGGTTTAATTTTTTTCCCTCCCGGGCGGGCGGCCGGCCTGTATTCGTATACGTATACCTCCGTCTGTTTTTCTTTTTGTAGGCGGGCGGGCCGGCGGGGCAATCTTATGCCCATCCTACCCTTTGTTATGAAGGGGTATTGGGCAATCTCAGCCCTCCTTGTGTTTACAGGGGGTCTACCGAAGCGGAAGTGATGTTACAATCGGAATAACATAGATGTATTCAAAGTAATTAAGTTCACAAATTCTGACTCACTTTGTTTTCTATTTGTACGAAAAACTGTTAATTGCAACACACTTGCATGTTCCTTTGGACCATCGGTCGTATAATGAACATTTTGCTAAAATATTCCTCATAACTATAGACTAGATTTTGCAGGTCACGTTTATGAGGAGCTACACTTTCGTAATAAAGCTTATTAATCATGGAAAACTTATCTATGAAATAAGCATGCTCGGAGTAGGAAGCATATCTATACCTGCACAAAATACTGAACAAAATACATCCATGTCACTAAAGATTGTCCATTCAAGTCAGTGTCATTCAAATGCGGATAATCAAGAACTCTCTAGGACGCAATGGCCATGGCATAGTATGGTAGATGCGTATGTTCGTAGGTAACCAATTACTATACTAGATGGGTTTTTTTTTGCGGGTAACTATACTAGATGGGTTGAATACCAATATTACAAATCGAATTGATGTGTTTTCCCATATATGCAGCCGTTTGTGATTTCACATACATGTTAATTTGGAAAAGCAAGTGTACCCGCACAACCAGGCAAATTAGCTTCGATACTTTCGGACATAGATAAAAAACAACCGGCCAATATTTTCAGAAATTAAAATCGGATGCGGACTCAGTGGATGTTATTTACAAATTAATAATTTATGTGCTTATCATATTACTAGACCGTGCAAGGCTGTACTACCATATGGAGTACAAATCTTTTTCTCCCTCACTTCAGTTGGCCAAAAATTAACAAAAAGAATGCCAAATTTCTCATTTGAATTTATGAAAATCCTGATATTTTCCCTTACATGCAAATGTCCATACTAACATGCCATTACGACAACTCAAAAGAAAACATGTTATTACGAAAAAAAATCATTTGCAGATTACAAAAAAAATAGTGCGCAGATCTAAATAGAAAATGGTACATATTAAAAAAATGATAATTTGTCTATAAAGTTTTCAAGTTATGGAGTATACATCTACATGATTTCTTTTCTAGAACTTACAGTGGGCTTTGTCTTTTTTAACCGAGCTCAAAGGAGACAATGATAGTTTTTGGCAGAGTATCATCATATATTAATTTTAGTGTCACTTGGGTTTTAGACAATCGATTTGGCAAGCACACAAGATTTTTGTTGGGGAACGTAGTAATTTCAAAAAAATTTCCTACGCACACGCAAGATCATGGTGATGTATAGCAACGAGAGGGGAGAGTGTTGTCCACGTACCCTCGTAGACCCGAAGCGGAAGCGATCACAACGTAGAGGAAGTAGTCGTACGTTCACCTCGCGATCCGACCGATCCCGGCGCCGTTACTCCGACGCCCCCGAGTTCTTGACACACGTACAGCTCGATGGCGTCCCTCGACTCGATCCAGCCGAGTGTCGAGGGAGAGTTTCACAACCTGACGGCGTGGTGACGATCTTGATGTTTCACCGGCGCAGGGCTTCGCCTAAGCTTCGCGACGGTATAACCGAGGTGGAATATGGTGGAGGGGGGCACCGCACACGGCTAAGGAACGATCCGTAGATCAAACTTGTGTGTTCTAGGGTGCCCCCCTGCCCCCGTATATAAAGGAGGGAGGGGGGAGGCCGGCCGGCCTAGCTAGGGCGCGCCGGGAGGAGTCCTACTCCTACCGGGAGTAGGACTCCCCCTTTCCTAGTTGGATTAGGTTTGGGGGAGGGGAAGAGGAGAGGCGCCCCCCCTCCTTGTCCTATTCGGACTGGGGGAGAGGGCGCGCGGCCACCTCCTGGCCGGCCCCTCCTCTTCTCCCTCGAGGCCCACCGAGGCCCATTTACCCCCCGGGGGGTTCCGGTAACCTCCCGGTACTCCGGTAAATTCCCGTTTTCGCCCGGAACCATTCCGAACTCCAAACATAGGCTTCCAATATATCAATCTTTATGTCTCGACCATTTGAGACTCCTCGTCATGTCCGTGATCACATCCGGGACTTGAACTTCTTCGGTACATCAAAATACATAAACACATAATAACATCATCGAAACCTTAAGCGTGCATGGACCCTACGGTTCGAGAACAATGTAGACATGACCTAGAACTATTCACGGTCAATAACCAACAGCGGGACCTGGATGCCCATATTGGTTCCTACATATTCTACGAAGATCTTTATCGGTCGACCGCATAACAACATATCGTTGTTCCTTTGTCATCGGTATGTTACTTGCCCGAGATTCGATCGTCGGTATCCAATACCTAGTTCAATCTCGTTACCGGCAAGTCTCTTTACTCGTTCCGTAATACATCATCCCACAACTAACTCATTAGTTGTAGTGCTTGCAAGGCTTCAGTGATGTGCATTACCGAGAGGGCCCAGAGATACCTCTCCGACAATCGGAGTGACAAATCCTAATCTCGAAATACGCCAACCCAACATCTGCCTTTGGAGACACCTGTAGTACTCCTTTATAATCACCCGATTCGTTGTGACGTTTGGTAGTACCAAAGTGTTCCTCCGCAAACGGAGTTGCATAATCTCATAGTCATAGGAACATGTATAAGTCATGAAGGAAGCAATAGCAACATACTAAGCGATCGTGTGCTAAGCTAACGGAATGGGTCATGTCAATCAGATCATTCAACTAATGATGTGACCTTGTTAATCAAATAACAACTCCTTGTCCATGGTTAGGAAACATAACCATCTTTGATTAACAAGCTAGTCAAGTAGAGGCATACTAGTGACACTGTTTGTCTATATATTCACACATGTATTATGTTTCCGGTTAATACAATTCTAGCATGAATAATAAACATTTATCATGAAATAAGGAAATAAATAATAACTTTATTATTGCCTCTAGGGCATATTTCCTTCAGTCTCCCACTTGCACTAGAGTCAATAATCTAGATCACATCACCATGTGATTAACATCGATAGTTCACATCATCATGTGATTAACACCCATAGTTCACATCGCCATGTGACCAACTCCCAAAGGGTTTACTAGATTTAGTAATCTATTTCACATCGCTATGTGATTAACACCCAAAGAGTACTAAGGTGTGATCATGTTTTGCTTGTGAGAGAATCTTAGTCAACGGGTCTATCATATTCAGAGCCGTATGTATTTTGCAAATATTCTATGTCTACAATGCTCTGCACGGAGCTACTCTAGCTAATTGCTCCCACTTTCAATATGTATCCAGATTAAGACTTAGAGTCATCCAGATCGGTGTCAAAACTTGCATCGACGTAACCCTTTACGACGAACCTTTTGTCACTTCCATAATCGAGAGACATATCCTTATTCCACTAAGGATAATTTTGACCGCTGTCCAGTGATCTACTCCTAGATCACTATTGTACTCCCTTGCCAAACTCAGTGCAGGGTATACAATAGATCTGGTACACAGCATGGCATACTTTATAGAACCTATGGCCAAGGCATAGGGAATGACTTTCATTCTCTTTCTATCTTCTGCCGTGGTCGGGTTTTGAGTCTTACTCAATTTCACTCCTTGTAACACAGGCAAGAACTCTTTCTTTGACTGTTCCATTTTGAACTACTTCAAAATCTTGTCAAGGTATGTACTCATTGAAAAAACTTATCAAGCGTCTTGATCTGTCTATAGATCTTGATGCTCAATATGTAAGCAGCTTTACCGAGGTCTTTCTTTGAAAAACTCCTCTTAAACACTCCTTTATGCTTTGCAGAATAATTCTACATTATTTCCGATCTACAATATGTTATTCACATATACTTATCAGAAATGTTGTAGTGCTCCCACTCACTTTCTAGTAAATACAGGCTTCACCGTAAGTCTGTATAAAACTATATGCTTTGATCAACTCATCAAAGCGTATATTCCAACTCCGAGATGCTTGCACCAGTCCATAGATGGATCGCTGGAGCTTGCACACTTTGTTAGCTTCTTTAGGATCGACAAAACCTCTCGGTTGCATCACATACAACTCTTCTTCAATAACTCCATTAAGGAATGCAGTTTCGTTTATCCATTAGCCAGATTTCATAAAATGCGGCAATTGCTAACATGATTCAGACAGACTTTTAAGCATCGATACGAGTGAGAAAATCTCATTGTATTCAACATCTTGAACTTTGTCAAAAACCTTTTTCGACAAGTCTAGCTTTGTAGATAGTAATACTACTATCAATGTCCGTCTTCCTCTCGAAGATCCATTTATTTTCTATGGTTTGCCGATCATCGGGCAACTCCATCAAAGTCCATACTTTGTTTTCATACATGGATCATATCTCAGATTTCATGGCCTCAAACCATTTTGCGGAATCTGGGCTCATCATCGCTTCCTCATAGTTCGTAGGTTTGTCATGTTCAAGTAACACGACCTCCAGAACAGGATTACCGTACCACTCTGGTGCGGATCTCACTCTATTTTACCTCGAGGTTCGGTAGTAACTTGATCTGAAGTTTTATGATCATCATCATTAACTTCCTCACTAATTGGTGTAGGTGTCACAGAACCAATTTCGTGATGAACTACTTTCCAATAAGGGAGCTAGTACATGTTACCTCATCAAGTTCTACTTTCCTCCCACTCACTTCTTTCGAGAGAAACTCCTTCTCTAGAAAGGATCCATCTTAAGCAACGAATATCTTGCCTTCGGATCTGTGATAGAAGGTGTACCCAACAATTTCCTTTGGGTATTCTATGAAGTCGCACTTCTCCGATTTGGGTTCGAGCTTATCAGGATGAAACTTTTTCACATAAGCATCGCAACTCCAAACTTTAAGAAACGACAACTTTGGTTTCTTGCTAAATCACAGTTCATATAGTGTCGTCTCAACGGATTTAGATGGTGCCCAATTTAATGTGAATGCAGCTGTCTCTAATGCATGATCCCAAAACGATATTGGTAAATCAGTAAGAAACATCATAGATTGCACTATATCCAATAAAGTGCGGTTACGATGTTTGGACACACCATAACACTGTGGTGTTCCAGGTGGCGTGAGCTGTGAAACTATTCCATATTGTTTTAATTGAAGACCAAACTCGTAACTCAAATATTCGTCTCCGCGATCAGATCGCAGAAACTTTATTTTCTTGTTACGATGATTTTTCCACTTCACTCTGAAATTCTTTGAACCTTTCAACTATTTCAGACTTATGTTTCATCAAGTAGATATACCCATATCTGCTCAAATCATCTTGTGAAGGTCAGAAAATAACGATACTTGCCACGAGCATCAACACTCATTGGATCACATACATCGGTATGTATTATTTCCAATAAGTCAGTAACTTGTTCCATTGTTCCGAGAACGGAGTTTTAGTCATCTTGCCCAAAAGGCACGGTTCGCAAGCATCAAGTGATTCATAATCAAGTGATTCCAAAATCCCATCAGCATGGAGTTTCTTCATGCGCTTTACACCAATATGACCTAAACGGCTGTGCCACAAATAAGTTGCAATATCATTATTAACTTTGCATCTTTTGGTTTCAATATTATGAATATGTGTATCACTACGATCGAGATCCAATGAACCATTTTCATTGGGTGTGTAACCATATAAGGTTTTATTCATGTAAACAGAACAACAGTTTATTCTCTTACTTAAATGAATAACCGTATTGCAATAAACACGATCAAATCATATTCATGCTCAACGCAAACACCAAATAACATTTATTTAGGTTCAACACTAATCCCGAAAGTATAGGGAGTGTGCGATGATGATCATATCAATCTTGAAACTACTTTCAACATACATCGTCACTTCACCCTTAACTAGTTTCATTTATTACGCAACTCCGTTTGAGTTACTACTCTTAGCAACTGAACCAGTACCAAATACCGAGGGGTTGCTATAAACACTAGTAAAGCACACATCAAACACCTGTATATCAAATATACCCTTTTTCACTTTGCCATCCTTCTTATCCACCAAATATGTAGGGCATTTCCGCTTCCAGTGACCATTTCCTTTGCAGTGTAAGCACTCAGTTTCAGGCGTTGGTTCAGCTTTGGGCTTTTTCGTGGGAGTGACAACTTGCTTGTCAATCTACTTGAAGTTCCCCTTTCTTTCCCTTTTCTTGAAACTAGTGATCTTGTCAACCATCAACACTTGATGCTCTTTCTTGATTTCTACCTTCGTCGATTTCAACATCACGAAGAGCTCGGGAATCATTTTCGTCATCCCTTGCATACTATAGTTCATCAGAAGTTCTACTAACTTGGTGATGGTGACTAGAGAATTCTGTCAATCACTATCTTATCTGGAAGATTAACTCCCACTTGATTCAAGTGATTGTAGTACCAGATAATCGAGCACATGCTCACTAGTTGAGCGATTCTCCTCCATCTTTTAGCTATAGAACTTGTTGGAGACTTCATATCTCTCAACTCGGGTATTTGTTTGAAATATTAACTTCAACTCCTGGAACATCTCATATGGTCCATGATGTTCAAAACATCTTTGAAGTCCCGATTCTAAGCCATAAAGCATGGTGCACAAAACTATCAAGTAGTCATCATATTGAGCTAGCCAAACGTTCATAACGTCTGCATCTGCTCCTGCAATAGGTTTGTCACTTAGCGGTGCATCAAGGACATAATTCTTCTGTGCAGCAATGAGGATAAACCTCATATCACGGATCAAATCCGCAATATTGCTACTAACATTTTTCAACACAGTTTTCTCTAGGAACATATCAAAACAAACATATGAGAGCAACAACGCAAGCTATTGATCTTACAACATAATTTGCAAAATACTACCAGGACTAAGTTCATGATAAATTTAAGTTCAATTAATCATATTACTTAAGAACTCCCACTTAGACAGACATCTCTCTAGTCATCTAAGTGATCACGTGATCCAAATCAACTAAACCATAACCGATCATCACGTGAGATGGAGTAGTTTTCAATGGTGAACATCTTATGTTGATCATATCTACTATATGATTCACGCTCGACCTTTCGGTCTCCGTGTTCCGAGGCCATATCTGCATATGCTAGGCTCGTCAAGTATAACCCGAGTATTCTGCGTGTGCAAAACTGGCTTGCACCCGTTGTAGATGGACGTAGAGCTTATCACACCCGATCATCACGTGGTGTCTGGGCACGACGAACTTTGGCAACGGTGCATACTCGGGGAGAACACTTCTTGATAATTTAGTGAGAGATCATCTTATAATGCTACCGTCAATCAAAGCAAGATAAGATGCATAAAAGGATAAACATCACATGCAAATCAATATAAGTGATATGATATGGTCATCATCATCTTGTGCTTCACGATCTCCATCTTGCAGCACCACCATGATCACCATCGTCACCGGCGCGACACCTTGATTCCATCGTAGCATCGTTGTCGTCTCGCCAAATTTATGCTTCTACGACTATCGCTACCGCTTAGTGATAAAGTAAAGCATTACAGGGCGATTGCATTTCATACAATAAAGCGACAACCATATGGCTCCTGCCAGTTGCCGATAACTTCGGTTACAAAACATGATCATCTCATACAATAAAATATAGCATCACGTCTTGACCATATCACATCACAACATGCCCTGCAAAAACAAGTTAGACGTCCTCTACTTTGTTGTTGCAAATTTTACGTGGCTGCTACGGGCTTAAGCAAGAACCAGTCTCACCTCGCATCAAAACCACAACGATACTTCGTCAAATAGACTCGTTTAACCTTCTCAAGGACCGGGCGTAGCCACACTCGGTTCAACTAAAGTGAGAGAGACAGCACCCACCAGTCACCTTTAAGCAACGAGTGCTCGTGGCGGTGAAACCAGTCTCGCGTAAGCGTCTGCGTAATGTCGGTCAGGCCGCTTCATCTCACAATACCGCTGAACCAAAGTATGACATGCTGGTAGGTAGTATGACTTGTATCGCCCACAACTCACTTGTGTTCTACTCGTGCAAAACATCAAACCATAAAAACCTAGGCTCGGATGCCTTTGTTGGGGAACGTAGTAATTTCAAAAAATTTCCTACGCACACGCAAGATCATGGTGATGTATAGCAACGAGAGGGAGAGTGTTGTCCACGTACCCTCGTGAGACCCGGCGAAGCGATCACAACGTAGAGGAAGTAGTCGACGCTCACCTCGCGATCCGACCGATCCGGCGCCATTACTCCGACGCCCCGAGTTCTTGACACACGTACAGCTCGATGGCGTCCCTCGTACTCCGATCCAGCCGAGTGTCGAGGGAGAGTTTCGTCGAGACGACGGCGTGGTGACGATCTTGATGTTTCACGGCGCAGGCTTCGCCTAAGCTTCATGACGGTATAACCGAGGTGGAATATGGTGGAGGGGGCACCGCACGGCTAAGGAACGATCCGTAGATCAAACTTGTGTGTTCTAGGGTGCCCCCTGCCCCGTATATAAAGGAGGGAGGGGGCCCGGCCGCCTAGCTAGGCGCCTGGGAGGAGTCCTACTCCTACCGAGTAGGACTCCCCCCTTTCCTAGTTGGATTAGGTTTGGGGGGAGGGAAAGAGGAGAGGCGCCCCCCCCCTCCTTGTCCTATTCGGACTGGGGGAGAGGCGCGTGCCCACCTCCTGGCCGGCCCCTCCTCTTCTCCCTCGAGGCCCACCGAGGCCCATTTACCCCCCGGGGGGTTCCGGTAACCTCCCGGTACTCCGGTAAATTCCGTTTTACTTGGAACTATTCCGAACTCCAAACATAGGCTTCCAATATATCAATCTTTATGTCTCGACCATTTCGAGACTCCTCGTCATGTCCGTGATCACATCCGGGACTTCGAACTTCTTCGGTACATCAAAATACATAAACACATAATAACTCGCCATCGAAACCTTAAGCGTGCGGACCCTACGGTTCGAGAACAATGTAGACATGACCTAGAACTATTCACGGTCAATAACCAACAGCGGGACCTGATGCCCATATTGGTTCCTACATATTCTACTGAAGATCTTTATCGGTCGACCGCATAACAACATACGTTGTTCCCTTTGTCATCGGTATGTTACTTGCCCGAGATTCGATCGTCGGTATCCAATACCTAGTTCAATCTCGTTACCGCAAGTCTCTTTACTCGTTCCGTAATACATCATCCCACAACTAACTCATTAGTTGTAGTGCTTGCAAGGCTTCAGTGATGTGCATTACCGAGAGGGCCCAGATACCTCTCCCGACAATCGGAGTGACAAATCCTAATCTCGAAATACGCCAACCCAACATCTGCCATTGGAGACACCTGTAGTACTCCTTTATAATCACCCGATTACGTTGTGGCGCTTGGTAGTACCAAAGTGTTCCTCCGCAAACGGAGTTGCATAATCTCATAGTCATAGGAACATGTATAAGTCATGAAGGAAGCAATAGCAACATACTAAACGATCGTGTGCTAAGCTAACGGAATGGGTCATGTCAATCAGATCATTCAACTAATGATGTAACCTTGTTAATCAAATAACAACTCCTTGTCCATGGTTAGGAAACATAACCATCTTTGATTAACAAGCTAGTCAAGTAGAGGCATACTAGTGACACTCTGTTTGTCTATATATTCACACATGTATTATGTTTCCGGTTAATACAATTCTAGCATGAATAATAAACATTTATCATGAAATAAGGAAATAAATAATAACTTTATTATTGCCTCTAGGGCATATTTCCTTCAATTTTCACTTGCAATTTAACCAAAATATATTTACCATTTTTAGGTATTACCTAATTGTTTGTTCTACAAACAAGTTAGTGTTCCGAGAGACTTAGTTAATAAGTATACAAAGGAATATTAATATTGTCATGTTGTATTGTAATATGTTTTCGTTTCATTAACAGTGTGTGAGTACATATCTACCAACCAGTCCCATAAAGATATGACTTGATAACTCAATATTATTAGTGTAGCATAGTCGGTACATCTATGCAAATTGTCAGATCAAGAATTTAGTGAAAAAGAGTACACTGCATCACATGAGTAACCAATATGCATTGTTGCATGTTATTAGTTGCAATAAATAAAATAATATTCAAAGCAATTTCTATAATGTATTGCATGCAACAAATGTTACTACAAGTTCAAATCATATACATCTTTCTACAACAGTCTAGCCCGTGTGGATTGCACGGGTTGATGACTAGTGAAGCAAAATCACAATAGAGTGCGGATACTTACGATCGTGCTAGGGCTTCCCCCTAGGCAGCCACCCCTCCTCGCTATCGGCGGCCGTGGTGGAGTAGTCCGGAAGGGACGTCTTTCCCTTCTTGGACGTCCCAGCCTCCCCCTCCGGGGCGGCTTTCCTCTTTTTCTCCCCCCCCCACTGCGGAGAGGCGGAGTTTCTTCTTGTTTCCCCCTTCCTCTGTGGGAGGAATCTGCCTCATCATTGTCGGACGACGAGGGTATGACGACCTTGCGCCAGGGGCCTTTCCCGGCCCCCTGGTCCGCCTTCTCAGACCCCCCATCCTCTCCGGATGGGGCGGCTCCTTCCTCTTCTTCCTCCCCTTCGGGGGAGGAGTGTGCCTCGTCGTCTTTGGACGAGGCGTTCGGTACGACCTTACGCCAGAGACCCTTCCTGGTCCCCGAGGCCTTCTTTTCAGCCTTCTTCTCCGGTGCCTTGTAGGGCGCCAGGACTAGCATCTTCGTCAGGAGAGCATCAGCTGGACCTTCTGGCAGCGGAGCCGGACAGTCAATCCGCTCCGCTGTCTCCACATAATCCTGGTCAAATATACACGATGACTTAAGACTTCCCCAAGAATATATTGGGGGAAAACTGAATCTGAAGGTAGTCAGAAAACTCACCGGACGGGGGGAGGCGTGCGGCATGAAGTCCACGGTCCTCGGATGTGTGAGGAGGTACTTCGGAGGCCTTGAACAGCGCCTTCCATGCGTCTTTGAGTGTCATGCCGTAGAGCTTTCGAATCGTCTGGTGTTCGGCCGGGACGAACTCCCACAGATTAAATACCCGTCTTTGGCACGGGAGAAACCGGCGGACAAGCATGACCTGGATCACGTTGACAAGCTTGATGTTCTTGTCCTTCATATTGTTGATGCAGTTCTGGAGTCCGGTCAGCTCTGTAGGTTCGCCCCAGGTCAGGCCCTTCCTTTCCCAGGAGGTGAGCCGCATGGGGGTTCCGGGTCTGAATTCGGGGGCCGCCGACCAGTTGGCGTCGCGCGGCTCGGTGATGTAGAACCACCCCGATTGCCACCCTTCCACGGTCTCCACGAAGGAGCCGTCAAGCTAGGTGACGTTAGGCATCTTGCCCACCATGGCCCCCCGCACTCCGCTTGCTGGCCGCTGACAATCTTCGACTTCACGCAGAAGATTTGTAACCACAAGCCAAAGTGAGGCTTGATGCAGAGGAAGGCCTTGCACACGATGATAAACGCCGAGATGTTGAGGATGAAATTCGGGGCTAGATCATGGAAATGTAGCCCGTAATAGAACATGAGCCCGCGGACGAAGGGATGAAGTGGAAACCCCAGTCCACGGATGAAGTGGGCAAGGAACACGACCCTCTCGTGGGGTTCCAGGGTTGGAATGACATGCCCTTTGTCCGGTAGCCGGTGCACGATGTCTGCTGCCAAGTATTCGGCCGCCCAAAGATTCGTGATATGCTTCTACTTCAAGGTGGAAGCCACACACTTGCCTCCTGCTCCGGACATGTTTAGTTGTGCGGAGAAGGCTTGGACTAGGGCGCTGGAGCTCGAGGAGGCAAGGATGAGCAAGGAAGGAAGAAGGCGTGGGTGAAAATGGGGAACCCTTATCCGTTTATAAAGGCGACGAAAGCGGTGTGCCTCCCCACTTGCCCGTTGAGAATCGCTTACTTCCCAAGCGCCACGATTGATGGTGCGGTGGGATTACCCATACGCGTATTGATGAGAATCCCGTGATAAGGGTACATGATCCCTGCTTTGACAAGACGTGTCAAGGAAACCGCCTCGCAATATGCGCTATGGCTGGTTGTGGGAAAACGGTTCGAATAATGACCCAACCGTAATGACATGTCATGTTGTCTAAAAAGTTGTCAGCAGATTACGTTTGTGAAATATCATTCTCTCTACGGTGGTATGTGAAGATCATTATTGCAGATCCGGACACGGTTTACGTGTTCGATAATAACTCCGGAGCATTCGGAGAAGGAACCCGCCTTGCAATGCCGAAGACAAGACTGTGTGCCGGACTCATCGTCATTGAAGCCTGGTTCAGGGGCTACTGAGGGAGTCCTGGATTAGGGGGTATCCGGACAGCCGGACTATATACTTCGTCCGGGCTATTGGAGCATGAAGATACAAGACTCGGGACTCTATCCCATGTCCGGATGGGACTCTCCTTTGCGTGGAAGACAAGCTTGGCGATCCGGATATTGTATTTCCTTCCTTGTAACCGACTCCGTGTAAACCCTAGCCCTCTCCGGTGTCTATATAAACCGGAGAGGTTGGTCCTTAGAAGACCGATCACAATTACAATCATAATCATCATAGGCTAGCTTCTAGGGTTTAGCCTCTACGATCTCATGGTAGATCTACTCTTGTACTACTCATATCATCAATATCAATCAAGCAGGAAGTAGGGTTTTACCTCCATCGAGAGGGCCCGAACCTGGGTAAACATTGTGTCCCTCGCTTCCTGTTACGATCAGCCTAAGACGCACAGATCGGGACCCCCTACCCGAGATCCGCCGGTTTTAACACCGACAGTCGCCGCCGTCAAGAAGGAATGACGACCACCACCAGGACGAGGGGGCTAGGGGCTTCCAGGAGCCACATGCTATCGCTTGCATCTTAGGCAGAGCTCAGGCCCCGGCCTCTCAGCGCATCTTCAAGCACTTGCAGTCCTCCCCAGGCTTGAGGCCACGCGCCCACTCAGGTGGTCCAAGTGCGCCATCACCTTCAACTCAAAAGATCAACTCAAGTGTGTGGCTACTGCTGGCGTTCTCCCGATGCTCTGCTCACCAGTCATCAGCAACGTGCAAGTCACCAGGACCCTCATCGATGGCGGCGCAGGGCTTAACGTCTTGTACATTGAGATGTTCGACAACCTTCAAGTGCCATATGATCAGCTCCAGCCTACCAAGCCTTTCTTACACTACTAGGGAAAAGCCTAGCAGCAGCGCGGGTTTTGGCCCTCTCAGTAGCGCGGGTACCGGCGCTACTAATAAGGCGCTACAGCTAACGTATAGCAAGATGGCGTGTGTCGACACACGCCATCGCTACACATGAATAGCTGCAGCGCTCTTTATAAAAAGACGATACTGATATTATCTGCAGCGCCGTTTACAGGTAAGCGCTACTGGTAAGTCGGCGCTACTGCTAAATCCCCCCCTCGCTACTACTAGTTTTATTAGTTTTTTCCTGCAAATTTGTTTTTTATTTGTTTTGCATTGGAATAGGCTTTATACAATAATCTTTAGCATATCATCCACATACAAATGTAATCATAGCATATACATACAATTAGTCTCATCAAATCATGTCATCATCATAATCATCATCCAACACAAAGTGGTCTCTCGTCATCAATCTCGAAAATAGCGATACAAGTCTCGATTACTTGCAAATACATCGTCATCCATCTAAACAATGATATACACGAGAATAGCTATCACTTTGAGTACATGAGTTCGTATCCTCTCTCGCATTAGCGTGAACCTAAACTAAGTCTCATGTGTCGCCGAAACCGAAAACCGGTACACTGGGCACGACACTCCGCCACTTGTCGATATATATACTCTGGCGTAGCACTTCTTCGCCATTTGTGATCTATGCACCTGCATCGTCACATGAGTCGATGATATGCAACATATATAGTTGAGCAACACAGAGAGACAGACTTGGCAAAAATAGAAACAACATATCATAAGCATAAATAACAAAGTTCATCGTACCCAAATGACCTAACTAGAGTGATTTTCGCTAGTCGAGGAGGACGGTTTAATTACATCACAAATAAAGTTTCACCGTGCATAGCTCAAAGTTTTGTCATAAAAGAAAGTATGGACTAAACGGACACATTGTCATATATCGACAATCACTCCATCATGTCGTGCCATCCATCCAAGTCAGGGAGATAGTCATCGAGCTTAGTGAAAGGCTTCATGTCGAGACGCCGAGAGGCTATCCATGTTCGGACGCCTTCCCGCCGACATTTGTCCTTCGCATGGAACATCCCTGTTTTTCCGACGACCTCGTTCATGATGATTTGGGCAAGTTCGCTGGATGTTATAGAACTCAGCTCAAGTCGATGATCCTCGATATCTCCTATGTCCTTTGCCCATTGCGAATATGGGCATCGCTAGATCTAGGTGCCATGTGAAGGTTACGGTGATCCCGTCGGTACTCCAAAGATGTGGTGTAGGACATAGAATCCATCATTAAGAGAATTGTTCGGTTGCTGGATGCAGCAGGTCGGTCTTATGGTGAAGGCGGCCTGCCGCCTTCTCTTCTTGTCCCTAACCTCTCCACCCCTTGCTTGGTAGTAAAACATAGCACTGCCGAGAACATCTTTGATGTGGGTGTAATCCTTTTGTGAATGTTCTTCGACGAGTCCAAGTAAAGGCGTGGGAGAATCGGGGTAGAGGATGATGAGGACGGCGCGCGCCCGCTGCATAAAATAAGTACACCTCAAATTAATTAGCCTCCACCGTGCAAATGAATTATTGAAATCGAAGGAAGGATAGCAGCGCGATGACTTACACGGATGATAAGGCACGAGAATCGCCTCCTTGTCCTCATTGGCGAGCATGAAATTGACGATGTAATCCCTCGCAGATAAAGCGATGCTTGTGCACAGACTCCCAAGAAGGCCTCGTGCATGTAGTACGGGTCAGCGACACGATATGAGCTATCTGCTCAACCCCAATGATGTAGCTCATGTGCAAGGCATAAAGGCGGACAAAAGTAAAATCCAGCTTCTTCACGTGAAACATGTCGAATATGTAATCGAATCGGAGGAAGAACTTATCCGCGGGGAAGCCCTTGACGTACGACATTTGCTGCGGAACGTTAACCACGTAGAGTGGGTATCCTGGATCTTTCGAGGCGATGAGGCCTTTCTCTACCCGCAGCACATCGTCATGAAGTCTCCTTAGATCGCCGAATCTGGCCCGTGGCGCTGTTTCGTAGGATTGGTTGATCGGGATATGCCATTTATCGGCATCGGGGATATCTACACGTCCCGGCCGAGGCTGCCGAGGCGGCTGGATCATAGAATCAGCTTTTTGCCTTTCCTCGCTCTCTTCCTAGGCTTCTTTACCACCGGATGGTCGTCAATAACACGTTGAGACGGTAATTCAGCACCGACTCATGATGCTCAAACCAGGAGGCGCCAGATAGACATACTTGTTCAGCGCCATCATCATCCTCATCCTCATCCATGGCGGCGTCATCAGCCTCTAATGGAGCCACCTGCTTACCCGTCGCTATCACCCAACTCGACACCCGACGCTAATTGGGTAGGTGGGGTGTTGATGTTCATACCTTGCTGAGGCTGCGTGCTCGTGGGTGTGCTCCGGCCGCTTCGAACGAAGCGGACTCTTTAGCCACAACAGACCCACCCATTGCAACAATCACCAAGCCGCCGGGGTCTCTCCCCACTAGTATTAGAGGAGGCAAATTCTCGTGGCCGGTTTGACATCGCCACGAAACCTTGAAGACGTTCGAGGATCGACCGCTGTGGAACAATGGTTCCTTTGGCTCCATTATCGTCCCTTTCCCCACGCCCACCTTCGTTCGCCGATGGTGTACAATATGGTGCACGGGTTTCGTCGGCCTGCAAATAAAAGTCTGCGACGTGAGACATCCGAAAGGCAACGAAAACAGGAGATTATACATTTATATTGAAGGGGGCCGGTGTGGAAGATACCGTGAGGGCGTCGAGCTCAGCCAAAGAGGAGGCACCACCGAGCACGTCCGGTGCGGCAGCCGGTGCGGGAGCCGGTGCGGGAGCCGGTGCGGGAGCAGGTGCGGGAGCCGGTGCGGGAGCAGGTGCGGGAGCCGGTGCGGGAGCATGTGCTGCCAAGAAGTCAGCAAGGGGAAAGTCCTCTGCATTTTTTTTGGATTTTCCCTTGTCCAAGTGTGAACGCCCGTCACCAAGGAAGTAGATATATCTGCAATCGCCTGTTTTGCGGCAGCTACCGCTATTCGATCGTGCGAGATGATTTCTTCTCAACCGCAATCTCAACCTTCTTGTCGATGCTTTCTTCAGTTAACCTCCGTCTTTCCTTTTTCTCCTCCGTGGTCTCACGGTAGTACTTCTTCCACGTGGCGCCGTCTCCGACACCGTGCACGCGTCCATATGACGGTCGAGTATCCACCGGTTGTCGTTTCAATATGTTCAACGCCCGGTTGAATGGAGTGTCCCACTTGGGCCTCGCCAATGCCTCAGACGGCGAGTCGCTTTCGGCCGCAATCCGGTGTTGCTCTCTCTGCAAAAGGCACAAGGATCGTTTACAAATATGACTAACGTGTGCAGTCGAATTGATCAGAAACTAAAATTACCAGCAGTCTCATGAACTCCGTAATGACCGGTGTTGTCTCATAAACCTTCTTCAGTGGGTCCCAACGGTGGCGGGCCCTCAGGACGTCACGCTCCTGCGGGACGGTGAAATCCGCCAAGGGGTCTGGGATGCCCAGACTCGCGGCTTCCGCGTCCTCCTTGGCCCATTTGGACCTCTTTCCGCCGTAACCACGGCTTCCGAGGTGGTGGGTCCCAATGTTCCTCTTTGAAGCCCCTTCATGTACTTAGACTTTTCTTTGGCAGCTTCGCCTCGCAAGCCTCCTTGAATATTTGAAACTGCTCTTCCGTGATTGTCGGACTATCTTTACAATCTCGGAGTAGGGTTCCCGTCGTTGATCTTTGCTTTCACTCGATTTTTCCAGCGGCCACGCGTTGCTAAACTTGGTCATGGCGTGTTTGTTTATCTTCTTCATTGCGGGTCATTGTCCGGATCTTCATAATCCTTCTCATTCCGCCCGGGAACAAGAATATCTGGTGAAACTTCTTTAGGAGGAGCTCCTCATATTTTCTATCTTCTTTAGATTCTCATCGTTGATGGTGGCGGTTGTCCGTATGATGCAGCCTATTTGATTGCCGTAACACGCTGCTGCTTCCTCGGCGCCTTTGGCTCAAAATTGCCGTTGTCCACCTCCGTGACCACCAGTCTAGTAGTCCTGAGTTTGTTAGGAACCTGTTGAATCTTTGCTTTCGGTTCTACACCGGCTCCGCTCCCCGAGGCAGCACCGGTCTCAGCGCTGGTCTCGATGCCGGTTTGAATCTCAGCGCCGGTGTCAGTCTCAGCACCGGTCGGCGTGTCGGTCTCAGTCCCCGATGCCACCGGTGGGCCCAGCAACAACATCTGTTGATCGTCGGTAAAGCTAAAAAAATTCATCTGCCGCCCGGTAGACGTCGTCGCAATCACCAGAACCCTGTCCTTCATCGTTGCTAGCCATGTTTCCTATGATTAAATCTAGTCAATTAATTCTAGACCTAATAAAATGAATAATGACATAAAAAAGGACTATTCTTTTGCAGGAATGTTGACTCCTTCCTGGTGCGGCAAATCCCGGGCACTCGATATGTCCTAGTATGTAGCACAAGTCATGCCGAAATTCACGGGAAATTTCGGCATGACCTATGCTAAAAAGTGGACAAATCGAGAACCTGGAATTTGCCGAACAAAATGAATCAACATTCCGCAAAACATAGGCCACTCAGCATCATTCACAGAAACAACAAAGCCACCACTTGGGCACAATCGAACAACTTCAATGAAAAGATATAACATGACCACTTCAATGAAAAATAAAATTTGCCTAAATTCTTTTCCTTGAAAAATAGTGGTCTTTTGAAAAATCAAAAACCTTTGCCAATCTACTTAACCTAGCGTCTTAATCCAACGAACCTAATTAACCTACCTATTTAACCTAGTTAGTTAATCTAGTTTACCTAGATAATTAACCCTAATTAAACTAGTTAACGCAACTAGTTCTCTGTCAAAGCCTAAAATAAATTTTTGCACTAATTAACATTGATAATTAACCTAATTAAACTAGTTAACCTGACTAGTTCTCTGTCAAAGCCCTAACTAAGTTTTTACACTAACCTAGATAATTAACCTAATTAAACTAGTTAACCTAACTACTTCTCTGTCAATGCCCTAACTAAATTTTTGCCCTAACCTAGATAATTAACCTAATTAAACTGGCTAACCTATGCATGAGAGAGAGAGGAGGGTGGGGCTTCTGATGATGGCTTCGGTGGTGGCGACGGAGGCAGTGTGGTGGCGAGGGAGGCAGGGGCGTCTCCGGTGACGGCGAGGGAGGCAGGGGCGTCTCCGGTGACGGTGAGGAAGGTGGCGTTGACGGCGGCTCCGGTGGCGTTGACGAGGCCGCGCGGCTCCGTGGCGTTGGGGGCGGCTCCGGTGTCGTCGACGGCGCACGGCTCTGTGGCGTTGTCGGCGGCGGGCGTGTGGGCGATCGTGAATCGAGGAGCAATGCGCCTTGGCCGGTGGGTTTGAGGATTTGGGGAAGTGGTGGCCGGGGGGAAACGGTTTTTTGGCTAAGTCAAACTTAGCGGTAGCGCGTTTCGCAAAACGCGCTATAGCTAAGTTAGCTATAGCGCTTTCCTCAAAACGCGCTGCTGCTATAGCTAATTTCCTATTCTGCTTCTATAGAGGGGGTCTAGGACACGCGCTGCAGCTACGTTAGCTATAGCGCCTCTTACAAACAAACGCTGCTGCTATGCCTTCCTCTGATTTTTCGCTTTTTTCTTTATTTTGCTTTACATTCTATTTTTCCCTTTCTCCTTTTTCTATTTCTTTCATTTTCATTTAAATTTCTATTTGTTTATCATCTTATTTTTATTTTCGTTAGTAGTAGCGCTCTTCTTAGGAAACGCGCTGCTAATCGTGTTCTAGCGATGGCGCGTTTACATTAAGCTCGCTCATCGCTATGCGTAGCCTTGCATTCTGCCAATGGGAATATTAGTAGTAGCGCTTTCTCTACAACAGGCGCTACTGCTAAGTTTGTGTCTGTAGCGCGGTTTTTATTTGGTCGCTACTGCTATATAGCACTAGCGCTATTTTTTGACCCGCGTTGTTGCTATATTTCTGTGTATAAGGTTTTCCCTAGTAGTGTTAGGAGTTACGGACGGCTCCACCACCCCGATAGGGCAGGTCCACCTCCCTATCACCTTCGGACAGCACGAAAACTACCACACCGAGCTCATCGACTTCGATGTCGCCCACATCCACCTGCCGTACAATGCCATCCTCAGGTATCCAGCCCTAGCCAAGTTCATGGCAGTGACCCAACATGGCTACAACGTCCTCAAGATGCCAGGAAGCGGTGGAATCATCATGGTCCCCTGTGAAGAAAGAGATGCGGTGTGCTCCCTCGAGCGTGCCTTCCAAGCTGCATCAACCGAGGACCCGGACAGCAAGGGCGAGAACCCTCTGGAGGCCATCCCCAAGAAGAAGAAGCAATCTCTCAGCACAAGGCCTCAGAAGGTTGGCATCTCAGGTGGTGCCGCATCAGGATCCGCGCCCATGCAATGGGCGTCTCCTTCCATCACATAGGGAGGCGCGCCCGGCGCCCTCCTCGGGCAGGGCTCGGGGGCTCTCTTCTGGAGGGCCTCAGACCTTGCCAACATCACAAGGGAGGCACTCGGGCACCACTTGGAGGCGTGCTTCGCAGCACGTTTCCCTCAGGAAGGCACAAGGCATGGAAAGCCCAACCCTCAGGAGTTCATCACCAAGACCACTCAGAAGCTTAAGGAAGCAAGGGCCATGTGCGGCGATTGCCGCTTGCCTGGCGTGGCTCCCCATCCAGGCGAGGATGGTGGGCTGCGCGTCTGCATCGACGTCCCAGGGCTCAACCGAGTCGCATCTCAGGAGCGCCTCTGGCCTTCGTGCGTGGGATGCTGCGAAGGTCCGCCGCACAGCTACGTTCGCATGCCTTTCGGCCTGCCGAACGCGGCTGCCACCTACCAGCGTTGCCTGTGGAGCATTCTGGCGGCTCAGGAGGCCAGGCACCACGCGGTCCTAGCAGAGATGGAGGTGGTCCTCAAGGAACCACCCGGACCCCCAGAGCCTCCCGAGGCTCAGGGCCCTGGTGGCTCGTGAGGGTCGGCCTCTTCACCGCGCACCTTCAGCTACTCCGACACCCCTTCTATAATGGTACCAGGTGATATCTTCCAAGTTCATTGCAGCTGGGAGCGCCCTCAGGGCTGCATCATTCCCAGGTCGCATGGGTCCGTCCCTGCGGCATGTATCCCTTTTACTTATGTCTTTAGTTTACCTTGTTCTGGGCGCCCCTCGGGCTGCATCATCCCCAAGCCACTCGGGCCTGGCCCAGTGGCATGTATCCCTCCTGCATTTACCTAAGCTGATTTGCCCTTCATGCATAACCTACCTATGATTATCGCCTGCTTGATTGACATCTACCACTAGAGCCGCTCGCGCTGGCATGGTGCTTGCGCATGGGTCCGTCCCTGCAATGCCGACAAATTTGAGCAGTCAAGCTCTGGCCCACGGCAGCTCCGCACACGTCACCTCACCAGGCCCTTAGTGCCCTCACCAATCTCACGGAGCAACCAATGGCCAGCCGGCAGTCATAATGGCAACACGTGCTTTTCTCGTGCTAGTTTACAAGAACCTCCTGAGGTCTGTAGCGGGTGGCACCACGAGCTCTCTCTCTCTCTCTCTTTCCCACGCGATCCGCTTGCGCGTTAAAAGGGGAGATCCTAAGCATCGCGACTCAGGAGCTCTTACTGGCTCTCCAGCCCTCACCCTCTAGCCTTGACCACGGCATCGTGACCTGGCATACCAGCGGCGGCTGAGCTCGCTCGAGGGCCGGGACCTGAGGACGCAGAGCACGAAGGAGAGTACGGGGAGAAGGGGGAAGCTCGCGAGGGCCTAACCCAGCTACATCCTAGCTGCCGATGCACAAGTCTGGTGCAGCGCAAAGGAACGACTCTAGATTACCAAGATAAGTTCCACGCCTGGAACAACTAATCATTACAGCACGAGATCCTCGCTTGTTGTGGCTCTGTGACGGCAATGTTGCCTTCCTTTCTCGCCTCGGCGGCTGCTTGCGTGCTAAAGGGGACCTCCTAATCATCGCGCCTCAGGGGCTCTCACTGGACCTCGGGCCGCTCACCTCCTGGCCTTAACCACGGCATCGCGACCTGGCATATCAGCAACGGTTGAAGCCTGCCTGGGGACCGGGACCTGTCAGCGTAGAGCACCAAGTCGTCGTGAGGTTAGAAAGGGGGAACCAAGCCGGGATAGGACAAGCATTCGCACGATTTCATGATAATGATAACATCAGCAAAGGACACCGCAGACCCTTTTTACACGCCCCCACGGGGTGTTTCTTGATTCCTCGCAGTGAACAAAAGGAAACAACTCTGATGAGCGCTAACTACACGCGCCCCTCCATGGCCGACGCCATCATCAACAGTGGGCCATGGGAGACCGGCGCCAACTCCATCCAGATAAGCTGCAGCGACGGCCTGATGCTGCTGCCCTGCCCCGAGCACGGCGCGAGCTCAAGGGCACATAGCTGTCGTCGGTCGTCTCTGGAGTCTCGAAGAGTTCAGGACAGTCGCTAGACTCCCAAGTGTCGCTGCTGCTGCTGGGGGAGCCGTTGGGGGAGCGAACGGCGGGCCTGGCCCCTGTCGTGTCCATGTCCTGACTGCCTCCTCTGGGGCAGCACTCCAGGCGGCGGCCTTCCACGTCGAAGACCTTGAAGAACAACAAGGAGGCGCCATCGTATTCAACATGAGTCACGAGGGAACCCCCCGTTCGGCAGACCCGGGTGACCTTGCCCCAACCTCGGGTCATGAAGATCTTGCCCGGGGAGACGACTTCAACCTCTGCTCTAGTCGCCGGAGCGCCACAGTCGGTGTGCTGCAGCCAAAGCTCAAGAGGCCCCCTCGGCGGCATCTCAGTGGCGAATAATGAAGGGAAGCAGATCCAGGTGCTTGGAGGCATCACCGCATGCAACACGAGCTCGCGAGAGGAGTCCGCGACATGGACTCCAGGAGCAACGGCGCGCGTCGCCACGGTTCGCCGACCTCGCCTGTGGCATGGGCGGCGTCGCTTGCCGTCCCTTTCTCCGGAGCCCTCAGCCTGGGCGTACAGGGGTAGTGGGAACCCAGGAGGTGGCCGCTCGCACCAAGGCCTCGTCATCTCCAGCCCCACGACCTCACCGCAGCGGTGGATCGGCCTCTTCTTCAGCGGGGGTGGATCGGGCCTGTCCCAGGGAGCCTTCCCCTTCTCCTCGGCCGAGAACCTGCGGATCGGTGCCATAGACGTCAAGACTGGAGTTGGAGTAAGGAAGAAAAGCAGGCGGAGCAAGAAGAGATGGGCTATGAGGCCTATCGCCCCTCCCCATTTATAGCCCAAGGAAGACCAACCGTCGACCTCCACCATCGCAGGTAATGATGACCCTTTTTGCATGCAGCAGGGACTCGTCAAGTCGGACAGTTGCCGAGGCGGCGTGGGGAAGTGGAGACGCCCACGTCCAATCAGTCGCCACGCATTGACCAAGGCCGCAGGCTGTTGGGGCCCGCGGCGTTCCACACTTGCCCTTCGGCTTCGCTGCTAAGCCAAGTCCGAGCGCGCCTTGGGCCCGGGGGCTACTGTCGGCATTCTGGGAACAGGGGTCCCCAGACTTGCCTGCATGCAGCCCAAGGCGTGGCTCCACCAGTGGCCCAGTATGGCCCGTCTTCGCCAACCAACACTCAAGACCCACGCGAGGGGCCAAGCCTCGCGGGGCGGACGACGCAAGGCCTCCTCAGTGGTGGCCTCGCCAGGCAGGCTCATGAGGAGGCAGAGAGATCAAGGCAAGGGGTATCTCACAAGGTCTTCATGACGCAAGCCATGACGACCAAGGCCAGGCGGGTGCCAGCCCGCGCAGTGTGCTCGTTTCCTCTTTGGTGCTAAGGGGGCAAGCGCAGGCATGGAGTACCGAGGCATCGGGCAAAGGTTTCCATATCGGTGCAACAAGACCAAGACCAGCAGGACGGCAGGACGAAAGTCATCGTGGAGCCCAAGACGGCGTCACAACCAGTGCCTTTGATAGAAGAAGACCACCTTTAGTCGGGATAGCTTGTACTAGTTGTCCCCTTTCAAAATGGTCGTTGTTGGATCCCTTCCTGCTCAATTTTTGGGAAGAGGACCAGGGCCTCTATAAATAGGGCTAGCCACCACAGTAGAAGGGATCCCGATCCGAGCCCAGTTCATCTACACGCCACCAAGCACAAGAACACCTCTCCTCGCGAGGCTGTTCTTCCCTTGTACTGTTCATCATCAGCCCAAGAGGCAATCCACACACCACACACAGGAGTAGGGTATTACACCACAACGGTGGCCCGAACCTGTATAAATCTTGTGTCTCTTGTGTTGTTCATCGAGCTAGCTTAGAGATTGCAGTGAGGCTGAAGGTGTGTTTCGCTAGGGAGAAATCTTCGTGCACACCCCGGTGTTCGAACCTTAAGGGTTTTGCCGGAACCCGATATCCGACAACTTCCCGCTTGATGGACCCTATGATCTTCAGCTCCCTTAGAGCAGTCAAGGAATGGGCGAGCGATAACGATGAGGATGACTCCGGCCTTGGCCCGCAACGGTGAGATGGACATGGGATGGGGAGCCTGCACCGATCTTGGGAACTTCAGCCGAGGGATTGGGCAAGCGATGAGGAGGAGTGGCTCTGGTCGTGGCCAGCATTGTTGAGTTTACTCAACTTGATTACTAGCAGCTCGAGGATTCTCTCGCGGTCATGTGCCTTCGCAATGAAAATCGTACGTGCATGCGACAATACGAGTAGCCAAGTTGAATTATTCACTCGATCCCTCCTGTAAATTAATGGAACCAGAACCACTTGGTTTCGTATTATCTATCGCTTTAAGTTCTATCGGTTTTGAGGCATAGCTAATTAGCTTCATTATGTCACATGCAAGGCCGGGTGCCCCATTTGCCCGGCCTATGGGTCGGGCCTGAGTATGTGCATGCTATTGTACGTCAGCATCCTAATGCATTCAAAAATATACCCTCTGCTGCATAATGTAATGAACATAAATTTTTTAAAATCTTGACCAGTTTTAAAGGGAAAATTATGTACATCTAAGATACTAAATATGTTTCATTAGATACATCATGGGGGCCCATTTTCATATTGTGTATGTTTTACATTGCAGATATAGGCAATTTTCTCTATAAACTTGAACAAAGTTAGAATGCATGACTTCTGAAAATTTTATACGATGAAATGGAGGGAGTACTATTAAGTATGAATATCGATCTACCCATTCACAAATGGTTGAGATTATACCAGATAAGTTGACCAATTATTTTTCAAATTCCAATATAAGCTCATCCTAGGATGCTGATAGAGGCAAAGATGTCCCATCTTTCGATGAGATGGTGTTTATCGTTTTTGGTGGAGTAGACTTTCACGGTCCGACTACGAACGTGCGAAAACATCGCGCCTTAGCAATCACTAAACCAACTACTAGAGGTTCTTGACCACGCCAGAGCATGATCAACCTGACCACGAGGGTCTATTTCCTGCAGGCAAACAAAGAACAAGCAAGAAACTGAGACTACAATCTGGATACTGCGAATATAAGATGAAAGCTTTATTGATGAAAGTGGGGTTCTGTAACGTCTTGGTCTGGTCGTTGAACACAAACGAAGTACGCGAAGTTGCAGCTATGGCGGACTTTAATCTAAACAAAACCCAAAGTCTAAACGACGCCCTAAGGGTTGTTTATATGGAGGAAGAGGGGGAAATTTCGTGACCCTTGGAGGAGGGGTCGAAAACCAATCCTAACTCTTCTTTCCCCACACATACGGACTCTAAAAACAGCCTATACCCAAGTAATTTGAAATTACATGGGCCTGGCCCAAAAGTAAGGTGGCGCGGCACCTAAAATAAGGTATGGAAGAAATTTATGAAGGGGCATCTTGTATATTTTGTCCAGGTCCTTGTATGTCATCACGGAGGCTTCAAAGTGCTGAAATATTCACTAGAAACGCCATTCTGGTTCTCTTCATCTTCATGCTTGATCCTGCTCCAGTGTTCATCCCTCTTGTCCATGCTAGGCCCTTCATTATAGTAATCAACACAAATGTATCCAACTTAGGCAGCATCATATTCTCATGAACATTAGAATTGTTACCAAGAAACGGAAGTACCTGGTAATTCAATTAGTGTGCGTGAGCTCTAGTAATTGGTCCAGTATGTATAGCAACAGGGGATGTGGGTGTAACAATGGTATTGATGTCCTCATCATCCTCCCCTTCCTGAAATGAGGTCGTCCTCGACGGAAACTCATCATCCTCACCCAAACAAGGCTTCAAATCCGCAATGTTAAAAGTGGGACTAACCCCAAAATCTGCAGGCAGCTCAAGTTTATATGCATAATCATTTATTTTCTCTAATAGCTTAAAAGGACCATCAGCACGTGGCATTAGCCTTGATTTGCACAAATCAAGAAATCTATCCTTACGCAAAATGTAACCAAACAAGATCTCTAGGTGCAAACACAACATGTTTTCTACCCTTATCTCCAGCAAGTTTATATTTAGCATTCATATGCTCAATGTTATCCTTAGTTAACTCATGCATTTTTAAGATCAATTTAGCACGTTGTTTAGCATCAAAATTAACCTTCTCCGAAGATGGAAAAAGCAACAAATCAATAGGTGCATGAGGTAGAAAAGCATACACAATCTCAAAAGGGCACATCTTAGTAGTAGAATGCAGCGAATGATTATAAGCAAATTCATATGAGACAATCATTCTTCCCACATTTTCTTGTTATTCTTCAAAACAGCCTGAAGCATAGTAGACAATGTTCTATTGACTACTTGAGTTTCTCATCAGTTTGGGGATGACATGCAGTACTAAAAAGAAGTTTAGTCCACAATTTAGCCCATAAACATCTCCAAAAGTGACTAAGAAATTTAGTATCACGATCTAAAACAATTGTATTTGGCACACCATGCAAGCAATAATTTCACGAAAGCACAAATCAGCAACATTAGCAGCAGCATCGCTTTTATGACATGATATAAAGTGTGCCATTTTCGAGAATCTATCCACGACAAAAAATATGTTATCCTCCCCCTTCTTTGTTCGAGGTAAACCTAAAACAAAGTCCATAGATATATCCTCCCATGGAACACTAGGTACAGGAAAAGGCATATAAAAACCATGAGGATTGAGTCATGACTTAGCTTTTTGACATGTAGTGCAGTGAGCAACAAAATGCTCAACATCCCGTCTCATCTTTGGCTAAAAGAAATGTGTAACAAGTAGATCCTCCTCTTTCTTGACGCCAAAGTGTCCCATTAATCCTCCTCCATGCGCCTCCTGCAACAACAAAAGACGAACGTAGCTAGATGGAAGGCATAGCTTGTTACCACGAGACACAAATCCATCATTAACGACGCACTTGTTCCATGTTCTACCTTCTTTTCGATTCTGCAATACATCTTTAAATTCAGCATCATGCACATATTGATCTTTGATGGTCTCCAAACCAAATATTTTAAAGTCAAGTTGTGAAAGAATGGTATAACAACGAGACAATGCATCAGCAATAACATTTTCTTTACCCTTTTGTGTTTAATGAGATAATGGAAAGTCTCAATGGATTCAACCCATTTAGCATGTCTATGGTTCAGCTTTGCTTGAATTTTAATATGTTTCAAAGATTCATGATCACAATGTATAACAAATTCTTTCAGCCATAAATAATGTTACCATGTTTCCAAAGTACGAACAGGAGCATATAACTCCTTATCATAAGTAGAATAATTTAGACTAGGCCCACTCAATTTTTCAGAAAAGTATGCAACAGGTTTAGCATCTTGTAATAACACACCTCCTAATCCAATTCCACTAGCATCACATTCAATCTCAATAGTGTTATTAAAATCAGGAAGTTGGAGTAAAGGAGCATGTGTCAACTTATCATTCAATACCATGCAGGCTTCTTCATGTGCAGTACCCCAAACAAAAGGCACATTCTTCTTTGTAAGCTCATTGAGAGATGCAGCAATGGTGCTAAAATCTCTCACAAAACGCATATAGAAACCAACGAGTCTAAGAAAACTCTGCACTCGTGTGACTGATGTGGGTATGATCAACTCTCGATAGCTTCAATCTTGGCTTTATCAACTTCAATTCCCTGTGGAGTAACAACATAGCCAAGAAAAGATATCCGGTCGGTGCAAAAGGTGCACTTCCCAAGGTTACCAAACAAACGTGCATCACGAAGAGCAAAAAAACAGCACGTAAATGTTCCAAATGTTCTTCCAAATATTTCCAATAAATTATTATATCATCAAAATAGAATACCACAAATCATCCAATGAAAGCACATAAAACTTCATTCATTAATCTCATGAAAGTACTAGGTGCATTAGTTAACCCAAAATGCATGACTAACCAATCATATAAACCAAACTTAGTTTTAAATGATGTTTTCCATTCATCTCCCAATTTCATACGAATTTGATGGTATCCACCATGCAAATCAACTTTGGAGAATATTGTAGAGCCACTCAATTAATCAAGCATATCATCTAGCCTAGGAATAGGATGACGATAACGAATAGTAATATTATTAATGCGTCTACAATCAACATACATACGTGACGTACCATCCTTTTTTGGCACTAGTATAACAGGAACAGCACAAGGACTAAGAGATTCGCGTATATAACCTTTGTCAAGAAGCTCCTGTACTTGACGCATAATCTCGTTCGTCTCCTCTGGATTGGTACGGTATGGCGCACGGTTTGGCAGCGAAGCACCGGGAATTAAGTCAATCTTTTGCTCAATCCCTCGAATAGGCAGTAATCCCGGTGGCACATCTTGTGCAAATACGTCAGCGAACTCCTGCAAAATTTTAGTGACAGCAGGAGGCAAAGAGGAAGGCATGTCCTCGAATGAAAATAATGCCTCTTTGCACACAAAAGCATAGCAAACAGATTTGCTAAAATCTAGCTCATCAATATCAGATTTGGTGGCAAGTAAACATGCACTTTTCAATTTAATTTTAGAAGCAACACTAGATGGATTATTATTAGGCTTCATTTGTTGCTCAAATTCTTTTGTCACAATCTGATTTTCACTCTTATTTTTCTCCTGTTTTTTCTTTATTAGCTCTATTAATATCATCTTTCAAAATGGAATCGAAAGACATAGGAAGCAAAGTAATATGTTTATCCTTATGAACAAGAGTATACTGATTATTTCTACCATGGTGTACATATTTTTTTATCAAATTGCCATGGTCTACCAAGTAATAAGGATACTACTTGCATGGGTACCACATCACAATCAACATAATCAGCATATGTAGAGATACTAAAATGCACACGAACAGTACGTATTACCTTAACCTTGCCACTGTTGTTGAACCATTGGATGTAGTAAGGATGCGGATGTGGTCTTGTGGTGAGAGATAGCTTCTCCACCATCTCCATGTTAGCCAAGTTGTTGCAACTCCCTCCATCAATGATGACACAGACAGAACGTTCCTTCACAACTACCTTTGTATGGAACAAATTATGCCTCTGATTTTGCTCAGCTTGTGTGACCTGCACACTCAAAACACATTTAACAACTAAACTTTCATACCTGTCAGCATCTTCAACAGCCATGTATTGCGTCTCATGATCAGACTCGTCTCCACTGTGTTCTTCACTTGTAATAAGAGCCAAAGTCTCCTCATCATAATCACTAGCGGACTCTTACCCACCATCCTTAGTAGCAATCATCACACGCTGAGATTTGCATTCTCTCGCATAATGGCCTCTTCCCTTACAGCGACGACAAATAATATCACTTGTGTGCCCTGTTGATACCATGGAAGAAGAAGAGCTCTGTGCAGGCCCGGCAGGTGTGCTCCCGGCAGATAGTAGTGGTTGTGCCTGCTTTCTTGTATCATGGCTGGAGGTGGAAGCTGATGGAGGTGCCGATGCAGTACAATGTGTGGAAGTAGAGGATGCACGTGGTGTCCATGATGAAGGTCGACCTACAGAAAGTTAGTTGCGCCAATGCCTGTCGATCATGCACTTCACGTTCAGCTTTACAAGCAAGATGGAATAAACTAGTGATATTATTATACTCCTTATACTCTAGAATGGTCTGAATCTCCCTTTTAATCCACCCATAAAACATGCAAGCATAGCTTCATTATCCTCAATAATACTACATCTAATCATGCCAGTTTGCAATTCCTGATAATATTCTTCTATAGAATTTTTTTCCTTGTCTTAAGCACTGCAATTTTTGAAGTAATTCACATTGATAATATGGTGGAACCAACGAGTACGCATAGCACTTTTCAAAGCATCCCAAGTAGTAGGAATATTATCATGATATAATCTACAATGTTCAGACCACCAAACAGAAGCAAAACTAGTGAATTCACAAACAGCAGTAGCAACACTTCTATCCTCAGGATATTGTAAGCATGTGAAAAATTGTTCAGTTTCTAACTCCCAAGTAAGATATACATCAGGAATGTATCTACCCTCAAACGGTGGAATATTCGATTTGAGTTTAGGAAGAGAGTCATAATCTCGTACTTGAGGTGGTGTTGCAGCCCTACCATTGCGATTATAAGCATGAGGACGACCTGGTGGTGGTGGTGCTGGTGCATGTAGTTCAGATTTTGATCAACCTCATCCTCATAGTAGTCCTCCACCTCTATAGTAGTAGCAGGAGCTACCGAAGCATCAACAGAAGTAGCAGCGGCACCAAAAGTTTGTCCTTGCTCAAGAGGAACACGCTGCACTCGCCCTGGATCGCGGCGTGGAGGCGGTTGTTGATGTTGTTGGAATGGTGCAACAGATGCGGGTGGTGGCTATGGTAGATGTGCAAGTACTGCATCGAATTTGGTGTCCAACTTGATGTCAATTATCTTCTCAATGTCATCCATCCTCTCAAGTGCCTTTTCCAAAACTGGCCATCACGTCTTCCACTTGTTGACTCAACATTTGCTGGAATTTATCATGAAGCTCCTTCTCCGTCATGTTCTCCTAGTCAATCTCATCGGCTAATGATCCTGCCATGGTTAGCAGCAATAGAAACACACGAGAATACGATCCTACACACTACTAGAAAGTGGTGGTGGTGTGGTGTCACAAATCCATCAAGCAAATCTCAAATTCTTACTAGTTCTTACCTAGAAGCAAGTGGTGACCAGCAACCTTTGTAGTCAAAACTCTCAAAGCTTGGACAGAGCAATCGCCAGGTGGTGTCAAACGCACGATGTCAATGTATGTGGAGCTGGGAAGGCTTATGATATGGTAGGCAAAATGTCAACAATAATCAATTCAGAGATGTAAAGTTGAATAAACGTTCAACGACGGTACTGTGTTGGTCCTAGGCTAGACCGTACTAGAGACGCGAGCCTAGAACACTAACAAAATCACGGCGGTGCATGTAAACAAGGGAGGAGCACACTCTGAATCTTTTTTTTTTCTTTTTTTCACTCCGCAACATTTTTTTTCAAAAATTCTACAAATGGTCTAAAAACTGAAGGAAATATGCCCTAGAGGCAATAATAAAGTTATTGTTTTTTCCTTATTTCATGATAAATGTTCATTATTCATGCTAGAATTGTATCAACTGGAAACTTAGTACATGTGTGAATACATAGACAAAACATATTGTCCCTAGTATACTTCTACTAAACTAGCTTGTTAATCAAAGATGGTTATGTTTCCTAATTGTAGACATGTGTTGTCATTTGATGAACGGGATCACATCATTAGGAGAATGATGTGATGGACATGACCCATCCGTTAGCTTAGCATTATGATCGCTACAGTTTCATTGCTAATGCTTTCTCCATTACTTATACACGTTCCTCAGACTATGAGATTATGCAACTCCCGAATGTCGGGGGAACACTTTTTGTGCTACCAAACGTCACAACATAAATGGGTGATTATAAAGGTGCTCTACAGGTGTCTCCTAAGGTGTTTGTTGGGTTGGCATAGATCGAGATTAGGATTTGTCACTCCGTGTTTCAGAGAGGTATCTCTGGGCCCTCTCGGTAATACTCATCACTATAAGCCTTGCAAGCATTGTGACTAATGAGTTAGTTATGGGATGAAGTATTACGGAATGAGTAAACAGACTTGCCAGTAACGAGATTGAACTAGGTATGACGATACCGACGAAGCCCTGTGCCGGTAACTTCAACATCACTGTCACAACGCCGTCGTGCTGACGGAACTCTCCCTCGGCCTCAACTGGATCTAGTGTTTGAGGGACGTCACCGAGCTGAATGTGTGCAGATCACGGAGGTGTCGTGCGTTTGGTACTTGATCGGTTGGATCGCAAAGACGTTCGACTACATCAACCGCGTTACTTAATACTTCCGCTTTCGGTCTACGAGGGTATGTGGACACACTCTCCCCTCTCGTTGCTATGCATCACCTAGATAGATCTTGCATGATAGTAGGAATTTTTCTGAAATTACTACGTTCCCCAATAGTGGCATCCGAGCCAGGTCTATGCGTAGATGTTATATGCACGAGTAGAACACAAAGAGTTGTGGGCGATAATAGTCATACTACTTACCACCAACGTCTTACTTTGATTCAGCGGTATTGTTAGATGAAGCGGCCTGGACCGACATTACATGACCGCGTTCATGAGACTAGTTCTACCGACGTGCTTTGCACAAAGGTGGCTGGCGGGTGTCTGTTTCTCCAGCTTTAGTTGAATCGAGTTTGACTATGGTCGGTCCTTGTTGAAGGTTAAAACAGCAAACTTGATGAAAAATCGTTGTGGTTTTGATGCGTAGGTAAGAACGGTTCTTGCTAGAAGCCCATAGCAGCCACGTAAAACTTGCAACAACAAAGTACAGGATGTCTAACTTGTTTTTGCAGGGCTTGCTGTGATGTGATATGGTCAAGGCATGATTTGATATAAACTGTTGTATGAGATGATCATGTTTTGTAACAAAGTTATCGGCAACTGGCAGGAGCCATATGGTTGTCGCTTTATTGTATGCAATGCAATCATCATGTAATTGTTTTACTTTATCTCTAAGCGATAGTGATAGTCGTAGTAACAATAGTTGGCGAGACAACAACGATGCTACGATGGAGATCAAGGTGTCGTGCCGGTGATGATGGAGATCATGACGATGCTTCGGTGATGGAGATCATGAGCTCAAGATGATGATGGCCATATCATGTCACATATTTTGATTGCATGTGATGTTTATCTTTTATGCATCTTATTTTGCTTAGTACGGCGGTAGCATTATAAGATGGTCCCTTACTAAATTTCAAGGTATAATTGTTTTCCCTGAGTATGCACCGTTGCGACAGTTCTTTGTGCTGAGCCACCACGTGATGATCGGGTGTGATAGGCTCTACGTTCACATACAACGGGTGCAAGCCAATTTTGCACACGTAGAATACTCGGGTTAAACTTGATGAGCCTAGCATATGCAGATATGGCCTCGGAACACTGGAGACCGAAAGGTCGAGCGTGAATCATATAGTAGATATGATCAACATAGTTATGTTTACCATTGAAAACTACTCCATCTCACGTGATGATCGGACATGGTTTAGTTGATTTGGATCACGTGATCATTTAGATGACTAGAGGGGTGTCGATCTAAGTGGGAGTTCTTAAGTAATATGATTAACTTGAACTTTAATTTATCATGAACTTAGTCCTGATAGTATTTTACAAATTATGTTGTAGATGAATAGCTCGCGTTGTTGCTTCCCTATGTTTTTATATGTGTTCCTTGAGAAAACTAAGTTGAAATATGATAGTAGCAATGATGCGGACTGGGTCCGTGATCTGAGGTTTATCCTCATTGCTGCACAGAAGAATTATGTCCTTGATGCACCGCTAGGTGATAGACCTACTGCAGGAGCAGATGCAGGCGTTATGAATGTTTGGCTAGCTCAATATGAAGACTACTTGATAGTTTAGTGCACCATGCTTTACGGCTTAGAACCGGGACTTCAAAAACGTTTTGAACGCCATGGAGCATATGAGATGTTCCGAGAGCTGAAATTGGTATTTCAGACTCATGCCTATGTCAAGAGGTATGAGACCTCTGACAAATACTTCGCCTAAAAGATGGAGGAGAATTGCTCAGCTAGTGAGCATGTGCTCAGAATGTCTGGGTACTAAAATCGCTTGAATCAAGTGGGAGTTAATCTTCCAGATAAGATGGTGACTGACAGAGTTCTCTAGTCACCATCACCAAGTTACTGGAACTTTGTAATGAACTATAGTATGCAAGGGATGACAAAAACAATTCTCGAGCTCTTCGTGACGATGAAATCAACGAAGGTAGAAATCAAGAAAGAGCATCAAGTGTTGATGATTGACAAGACCACTAGTTTCAAGAAAAAAGACAAAGGGAAGAAGGGGAACTTCAAAAAGAATGGTAAGCAAGTTGTCACTCCCGTGAAGAAGCCCAAAGCTGGACTTAAGTCTAAAACTAAGTGCTTCTACTGCAAAGGAAATGGTCACTGAAAGCAAAAGTACCCCAAAAATTTGGCGAAGAGGGATGGCAAAGTGAACAAAGGTATATTTGATATACAGGTTATTGATGTGTACCTTACTAGTGTTCATAGTAGCCCCTCGGTATTTGATACTTGTTTGGTTGCTGATATTAGTAACTCGAAATAGGAGTTACAGAATAAACAGAGACTAGTTGAGGGTGAAGTGACGATGTGTGCTGGAAGTGATTCCAAGATTGATATGATCATCATCCCACACTCCCTATACTTTCGAGATTAGTGTTGAACCTAAATAAATGTTATTTGGTGTTTGCGTTGTGATTAGATCATGTTTATTGCGATGCGATTATTCATCTAAGACGGAAAATAATTGTTATTCTATTTACATGAATAAAACCTTCTATATGGTCATACACCCAATGTTGATGGTTTATTGAATCTTGATCGTAGTGATACACATATTCATAATATTGATGCCAAAAGATGCAAAATTGATAATGATAGTGCAACATATTTGTGGCACTGCCGTTTAGGTCATATTGGTGTAAAGCACATGGAGAAACTCCATGATGATGGGCTTTTGGAAATCACTTGATTATGAATCATTTGATACTTGCGAACCGTGCTTTATGGGCAAGATGACTAAAACTCCGTTCTACGGAATAATGGAACAAGATAATGACTTATTGGAAATAATACATACTAATTTATGTGGTCCAATGAGTGTTGAGGCTCATGGAAGGTATCGTTATTTTCTGACCTTCACAGTTGATTTGAGCAGGTATGGGTATATCTACTTAATGAAACACAAGTCTGAAACATTGGAAAAGTTCAAAGAATTTCAGAGTGCAGTAGAGAATCATTGTAACAAGAAAATAAAGTTTCTAATGATCATGGAGGTGAATATTTGAGTTACGAGTTTGGCCTTCATTTAAAACAATGTGGAATAGTTTCACAGCTCACGCCACCTGGAACACCACATCATAATGGTGTGTCCGAACATCGTGACCGCACTTTATTAGATATGGTGCGATCTATGATGCCTCTTACCGATTTACCACTATTGTTTTGGGATTATGCATTAGAGACAGCTGCATTCACGTTAAACAGGGCACCATCAAAATCCGTTGAGACAACGCCTTATGAACTGTGGTTTGGCAAGAAACCAAAGTTGGTGTTTCTTAAAATTTGGGGTTGTGATGCTTATATGCAAAAGCTTCAACCTGATAAGCTCGAACCCAAATCGGAGAAATGCGTCTTCATAGGATACCCAAAGGAAACTGTTGGGTACACCTTCTATCCAAGATCCAAAGGCAAGATCGTTGCTAAGAATGAATGCTTTCTAGAGAAGGAGTTTCTCTCAAAAGGAGTGAGTGGCAGGAAAGTAGAACTTAATGAGGTAATTGTACCTTCTCCCGAATTGGAAAGTAGTTCAACACAGAAATCAGTTCCAGTGATTCCTACACCAACTAGGGAGGAAGCTAATGATGATGATCATGAAACTTCAGATCAAGTTACTACCGAACCTCGTAGGTCTTCCAGAGTACGATCCGCACAAGAGTGGTACGGTAATCCTATTTTGGAAGTCATGTTACTAGACCATGATGAACCTACGAACTATGAGGAAGCGATGATGAGCCTAGATTCCACGAAATGGCTTGAGGCCATGAAATATGAGATGGGATCCATGTATGAGAACAAAGTATGGACTTTGGTAGACTTGCCCGATGATCGGCAAGCCATATTAAATAAATGTATCTTCAAGAGGAAGACGGACGCTGATAGTAGTGTTACTAAGCTTGACTTGTCGCACAAGGTTTTCGACAAGTTCAAGGTGTTGACTACAATGAGATTTTCTCAACCGTGGCGATGCTTAAGTCTGTCCGAATCATGTTAGCAATTGCCGCATTTTATGATTATGAAATTTGGCAGATGGATGTCAAAACTATATTCCTGAATGGATTTTTGGAAGAGGAGTTGTATATGATGCAACCAGAAGGTTTTGTCGATCCAAGGGTGATAACAAAGTGTGCAAGCTCTAGCGATCCATTTATGGACTGGTGCGAGCCTCTCGGAGTTCGAGTAAACGCTTTGATGGTGTGATCAAAGCATATGGTTTTATACAGACTTTTGGAGAAGCCTGTATTTACAAGAAAGTGAGTGGGAGCTCTGTAGCATTTATAATATTATATGTGGATGACATATTGTTGGAAATGTTATAGAATTTCTGGATAGCATAAAGGGATACTTGAATAAGAGTTTTTCAATGAGAGACCTCGGTGAAGGTGCTTATATATTGGGAATCAAGATCTATAGAGATAGATCAAGATGCTTGATAAGTTTTTTCAATGAATACATACCTTGACAAGTTTTTGAAAGAGTACAAAATGGATTAGTCAAAGAAGGAGTTCTTGTCTGTATAACAAGGCGTAAAGTTGAGTAAGACTCAAAACCCGACCACAACAGAAAATAGAAAGAGAATGAAAGTCATTCCCTATGCCTTAGCTATAGGTTCTATACAGTATGCTATGCTGTGTACCAGACCTATTGTGTACCTAGCCATGAGATTGGCAAGGGGTACAATAGTGATCTAGGAGTTAGATCACTGGACAGCGGTCAAAATTATCCTTAGTGAGAACTAAGGAAATGTTTCTCGGTTATGGGGGTGATAAAGAGTTCTGCGTAAAATGTTACGTCGATGAAAGCTTTTACACCGATCCAGATGACTCTAAGTCTCAGTCTGGATACGTATTGAAAGTGGGAGCAATTAGCTGGAGTAGCTCCATGCAGAGCATTGTAGACACAGAATATTTGCAAAATACATACGGCCCTGAATGTGACAGACCCGTTGACTAAACTTATCTCATGAGCAAAACATGATCACACCTTAGTACACTTTGGGTGTTAATCACATAGCAATGTGAACTAGATTATTGACTCTAGTAAACCCTTTGGGTGTTGGTCACATGGCGATGTGAACTACGGGTGTTAATCACATATAGATGTGAACTATTGGTGTTAAATCACATGGCGATGTGAACTAGATTATTGACTCTAGTGCAAGTGGGAGACTGAAGGAAATATGCCCTAGAGGCAATAATAAAGTTATTGTTTATTTCCTTATTTCATGATAAATGTTTATTATTCATGCTAGAATTGTATTAACCGGACACTTAGTACATGTGTGAATACATAGACAAAACATATTGTCCCTAGTATGCCTCTACTAGACTAGCTCGTTAATCAAAGATGGTTATGTTTCCTAACCATAGATATGTGTTGTCATTTGATGAACAGGGTCACATCATTAGGAGAATGATGTGATGGACATGACCCATTCGTTAGCTTAGCATTATGATCGTTACAGTTTCATTGCTACTGCTTTCTTCATGACTAATACACGTTCCTCAGACTATGAGATTATGCAACTCCCGAATGCCGGAGGAACACTTCAGAACATAAATGGGCGATTATAAAGGTGCTCTACAGGTGTCTCCGAAGGTGTTTGGTGGGTTGGCATAGATCGAGATTAGGATTTGTCACTCCGTGTTTCGGAGAGGTATCTCTGGGCCCTCTCGGTAATACTCATCACTATAAGCCTTGCAAGCATTGTGACTAATGAGTTAGTTATGGGATGAAGTATTACGGAACGAGTAAACAGACTTGCCAGTAACGAGATTGAACTAGGTATGATGATACTGACGATCGAATCTCGGGCAAAGTAACATACCGATGACAAAGGGAACAACGTGTGTTGTTATGCGGTTTGACCGAGAAAGATCTTCGTAGAATATGTAGGAGCCAATATGAACATCCAGGTTCGGCTATTGGTTATTGACCGGAGATGTTTCTCGGTCATGTCTACATAGTTCTCTCGAACCCGTAGGGTCCGCACGCTTAACGTTCGATGATGATTTGTATTATGAGTTATGTGATTTGATGACCGGAGTTTGTTCAAAGTCCCGGATGAGATCACGGACGTGACAAGGAGTCTCGAAATGGTCGATACGTAAATATTGATATATTGGAAGGCTATATTCGGACATCGGAAAGGTTCCGAGTGATTCGGGTATTTTTCGGAGTACCGGGGAGTTACGGGAATTCACCGGGAGAAGTAATGGGCCTTATTGGGCTTTAGTGGAGAGAGGGAAGAAGGGCCAAGAGGTGGCGCGCGCCTCCCCCTGCCAGATCGAATTGGACAAGGCGTAGGGGTCCAACCCCCCTTTCCTTCTCGCTCTCCCTCTCTTTCCTTTTCTCCTACTCCGAATAGGAAAGGGAATCCTACTAGGACTTGGAGTCCTAGTAGGACTCCCTATGCTTGGCACGCCCCCTAGGCCGGCCGCCTCCTCCCTCCCTCCTTTATATACGGGGGAGGGGGGCACCCCAAGGACACACAAGTTGATCTTTAGCCGTGTGCGGTGCAACCCCCCCCCCCCCTCCACAGTTTTTCACCTCGGTCATATCGTCATAGTGCTTAGGCAAAGCACCCCGCCGGTAACTTCATCATCATCGTCACCACGCTGTCATGCTGACGGAACTCTCCATCGGCCCCAGCTGGATCTAGAGTTCGAGGGATGTCACTAAGCTGAACGTGTGCAGATCGCGGAGGTGTCGTGCATTCGGTACTTGATCGGTTGGATCGCGAAGACATTCGACTACATCAACCGCGTTACTTAACGCTTCCGCTTTCGGTCTACAAGGGTACATGGACACACTCTCCCCTCTTGTTGCTATGCATCACCTAGATAGAACTTGCGTGATTGTAGGAAATTTTTTGAAATTACTGCGTTCCCCAACAAAAACTGCCTAGCCAGAATTTTCTAGTCTTAGTTTTTTTTCTTTTTGAAACTGGAACTATTTTACTACTGCGGGTGGCATGGAAGTTTGGGAGTCCTACTCTGTCACGACACGTAGCATGGCGTGACCTGGAAATCTAAAACAGAGTAACAAATACTAGACTCGGACTAGGACGGTTGCGGAGATGATCTGGTGGAATTCGGACTGCTGGCAGATATATGTAGGGCGGTGGAACACTGACTGGTGGCGAATTTGTGATGGAGGTGGACTCGGATTGGTGTGATGGTGACCTGATGGATGTATGACTCGGATTGATGGCGGGTATGCGGTGGGTGTATATGGACTCGGATTGGCAGCGGATATTGGGTGATTGTATATGGCGGCGGCGATGACGATGGTGTGGCGGCGACGTGAAAACCTGTGACCAGAACTCGAAATTCTAAGGTAACTAGACGCTAAGACCAGCAAGTCGACACGCTGATGCAACCGCAAATTCAACAAAGCAAAACTCTAAAAAGATTTTGTATAGGCTCAGATTGGTTCAGATATGATGAACTAACCCTAATTTTTTTGGCTTTTTCGTGGACTGTAGGTATGAAGAACAGACTCGATCTAAACTATGAAAAACTGGAATATCTCACCAAGCAACCTGGAAATCTGATACCACTTCATAGAGGCAAAGGTGTCCCGTCTTTCGATGAGATGGTGGTTATCATTTTTCGAGGAGTAGACTTTCACGATCCGACTACGAATGTGTGAAGACGTTGCGCCTTAGCAATCACTAAACCAACTCCGAGAGGTTATTGACCACGCCGGAGCACGATCAACCTGACCACGAGGGTCTATTTCCTGTAGGCAAAAAAAGAACAAGCAAGAAACAGAGACTACAATCTGGATATTGCGAGTATAAGATGAAAGCTTTATTGATGAAAGTGGGGTTATGTGACGTCTTGGTCTGGTTGTTGAACACAAACAAAGTACGCGAAGTTGCAGCTATGGCGAACTTTGATCTACACAAAACCGAAAGTCTAAACGACGCCCTAAGGACTGTATATATGGAGCAAGAGGGGGAAATTTCGTGACCCTTGGAGGAGGGGTCCGAAACCAACTCTAACTCTTGTTTCCCCACAAATACGGACTCTAAAAAGAGCCTATACTCAAGTATTTTGAAATTACATGGTCTGGCCCAAAAATAAGGTGGCGTGGCACCTAAAATAAGCTATGGACGAAATTTATGAAGGGGCATCTTGTATATTTTGTCCAGGTCCTTGTATGTCATCACGGAGGCTTCAAAGTGCTGAAATATGCACTAGAAACGCCATTCTGGTTCTCTTCACACGCGCCTTCATCCCCATGTTGGATCCTGCTCCAGTGTTCATCCCTCTTGTCAATGCTAGGCCCTTCATTAGTAATTAACACAAATATATCCAATTTAGGTAGCATCATATTCTCATGAACATTAGAATTGTTACCAAGAAACGAAAGTACCTGGTAATTTAATTGGCGCGCGTGAGCTCTAGTAATTGGTCCAGTATGTATAGCAACAGGGGTTGTGGGTGTAACAATGATATTGATTTCCTCATCAGATGCTCCATAATCAGTGACCATACTCCAGGTGAACTTGTGTGATGCATGTAGAATTAGATCGCATAAAATGCTCCCAAGTAAGAGCATCTCCAGCCGTTGGGCCCCCAGGGGCGCCTAAAATCGCCGCCTGGGGGCGAGCAGGCGCAAAAAAAGGGCCTGGGGGTGAGTTGGTCCCCAGTCGCCGGCCCCAGGCCGCCCCAGACGCGTCTATTTTTTCAAAAGAAACGTTCGACGAAGTTCGGTTAAACACGGCTAAATTTCGGCAAACTTTGGCATATATTAGAAATGTTCGCGGCTTACATAGCAAATACATCTAAAAAAGAAATCGCTGAACGCGGAGTAGTCGCCGTCGTCGCCGCCATCCTCGCCGCCGTCGTCATTGTCGGCCTTCTCCTCCTTGACATGGTCGTCCTTGCTGGACCCCTGCCCGGCGTCGCCATGGCGGACTAGTGGTGGCGGCGGCGGCGGCGCGTCGTCGTTGTCGCTGTTGTCTAGGACGACGACGACTCCTTCGTCGTGGCCGCGGCGATGCTGCTAGAAGCGCCGCAGGGCGGCGCACTGGCGCACCCTCTCCATCTTCAAGAAGTCCTTGCGCGCCCATTTTAGGGCCGCCTCGTTGTCGAGCTCCACGTCGTCGTGCTCCGTCTTCACGGCAGGGAGCCCCGACTCCGTTTTCACTGGCGCGAGCCCTGGCTCCGTCTTTGGCTTGACGAAGCGTAGAGGAGCCGACAAGGAGGCGCGCCGGCCGCCCTCGTTGATGACGATGCCGGCGCTGCAAGTGCGCCGGCCGAGCGGCGTCTCCGCCGCGGGCTCGGCCTTGACGCTGAGCAGCGCCGGAGAGCCAGAGGAGTGGGAAGAAGACCGCGAGGAGGAGTGCGAGGAGGAAGACGAGGAGGAGCCGAACCTCATGGGCATCCATTGCCCGGCGCATCGGCAGTGGGCGGCCGCCGGGGGAGGGTATGCCAGCGGCGGGTTGTTGCCGCCCTCAAGGTGCGCCAGCACGCCCTCGAGCGTGCGGCTAGGGACGCCCCACCACATGCGGCGCCCCTCGCTGTTCTTCGTGCCGCCCACCACCGGCGCCCCGTTGGTGGACGCCGGCCTCTGCTCCTGACGACGCTTGAAGTATGCCGCCCACGTCGCGTGGTTGTCGGCGTCGTACTGTGGGAGGGCGAGCTGCTCGTCGGTGAGGGGGTGCGCACGAGCTTGACCACGGTGGCGAAGTAGAGGGGCGCGCCACGGCATCGGCCAACGGGGGAACGGGCACTCCCCCGTTGCTGAGCCTCCACCCCGTCGGCCCGGCGCGCATGTCCAGCGGCGCCGGGATGTTGGCCTCGAACAGGAGCCACGACTCCTATTCATGGAGCGAGCGGCGGCCAAAGCCGTTGGCCGCCGCCGCGTCGCCGGGGAAACGTGCGGCCATCGGGCTGTCGGAGTGAGGGAGGGCTCGGCGGCGGCGCATGGGAGTGGGAGAGGGAGGGCTCGGCGGCGGCACATGGGAGATGGAGAGTTCGGCGCCTAGGGCTGGTGTGGCCAGAGGCGAGGGAGGCCACCAGCTTATATAGCCGCGCCCGTGTGTACGCGTGGTGGGAGGGGAGGCGTCGCCGCGCCGCCCCGTGACGCGTCGCCCGTGAGGAATTAATGGCAAGGCTGGCCGGCGGCGGCGGCGCGGCAGCCTTGGCATTGATTCTTGCGGGAACCGAGGCGATGAGGGCGACGAAGCGCCCGTCTGGCTAACTCGGCGGGCCCGCGGCTGCTTCACGCCAAAACCACTCGCCCCTGCGCCCCCGGGGGCCCCCAGCGCGCCGGGTTCGGCCTGGGTCCGCCAGCGCTGATTTCGGCCCAGGCCGACGAAAATCGGGCTCCTGGGGGCGCGACTGGGCCGTTTCTTCGGTGCCGGCGCGAAAAAATCGCCTGGGGAGGCTATCGTGGGGGCGCGGCTGGAGATGCTCTAACACCTCATCCAAAACCACTTCTGTTAGGCCATTGACAAAGTAGTCCAACTTCTATTATGTGAGGTTTCCCACCCTCCTCCTCAGTATCAACTATCAAGCGTAGAAATTAAAGTTGGTCGCTTTGGATAAACCTCCAATCGGTCATCCTCCATATGTTTTAATGCATTAAAAGAAAACCCAACTTCCTTCTCATTATTTCCCATAGAGACACGAAGCTTACTAAAGTTTGAAGATATGCAAGATTTTGAAATGGAATTATGTAGCTAGACTACTTTGCCCGCGGAGGCGTCCAAATTATGCTTCGACTATCGCCACATGGCCAAGGCCATGGCCCTCGTCCGTGAGCGTGCAATCGTCGCCACGTCCAATGCATGACAACCACTATATATGCATGTTGAAGGCTAGCTCCACTATGAACATGCTCCTCCGACAGACCTAGGTGATCCGAGCATAGGGGCACCATCCAACTAGACATAAGAACATTATTATATTTATGGTAGTTCTACTATTTTTATGGGTTTTATTGTACGGTGTTGTCAGGTTTTCGTTTCATAGTGTGTGTTTTCCGATTGCGAGCGGGTTTCATGGCAGTGCGTTGGACTCGCTCTCTCCCCTTCCTCGCTTCCTGTCTACAAATTCTGGTTATATTTACATTATGCTATTGATGAAAATGGATAACTCATGCTCAGTTTTAATGAGAAACTTATATGTATTCGCAGAGCCAACAAGGGTTTTCTGACAGACAAACTCATATTAGATTTTTAAACTATGATCCTTGGCCTGGTAACATCTAAATCAACTTACGTATGACAAAGCCAAAAAACAATTTTATGATAGCGAAACTCATATTAGCCATTAAACTATGATATGAAATAACTAGAAAGATATGAAATTTCCCAGCTAATTGAAAAGGAAAACACCATCCACGACATTCATGATCCCGTCAAAACTGCCTTCCTCCTCTTCCTCATCAACTGCACAAACGTTCAAGTCCCAGCTAAGATGACGACGAGATCTCATTTCCATCTCCGTGGCGTCACCTTCCTCGCGGCTCTGCCTGGTAAACCGTCGCTTCACCCGTGGGGAGGAAGCGGAAACCATAGACCTCGAGTCCAACACGTCAGAGCTCAACACTACGATGGCATCCTCCAAATCGACCACGTCGCCGTTGCATCCCCCCATTATTCCTCCCGCGACCGCGTTCTTGATGCGTGTTTCTGAATCGCGACCCAGTTGGTCGACGCCATCGATCAATATAACGCGGTGAGGGTTCTCTGCGATCGCTTTGAACAGGCTCGCTCCAACGTCCCCACCATTGCCATCGCCATTGTTTTCCGGTGATCTATGCCTCTTGAGGGCGAGTTTGCCGGTTTGTGCGGCAATGTCGGGGTAACCCTGCAGGGCAGTGAAGTCAGTGTAGGATCCAAACACGAGCCTCGCGAGCTCCCGAGCAACCGCTGTCTTGACAACAGCGTCCCTTCCACGGAAGAGCAGCCAGGTCGTTGTTGACGACGACAATGAATTGAACGGCTTGTCCCCCACCCTCCTCCTTGTCACGCCGGATCGGCACCGGAGCACCGTGCTTGCTATGCCGGGAACGATGTTCCCGTGCCACGGGACGCACAGTTCAAGCGCGTCGCACAGGATCTTGAGATTGTCTGCGGTGAGCTCCGTGAACTTCGGCCGGCGGGAAGCACCCTGCATGTGCCGGGGTATTCGGATCATTATTCATGAACGAGATGGTGTAGACACATCACATGTACTCTCTCCGTTCCAAAATAAGTGCCGCTGATTTGGTTTGTACCAAATCAGCGACACTTATTTTGGAACGGATGGGACTAACTATCTGGATATGTTATACGTACGTTTGCTTGAAGATTGGTGTTGCAGTATGTTGATCTGATGCAAGTTGTATCCTTGTAGTAGCGGAGCCACGGAGGAAGGCTCAACGTCGTGGGGATTACCTCGGTGCAGCCAAAGAAGGCCGGCCACCTTGCTCCAGATTTTACATTGCTAGCTTGACACTCACTACAAGAGGACACAGAGAAAGTTAGCGTGCATGTCGAGATATTTACTTCAAACAAAATCTGTTGGGAATATTAAACCGGATTAATGAAGCTCCATGCATATGCACCAAGTTGTCCAAACTAGATAATATTCTTTTTATGTACAAATATGTACGTATTTCATAAATAAAATAAAAACCATGGGTCAACTTGTAATTTTTTTCATTTAACTCACTTTGGAGTATCTTATATATAGTATATGAATATTCTTAAAATGATAAAGTAGAATATATACTACCACATGGTAGTATACGAGACATGTGGGGTAACTACCCCCAGGTGGTAGGATTGATTTTCTCTCTCTCTCTCTCTCTCTCTCTCTCTCTCTCTATATATATATATATATATATATATATATATATATATATATATATATATATATATATATACACATATACATATTTTTATTTTTAGTATGAATATATTTTATTAAGGAAATTGCATAAGTGGTGGTAACTACTACTTAGGAAATTGCATATATTTGTACGTAAAAGAAGTATACTCAAAATACGATACATACTACCAAATAAGTAGTAGTTACCACCACTTATGCAATTTCCCTACTGGTGGTACATGAATATATTTTTATTTTCACCATATGCAATTTCCCTCATTTATTTATACTTATTTTCCACAAGATTATCAAAATATGTTAACTATGACATATTTTTTGAAAATATAGAAAAGACTGAATTTGTTTTATAAGTTAGGGGGGGCTCTAAAAATATCTTTGTTCGAAGATACTCCCTACATTCAAATATATAGGGTTTAATACCTTTTTCTATTTTGCCTTCGACTTTTTAAGTAGTAGACCTAGGGAGGTTGTAGATCATATTTGGCTCAATTTTGCCCCCCAAAAATAAAGAATAAATATGTTAATCCCAACAATCCAGCACCCTCCAAATTAACAAAGAATACCACCCTCACTGGGTTAAGCATAGGTCCACCACTCACATCTTACAAAGTGTGCTCAATCAACATTTTCAACTTTGAATTTAAATGAATAAGAATATATTCAGATTATTTTTTTTAAATAAGTATCATTTTGCCCATCATAAAAAGAGATGTTTACATAAAATAATTCATATTTTTTACTAGCATATAATTATAGAATCATAATGGTCAAAGATACATCTCGAAAATTATGCTAATAGCAAAAGAGAACATATATTTATGGATGAGTGGGTATTTATTTTTACAATGGAAATTACTGTTATACTATTATGTAATTAAACTAGTAGAAATTAACTAGGAGAAAACTTAAAAAGGTAAAACCATAGGAGAGTTCTTGCTCGATGTTTTCAAAGTCGTCAACAACGCAAATGTGTTGCCTTCTTCAACCCGTTGCTAAACAAAAGGAAGGAAGAAGGTATCAATAAGGGACTTTTTGATTCGTAGAATTCTAAATACATGGGAATAGGAAAAACATAGGATTGGCATATCATGTCCTAAAGAAGATATCAATAAGGGCCTTTTTTATCCTACATGATTTTGGTTTCTTTGATTGCATCACAGGAAAATCAAAGGATTCTTTTAAAGAGGTTTGAATGGATACTAAGAATCCTATGGGAAGTCGTACAAAGAAATCCTTAGAAAAAATTCATATGGGATTCAATCCTATGAATCAAACAACCAACATAGAAAAAATTCATAAGGATTCTAATCCTTCAAAGTTCCTATGAAAATCCTTTAAATCAAATGAGCCCTAAACATGGTGGCTCTAAATTATGTACAAGCTGACATCTAGTAAAGTTTCCTCAAGATCATGCCAAACTACCGCCACCAGAGAGGGGACCAGGGTAGAAGACAATCGAGTGCCACCAGTTCAGATGGTTGGACATCAAAGCGCATCATGATCTATAGTATGGAGTATCAGTGAAGAGAGCCGCGATTACACTTTTCATGCCAGAGCCAAAGGATAATGCTCTCATTAGCTCCACACTGACACCATAGACATGCAACTCCGAGTGGAAAGGTTGGACCGTTGAAGAATCATTTTCACTCACCTAGGGGCTAGGGCAACTGTTTGAAGGAGCATCATCAACTGCAACAAAGGTGAGGAAACCGACTTCACTGGTGTGGTTAGGATCGTGAGGCAACTTGTGAGCGGCAGAGGTGGTGGAGCATACAAGTAAAATTAGGGTTATGTTGTTCACTACAGCCGTGGTAGGACGAGGGGCTGTTATAGCCTTATAGGGCATTCACTAGAGAGAGAAAGCTAAAAACTCACTAGACCGTGGGAGGAGGGAGGGGTGGGCAGGGGGTGTTAGCGTATTCACTAGACAGTAGAGAGAAGTCTTTATCCAGTTGGTTGGTTGCCAAACATGACAAACATGAATCACAACGACGACACAAATGGAGAACAGCAAAATATACTACCATCTTATATCTATCTATATATATATGTCCCCCGCAAAAGAAAAAAAAACTGTATTTAGGAAGTGACATTCGGCATCATTGTCGTGTGGCCAAAGCAACGAAACATCAAGCCCTAGTTAAGAAGAGAGACAGCTAGAATTTCATGTGCACACACACAAAAAAAGTCAACCGGATAAACTAGAAAACTACCTTCCGTGTGGGACGTCGTCGGCCACGACTGGCAGGTGAAGCTCCGGGGCGGTTTGGAGGGATGGTTGTCCTCCAGCCCTGATCTTCTCGGGAAACGGATCAGGAAAGCTCGCTGATTGCTCCAATGAAACGACGCTGGCCCTGACCTGAGAGCTCGAGAAGCCGGCCGCGCGCATGACGCGGTCGACGCTAGGGTCGTCGAGGATGGAGAGGACGAGCTGCTCGAGCTCGACCTTGTCGCCGCCCACGGGGCCCCGGCGACCGTGCGCCTGGGCCCGCTTCAGCGCGGCCGTGAACGCGTTCGACCGCGCAGGTTCGACGTGGTCGCCACCGCGGCGGCTCACGGCCACGGCGAGCTGGTTGAGCGCGAGGTCTAGGCAGAGGTCGAGCGTCTTGTGCTGCAGCGGGTGGGACTGGGAGCTGAGGCAGGCGGCGCGTAGGATGCATGCCGGTGCCGGGGACGCCGAGAGCATGGCGCTCACCATGTGGAGCGGAGTTACCTGCCTGTGCCCCCGCTGCTCCGCCAGGCTCACCGCCTGCCGCACCACGCTGACCGCTTCCTCCCCCAGCGCCTGGCCGCCGGATATCCGCATACCCTAGCGAGCTAGCTACTCCTCTTGAAACTGCACGTACAGGTACAGGCACTATAGTATTCGAGTGTAGTAGACTGTAGACGTAGGTGGGTGATTCTTGTTTTTCTGCACATACACGAGGGCGATTTATGGATGCCGCCGACGCACACAGAGGGCACACGGCGGCCGGCATGCATGCAGGAGTAATTGCCCTCCCATAGCTAGCTACACGCAAGCGCAGTTATACCAGTCAGGTCGGCATTGCAGTTCGTCATCCTGTTAGGAACGGACACGACATGGGGAAATCTAGGTACAGTAGATCTCCAGGACCACAGTGGGCAACATAGTCAGTCCATCTTCACAGTATCCCGCATATCTACTTCCTCCGTTTTAAAATAGATGACTCAACTTTATACTAACATTAGCAAGGAGTAGGTCACTGTGCCGCATGCAGAAACCTCCTGCACTTGGCGAGGGAGACGCTAGTTAGATATATCTGTCACTAGCACATGTTGCTGCTGCCGAGATGTAAATGTTTAGTGTGGCTATAGATGGTTTCGTGCCTGTCCGCAAATTAAGCAGGGCCAGAGGGACATGGAGCAACGGAGATCAAGCTATGATTGCTGATGTCTCCAGTAGCCTGCGTACACTAATGTTTTCTGAAGAACGTTGCTGTACACACGACGTCATCTGCACGATTTATACACGATTCTGTTAATCAAGCTGTTGCTGTAGCTGTACACATCGTCTGATTTTGCATCGTGCATAAATTGGCCATGGACCCGTCGTGCGCAAAGTAGTTTCGCTTTCTGAATGTAATCAAACCACTGAGCAGCTTGTTTTACTCAGGTTATCCTCAAAAATTAATGAAATACTCCCTCCGTACGGAAATACTTGTCAGCAAAATGAATAAAAGGGGATGTATCTAGGCGTATTTTAGTTCTAGATACATCTCTTTTTATGCATTTTGATGACAAGTGTTTTCGGACGTAGGGAGTATATGTGAGTCCTATTTCGTATTCATGTAGTCATCAGTATTCACAAGGACAAGATGAGAGTGATTATCGCCGAGCATCTCAGGAAGGACAGGAGTATATACTGTACTCATAGAACAAAACGACCTCGATAGAGCTCTGTTGCTAGCAGGCTAAAGTTAGCACTGAAGTCCGGAGTATTTTAAACTTTACAAGAAAAAGACTGGTGTGTCAGAATCCCAAAGCCCCTTTTCCTATTAATTCCAACTACTTCAGTGTGTGTCCCAATTCCCAAAGATCTTTTTCCCAAGTATTACTTCACTGTCTTGTTGCTGTTAAAAAAAGAACTTCAGTATAGTACTTTTTTTTCTTGGCGGGAATTACCTTCAGTATCTATACAGGACTTGTTAGCAATCTTAAGGGCAGATTGGTCAGCTATTTCAGTCAGCTCTTGGCTATCGAGGTACTTACCATTTTTGTATGTAGGAAGCCTTCAACATTCTTTTGGTGAAACTTTGATCATGCTCAGGTGACAGCTTGAATGTCTATCGAAGTACTTGCCATTGTTCACATTTGATAGCCAATTTTCAGAATAAAAAAAAATTGGTAGTTCAACTATATAGTCAATTCCATATTTCATTTTCAAAATCCAGTAGTATGAAACAACATAGACTCTAAAGTTTTTAAATCAGACAAATTTGGTTCCTAATAGCAGCCGAACTGATATAGTAGCAGTTCCGCACAAGTGGCAGACAACTCAAAAAAATATTATAAAACTATAAATTTTAAAAAAAGAAAAAACAACAGTAATTTTAGGAAAACATATCTGAGAAAATAAAAAATAGCGAAAAATATGATTAAAGACTCTTGAATGATTTGAAATTTAATTTTTAAAAATATACTAAAATCACCTAAAAATTGTTGAAATGAAAATGTGTTATCTTTTAGGGAAAATATAAGTATTATGAATAACGTTTTTGCTAAATCTAACTTTCTTGAGGTTCTTCTTTATGTGTAAGTCGAGGTGCAATGTCTCGAGTTGTTTTGATGTCTCCGAGTTGAGGCTCATACATGGTACCTCAAGTCAAGATTGTTGTTTCACGCGAATGGGGGGGGGGGTACACAGGGAGGGGAAGTTACAAAACGCCCCGCAATGGCACCATCAACCTAGATATCGAATTAAGAAAGTTTGGAGTAGCTCAACCACGTGACAATCACATTGACAGCAACGGGAGCTCCAAGTCGCAAGGCCATCCGAAGCGCACGAAAGATATAAGCGAGGTGCATGAGATAGAGTTGACAATGTCGTTTTTTCCAGATAAGCACTCCTGTGCATGTTAGAACTTTGGAACTAAAACATTGAGTATTGAATGGATTTGGATAGTTCTCAAGTTAGGAAACCTGGTTAGCGGGCTCACCTCATGTTGAGCAAGTTTGGTGTGCCATGTTGCAGGAAAATCAATGTAAACAAGTAATATATACAAGGCGTTGAAATACAGAAGGAATCCATTGTGGCATAAAAATCACCCCCCCCCCCCCCGGTAGAATTAGTCAGCTCTTGGCTATCGAGGTACTTTCCATTTTTGTATGTAGGAAGCCTTCAACATTCTTTTGGTGAAACTTTGATCATGCTCAGGTGACAGCTTGAATGTCTATCGAAGTACTTGCCATTGTTCACATTTGATAGCCAATTTTCAGAATAAAAAAAATTGGTAGTTCAACTATATAGTCAATTCCATATTGCATTTTGAAAATCCAGTAGTATGAAACAACATAGACTCTAAAGTTTTTAAATCAGACAAATTTGGTTCCTAATAGCAGCCGAACTGATATAGTAGCAGTTCCGCACAAGTGGCAGACAACTCAAAAAAATATTATAAAACTATAAATTTTAAAAAATAGAAAAAACAACAGTAATTTTAGGAAAACATATCTGAGAAAATAAAAAATAGCGAAAATATGATTAAAGACTCTTGAATGATTTGAAATTTAATTTTTAAAAATATACTAAAATCACCTAAAAATTGTTGAAATGAAAATGTGTTATCTTTTAGGGAAAATATAAGTATTATGAATAACGTTTTTGCTAAATCTAACTTTCTTGAGGTTCTTCTTTATGTGTAAGTCGAGGTGCAATGTCTCGAGTTGTTTTGATGTCTCCGAGTTGAGGCTCATACATGGTACCTCAAGTCAAGATTGTTGTTTCACGCGAATGGGGGGTACAGGAGGGAAGTTACAAAACGCCCCGCAATGGCACCATCAACCTAGATGTCGAATTAAGAAAGTTTGGAGGAGCTCAACCACGTGACAATCACATTGACAGCAACGGGAGCTCCAAGTCGCAAGGCCATCCGAAGCGCACGAAAGATATAAGCGAGGTGCATGAGATAGAGTTGACAATGTCGTTTTTTTCCAGATAAGCACTCCTGTGCATGTTAGAACTTTGGAACTAAAACATTGAGTATTGAATGGATTTGGATACTTCTCAAGTTAGGAAACCTGGTTAGCGGGCTCACCTCATGTTGAGCAAGTTTGGTGTGCCATGTTGCAGGAAAATCAATGTAAACAAGTAATATATACAAGGCGTTGAAATACATAAGGAATCCATTGTGGCATAAAAATCACCCCCCCCCCCCTGTGGAATTAGTGTACCCTATATATCTCGCGGACATGTAAGGTATCTTGTGTCGACGATCCAACAGTTCCAAGCCTTCCAAATATTCCATGGCAACATTCATATCCTTAGTCAGACATGCAGTTGTTAACCAAAGTGCATCTAGATTCATGATGGGCTAATTTGGTCCACTATATGTCCACAGACGCGTCTGGATGGTGTCTGTGCATGTCCGCTTTGCCTATATTCCGTGCACAGAACCATGTCCCCCAAATTGTCCAGACACATGCATGTGATTGGTGAGGAGAGAGAGAGGGAGGGAGGGAGGAGAGAGAGAGAGAGAGAGAGAGAGAGAGAGAGAGAAATGTGGCCTGGGGTGGGCCGCGTCCGACGTGGAAAACTCCCCAGACATGCCCAGACACCCTCATATCCAACCCCTGTATGGGCTTAGTTTGAGGATCCAGTTGAGTGGAATTTTTTTCTTCCCTCCTCTTTCTGAGCTATTCGATATATGAAGAAAGTTTTAGGGGTCTAGTTGTAGATGTTCTAACCTCACCACTCAATCATCACTAACAACAAAGTATACCACGCTCGCGCACAAAAAAATTTCTAATTGATGGTACATGTTGCATATCTACCTGGCGATGCGCGTGGCTAGCCAACAAGCCCAACAGATTTTGAGGGGATCCTTTCTCACTCCTCATCTTTGTATTGGCAGTTGACTCTTTTTAATCAATTTTACATGAATCTACGTAGGTGTCAGTGCTAAAACCGGCAGATCACGGGTAGGAGGTGTCAAACTGTAGGTCTAGGAACAATGGTAATAGGGTACGAAGGGAGACGATGTTTATCAGGTTCGGGCCCTCTCAAAGTGGTAAAACCCTATGTCATGCTTTGATTATATTGATGCAATGGAGTACAGAGTACAAGATGATCTACATCGAGATCGTATGATTGTGTTCTAAACACTAAGGCTGGAGTACAAGATGATCTACATCGAGATCGTATGATTGTGTTCTAAACACTAAGGCTGGTAATCGTGCCTCTAAAGACTAAACCCCTCGGCTTATATATGCACTGGGGGTACCTAGGTTACACACATGGTCGGTTGTCAACGCGCCGGCTATAGAGAAATCCTTGAAGTACATGCCAAGTCTTCAGAGGTTTCCACCTTGATCACGCCGAGGTTCACAACTTCGGTATTCCATCCTTTTATTGATCAGTTGGCCATGAGCCTGGCCCATGGACGGCGGGCTGTACAGGTTAGTACCCCTTAGTTGAGGACACCATTAGTAGGCCAATCTTATTCAGGATCCCATTAACTCACAAGCAAACCACAATTTCTCGGCCATTCAGTATGTAGATGATACAATTCTAATCCTTCCTGCAGAGGAACACCAACTCCAACAAGTCATCAATCTTCTATCTCATTTTGCTTCTCAAACTAGTCTCAAGATAAACTATAATATATGTCCTAGTTCCTATTAATGTGGGGGAGGATAATCTCAATAAGCTGTTGGGATCTCAATAAGCTATTGGGACTCCTAGGATGTAAACTTGGTAATTTCCCCATCACATACATTGGCCCCTCTTAGTGCAAACAGACTCAGAAATGAAGATTTCACTCCTATTTGTCAAGCAGTTGAGAGAAGATTGATTGGAGTTTCCACTTTGCTATCATATGATGGGAGATTGTAGCTGATCAAATCTATTTTCTCTGCCCTCTCAATATTTTTCATGTGTGCACTAGCTTTGCCTATAGGCATCATTAGCAACTTAATAAATATATCAAGCACTTCTTTTGGAGAAAATTTGGAAGAAAATTCTGGCCCGACTTTGATTGCTTGGGACAAGCAGGTTTGCAAACCTAATGACCAAGCTGGGGTAGGGATTTTGGATATTGCTCTGCATAATAAAGCTCTGCTCATAAAAAACCTCCATTAATTCTTCAAGAGAGATAACCTTCCTGGGATTAATTTGATCTAACAAGTATTATGCCACTGAATTGCCAGGTTCAAGCTAGATTAGGTCAAGTTCGTGAAATTCCCATCTCAAGATCTTGCCTGATTTCAAGGCTTTGACAAACTGCAAGGCTGGCAAATGGAAGTACAATAAATTTTGGTATGATTCCTCGGTGAATAGACCTCTGCTACAAGTTTTTTCCTGAACTACATTCATTTGCTGAAAATGACAACCATTCACTGGCCCTCATGATCGGCTCATCTGATATCTCAAAACACTTTCACACACCACTTTCAGCCCAAGCTTTGGATCAACTCTCTGATCTTCAATTACTCATTGGCCAGCACACCAACAGTCAAACTCTATATACATTGTTGTGCCCATGCAATAACAGAAAATATTCGTCAATTAAAATTTATAATTGGCTCAAGACGAGAACAGAGGCACACATCATTTTCAAATGACTATGGAACGGTGCATGCAGGGTCAGACACAAAATAATTTTCGTGGCTATTGCTTCATGACGGAGTTAATACAAGAAATTACTCAAAAGAACATCTATGCACTTGGATTGTTATGAATGTGTCTTCTGTAATGAAGGACATGAGAAAACTTTGATGCATCTATTTTGGGATTGCGCCTTTGCTCAAAGTTGTTGGGATACCATATTTACTCACAGACATAGTGGAACTTCAGCATATGATGAGATACTGCTTGCTTTGCTAGAGACTGCCAAAGTTAATTGCCTTAGACAACATTATTTTTGGCTGTTGGAACATATGGATCCAAAGGAATGGTAAAGTGTTTAGGAGGGAGGTACAAAGTCAAATGACAAGAAACTGGATCTGGCACTTCTAAAACACAGGATCAAGCAAAAGAATTTGACAACCTTAAAGGATTGGGTGGATTCTCATCTGTGATGCTGACACCAACAGTTTAAAAGTTCTCCTTAGTTATTCTTATGTTGCCCGAAACTGGAATTGGTTAGACTTAGCCTTACGGTCTTGTATGCTCTGTTTGTACATATTTACTTGTTTATATAAATAAAATTTACAGCTGAAGAATTGTTGTACGGTTTGCGGTTCAAGAAAAAAAAAACTACCTGGCGATCCATGATCACTGAGCTAGCGAGGCCCCGCTGATGCGATCTGCTGCCCCGCATGCCACTAGCACATGCTGCTGTTACTGCTGCTGGTCGAGTTGTAAATGTTTAGTGTGGCTATATGTGGTTCGAGTCTGTCCGTCCTGCATATGGAAATTAAGCAGATGTGGACCAGCATTCATGGCTGCGGGAAGGACAGCCAGTGGATGTCGATCAGCAGATTCAGCACCCACGGCAGAAGGGGTAGGGCCCCGCGCCATATATAGAAATATGAACGATTCCTGTTTTATGTTCATGTGGTCATCAGTGTTCACAAGGACAAGAGCGAGTGATTCTCGCCGAACATAAAACCAGCTAGAAAGGACACGAACTATTGATTTCGTAGTTTATTATATGTACTCGTATAGAACAGTCCGCGTGAGTACAGTGTGAACTATGAAGTCTGGCCAGCAGGCTAACGGCTAGGGATGCATGCCGCTGTTTCAAACATTATTAAGAAAAAAAGCTCTCTGAGTGTCTGAAGCTCGTTTTCCCAATTAATTCCAGCTCAGCTCTTGGCCAGCTATTCGCTACTGTAACAGTAAAATGGCTTTTACCTTTCCTTTGTGAAAATTTGATTGTGTTTGAAGTTTGAACTAGTATGACCGACGATGTAGTGGTGATTCCACACAAATGGCAGTCAAGTCAACGACATGAATTACAAAGTCATACTCACTCCGTCTGTTTATACAAGGCCATTTAGTAGTACTAAGTGGCATTGTATAAATACTCATAGAAAATACTACCTCCTTGCAAAATTAGGAGTACCTGTAAAATTTGGTCAAAATCAAAATTTGTAAACCGTGACGTTCGTAGAAAAAAATATGATCATTTTTAACACCGAATATATACCATATGAAATTGTATTTCAACATCTAAGTTGGCTGGTTCTAGCTTTGAATAGACACAAAGTTCAAGAAAACTTAAAAATAAGTTGTGAAAAGAGCACAATTTTTATAATTTTACTAAATATTACTTCTGCTTTTCTTGGATTCCAGTTACTTTGGAATACTTAGGTTTTTTTCCTTTTTAATTATTATTTTTCACGGTTTTTGATATTATAGGTTTTCCTTAAATTTTTGTACTATATTTTTTCTTTTTTGAAAAAGGAATTTCAATTGACGGTTTCCTAATTTATTTATTATTTAGTAATTGTAGTCTTTTTTGCGAAAAACTTCCAATCTACTCATCTTTAATCGTGATAGTATAAAGAACAACAGAGGTAATAAAAATTATAAACATGACCGTGGACCACCTAGCGATGGCTACAAACACTGGACTGAAATGTGCTTTGTCTTGTTCTGGTAATTAAGAATTAAGCTGGCACATGTCTGAAACAATCATCTTATCACCTTGTTTGGTCACACTACCATTGCGACCTAGGACCCAATTGTTCGTTACAATTCAAAATATGTGGTACTCTCTTGATTCATATTACTTATCGCTGAAATGAATGTATCTAAAGAGTCAAAAGAAATGAATGTATCTAGATGTAGTTCAGTGCTAGATACATTCGTTTGAGCGATGAGTAATATGAATCGGGGGGAGTATTATATTTGATGGACCGGATATAGAATCAGTGGTTGGGATAACTTTTTTTGTAGACCAAAACTAGCACGCTAGGTATTTATGGAAGGCCTTGGAGCAACTCTTGCAGAGTCGCCATTTGGAGTGCGCCTCACAATATTTTGAAGACTGTGCAAACATAAAATCATCAAACATCAGGCTCCATATTTATTTTATTTGCTTCAAATTTGTGGGGACAATTTAAGCAACATTTAATCTAAAATTAGCAACCAGATCATGAATAAACACTATTCATTTGAATCTGACAGCTCGACGAGGTTGGCAAAGTCATCGTCCTCCTCCTCCTCGGAGCGACGAGTGCGACCGCGAGCTGCCGTTGCTCCTCCTCGTCCCTGGTTGCAGGACCGAAGCAATCACGAATGTGCTCCGCCGCTTTAAGGCTACTCATAGTGGGGAGTATCATATACTAATATTATGCATATGATACTAGTATATGGTACTACCTTCATAGTGCATCGTATCATAAAGTAGTAGTATCATATATGACCATATTTATTGTCATGCATGACACAAAGTAGCATAGCATTTAACATGATATAGTATCTACCTATGTTACTCTCATCCTCTCTCTCTCTTCTTTAATTGTGTGTCACATAAGCATGTTTGCTAGTCCCAAGTGCATGTTACCGTTTATGTTACCCCCACTATGACCAACCTAAGGGTGGAGAGCTGCAGCACAACCCCCATTGGATCCTCAGGTTCGGGCTCGGTCTAGTTTTCGATGAGGACAGGGTCGAACGGGGCGATGCGCTCGCACGGGGCCGACGTGTGCTCCTCCTTCTCATTGACCAGGACGATGGCGCCCGAGAGGCGCCAAATCCATGCTGCCCGCCGCGATAGGAGCGGTGAGATGCCCCACGGCCGCCCTCACGGGAGCCGCCAGCGCCACGCAAGCCGCGACGGGAGGAGGATAAACCCACTAAACGAATGGTCCACTATGATGTGAATATAATCATGGGTGATAAAACTGTTTTACTCCCTCTCGTTCGTCCAAGAAATGAATGTATCTAGATGTATTTTAGTTGTAGATACATCTATTTTTAATCTATTTTTGTGACAAGTAATTCTGAACGGAGAAAGTAGTACTAAGCAACGGTGATCCGTAGTAGGGATGCAATCATATATAACTATACAGTCCAGCTAGTAGAGTTGGTGGAAGAGCAGCCCAAAATGATCAAGCAGCAGCTGGGTATGACCACTGGCTGCTGTTCCAGCCAGCTAACGTGTAGACCGTATGTGTTAAAGCGTGTCTGCAAAAACACTGTCCCTACGAGTATCAATTTTCTTGATCGCTAGAATCTCTAGGGTAGTCAGAGGCGGCCGCGCCCGTACAGGCACAAGTTACAGTAATACTTATTGAACAGTAAAGCACACGTCCTTTTTGAAAAAGAAATTTCAATTGACGGTTTCCTAATTTATTTCTTATTTAGTGATTGTAGTCTTTTTTGGAAGAAACTTCCAATCTATTCATCTTTAATCGTGACAGTATAAAAAATAACAGAGGTAATAAAAATTATAAACATGCCCGTGGACCACCTAGCGATATGGCTACAAACACTGGATTGAAATGTGCTTTGTACTGTTCTGGTAATTAAGAATTAAGCTGGCACATGTCTAAAACAATCATCTTATCACCTTATTTTTTTTTAGAGAAAAGGCCCCGGCCGAGCCCGAGAAGAGCTCGAACCTAGCCCGACTTTGAATTAACAAAGCCATCAACCGGCCAGGATTACAGGGGCACCACATTACAAAGAGAAGAATGCAATGCAAAGCGGAAAGAAGATACATAGAGCTAGGCAGAACAGCGCAATGGCAACAATGGAGCATCGATGCCGACGACCATCACTACGCCTACACCAACTAGCCAACTAGGTACTTGGGAGGAGGGGCATGCCGTGCAAGCATTGAGCGCCGGCTACATCCATGGCCAAACTTGGGCAACACTTGAGCAGTCTCCACCGTCGCAAAGGGCCACTACCCTTTCACCCAGGCTCGATGGGTGCCACACCGGCAACCAGCAGAGTGGCTACACATAGCCCAGCTCCAGGTGACCGAGCTGCCAAAGGAGAAGCCGCCAACGCTGACCCACGAGCAACGGTTGACCAACCCGACGAGAACCAATCCGGCAGCGGCAGGACGTGAGCTGTCGGACGAAGGCGCGCATCCATGTTGAAGACCGAAGAAGAAGAGCAGGACAACCAGGCCGCCATGCTTTGGAGTCGAGACACCAACCGCTCCACCACCAAGAGCAACTCCCGACCGCCGCCTTCAAGAAGGAGCACGCCACCGAGGTGCCGTCGACGCCCAGATCAGGGGAGAAACGGCTTTCGCCGGAGCTCAAGGAGGAGGCGGGAGGGGGAGGGTCCACCCCAAAGCCTCCAAGGAGGGGCTCGGCGTCAAATATGTCGACTTTGGGAGGCCGCCGCGCCGGCCAAGGGTTTCCCCCGGAACCACCCCCAAACGCCAGATCCGGCCATCCGGCACCACGGGACGATGGGCACCGCCGCCACGGACCAGCACCAGCACGGATCAGAGCAGATCGGGCCGACACCGAAGCTTCACCATGGAGCCCGGCGGACTGCGAGGGGCCGCCGCTGCGCCATCGACCGTGACCCCCACGCTGCCCACGCAGCCATCGAAGGCCACCCACCAGCACCCGCCGACGCCGCACGCCACCGACCAGGGCCGCCGCCCTGGGGCCCGCAGCCCTCCATCCGAGGAGGAGGCGCCATATCCCCGCCGCCACCATCATCGGGGACGCGCGCCGAGTGCCGGGCGCCCCTCTGGCAGCGGCGGAGAGGAGGAAGAAGGAGGGGGAACCGCGGTGGCGGCGCTAGGGTTGCCCCCGAGTCGCCTCAAAGGAGGCGACGCGGGGGATGCTCTGTCACCTTATTTGGTCATACTATGATTGCGACCGACCCAATTGTTCGTTACAATTCAAAATATGTGGTACTCTCTTGGCTCATATTACTTATCGCTGAAATGAATGTATCTAAAGAGTCAAAACAAATGAATGTATCTAGATGTAGTTCAGTGGTAGATACATCCGTTTGAGCGACGAGTAATATGAATCGAGGGAAGTATTATATTTTGTGGACCGCATATAGAATCAGTAATTGGTAGAACAATTTTTTGTAGACCAAAACTAGCACGCTAGGTATTTATGGAAGGCCTTGGAGCAACTCTTGCAGAGTCCCCATTTGGAGTGCGCCTCACAATATTTTGAAGACTCTGGCCGTGTGCAAACATAAAATCATCAAACATCAGGCTCCATATTTATTTTATTTGCTTCAAATTTGTGGGGACAACTTAAGCAACATTGAATCTGAAATTAGCAACCAGATCATGAATAAACACTATTCATTCGAATCTGACAGCTCGACGAGGTTGGCAAAGTCATCGTCCTCCTCCTCGGAGCGACGAGTGCACCGCGAGCCGCCGCTGCTCCTCCTCGTCCCTGGTTGCAAGACCGAAGCAATCACGAATGCGCTCCGCCGCTTTAAGGGTGGAGAGCTGCAGCACAACCCCCATTGGATCCTCAGGTTCGGGCTCGGTCTGGTCCTCGATGAGAACAGGGACGAACGGGGCGATGCGCTCAGCAGGGCCAACGTGTGCTCCTCCTTCTCATTGATCAGGACGATGGCGCCCGAGAGGCGCCAAATCCATGCTGCCCGCCGCGATAGGAGCGGTGAGATGCCCCACGGCCGGCCTCACGGGAGCCGCCAGTGCCACGCAAGCCGCGACGGGAGGAGGATAAAACCACTAACCCAATGATCCACTATGATGTGAATATAATCATGGGTGATAAACCGTTTTAGTACTAAGCAACGGTGATCCGTAGTAGGGATGCAATCATATATAACTATACAGTCTAGCTAGCAGAGTTGGTTGAAGAGCAGCCCAAAATGACCAAGCAGCAGCTGGGTATGACCACTGGCTGCTGTTCCAGCCAGCTAACGTGTAGACCGTATGTGTTAAAGCGTGTCTGCAAAAACAATGTCCCTACTCCCTGCGAGTATCAATTTTCTTGATCGCTAGAATCTCTCGGGTAGTCAGAGGCGGCCGCGCGCGTACAGGCACAAGTTACAATAATACTTATTGAACAGTAAAGAGGCATTGGGCAGTGCTGGCACGGCTGTGCGTGTGGACGTACTACGTACGTACTCGGGCCAAGCGTCGGATGCTGCTCACCATGCATTCATAATCATACGTGAGACACTTAGGGCATGGCCAAAACTCCATGCTGAAGTGATGCCCCATGATCCACGTCGGATAAAAAAACATAGAAAGGAAAAGGATGCTGCTTGCACAGCTGAACGGTCTCTTGCAGAAGAAGTTGGTGCTTCAATCAAAAAGAAGAAAAAAATAGAGGAAAGAGGTAAAATCACAGGGAAAGAGCACTATAGAACCACACAGGACATGTAAAGCCATAGGTTTAGAGTAAAAAGTGTTGGAAATATGAGCAATTTACCGAATAATTTTATTAACAGAAATACTAGATAAAGCATGACTAGTATAGCAGTGATGAAACAAATCATGCAATTTGACAAAGAGAAGGTAAATAACATTTGCATATGTAATCTAGAACCGATCATCTCTAGAACAGACAGTAGATCAAGATGCATAGGAGAGATGATAAACATCGTCTGCATATATGAGTTTGAAGTAAACACATCTAGAACAGACACTAGATGAAGTTGTTTATACGACATAGAACCTAACAGACATAGGACAGAAACTAGAGACAAGAACTGTAGTAGGACTTGTAACAGAAAGGAGAAGAACACGTACGGCACAGCAGCAGCAGATGCACTGGACTTGGGGTCGGCGTCCTCGCCTGCCATGTCGTCGAGGAGGTCGTGGACGTCGGGGAAGAAGTCGTCGTCCGGGAAGTAGTCGTCAGCGACCGGATCGTCCGTGATGAAGCAGCCAGTAGTCGCGCAGAGCGCTCCCCAAAAACCTTATCACCCTTCTCCCGTACAGGACTCAAAAGGTGCGGTTCCGGAGGCCTACTGTCCCGACTCGCGGTGCACGCCGCAAGCCGGGATGAGGAAGACAACAGCAGCGCAGTGCTCAGGAACTTGTGGCGAGAGGAGGAAGAGATTCTGGTGCGTCTCTCTGAGAGGAGCGACCTCCCTTTTATAGGCGCAAGAGAAGGAGGCGAGAGGTTGCGTCGGGAGGTGAAGCAACGGAGGGAGGCGAAGTGAACAGGCGGCACGCGAAGGGTGCGCCGTTCATATTAACTGTCCACTACCGCAAAACTCTCCAGCTCCCAAGTGACCTTTCAGATACCCGGTGCGTGGCAAAATTAGACATCGGCTCGGCTCATTCCCGCAACCAGCATGGCGCTGGCGCGCGGCGCGACGTGGCGAGGCGGGCGGCGGAGGAGGAGCGCGCGTGGATGTCCCTCTTGTTCTCATGCTCGTACAAGTAAAGAAAGAGCCTCCCTTATAAGGAGGTCCAACTCCCACTAGACTAGCAATGTGGGACTAAACTTTAGTAGTATCCCTTGCCTTGCACAAATGGGCTAAGTGGGCCTCTAGGATTTATTAGGAATTTCTGAAATAGTTATTGGGCTGCCCAATATAGACTAAATTCCAGCAATCCCCCACCAGATCCCAGAGGCACACAGGAATTTGCCTTTGGTTCCAAAACACTATTTTATATACCGGTACTGCAGTGGAGACTGTTAAGTTGAACTTCCACCTAGAACTCCATGCTACACTAGTAAGCAACTTGAACAGTGGATCGGGCCTTGAACGCAAGTTTTCTGCGAATCTAGCTTCACATAAAGCCTTGACCGATCACGTGGCTACCGTGGGTCTTCCCAGGTGGAGCTTATCGTCATACTCCGTGACCTTTCATGAGTTTACTAGAGAGAACCCTACTCTCATAGATTGCGACGTTTGACAATCGACTCATATAGGCGTGTTCTTCAAAAGATGTTCTGCAGATAACATCTCCTTAAATAAGCCACTTAGAACACATTAAAATATACATCAACCTGCCATGCAGTTTAGGAGAGTATTGCATCTTCATGGAGTGGTATTGTGAATAGTAAGGATACTCTCCTCTCAGTTGACCAACAGCTTGTCTTCCACATCTAATTCACGGGATCTCCGATCACAAAGAATAGGTTACCACTGTGAACAACTCATATTGTGGGTCTCATACCCATCTCCCTCGATGCATTATCTATCACATTACGCGATAGACCCTTAGTAAAAGGATCTGCCAGATTTTTAGACGTTTGGATATAATCCAACGCAATAACTCGGAGTTTCTCATTTTTCGACAGACTTTAATCTTACGTGAACGTGTCTTGATGACTTCATGTTATCCTTAGAGCTGTTCACTTTCGTGATCACGCTTTGATTGTCACAGTTCATAAGGATACCCGTACAGGTTTCTCAACAACCGCAAGTCATTCAAGAGCCGTGGCCAATCTGCTTCGACCGTAGCTGTATCTAGTGCTTGTGAGTTCGCTTCCATAGTTGACCTCGTTAAGATGGTCTGCTTGCAAGACTTCAAGAAACAGCGCCACCCCATGAGCGAACACATATCCGCTCGTGGCCTTTATCTCATCAAGATCGAGATCCAGTTTGAGTCACTATACCCTTCAAGCACCTTTGGGTGCCCAAAGTAGTGAATTCCATAATTTGCGATGCCTTTCAAATAACGCAAAACTCTCTCTAGAGCTTTCAATGCACATCTCCTGGTTTTGAGACAAACCGCTCAGCTTGCTAATAGCAAAAGAGATGTCGGTCTTGTAGCACCGCTAAGTACATAAGCGAGCCAATAATCTGAGAATACTTCAATTGATCTCTAGCAATTCTCGATTCTTTCAAGCAAAGACGCTAGCATCATATGGTGTTGGAGAGGGCTTGCAGTCACTATAGCGAAAGCGACTCAAGATCTTTTCCACATAGTGAGATTGAAGCAATGTAATCCCACCATCATCATCTCTCAACAATTTGATGTTCAGAATGACATCAGCCACTCCTAAATCCTTCATCTCAAAACAACGAGATAGGAAATCCTTGACCTCCTTAATAACATTCAGATTTGTTCCGAAAATCAGTATGTCATCAACATACAAGCAAAGCATAACTCCCTCGCCCCCACCATGGCAATACTACACACATTTGTCAGCTTCGTTCACAACAAAGCCTGCGGCTGTTAAAGTTCTTTCGAACTTCTCATGCCACTGTTTGGGTGCTTGCTTCAGTCCATACAAAGATTTCAGCAACTTGCACACTTTCCCTTCCTGACCATCTATTACAAACCCATCTGGTTGTTCCATATAAATTTCCTCATCCAACTCTCCATTTAGGAAAGCAGTCTTAACATCCATTTGATGAACGAGAAGACCATGTGAGGCAGCTAGTGAAAGTAGAGCTCGAATAGTGGTCAGTCGAGCCACAGGTGAGTAAGTATCAAAGAAGTCTTCACCTTCCTTTTGGGTATAACCCTTAGCCACGAGCCGAGCCTTGTACTTTTCGATAGTACCATCAGGCCTAAGCTTCTTCTTGAATACCCATTTGCATCCTATAGGTTTGCACCCATAAGGACGATCAGTTATCTCCCAAGTTTCATTCGCCAAGATGGAATCCATCTCGCTTTTAACTGCTTCCTTCCAAGAGTCGAGATCTTCGATGCATAGGCCTCTGAAATAGAACTGGGAGTATCATCTATGAGATACACAAGAAAATCATCGCCAAAGGACTTTGCAGTCCTCTGTCTCTTGCTCCTAGTAGGAACTTCATTGTTTTCCTCCACAGGAATTTCAAAGTGTTCCATCGAAATGGCAGGTTCAGTACTTGAAACTGGTTCCTGATTCGATGAACTAGGCATCTCCTGATTAGATGAGGTAGCCATATCCTTCATGGGAAAGATATCTTCAAAGAAAGTCGCATCATTCGACTCCATGATCGTACCAACGTGCATGTCCGGTACCTCAGATTTTACAACCAAGAATCTATAGCCAATGCTATGAAAAGCATATCCCAGGAAAACACAATCCACAGTCTTTGGTCCAAGCTTCCGCTTCTTTGGAATTGGAACATTGACTTTCGCCAAACAACCCCATGTTCGCAGATAAGAGAGTTTTAACCTTTTCTTCTCCCATTCCTCGAATGGAGTTATTTCTTTGTTCTTTGTGGGAACTCGATTTAGGACATGACATGCTGTCAATATCGCCTCCCCCCACCATGCCTTGGAGAGACCCGATGTGTCTAACATGGCGTTAACCAAATCAGTTAGAGTGCGGTTCTTTCTTTCGGCCACCCCATTTGACTGAGGTGAGTAGGGAGGCGTCCTCTCATGGATTATACCATGTTCCGCACAAAAAGCATCAAATTCATTGGAAAAATACTCTCCACCACGGTCGGACCTAAGCCTCTTGATTTTCCGATCAAGTTGGTTTTCCACTTCAGCTTTATAGATCTTGAAAAAGTTCAAAGCCTCATCCTTAGATTTCGAAAGATACACACAGCGGTATCTAGTGGAGTCGCCAATTAACGCCATGAAATATTTCTTTCCACCTTTTGTCAAAACAGCATTCATTTCACATAGATCTGAATGTATAAGTTCTAGTGGTGCAAGATTTCGCGTCTCCATGATCACGTGAGATTTACGAGGTTGCTTAGCTTGCACACACACTTGACACTTAGATCCCTTAACGGTGGTGAAACTAGGGATTAAGTTCAACTTCGCTAGTCGCAACATGCAACCAAAGTTAACATGACAAAGTCGTGAATGCCACACATTTGATTCACTATTGTTGCAAATATGATTAACAACTTTATTGCAAACATCTGATAAGGATAAATGAAACAGGCCTCCTGACTCATAGCCTTTACCAACAAAGGTTCCATACTTGGATATTACAAATTTATTCGACTCAAAGACAAGCTTATAGCCATCTCTACACGAAGAGATCCGCTAACAAGATTTTTATTGACGGAGGGACATAATGCACGTTCTTCGGCCGCACGATCTTCCCCGAAGTAAACTTCAGATCGACCGTGCCAACACCACGAACGAAGCACTTGAACCGTTGCCCATCAAGACGGTTGAAGTCCCTATGATCCGATAAGACGAAAACATGGAAATATCACCGCATACATGCACATTAGCACCCGTGTCAATTAACCAATCAGAGAATGACATACTTGAAGAATAGTGGAAATATACCATACCCAACATCCTTCATGTCAATGTCCCCGATGACAACATTAGCGGTCTTGCCGCCTTTCCTGAGAATACGCTTGTCATAGCGATTGGGGCAACTAGGAGCCCAATGATCAGGATCTCCACACACATGACAAGCACCTTTCTTCTTGCCATTCTTCTTCTTGAAGTTCGTGTGTTGCACAGCCTTGTTCTTCCCATCAAACTTTGCTTTACCATCAAACTTGCCCTTGTTCTTGAACTTGTGGGGCTGGAAGTTCTGCTTCTGTACCACATTGGCACTAGATCCTCCGTCAATACCTCGAGCACGTGTGTCCTTTGCTCTCGCCTTTTCTTCCACATCAAGAGTGCCAATGAGATCCGGGATGGAAAACTCCTGCCTCTTATGCTTCAGCAAGGTAGCAAAGTTCCTCCACGAAGGAGGAAGCTTAGTGATGATACCCCGCAACAAACTTGTCCGTATGATATAATTGAAGTGCTCAAGTTCTCTAGCAAATGATCAGATCTCGTGAGCCTGCTCAACCACGGAGCGCTCTTGACCATCCTGTAATCATAGAATTGCTCCATGATGTACAGCTCGGTGCAAGATCCGAGACCCCAAACTTGGCCTCGAGTGCATCCCACATATCTTTTCCATTATCAATTGACGCATAAGCATCAACTATGTTCTCTCCAAGAACACTCAAGAGAGCAGCCTTAAACAGAGTATCCATTTTCTGAAAAGCTTGTGCTTGTTGAGCATCAAGCTCTCCTTCAGGTTTGCCAAGCGTGGCGTCATAGCAACTCATGGTTTGAAACCATAAGACTGCTCTCACGCGCCACCTCTTATAGTGGATACCCTCAAACATAGGAGGTCTCATGGAAGCAGCAAAACCATTCGAGGTAAATTGCCTATAATAAGGTTTTTGGATTGTTGGAAATATGAGCAATTTACCGAATAATTTTATTAACAGAAATACTAGATAAAGCATGACTAGTATAGCAGTGATGAAACAAATCATGCAATTTGACAAAGAGAAGGTAAATAACATTTGCATATGTAATCTAGAACCGATCATCTCTAGAACAGACAGTAGATCAAGATGCATAGGAGAGATGATAAACATCGCTGCGCATATATGAGTTTGAAGTAAACACATCTAGAATGTACACTAGATGAAGTTGTTTATACGACATAGAACCTAATGCACATAGGATGAAACTAGAGACAAGAACTGTAGTAGGACTTGTAACAGAAAGGAGAAGAACACGTACGGCACAGCAGCAGCAGATGCACTGGACTTGGGGTCGGCGTCCTCGCCGCCATGTCGTCGAGGAGGTCGTGGACGTCGGGGAAGAAGTCGTCGTCCGGAAGTAGTCGTCGGCGACCGGATCGTCCGTGATGAAGCAGCCGATGGTCGCGCAGAGCGCTCCCAAAAACCTTATCACCCTTCTCCCGTCACAGACTCAAAAGGTGCGGTTCGGAGGCCTCTCGTCCCGACTCATGGTGCACGCCGCAAGCCGGGATGAGGAAGACAACAGCAGCGCAGTGCTCAGGAACTTGTGGCGAGAGGAGGAAGAGATTCTGGTGCGTCTCTCTGAGAGGAGCGACCTCCCTTTTATAGGCGCAAGAGAAGGAGGCGAGAGGTTGCGTCGGGAGGTGAAGCAACGGAGGGAGGCGAAGTGAACAGGCGGCAAGCGAAGGGTGCGCCGTTCATATTAACTGTCCACTACCGCAAAACTCTCCAGCTCCCAAGTGACCTTTCGTATACCCGAAGTGCGTGGCAAAAATTAGACATCGGCTCGGCTCATTCCCGCAACCCGCGGCGCGACGCGGCGCGTCGTGACGTGACGAGGCGGGCGGCGGAGGAGGAGCGCGCGTGGATGTCCCTCTTGTTCTCATGCTCGTACAAGTAGAGAAAGAGCCTCCCTTATAAGGAGGTCCAACTCCCACTAGACTAGCAATGTGGGACTAAACTTTAGTAGTATCCCTTGCCTTGCACAAATGCGCTAAGTGGGCCTCTAGGATTTATTAGGAATTTCTGAAATAGTTATTGGGCTGCCCAATATAGACTAAATTCCAGCAAAAAGAAGATCGTAAGAGAGAGGGTATGGGACGGACCACATCAAGAATGAAGCTGATGCTTCATCTACTGGAAGTTGGGGCAGCAGCATGGTGCTGCCCCCATTGTACATGCCCTTATACACCAACCGATCTCCACCGGCCGATGCGCTGGCCCCCTCTCCCTTCGACTGTTGCTCCGGCGGCAGAAGGGAGGGGGGACCCGTTCCTCTGCTCTGTAGTTAGGTTTTGGATTTGTAGGTCGTGGTGCGTCGTTGGGGTGGTGGGAGCGGCGCCTGGACGAATATATCTGCCTCAACCCCACTCCCACACCGGCGGTGTCCTTCATGGCGGCGTCTCGGAGTTGATGGCATCATGTCTCTGTCGATCCCTCAGATCAACAACGTTAGGGTTCATGGATGGTGTTGACGAGGCGGCGGCGGCAACTCCATCAGGTGTGTCTCTCCTTCGCTCTCGCCCCCGTTCTTTGGGCGTTGTCTCCGACGTCATGGTGGAGCAGGAGGTTTTGTCGTTCAGAGTACGCGCAGCGGTTGTCTACGCAAGTGACAATTGGAAGGTGGAGTATCTTGTGTTGGGTTTGTGGTCGGCGAGCAATTCTGGTTTCCTTCTCCGGCGTCGTCGTCATGCGAGTGTCGATTCGAAGTTCGATGGCGTGTCCGGGGACATGTTGCCCCGGTCTGATTCTTTCAACGGCTATGGTTTTGCTTTTGGCAAACTAATTTGGAGGTCCGTAAAGCTGCTGATCAGCGATGGAGCCGCGTCGAGCTTGGGCGAAGAGGTGATCTGTCTTTTTACCCTTTGGTGGCCGCTTCGGTGGTGTCGAAGGAAAGGAACATGCGCTGGTATTTTACATAGGATTTTCTATCTTTTCAGTCATGTATGATCGATGCTTACGTGCCTTGTAACTTGATCTTTATTCTACGTAAATGAGACACGTATTACCATGAAAAAAAACACTAGTCGAACGTCATCAGGCTCAGCCGAACGGCGTACGGCCCGGCAGGGTGTTTTAAATGGCAGCGTACGGCGCATCGATGTCCGACGATGGAGGAGCTAATTTCTGATACGAATGAACGATGTTGCTCTCCTGGTTCCACTCTTCGGTTTCTACGGCTTCCGACATGTCTTTATGCCGCCACGTAGTACGGCTCCCATTATAGCCCGAGAGAAACGCACTTGTAAGTATTGGCTGTTGCTGGGACGACATGGGCAGTTTTTTCTCCCCCCCCCCATAGAGTTTCTTAAGGGCCTGCTTGGATCCAAGGGACTATTTTTAGTCTGACTAAAAATAGTCTCTTTTAGAGGCTAAAGTTCCAAGCACCCCTGACTAAAGAGAGGCTAAAACTAGTCTTGAGGCTAAAACTTTTTAGTCACATGAAACCTACTAAAATATGTATTAGCCCTCTCTCTCCTCATTTAATTCCCCTTCTTTAGCACATGTGAGTTCTGGATTGGATGGTTTGGAGGATAATAAATGCTCAATAACTTCATTTTAGTCTCTTTAGTATTTGGATCCAAGCATGGGTGAGGCTAGCAAGTTTTAGTCCCACTACTTTTAGTCATGGGACTAAAACGTATCCAAGCACCCTCTAAGAAACACGTTTAAAAAAATGCTAGACCTACAAAAAAGCTACAAACGTTTTACTTATCTTTCCAAACTAATTTTCTCTCCTCTGAATTCAACTGGGGTGAGCCCATTTATCCCCTTAAGAAAATCATAATCCTTCAAATCAGCTTGTCTCAAAAAATTAAATTACTCCTGTTTTTAGGCACTTGTTATTGTCAGTTCGTATTTAGCGCTAAGGGGCCACTACTTAGGGCAACTCTAACCGATTCCCTAAAAATACCGGAGTATCCGGCGGAATAAACCCTAGGCAATGTTTGGCATAAGGGGTTTTCAAGACCCCAATGGGGTGGGGATTTCAGGGGATTTGGTGAATCCCCCTCTTCCACCCAATCCCCTCAAATCCCTTTGAAATCTCCAAACCCCCCCAGCCACAATCCCTTCTGTATCAAACTTCTGTTTGTTAGGCAGGGTTTGCCATATTGAGATAATATGATGCAAAACAACTAAGAATCTAATCTTTATTAGTAAAATAGCATCATAAGAAGAAAAACTTCTCTACAGTGTGAACAATCAAACAAAGGTATCATGGCTCCACATAAGATTATTTTGGAGGACTAAAAGATTCAGTTCAGAGATGATCAAAGACACAAGAGAAATGTAAGCGCATTGGTACATCCTGAGCTAAGGGTAATTTGAACCAACACAATTTAGGTACGTCCTGAGCTCAGGGTGTTTGAACAAAAACAACCAAAGAAATATCATCATTCGCATAATCCTTTTAACACATTGTAAATTGAAGATGAACTATGCAAGTATATATTTAATTGTACACTGAATTGAACAAAAAGTTGCAGAAACTATCTAGTTGGTCATTTTCCAGACCGGATCAACACATATGCATGATATGTAAGAGTGGTGCAACTATCGTTGATAACATGGATATCATGAATGGAACACGGGGTAATGTCAACCCCTCCGTCACCTAGTCAACCAAGCCAACCTGAAACAGCAGCAAACCATACATCAACACCAGGTCAATATGAGAGCAAGAGATGCATTAAACTTGATAGATATGTCAAAGGGTTGAGAAATAGTTAATGCAAGTAGGCTTCCACAAAGGAGAACACTATAGCAAGCCAAATAAAACATGTGAACCACTAGATTGCCCATACCCTACAACCTGTTGTGGTTACTTTCCTAGGACTCTGAAAAAAATTGCTCTAAATTAGACCATCCATACCTTCAGCTCAGTAAATCATTGATCTCAAAACTGCTATCTGTTGGTTACTTTTACATATAGCTTAGATGGTTAGTTGTCCTAAATAAGGGAACACCAAGTCCATCGCTGAAACTGAAACTCTACACACTGCTCTCTATGTATAATTTTGATTGATGGCTTCGTTACAACTGTACTGCGGTCGGCGGCGGCATGTCGAGGTGTCTGCAGAAAATCCTCTGCATAGTATTGAATAGGAATATGAATGCTCAGAATACATGACAACCATATTAAAAAGTTCGGCTAGCACATAAAGATGAGATTGACCACATCCAGAGGCTTGCATTGCCTACACTTGAACGATTCGTGTGTGAGTCTGGAAAATAACTGATTCACTACAAATAAAGGATGGCAATGTCGACCAGGCTTGCTCAGGTCCATGTTGATTTAAAAACTTCAGAGATGTATCACATTTCTTTATGAACATATCTGAAGTCCAAATAACATTACTCTGGCAACCACTTGCATATGGGATCGCCAAACAAAAACACACCAACCAGCATTGCATCCAGTTCCAAAAGAACAACTGCTATTTCCAGTCGTCACAACCAATATTCAAATAAATGGTGTTTGAATTTTGATTAAGTATTATCAAATCAAAACATTAAAAAATAAAAATAAAATGCATGGCATATACTAAACTACCCCCTGCAGAAATTTTAGGAATTACTAACGCAATTTTTTTAAAGCATCAAAGATATTAATTCACCTCATATGACAATGATGTAACCGAGTATCATAACGGATAGCAACTTCGCCTCATATGACAATAATAACATAAAACCTGAACTTGGAAGAACAAATAGACAAAATATGCCTTTGAAGCAGAAATGTATCTTCACAATTTTTCCACTTTCACTGCACTGAGAACAAGTAGATTCAAGACTCAATATACCCCTCTGGATGAATATCTGTATTCACAAGACAACATTTTGAAGGTCAGCAAAGTAATCTCCAAGTGACATACTCTACTTGGCTATCTAATCTGGTTCATGGTACCCTGGGTCGTGTTGGGCATGTGCTCATCTGCAGCTGTGACCATGCAAGGGTTGGTGTAACACAGGGGCAGCCAAGATGTTGGAGATGGCTTTCGGAGGTAGAGACGCGGCGTCCAGGAACTGAAGAGGGCGGAGGGTCGAGCAGGATTTGGAGGAGATGCTGACTTACCCTGGCTAGGGATAAGACGGAGGTTGCAGCCATGGCGGGGCGGAGCGGCGCGTCCAGGAGGCTGCGTCCGACGGCGGCGTGTCGTGGAGGCTGAGGTCCACGGCGGCACATCGAGGTGGCTGGAGGTGGCTGCAGCTCGCGACGGCACATCGAGGAGGCGCTCGTCTCGCATGTTCCGCGCGGCTGCCCTCGAGGCTCGGCAGCCGCGTGGATAGAGGGGGATCGACGGGGATCGAGAGGCTTTGGGCCTGTGAAACCTCGTGTACCAAACAGGCCGTCCGGGATGTTAGAGGTTTCTGGCCCCTCGAGGATTATCCTCTAAAATCCTCTTCAACCCTCGCGTACCAAACGAGGCCTTAGTGGAGTATTTTTACTCCAATAAGTTTTCACCGGACCTAGCGGTTCCCCTATATAACGGAGTAAAAAGAATTCATTTGCATTTCATTTTTGGCCACTGAAACACATTTCTTTACTTCTTTATTTCATCAACGATATTTTGATACATTGGAGTACATAATTCACAAATTCTTCGCTACGAGAGTAAAACCAAATAAAACAAGAACCACAATTAGACATTTTAAAAGATATCCAACTTCCATAATTGCTTCCACTAGTTGGATTAATATTTTCTTTACGTCTTCATTGTTGATTCTCTCTATTGGCTTCTCGATCTTGCACACTAATTTCTTCTTCGGTTCCAACAAATTTGACGTTGTTTCGCATTTAGTCTCATCTCTAATCTCTGTTCCAGCAATGAGTACACGAGCATCTATCAAATTTTGTGTTATCAATAGATAGATGTAATCTTCTTAGCAATACCAAAACTTGCGTCCATCCTACACATATATTTGAGCAAACAATGAGCTACCAAAATTACGCCAAATCTGGTGAACGGAATCAAAAGAAGCACATACCCCATCTCTTTTGCACTTGAAGAATGCACATCCGGGATGTTCCGACATGGTGAGCGGGCAGTCGTCGCACTTTATGATAGGCGACAGGGAGTTGATGGGCCGTTGGGCCAGCATCGAGCCCGTGCGATGGTCGGGCGTTTCTTTGTCGGCGAACCGCCAACTGGGGAGATCCGAGCGGCTAGAGGTCGATTCAATACCTGCATGCAGCGGAGGCGTTGCCTGGGCTGCGTGGTCTGGTACCCGACCGATCCATGGAAATGGCACAGTCGCCACCGGCCGGATGCGTCAAATCTGGTGGCGGTAGTGGCAGCCTCGGATATACGGGTTGTGCGCCGGCGACGGGGCGAGAGAGGCCCAAATCCGTGCGGTCAAGGACCGCGGCGAAGCCTATGGGCGTGCGTGCGTGGCGGGCGGTGGCCAGAGGGGGTGGGAAGGATGACACCGGCATAGATGTGGCACGGGAGTGGGGCGGGGGGAGGCAGCGGACTGGAGGAGAGTTTTTTCTCCAAGCCTGAGCGGTTGAGTAAAAATAGGGAAATCGGAGGTGGCTGAGATATTTTTTTACTCCTCTAACGTCGATTGGGGTTCGGCTAGCTGTCGTTTAGAGGAATAAAACAGAACTTTTTTTACTTCAGGTTATAGGGGATCGGTTAGAGTACCCTAATTCCATAAGCATTGCCCACCATAGCCTCCCCGTTCCATTCCATAGTGGCCGGCCCATATGATTTTTTATTCGTTTTGGGAACATTCCAAGAGGTTCCCATGGATTTTTTTTCTAGGAGAGCTTTCCATCAGGTCTTTTTCAGAATAGATTTTGCTCGGTGCTCTCACTTTTATATTTTCAAAATTTTATAATTCATGGAATTTATTCAATTCATGTTTTTTAATTCATGAAGATTTTTTTTCCAATTCGGCAATAATTTTCAAATAAGTGAACATTATTTATATTTGTGAATTTTTCTCAAATTTGTGATTTTTTTAAACATTCATGAGAATGTTCGAAATTGATAAAAAAACCAAATTCCCAAAATTTTATCAAATTTGAGATTTTTTTTGAAATCCATGATTTTGTTACAATGCACGAACATCTTTTAAATATGTGAACATTTTTAATCAAATCTGTGAACTTTTTCAATCCATATTTTTTAAATTCATGAAATAATAAACTTGTATAATTTGTTTTGAATTTGTGAATTTGTAGAAAAGTCAACTGTTTTGGTTAATAGTCTACGGGTCAACCAACGACCAAGGATTGAGTGACTGAGAGCGATCAGCGAGGCAAACACTATTAGGTCGTGGCCCATTATGGCATCAACGCGTGCACTGGTTGGCGGCCGATCCCTAGTCTACGGGGAGATCGCCAACGCAGCTAACCACCCCACCCGCTTCCAGTTACTTGTTAGAAGTAAGATCGTGGCCAACTAGAGGCGACCGAGCCGGTCTTCTACATTTTTTCTTTTACTTTTTGTTTTCTTTTGTTTCATTTCTTTTTTCTTCTCTGGTTTTTTCATTCTTTCTTCTCAGATTTGTTTCATTCTTGTTCGATTTTTTATTTCTTTTTTCTTCTCGATTTTTTCATTCTTTTCTTTTTTCTTCTTCATTTTTTGTTTCATTTTCTTTTTTTTTCTTCTCCATTTTTTGTTTGGTTTCCTTTTTCTTCTCCATTTTTTGTTTTTCTTTTGTGTTTTTATTTTCACTCTACATTTTCATACATGTCAGAAACAACTTTGTAACAAGTGATCAACATTTCTTGTATACACGTTCAATATTGTCTGAACGCTTATCCAGCATTTTTCATATACTTGTTCAACATTTTAATAGTTATTCAACATTTTCAAATACTTGTCAATATTTTTAATACTTATTACCATTTTGAAACACCTGTTCAACATTTTCATATACTCATTCAAACAAAAAACCTATTCAACAATTTTCAAATACTTGTTCAACATCTTTAATACTTATTCAACATTTTTAGTACCTATTAAGCATTTTTCAAATACTTGTTCAACATTTTTATACTTATTCAACATTTTCAAATACTTGTTCAACATTTTTTAATTCTTGTTCAACATTTTTAATTCTTATTCAACATTTTTTCAAATGTGTTTTTGAAGAGTGTTTTTGTAATGTATACATACATACATATATATATATATATATATATATATATATATATATATATATATATATATATATATATATATATATATGGAAAATGCATCCTACTACCGGGTGTAGTCACACCCATTTCTCATATACTACTATCTCTACTATTAAGGGAGGATCGAACATCGTGATGGTTCGACCTCGAACCATCCCCGCGATCCCCTCGTTCGCTCCATCCCGCGATGGCCTCGTTCCCTCCACCCCGTCCTCCTCAGATTCCTGCTCCACGCACAATAAAAGAAAAAAAAGAAAAGCCACGATATAGTAAAATGGAAAAAAAAAGCAGCCATGATCAGGAACCCACGTCCCACGCCGGCCCAACCAACTCGCTCCTCCCAATCTCATATCTCTCCAGAGAAAAATTGTCACCGCCGTCCCTTGTCTTACTAGCCGATGGCCACACCCAAATCTTCCCTCAGAGCTCGATCTCGGTCCTCCTCCACCACGTGCCCGCCTCCTCCCACGACTGTGGCCCGACTTCTCCTCCTCCTCCTCCCACACAATCCACGTCCCCGCCGTGCCGGCATAGGCGCCGACGCCGGTGACTCCGGCGCCCACCCTCCTAACACTCGAGCATCGCCCACGCATAGACGCTTCTGTCAGCCGCGTCACCGAGGTCGAGTCCATCGAATCAACCCTTGCCCTCGCCTGCGTCAGTGGCTCCGCCCGTCTCGATGCGATCAGTTACTCGATCTCGATCATCGGACTCATCTCTGGCGAGTACGGCCTCGGTGCGGACGCTGCGGCGGAGAACAATAGTGCTGGCTAATCGCTAGCTCGTCTGAGTTATTGGTCGACGCCGTCCTGCCGCCTCTCTCTGTGTCGGCGCCCACGCCGCACTCTGCATGTTTTTCGAAAAAAGGCAAGGATAAACACTGATTGTCACCCCCTCCAACAGCAAGGTTGTCATCCCCTCTATCTCTCATGTTTTTTTACATCCTTGTCATAATGCTGCCCTGTGTTGCTATTATTGCATGATTGAAGTGACATGATGTTGTTGTATGAATAAAAGTGAGCTGCTGATTTTTGAATAAAACTGACTTGTTTGCAGATTCTTGTATGGGTAGAAGAAAGATATAATTGACCTTTTGCACTAATGGTTGTATGGATGTCGATGGCCGTCACCGATCAAAGGAGGGTGACGCCATACATTGTGGAGATGTCGCACTCGGCCGACAGCGAGCTCCAAGTCAAGACGGTGTGGCAACCGACGAGCAGAGTCTCCTTGTTGAGGAGGTCCTGTACATTCCTGCCCACGCAAGAACCTGCACTGGTTTGATTTGGTCCAATTCGATTTGATTCAGTAGTTGTGGTCGTGCTGAATTCTCAGATTCAACATTTGTTTGGCAGGTCTTTACTCCAGTGGAGTCACTGAGATAGAAGTAGGACAGGAAGAAAAAGAACGTCATTATATTCAGGTCGGGTGGTAAATGCTTACATATGTTCTTGATCCCCAGATATAACTTGGTTCTATATGTACTTTTCTTGTTGGTGAACATAACTAGAGAAAATATTTTGTGTGGTTTTAACATGTTCTGATTGTGAAAATTCATAATTTGATACCCATCTTTTATTTGTGTTTCGATGCTCATATTGCATGGTTCAGTGACTGCTTCAACATGACAGAAAGAAGGTGGAGTAAATCCTTTTGTTACAGAATTCTAGGCATTAGTTAAAACAGTAACGAAGGTGAGAAGAACTGAGAGCAGCTTTTGATGTTTGTGTAGTATGGTCTTCTTCCATTTTTATAAGGGCATATGCTGCCATCTAGCACAGGAGCAGGAGTGGTAGGACCGCGTGAGGCAGGAAGTGCCCGGCCATTGGGGATCCGGACGAGGTTGCCACCAAGATCACCTCGTCCTCGACTGCTGATTATCCACCTCTGACCCTCCCGCCGTACCAGTTGCTTCAGTTCAGTCCTCATCTTTCTCGTGGACATCTATTACATAATTGACAATGACAGCCAGAAGCTCACTCTTGGGCATCATCTCAGATACCTGCGCCATCCATACCAACTACATAGGATCAGGGCTCCACTGCTCCAACACTTCACCTCCCTTTCCTTCCCGTTCCTTCAACGAGGCGACTATAAGTACTCTATGAGTATCATTTCCAGTTCGCTAATGATCGTTGTCTTTCTTGAGATTTAGCGGCTTATTCCTTGTAGGACATCTTACTCTCAGATGTCGCTAGCCATTGCCTTGCTTCTGCAACACTTCAACCAATTGTCGATTATTGTCAACATTGGGAGGATCACTTAGTTCTACAGTTTGTTGCACAATTTTATGGTAAAAGTGTAAAACAATTCCAATGTTGCACATCGAGTAATCAGTTTTATCTTGATTGTGGAGGTCGTCCATTTTGTAGAAGATTCTCTATTGTATTCACCTTTTGCACATAAAAATAGCATTATGGCTTTTATGATTGACATTCTAGACTCTTATCTTCAGTGCATTTGGACTTTGGAGTAATCTTGTGGCATATCAGCAGTAAGCAGTGTTCAACTCACTTGTGTTCTTAAAACTCCTATTATCGACAGATATATATGAAGTTATTGTCTGTGTGCACATACATCCCTAACTGAAATTATCCTAATACAGTAGTTATCTTTCCTTCCAAGTTAGTTCTGGGAGTTTTTTGTCTGCACTGAAATATCTTAGGTCTACAATTGGTTTTTGTTTTGCTTTTCCGAGAATGTCTACCATTATTTTAGTTATTGTGTGCATCAATTCTAACTAAATGTTGCAGGAATCAAAACTATCTTCAGTGGTCACATCCTTGCTGGGACCTACGGTGAGAAACTAATTGTTGGGGTCTATGATAGCACCAACATGGTCGTGCAGGAGTTGCCTTCTGGGGCCTTGCTAATATACCAGAGCTCTGTTGTCAGCTTAGTCTTTCATTGGGTCACCAAGATCTGTCATGAATTTCTTCATTGATAATAACTAGGCCCCAATGGCACTTACATGGATGATTTCCTTTGTTGGCTGCACTGGAGATGGATGAGGTTGTAAAATGAGGGGCTCCGCCACTAATAAGAATTTTATGGACATACACGTAGAAGAAAAGTAGTATGGTTATGAATATAAAATAAATTATAATACCTTCGTTCCAAATTATAAGATGTTTTAAATATTTTAATATGGACTACCTACAGACTGGACTGAATGAACAAGCACACTAAAATGCGTCTATATACATCCGAATTAGAAAAACACTAGAACATCTTAGAATTTGAAACGGAGGGAATATTAAGCAAATGTTCTTCTATTCCCAAGTATTGTTTGTTTGTTGTGGACCTTGCATGGCCTATTGATGTGGTGAAAATTCTCTAATATACCTTCTCGCCGTTCACTATATATGCATGTTCGGTGATTCTGTAATAATCTATGCTAAAGGTGCACGCTACTGCTAATATTTCTTTTTTCTTTTTATCTTGTGCCCATGATGATCTGCAGGCATACATAGGGTAAGGTGTCACCTTAAATGAAAGCTAAGCGCAAGGTCATGTTTGTTGTAATATAAAAATAAGCCAATACAAACTATTCAAATAAATAAATAAAACCAGGACACTTGCTTTGTGGATTAGAAGATGATTATACAACTATCTCTGTGCCGAAAAAATATCTTTATGCCTAAAATTATTGTTATGAGGCAGTGTACAAGCATTGTTTCTAGACGCATACGAGATTTGAGCAAGAGCATGTCAGGCCAATATCTCTCGTGGATTGGGCTCTTTCAGTGATGGGTTGTTAAGGCTATGGAAGGGCAATTCTATGACCATATGGTCAAACAACGAAGGAGAATAAGGGGGTGATCACATGTCCGCGATGGCGGCGAGACAACTCGCGAGGTTGGATCTGTGTAGGCGTGCAGTAAGGATGGTGAGCAACAAGTAAAATTGATGGCCGTGGCAACGCACGGGTTTTTAGCTAGTATGTGGTAGTATATATACTACTTTATCATTTTTAGTATGTTCATATACTATATCTAAGATACTCCAAAGCGAGTTATGTGAAAAAATTGCATGTGAGCCCATGTTTTTATCATATTTGTGAAAAATACGTACATATTTGTACGTAAAAAGAAGTACGCTAAAAATATACTATATACTACATAAAAATAGTATATATACTACCTAAATATTCTTACATACTACATACTACGCATACATACACTATGGTATGGTAGATACTACCTAAAACGTACAAAATAAAAATGGGTGTAACTACACCCGGTAGTAGGAAAAATTTGTATATATATATATATAATATTTAAAAGTATAAAGAAAAGTACAAAAAGAAAGCAAAAAATGAGAACAAAAAAACTAAAAAAAAGGATGTGGCTCCTGCGCGGCTGGGCCAGCCCGTCTGGGGCTCCCCCTGACGCGAGCGCATCCCCCTGTCTCGCTTGAAGCGAGACATAGGGGCGCCCCGATTAGAAGATCTCCTTATTACTTGTTGTTTGCTCAGACGAAATGGGCCAACTTGGCCCTGACTTTGTAGTACTTTTACTTTAGAGTTTAGATGTGTCAGATTGGTTGGTATCCTGGGAGAGGATGGTAAAAAGAAAACATATTGAGTATCCTCGGATACGATGTGCTCTCCAAAATATGCTAGAGGATGAGAGTTCAGAGATACCGAGCTCTAAATTTGGCTCTTTTGGCACATCACGCTTGGAGGATTATGAGTACACCGAAGTCCTCGGGTGCACGAGTACTAAAAGTTGTTTACTTCCCAGCTACTAACTTCTTGAAGCTAGTGTGGGAGGGCACCCCTTGCAGAGTTGGCGAGCGATTGTTAAGGGCAACTATGTCTTGAAGCAAGGCATCATAAGTCGATAGGTTCTCGAGAAACAACTTATGCTTGGAACGATAATTTGTTACTTAGGGATTTCATGCTTCATCTTGTTGCATGCAAAAAGAGAGGACCCTAGTGTACTTTTGTTCAATTTCATTGATAGGAGAAATGCTTCATGGGATAAATGCAAACTACATGAGTTCTTCATGTTAATGAATGTCGAATTGATCACCTCGATCTCCCTCTCCATGTGCTGACATGGTGATTTCATGAGCGGGTACTATGAGCGCTTAGGTGTGTTCTCTGTATGTTTAGATTACACATTGCTTGTGGGAACTAAAATGAGATGAGATCACTGGATTGAGGGAAAATCAACGAGCTTGAGGAGTATGGTGGACTAAAAGCGGTGGATGAAAATTTAGAAGACACCTTGTACGGTCAAAAGTATGTCTAGAGGGGGGGGGGTAGACCACTTGACTAAATAAAACTTATCCTTTTCCCAATTTTAGTTGTAGGCAAGTCTTAGCAATTCTACCAAGACAAGTATCACCCTACACATGCAAGTCTAAGAGTTGAGCAGCGAAAAGTAGAGACTTTGCATATGAACGTGAAGGAGGGGATCAAAGAATTCAAAATCAATGAAGATATGGTGTTTTTGGTGTGGTTCCTATAGGTGGTGATGTCGTACATCCACGTTGACGAAGACTTCAACCCACGAAGGATAACGGTTGCGCGAGTCCACAAAGGTCTCCACACACGAAGGGTCCACGAAGAAGCAATCTTGTATATTCCATGATGGCTTATGCCCACGAAGGAGTAGCCTCACTCGGGTAGATCTTCATGAAGTAGGCGATCTCCTTGCCATTACAACTCCTTGGTTCAACTCCACATGATCTTAGTGTTGGAAATATGCCCAAGAGGTAATAATATTGTATTATTTTTCATAATTAAGATTTATATTTCATGCTATAGCTGTTATGATCCTACAATATGCGATTTGGTGGAAAACTCATAAGCACATGTGGAAAACTCATAAGCACGTGTGAAAACTCATAAGCACATGTGGAAAACTCATAAGTGTCGTCTCTAAGACTGTCTCAAGTATTGTTGGTGATCATATTTTCCTGATATATAGGATATCGTTAAGTGTAACGATAGTCCTAAAACAAGATTGAGAGTATGACGTTGGAAGAATGATCATATTGAATCAACCCAAACCTTTTTGTTATACTTTGAGATAATATCATTTGAAATCAATTGTTATAACACAGAGTGTTAACATGTGTTTTTTGCTCCTTTGACCATGAGAGTATCATAGTCACTTCTTACCGTACAATGAGCCTTGGGTTTACTCAAACGTCATTTGTAACAAGGTAATCAAACGACAACTTACAGGTTCATCAGAAAGTTTGACAAGAGACTAGATAGCTCGGGAGTGGGATTTGCTCCTCCGGTGACGGAGAGATATTCTTAGGTCCCTGTTGATGTGACAACATCCATCATCATCTGGCTAGACACAGGTGATTACATCACGAGGATGCTGGAACATATCAACGAGAAAGAAGAACAAAATTGGTAAAAAGGATGACAGTATAGTGATCATGTGTATGACACAAGAAGATAATGATACATCTCGGGTTTTGTAAAGTATCGCAAAGCAAAGGGAACATCACATGATAAACAAAGGTTCACTCGAATGCCATTCGTGTAATTATCACTACAAAAAAAGACACATCCGTGACATTTTGGCCCAAACGAAATTTTTTCCTGTCATGCTTATGACACTTCTACGACGATAATTGTGATAAAAACACATATCATCATAGATGTGGTGGGCTCCTACTTATATGACAAAAAATCATGATAGAAAAATGGGTTTTTCGTCCTGGGCGGGCTAGAGACGCACCTGCGTGACATTCTCTGGGCCGTCCATGATGGAAAGAATCATGGTAGAAGCAAAGGCGAGGAAAATTTTGGGGAGTTCCAGGTTACGGTGGGTGGTCGGTGCCGAGTGATGCACTGTGGTTTGCACGTTTCTCTCGTATGTAGGCGCGTGTGTGTGCGGGGCGTTGGCTCTAACTGAACCCGAGGGAGGCGTTCCCTTACTGAACCCGAGTGATTGCACTAGCTAAGTTACTGAACCGGAGTGATCGATCCCTTGGTTGTTAACTGAACCCGAGTGATTCCTTCGCTACTGATGCTAACTGAAGCCGATTGAACCTGCCTCTTGATGAACAGTGACCATTGTTGGGGGTTGGATGAACATGACCCCGTGGTAGAGTAGGTTGTTGCCGCTGGATGAATAGGACCCCGAGGAGGCCGCCACACAGGAGCCGGTTCACCACTAGGAAAATCCTTACCAGTAGCATTGGTTTTTGTGCTATTAGTAGCGCTGGTAGATGCACTACTGCTATGGCACTACAGCTATTTTTTAGCAGTAGCGCTTGTTTTCCCCAGCGCTACTGGTAACAGAAGCTAGCAGTAGCGTTGTTTCCTCCAGCGTTACTGATACTTATCTGCAGCGTGGGTATCTAGCCAGCGCTACTAATACTTATCTGCAGCGTGGGTATCTAGCCAGCGCTAATGTTATTTGAGTGCTACTGGTAATCTTTACCCCCACGCCACTGCTAACTTTTGTAGTTTTTTTTGCATTTTGGCTCTGTACACATTTAAACAAATCCACCGTTTATACAATAACATGTATATTCATTAAAAAGCAAGTGAGACATCGATGAGCCAAAGTTATTAGAAGTCTCGACATGTCTCAAGTATCTCATCATCATCAATCATGGTCGAACACATGTCTCGAAATAGCATTACAAGTTCCCAATACATGCAACTACATGGTCACATACTCATGTTTCATCATCTATGTAGACTATGATATGACCGCATAGAAGATAAGAGCGATCACGATGATCAAAATCGGTAGTATGTACTAGTTTTTGCGGCGCTGGTTCTGAATCCCCTGTTGTGCTATGAATCTCAAGTAACTAGCTTCGGCTTCTGCTCTACTATCAAACCCTTTCTGGCTTCCGTCCGAGAAGCCAGAGACTTGGGCCTGACACTCTGGCCACTCATCGTACACACCCGGAACATGCCCTACATACACGACATACCACTTCCTCGCCATCGTTGATCTATATACCTGTCAGAGATGCACACACACACACACACACACACACACACACACACACACACACACACACATATATATATATATATATATCATGAAGAGAATTCAACCAAACAATTATGAAATAGAAGCAACATATATAGTAAACATAGTTAACAAATTTCATCGTACCGAAAGTAATTAACTAGAGTGAGGCACCATTTACATCTAATAGTTTCGTCGTACTGAGTCATTCAAAGTTTTGTTGTATAGAAAGTAACAAGTAACTAAAGAGACATATTGTTTTTAAGCAGTGCACTCTTCGCATCTATCCATATCCGCGAGGATGGACCCAAGCTTAGTGAAAGGCGTCATGTCCTGACGCGGTAGGGCAATGCAGGTTCGGACGTCAGCTCGCGATATTGAGCCGTTGTAGAACATCCCATTCTCTTCGAGGACATCTTTCATGATGATGGACGCAATTTCCTGCTGGATCTGGTAGAAATCATTTCGAAGTCTATTATCCGACATGGCTTCAAAGGCTTCGGCCCATCTCTTGATATGGGTATCGGATGAAGATTTCATGCAAACTGATTGCACATCCCTTCTGTACTCCATCATTAGATGGATGACGTAGGATCCATCATTCTCACTTCTTGCCGGTTGCTGGATGCAATAGAAGTCAGTCTTGTGGCTGAAACAAAGCCTGGCCTTATTTGTTTTTTTTTGCATTGGATCTAGCCACCCCACATGCTGAAGCCTAGCATAGCTCTGTCCAGAACATACATTATGTGTGTGTAATCTTTCTTCTGTATGTTCTTCGAAGGGTCCAACTATAGAGCGCGGGAGTAACGCGGGTAAAGAACGATGATAATGGCACGACACCCCCCGCTGCGCAAAATACACGATCAAGTTAGCCTCCATGCGTGCAAAGTAATTATTCAAATGCACGAAAGGATGTACGTGTTATAGTGTCGCGGATGACTTACCCGGATGATAAGGTAGGAGAATCGTTTCTTTGTCATTATTGCTGACCAAGAATTCTTCGATGTACTGACTAGCGTATTGACGATTGGCGTCGTTGATTGACAAGAATCCCTCATGCATGTAGTATGGGTTGGTGATACGTCTCCAACATATCTATAATTTTTGATTGCTCCATGCTACTTTATCTACTGTTTTGGACTATATTGGGCTTTATTTTCCACTTTTATATTACTTTTGGGACTAACCTACTAACCGGAGGCCCAGCCCAGAATTGTTGTTTTTTGCCTTTTTCAGTATTTTGAAGAAACATAATATCAAACGGAGTCCAAACGGAATGAAACCTTCGGGATCGTGATTTTCCAACCGAACGTGATCCAGGAGACTTGGACCCTACTCCAAGCAGTGCCCGAGGAGGTCATGAGGGTGGAGGGCGCCCCCTGGGCGCGCCCCCTACCTCGTGGGCCCCTCGGCGCTCCACCAACGTACTCCTTCCTCCTATATATACCTACGTATCCCCGGACGATCAGAATAGGAGCCAAACACCTAATTCCACCGCCGCAACCTTCTGTATCCACGAGATCCCATCTTGGGGCCTGTTCCGGAGCTCCACCGGAGGGGGCATCTGTTGGAAATATGCCCTAGAGGCAATAACAAAAGGATTATTATATTTCAATGTTCATGATAATTGTCTTTTGTTCATGCTATAAATGTATTATCCGGAAATCGTAATACACGTGTGAACACTTAGACCCAATGAGTCCCTAGTGAGCCTCTAGTTGACTAGCTCGTTGTGATCAATAGATAGTCATGGTTTCCTGACTATGGACATTAGATGTCGTTGATAACGGGATCACATCATTAGGAGAATGATGTGATGGACAAGACCCAATCATAAGCATAGCATATAAGATCGGATAGTTCGTTTGCTAGAAGCTTTGCCAATGTCAAGTATCTATTCCTTCGACCATGAGATCGTGTAACTCCCGGTTACCGTAGGAGTGCCTTGGGTGTATCAAACGTCACAACGTAACTGGGTGACTATAAAGGTGCATTACGGTATCCCGAAAGTATCTGTTGGGTTGACACGGATCGAGATCGATTTGTCACTCCGTATGACGGAGAGGTATCTCTGGCCCACTCGGTAATGCATCATCATAATGAGCTCAATGTGACCAAGGTGTTGGTCACGGATCATGTATTACTGATGCGAGTAAAGTGACTTGCCGAGAACGAGACCGAACAAGGTATTGGGATACCGACGATCGAGTCTCGGGCAAGTAACGCATCGATTGACAAAGGAATTGTATACGTGGTTTGATCGAATCCTCGACATCGTGGTTCAACCGATGAAATCATCGAGGAGCATGTGGGAGCCAACATGGATATCCGACCCGCTGTTGGTTATTGCCCGAGAGTCGTCTCGGTCATGTCTGCGTGTCTCCCGAACCCGTAGGGTCTACACACTTAAGGTTCGGTGGCGCTAGGGTTAGTAGGAAGTCAAGTATGTGACCACCGAATGTTGTTCGAGTCCGGATGAGATCCCGACGTCACGAGGAGTTCGGAAGGGTCCGGAGGTAAAGAATAATATATAGGAAGTGGTGTTTCGCCATCGGGAAAGTTTGGGGTTTCGGTAGAATCACGGGACCACGGAAGGGTCCCGGGTCCACCGGTGGGGCCACCTATCCGGAGGGCCCCATGGGCTGAGAGGGAAGGAACCAGCCCACAAGGGGCTGGTGCGCCCCTAGGGTCCACCCCTGCGCCTAGGGTTGAAACCCTAGGGGTGGGGCGCCCACCGGCTTGGGTACTCCAACCCCTTGGCGCCGCCCCGGAGATTGGATCTCAGGGGCCGCCACCAGGGGCCTATATAAAGGGGGAGGAGGGGGCTGCTGTACACAACTCCCAAGGCGCAGCCCTCCCTCCCAACACATCTCCTCCTCCGTAGAGCTTGGCGAAGCCACAGCCGAGATCTTGCATCTCCACCATCATCACGCCGTCGTCTGCCGGTGGAGCTATCTTCCTCAACCTCTCCTTCCCCTTGCTGGATCAAGAAGGAGGAGACGTTGCTCGTCCCGTACGTGTGTTGAACGCGGAGGTGCTGTCCGCTCAGCACTTGGCATCGGTGATCTGAATCACGCTCGAGTACGACTCCATCATCACCTTGCAAGCTTCCGCACGCGATCTACAAGTGGTATGTAGATGCAAACTCTCTCCGTTACTCGTTTCTTAGATGAACTCATAGATGGATCTTGGTGAAGCCGTAGGAAAAATTTTAATTTTCTGCAACGCTCCCCAACAAAGGCATCATGAGCCGGTCTATCGTATTTCTCTAATGCACGAGTAGAACACAATTTGTTGTGGGCGTTGATCTTGTCATCTTACTTGCCTCTACTAGTCTTTTCTTGCTCAACGGTATTGTGGGATGAAGCGGCCGGACCAACCTTACACGTGCGCTTACGTGAGACCGGTTCCACCGATCGACATGCACTAGTTGCATAAGGTGGCTGGCGGGTGTCTGTCTCTCCCACTTTAGTTGGAGCGGATTCGATGAACAGGGCCCTTATGAAGGGTAAATAGAAGTTGACAAAATCACGTTGTGGTGATTCGTAGGTAAGAAAACGTTCTTGCTAGAACCCAATCGCAGCCACGTAAAGATGCAAAAACAACTAGAGGACGTCTAACTTGTTTTTGCAGCGATTGATCATGTGATGTGATATGGCCAGAAGTTGTGATGAATGATGAATTGTGATGTATGAGATCATGTTCTTGTAATAGGATTCACGACTTGCATGTCGATGAGTATGACAACGGCAGGAGCCATAGGAGTTGTCTTTATTTTTGTATGACCTGCGTGTCATTGAAGAACGCCATGTAAACTACTTTACTTCATTACTAAACGCGTTAGTCATAGAAGTAGAAGTAGTCGTTGGCGTGACAACTTCATGAAGACACGATGATGGAGATCATGATGATGGAGATCATGGTGTCAAGCCGGTGACAAGGTGATCATGGAGCCCCGAAGATGGAGATCAATGGAGCTTGATGATATTGGCCATATCATGTCACAACTATATAATTGCATGTGATGTTTATTATGCTTTTACATCTTGTTTACTTAGGACGACGGTAGTAAATAAGATGATCCTTACAAAATTTCAAGAAGTGTTCTCCCTAACGTGCACCGTTGCTACAGTTCGTCGTTTCTAAGCACCACGTGATGATCGGGTGTGATGGATCCTTACGTTCACATACAACGGGTGTAAGACAGTTTTACACAATGAAAACACTTAGGGTTAACTTGACGAGCCTAGCATGTACGCACATGGCCTCGAACACGGAGACCGAAAGGTCGAACACGAGTCGTATGGAAGATACGATCAACATAAAGATGTTCACCGATGATGACTAGTCCGTCTCACGTGATGATCGGACACGGGCTAGTCGACTCGGATTGTGTAACACTTAGATGACTAGAGGGATGTCTAATCTAAGTGGGAGTTCATAATTTTGATTAAGAACTTTATTATCATGAACTTAGTCTAAAACCTTTGCAAATATGTCTTGTAGATCAATGGCCAACGCTAATGTCAACATGAACTTCAACGCTTCCTAGAGAAACCAAGCTGAAAGATGATGGCAGCAACTATACGGATCGGGTCCGAACCCGAGATCATCCTCATAGCTGCCAGGAAGCAATATGTCCTAGAAGGACCGCTAGGTGCCGCTCCGTCCACGAGAACCAAGACGTTATGAACGCTTGGCAAACTCGCTGCCGATGATTACGCCCTCGTTCGGTGCGGCATGCTCTACAGCTTAGAACCGGGCTCCAAAAGCGTTTTGAGCATCACGGAGCATATGAGATGTTCAAGAGCTGAAACTAGTTTTCCAAGCTCATGCCCGGTCGAGAGATATGATGTCTCCGACAAGTTCTATAGTTGTAAGATGGAGGAGAACAGTTACACAAGTGAACACATCCTCAAGATGTCCGGGTTGCACGCACGTATGACCCAGTTGAACATTAACCTCCCGATGAGGCGGTCATTGACAGAATCCTCCATCGCTCCCACCAAGCTACAAGAGCTTTGTGATGAACTACAACATGCGGGGATGGTAAAGACCATTCTGAAGTGTTCTCAATCTTCAAGTCAGCAGAGGCTGAAATCAAGAAAGAACATCAAGTGTTGATGGTCAATAAGACCACTAAGTTCAAGAAGGGCAAGGGTAAGAAGAACTTCAAGAAGGACGGCAAAGACGTTGCCGCGCCCGGTAAGCCTGTTGCCGGGAAGAAGTCAAAGAATGGACCCAAGCACGAGATCGAGTGCTTTTATTGCAAGGGAAGGGCACCGAAGCGGAACTGCCCCAAATACTTAGCGGATAAGAAGGCCGCAACACCCAAGGTATATTTGATATACATGTAATTGATGTGTACCTTACCGATTACTCGTAGTAACTCCCGGTATTTGATACCGTGCCGTTGCTCACATATGTAACTCACAGCAGGAGCTGCGGAATAAACGGAGACCGCGAAGGGCGAGGTGACGATCGCGTCGGGAATGGTTCCGAGGTCGATGTGATCGCCGTCGGCACGCTGCCTCTACATTTACCTACGGGATTAGTTTTAAACCTCAATAATTGTTATTTAGTGCCATGTTTGAGCATGAACATTGTATCTGGATCTCGTTTGATACGAGATGGCTACTCATTTAAGTCTGAGAATAATGGTTGTTCGATTTATATGAGAGATATGTTTTATGGTCATGCTCCGATGGTCAATGGTTTATTCTTAATGAATCTCGGCGTAATATTACACATGTTCATAGTGTGGATGCAAAAGATGTAAAGTTGATAACGATAGTCCCACATACTTGTGGCATTTGCCGCCTTGGTCACATTGGTGTCAAGCGCATGAAGAAGCTCCATGCTGATGGACTTTTAGAGTCTCTTGATTATGAATCGTTTGACACATGCGAACCTTGCCTCTTAGGCAAATGACCAAGACTCCGTTCTCCGGAACAATGGAGCGAGCAACCAACTTGTTGGAAATCAAACATACTTGATGTGTGCGGTCCAATGGCGTTGAGGCTCATGGAGGATATCGTTATGTTCTCACTCTCACGGATGACTTAAGTAGATATGGGTATGTCTACTTAATGAAACACAAGTCTGAGACCTTTGAAAAGTTCAAGGAATTTCAGAGTGAGGTAGAGAATCACGTGACCGAAAGATAAAATTCTACGATCGATCGTGGAGGAGAATACTTAAGTCACGAATTTGGTACACACTTAAGAAAATGTGGAATCGTTTCACAACTCACGCCGCCTGGAACACCTCAGCGAAACGGTGTGTCCGAACGTCATAATCGCACTCTATTGGATATGGTGCGGTCTATGATGTCTCTTACCGATTTACCGCTATCATTTTGGGGATACGCTCTAGAGACAGCTACATTCACTTTAAATAGGGCACCGTCTAAATCCGTTGAGACGACACCGTATGAATTATGGTTTGGGAAGAAACCTAAGCTGTCGTTTCTAAAAGTTTGGGGATGCGATGCTTATGTCAAGAAACTTCAACCTGAAAAGCTCGAACCCAAGTCGGAAAAATGCGTATTCATAGGATACCCTAAGGAAACTGTCGGGTATACCTTCTACTTAAGATCCGAAGGCAAGATCTTTGTTGCCAAGAACGGATGCTTTCTAGAAAGAGTTTCTCTCGAAAGAAGTAAGTGGGAGGAAAGTAGAACTCGATGAAGTACTACCTCTCGAACGGAAAGTGGTGCAGCGCAGAAACCGTTCTGTGATGCCCACACCAACCAAGAGGAAAACGTTGATGATGATCAAGGTACTTGGATCAAGTTACTCTTGAACTTCAAGGTCCACGAGGACACGTTCCGCACCAGAGTGGTACGGCAACCCTGTCATGGAAATCATGTTGCTAGACAACAATGAACCTTCGAACTATGAAGAAGCAATGGCGGGCCCGGATTCCAACAAATGGCTTGAGGCCATGAAATCCGAGATAGAATCCATGTATGAAAACAAAGTATGGACTTTGACAGACTTGCCCGATGATCGGCGAGCGATAGAAAATAAATGGATTTTTAAGAAGAAGACGGACGCGATGGTAATGTTACCATCTATAAAGCTCAACTTGTCGCTAAGGGTTATCGACAAGTTCAAGGGATTGACTACGACGAGACATTCTCTCCGTGGCGAAGCTTAAGTCCGTCCGAATCATGTTAGCAATTGCCGCATACTATGATTATGAGATATGGCAGATGGACGTCAAAACGGCATTCCTTAATGGACATCTTAAGGAAGAGCTGTATATGATGCAGCCGGAAGGTTTTGTCGATCCTCAGAACGCTAACAAAGTATGCAAGCTCCAGCGATCCATTTATGGACTGGTGCAAGCATCTCGGAGTTGGAACATTCGCTTTGATGAGATGATCAAAGCGTTTGGATTTATGCAGACTTATGGAGAAGCCTGCGTTTACAAGAAAGGTAGTGGGAGCTCCGTAGCATTTCTCCTGTTATATGTAGATGACATACTCTTGATGGGAAATGATACGACACTCCTGGACAACATTAAGGCCTATTTGAACAAGTGTTTTTCAATGAAGGACCTTGGAGAAGCTGCTTATATATTAGGCATCAAGATCTATAGAGATAGATCGAGACGCCTCATAGGTCTTTCACAAAGCACATACCTTGATAAGATTTTGAAGAGGTTCAAAATGGATCAGTCCAAGAAGGGTTCTTGCCTATGTTACAAGGTGTGAAATCGAGCTCGGCTCGACCACCGACCACGACAAAAGATAAAGAAGAGATGAGTGTCATCCCTATGCTTCAGCCATAGGATCTATTATGTATGCCATGCTGTGTACTGACCGATGTAAACCTTGCCGTAAGTTTGGTTGCAAGATACCAAAGTAACCCCGCAAGGAACACCGGACAGCGGTCAAGAATATCCTGAAGTACCGAAAAGGACAAAGGACATGTTTCGTTTATGGAGGAGACGAAGAGCTCGTCAGTAAGGGTTACGTCGGCGCTTAGCTTCGACTCAGATCTGATGACTCTAAGTCACAAACCGGATACGTGTATATGTTGAATGGTGGAGCAATGAAGCTGGTGCAGTGCAAGCGAGAGCGTCGTGGCGGGATCTACGTGTGAAGCGGAGTACATGGCAGCCTCGGAGGCAGCGCATGAAGCGATTTGGGTGAAGGAGTTCATCACCGACCTAGGAGTCATACCCAACGCGTCGGGCCGATCAAACTCTTCTGTGACAACACCGGAGCTATTGCCCTAGCCAAGGAGCCCAGGTTTCACAAGAAGACCAGCACATCAAGCGTCGCTTCAACTCCATCCGTGAAAATGTTCAAGATGGAGACATAGAGATTTGCAAAGTGCACACGGATCTGAATGTCGCAGATCCGTTGACTAAACCTCTCTCGCGTGCAAAACATGATCAACACCAAAACTCTATGGGTGTTCGATTCATCACAATGTAACTAGATTGGTGACTCTAGTGCAAGTGGGAGACTGTTGGAAATATGCCCTAGAGGCAATAATAAAAGGATTATTATATTTCAATGTTCATGATAATTGTCTTTTGTTCATGCTATAAATGTATTATCCGAAATCGTAATACACGTGTGAACACTTAGACCCAATGAGTCCCTAGTGAGCCTCTAGTTGACTAGCTCGTTGTGATCAATAGATAGTCATGGTTTCGACTATGGACATTGGATGTCGTTGATAACGGATCACATCATTAGGAGAATGATGTGATGGACAAGACCCAATCATAAGCATAGCATATAAGATCGGATAGTTCGTTTGCTAGAAGCTTTGCCAATGTCAAGTATCTATTCCTTCGACCATGAGATCGTGTAACTCCGGTTACCGTAGGAGTGCCTTGGGTGTATCAAACGTCACAACGTGAATCGGGTGACTATAAAGGTGCATTACAGGTATCCCGAAAGTATCTGTTGGGTTGACACGGATCGAGATCGGATTTGTCACTCCGTATGACGGAGAGGTATCTCTGGCCCACTCGGTAATGCATCATCATAATGAGCTCAATGTGACCAAGGTGTTGGTCACGGGATCATGTATTACGGTACAAGTAAAGTGACTTGCCAGGGAACGAGACTGAACAAGGTATTGGGATACCGACGATCGAGTCTCGGGCAAGTAACGCATCGATTGACAAAGGAATTGTATACGGGTTTGATCGAATCCTCGACATCGTGGTTCAACCGATGAAATCATCGAGGAGCATGTAGGAGCCAACATGGATATCCGACCCGCTGTTGGTTATTGCCCGAGAGTCGTCTCGGTCATGTCTCGTGTCTCCGAACCCGTAGGGTCTACACACTTAAGGTTCGGTGGCGCTTAGGGTTAGTAGGAAGTCAAGTATGTGACCACCGAATGTTGTTCGAGTCCGGATGAGATCCCTGGATGTCACGAGGAGTTCGGAAGGGTCCAGAGGTAAAGAATAATATATAGGAAGTGGTGTTTGCCATCGGGAAAGTTTGGGGTTTCGGTAAAATCACGGGACCACCGGAAGGGTCCCGGGTCCACCGGTGGGGCCACCTATCCGGAGGGCCCCATGGGCTGAGAGGGAAGGAACCAGCCCACAAGGGGCTGGTGCGCCTCTAGGTCCACCTCGCGCCTAGGGTTGAAACCCTAGGGGTGGGGCGCCCACCGGCTTGGGGGTACTCCAACCCCTTGGCCGCCGCCCCCCAGAGATTGGATCTCGGGGCGCCACCAGGGGCCTATATAAAGGGGGAGGGAGGGGCTGCTGTACACAACTCCCAAGGCGCAGCCCTCCCTCCCAACACATCTCCTCCTCCGTAGAGCTTGGCGAAGCCTCTGCCGAGATCTTGCATCTCCACCATCATCACGCCGTCGTCTTTGCGGTGGAGCTATCTTCCTCAACCTCTCCTTCCCCCTTGCTGGATCAAGAAGGAGGAGACGTCGCTCGTCCCGTACGTGTGTTGAACGCGGAGGTGCTGTCCGTTCAGCACTTGGCATCGGTGATCTGAATCACGTTCGAGTACGACTCCATCATCACCTTGCAAGCTTCATACGCGATCTACAAGTGGTATGTAGATGCAAACTCTCTCCCGTTACTCGTTGCTTAGATGAACTCATAGATGGATCTTGGTGAAGCCGTAGGAAAAATTTTAATTTTCTGCAACGTTCCCCAACAGCATCCACCACGGAGGGCTTCTACATCATCACCACAGCCCCTTCGATGAAGTGTGAGTAGTTTACTTTAGACCTTCGGGTCCATAGCTAGTAGCTAGATGGCTTCTTCTCTCTTTTTGGATCTCAATACAATGTTCTCCCCCTCTCTTGTGGAGATCTACTCGATGTAATCTTCTTTTTGCGGTGTGTTTGTTGAGACCGATGAATTGTGGGTTTATGATCCAGTATTATCTATGGAAAATATTTGATTCTTCTCTGAATTCTTTTATGTATGATTGAGTTATCTTTGCAAGTCTCTCCGAATTATCCTTTTTGGTTTGGCCAACTAGATTGGTAGTTCTTGCAATGGGAGAAGTGCTTAGCTTTGGGTTCAATCTTGTGGTGTCCTTAGCGAGTGACAGAAGGGGCAGCAAGGCACGTATTGTATTGTTGCCATTGAGGATAACAAGATGGGTTTTTTATCATATTGCATGAATTTATCCCTCTACGTCATGTCATATTGCTTACGGCATTACTCTATTTTTAACTTAATACTCTAGATGCATGCTGGATAGCGGTCGATGAGTGGAGTAATAGTAGTAGATGCAGAATCGTTTCGATCTACTTGTTTTGGACGTGATGCCTATATACATGATCATTGCCTAGATATAATCATAACTATGCTCAATTCTATCAATTGCTCAACAGTAATTTGTTCACCCACTGTAGAATATTTATGCTCTTGAGAGAAGCCACTAGTGAAACCTATGGCCCCCGGGTCTATTCTCATCATATCAGTCTCTATCACTTTATTTACTTGCTTTGTTTTTACTTTGCTTATTTTTTTTACTTTGCATCTATCTATCAAAAATACCAAAAATATTATCTCTATCAGATCTCACTCTCGTAAGTGACCGTGAAGGGATTGACAACCCCTAAGCGTTGGTTGCGAGTTGCTATCGTTTTGTGTAGGTACGAGGGACTTGTGCATGGTCTCCTACTGGATTGCTACCTTGGTTCTCAAAAACTGAGGGAAATACTTACGCTACTTTGCTGAATCATCCTCTCCTCTTCGGGGAAATCCAATGCAGTGCTTAGGAGGTAGCAAGAAGAATTTCTGGCGCTGTTGCCGGGGAGGCTCACGCAAGCAAGTCAACCATACCAAGTACACATCACAATCCCTATCTCTCGCATTACATTATTTGCCATTTGCCTCTCGTTTTCCTCTCCCCCAATTCACCCTTGCCGTTTTATTTGCCCTCTCTTTCCCAATATCCTCCTCTCTTTTCCGTTTGCCTTTTTTCCGTTGCCTTTCTGTTTGCTCGTGTGCTAGCTCGTTTGCTTGCTTGTCGTCATCACTAGTTTCTTATCTTCTCCGTTATCTCCCGAGAATGAAGTCCTAAATTTTAAACAAAGGGAGGGAGAAAATCTAAAAGATGCTTGGTATAGAATTTGCAATGCTCAAAATAAATCTACCAGGAAGCAATCTACTTCAGTTCTTCTTCGCAATTTTTACATAGGTGCTAATCCTTGGTATAGATATATCCTTGATACCATTACCGGAGGGAATTTTTTGGGTAGCCATACTTTTGATTCTTATAATGCTTTAATAGATATATTTGGCTCACCACCTCTTTTGATTAATGGAACTATGTTAACTTTGGAGCATGTTATGCAAAGACTTGAAATTATTGAGAATAAAGTTGCTACCATTGAATCAATTGAACATCTTGACAAAAAGATCCACAATCAAATTACCCAATATGGATCTAAGGTAGGAATGACTTTGAAAAATATTAAAGAATCGATAAACTTGAGGGTATCATTACCAACTTGAGGGTATCATTACCAACTTGAGGTAGAAAAAGACCCCATAGTCAATGAGAAAATAAATCTAGACTCCACAAGAATCGATAAACTTGAGGGTATCATTACCAACTTGGGAACCACTTTTTCTTCCGTGCAAAATACTCCAAGTTCGTCTACTAAAAATACTAAGCTCATTTACGTTCCTAAGAATAAGGGTGAATCATCTAGTAAGGAAACTGCGGATCTTAAATATATAAGCGTTCATCCCAATCTTTTTTCCATCATTAAGGAACCTTTTGCTATAGATGAATTTTTCGATCTTTTGCCTGAAAATTTGACAATTACTAGTAAGAAAGAAAATCCTAAAGGAGGTAGATGCCTCATTGAAGAATTGCCTACCAAAGATGGCAATACCTAGATCTATCCTTGCTTTTATGCCTAGCTAGGGGCGTTAAACGATAGCGCTTGTTGGGAGGCAACCCAATTTTATTTAGTGTTTTTTGTTTTTGCTTCTGTTTAGGAATAAATAATCCATCTACCTTCTGTTTCGATGTGGTTTTATGTTTTAATTAGTGTTTTTGCCAAGTAGAACCTATAGGATAACCTACGATGATAGTTGATTTGATTCTGCTTAAAAACAGAAACTCTGTGCCCACGAATTTAGTTATGATAAATCACAGGAACGTGATTTTGCGTTGATTCTTTTTGCTGCTGATCAATAAACAAATTGTCCAGGACTTCCTATTTGGTTACAATATTTAGAGTTCCATAAGTTTGCGTTAGTTACAGATTTCTACAGACTGTTCTGTTTTTGACAGATTCTGTTTTTCGTGTGTTGTTTGCTTATTTTGATGAATCTATGGATAGTAAATTAGTTTATAAACCATATAGAAATTGGAATACAGTAGGTTTAACACCAATATAAATAAAGAATGAGTTCATTACAGTACCTTGAAGTAGCCTTTTGTTTTCTTTCTCTAACGGAGCTCACGAGATTTCTGTTGAGTTTTGTGTTGTGAAGTTTTCAAGTTTTGGGTGAATTCTTTTGATGGATTATGGAACAAGGAGTGGCAAGAGCCTAAGCTTGGGGATGCCCATGGCACCCCCAAGATAATCCAAGGACACCAAAAATTCAAAGCTTGGGGATGCCCCGGAAGGCATCCCCTCTTTCGTCCACTTCCATCGGTAATTTACTTGGAGCTATATTTTTATTCACCAACATGATATGTGTTTTGCTTGGAGCGTATTGTATTATTTGTGTATTTGCTTGTTAGTCTACCACAATCATCCTTTCTGTACACATCTTTTGAGAGAGCCATACATGAATTGGAATTTTTTAGAATACTCTATGTGCTTCACTTATATCTTTTGAGCTTGATAGTTTTGCTCATAGTACTTCACTTATATCTTTTGAGCGTGATAATTTTTGCTCTAGTACTTCACTTAGATCTTTTAGAGCACGGTGGTGGATTTGTTTTAAAGAAACTATTGATCTCTCATGCTTCACTTAGATTATTTTGAGAGTCTTTAATAGCATGGTAATTTGCTTAATGTTAATATACTTGGTATTCAAGATATGTGAACTTTCTTTTGAGTGCGTTGAATACTAAGATAAGGTTGATGCTTGATAATTGTTTTGAGATATGGAGGTGATAATATCAAAGTCGTGCTAGTTGGGTGATTATGAATTTGAGAAATACTTGTGTTGAAGTTTGCAAGTCCCGTAGCATGCACGTATGGTTAAAGTTGTGTAACAAATTTGAAACATGAAGTGTACCTGGCTTGTGCATCCTTATGAGTGGCGGTCGGGGAGGAGCGATGGTCTTTTCCTACCAATCTATCCCCCTAGGAGCATGCGTGTAGTACTTGAATTTTTGATGACTTCTAAATTTTTGCAATAAGTATATGAGTTTTTTGACTAATGTTGAGTCCATGGATTATACGCACTCTCACCTTTCCACCTTTGCTAGCCTCTTCAGTACCGTGCATTGCCCTTTCTCACCTTGAGAGTTGGCGCAAACTCCGCCGGTGCATCCAAACCCCGTGATACGATATACTCTATCACACATAAACCTCCTTATATCTTCCTCAAAACAGCCACCATACCTACCTATCATGGCATTTCCATAGCCATTCCGAGATATATTGCCATGCAACTTCCACCATCATCATCATGACATACATTACTTTTGTCATATTGCCATTGCATGATCTTGTAGTTGACATCGTATTTGTGGCAAAGCCACCATGCATTATTTTCCATACATCTCACTCTTGATTCATTGCACCATCCCGGTACACCGCCGGAGGCATTCATATAGAGTCATATCTTGTTCTAAGTTTCGAGTTGTAATCCTTGTGTTGTAATCAATAGAAGTGTGATGATCATCATTATTAGAGCATTGCCCAAAAAAAGAGAAAGGCCAAAAAAAGAAAGGCCCCAAAAAACAAGAAAATAATAAAAAAAGAAAATAAAAAAGGGCAATGCTACTATCTGTTTTTCCACACTTGTGCTTCAAAGTAGCACCTTGTTCTTCATGTAGTGAGTATCATATATTGTGCTTCAAAGTAGCACCTTGTTCCTCATGTAGTGAGTCTCATAAGTTGTCTTTTTATACTAGTGGGAATTTTTCATTATAGAACTTGGCTTGTATATTCCTACGATGGGCTTCCTCAAATGCCCTAGGTCTTCGTGAGCAAGCGAGTTGGATGCACACCCACTAGTTTTCTTTTGTTGAGCATTCATAGCTCTAGTGCATCCGTTGCATGGCAATCCCTACTCCTCATGTTGACATCAATTGATGGGCATCTCCATAGCCCATTGATTAGCCTCGTCAATGTGAGACTTTCTCCTTTTTTGTCTTCTCCACACAATCCCCATCATCATATTCTATTCCACCCATACTGCTATATCCATGGCTCACGCTCATGTATTGCGTGAAGGTTGAAAAAGTTTGAGATTATTTAAGTATGAAACAATTGCTTGGCTTGTCATCGTGGGATAGAAGTTGGGAACATCTTTGTGTGACGAAAATGAAGCATAGCCTAACTATATGATTTTGTAGGGATGAACTTTCTTTTGCCATGTTATTTTGAGAAGACATGATTGCTTTGATTAGTATGCTTGAAGTATTATTATTTTTGTGTCAATATGAACTTTTGTCTTGAATCTTTCGAATCTGAATATTCATATCACAATTAAGAAGATTTACATTGAAATTATGCCAAAGTATCACTCCGCATCAAAAATTCTTTTTTATCATTTACCTACTCGAGGACAAGCAGGAATTAAGCTTGGGGATGCCTGATACGTCTCCAACGTATCTATAATTTTTGATTGCTCCATGCTACTTTATCTACTGTTTTGGACTATATTGGGCTTTATTTTCCACTTTTATATTACTTTTGGGACTAGCCTACTAACCGGAGGCCCAGCCCAGAATTGCTGTTTTTTGCCTTTTTCAGTATTTCGAAGAAACAAAATATTAAACGGAGTCCAAACGGAATGAAACCTTCGGGATCGTGATTTTCCAACCGAACATGATCCAGGAGACTTGGACCCTACTCCAAGCAGTGCCCGAGGAGGTCACGAGGGTGGAGGGCGCCCCCCTGGGTGCGCCTCCCTACCTCGTGGGCCCCTCGGCGCTCCACCGACGTACTCCTTCCTCCTATATATACCTACATATCCCTGAACGATCAGAACAGGAGCCAAAAACCTAATTCCACCGCCGCAACCTTCTGTATTCACGAGATCCCATCTTGGGGCCTGTTCTGGAGCTCCGCCGGAGGGGGCATCCACCAAGGAGGGCTTCTACATCATCACCACAGCCCCTCCGATGAAGTGTGAGTAGTTTACTTCAGACCTTCGGGTCCATAGCTAGTAGCTAGATGGCTTCTTCTCTCTTTTTGGATCTCAATACAATGTTCTCCCCCTCTCTCATGGAGATCTATTTGATGTAATCTTCTTTTTGCAGTGTGTTTGTTGAGACTGATGAATTGTGGGTTTATGATCCAGTATTATCTATGGAAAATATTTGATTCTTCTCTGAGTTCTTTTATGTATGATTGAGTTATCTTTGCAAGTCTCTTCGAATTATCCTTTTTGGTTTGGCCAAATAGATTGGTAGTTCTTGCAATGGGAGAAGTGCTTAGCTTTGGGTTCAATCTTGCGGTGTCCTTACCCAATGATAGAAGGGGCAACAAGGCACGTATTGTATTGTTGCCATCGAGGATAACAAGATGGTTTTTTTATCATATTGCATGAATTTATCCCTCTACATCATGTCATCTTGCTTACGGCATTACTCTGTTTTTAACTTAATGTTGGGGAACGTAGTAATTTCAAAAAAATTTTCCTACGCACACGCAAGATCATGGTGATGTATAGCAACGAGAGGGGAGAGTGTTGTCCACATACCCTTGTAGACCCGAAGCGGAAGCGATCACAACGTAGAGGAAGTAGTCGTACGTTCTCCTCGCGATCCGACCGATCCGGCGCCGTTACTCCGACGCCCCGAGTTCTTGACACACGACAGCTCGATGGCGTCCCTCGTACTCGATCCAGCCGAGTGTCGAGGGAGAGTTCCGTCGACGACGGCGTGGTGGCGATCTTGATGTTTCACCGGCGCGAGGCTTCGCTTAAGCTTTGCGGACAGTATAACCGAGGTGGAATATGGTGGAGGGGGCACCGCTGCGGCTAAGGAACGATCTCACGATCAACTTGTGTGTCCCAAGGTGCCCCCCTGCCCCCGTATATAAAGGAGCCAGGGGGGAGGGGGCCGGCGGCCAAAGGAGGGCGCGCCAGGGAGTCCTACTCCCTCTGGGAGTAGGATTCCCCCCCCAATCCTAGTCCAACTAGGATTCCCGGAGGGGGGGAAAGAGAGAGAGGGGGCCGGCCCCCTTCTCCTAGTCCTAGTAGGACTAGGGAAGGGGGGCGCGCAGCCCTCTTGGGCTGCCCCTTCTCCTTTCCACCAAGGCCCATCGAGGCCCATTTACCTCCCGGGGGGTTCCGGTAACCTCCCGGTACTCCGGTAAATTCCCGTTTTCGCCCGGAACCATTCCGAACTCCAAACATAGGCTTCCAATATATCAATCTTTATGTCTCGACCATTCCGAGACTCCTCGTCATGTCCGTGATCACATCCGGGACTCCGAACTCCTTCGGTACATCAAAATACATAAACTCATAATAACTGTCATCGAAACCTTAAGCGTGCGGACCCTACGGTTCGAGAACAATGTAGACATGACCTAGAACTATTCACGGTCAATAACCAACAGCGGGACCTGGATGCCCATATTGGTTCCTACATATTCTACTGAAGATCTTTGTCGGTCGACCGCATAACAACATCGTTGTTCCCTTTGTCATCGGTATGTTACTTGCCCGAGATTCGATCGTTGGTATCAATACCTAGTTCAATCTCGTTACCGCAAGTCTCTTTACTCGTTCCGTAATACATCATCTCACAACTAACTCATTAGTTGTAGTGCTTGCAAGGCTTCATGATGTGCATTACCGAGAGGGCCCAGAGATACCTCTCCGACAATCGAAGTGACAAAACCTAATCTCGAAATACGCCAACCCAACATCGCCTTTGGAGACACCTGTAGTACTCCTTTATAATCACCCGATTCGTTGTGACGTTTGGTAGCACCAAAGTGTTCCTCCGCAAGCGGAGTTGCATAATCTCATAGTTACAGGAACATGTATATGTCATGGATAAAAGCAGTAGCAACATACTAAGCGATCGTGTGCTAAGCTAATGGAATGGGTCATGTCAATCGATCATTCTACTAATGATGTGACCTCGTTAATCAAATAACAACTCTTTGTTTATGGTCGGAAACATAACCATCTTTGATTAACAAGCTAGTCTAGTAGAGGCATACTAGTGACATGTTGTTTTGTCTATGCATTCACACATGTATCATGTTTCCGTTAATACAATTCTAGCATGAATGATAAACATTTATCATGAAATAAGGAAATAAATAATAACTTTATTATTGCCTCTAGGGCATATTTCCTTCAGCCTCCCACTTGCACTAGAGTCAATAATCTAGATTACATAGTAATGATTCTAACACCCATGGAGTCTTGGTGCTGATCATGTTTTGCTCGTGGAAGAGGCTTAGTCAACGGTGCTGCAACATTCAGATCCGTATGTATCTTGCAAATCTCTATGTCTCCATCGGACTAAGTCCGGATGGAATTGAAGCGTCTCTTGATGTGCTTGGTCCTCTTGTGAAATCTGGATTCCTTTGCTAAGGCAATTGCTCGATATTGTCACGAAGATTTTCATTGGACCCGATGCACTAGGTATGACACCTAGATCGGATATGAACTCCTTCATCCGCACTCCTTCATTAGCTGCTTCGAAGCTGCTATGTATTCCGCTTCACATGTAGATCCCGCCACGACGCTTTGTTTAGAACTGCACCAATTGACAGCTCCTCCGTTTAGTGTAAATCACGATCCGGTTTGCGATTTAGAATCGTCCGGATCGGTGTCAAAGCTTGCATCAACGTAACCGTTTACGATGAGCTCTTTGTCACCTCCATATACGAAAACATATCCTTAGTCCTTTTCGTGTATTTCAGATGTTCTTGACCGCTGTCCATGATCCACTCTGGATTACTTTGGTACCTCCTGCTAGGCTTATAGCAAGGCACACATCAGTCTGGTACACAGCATTGCATACATGATAGAGCCTATGGCTGAAGCATAGGAACATCTTTCATTTTCTCTCTATCTTCTGCGGTGGTCGGGCATTGAGTCGACTCAACTTCACACCTTGTAACACGTGCAAGAACCCTTTCTTTGCTTGATCCATTTTGAACTTCTTCAAAACTTTGTCAAGGTATGTGCTTTGTGAAAGTCCAATTAAGCGTCTTGATCTATCTCTATAGATCTTAATGCCCAATATGTAAGCAGCTTCACCGAGGTCTTTCATTGAAAAACTCTTATTCAAGTATCCCTTTATGCTATCCAGAATTCTATATCATTTCCGATCAGCAATATGTCATCTACATATAATATCGAAAATGCTACAGCTCCCACTCACTTTCTTGTAAATACAGCTTCTCCAAAAGTCCAGACAAACCCAAATGCTTTGATCACACTATCAAGCGTTTATTCCAACTCGAGATGCTTGCACCAGTCCATATATGGATCGCTGGAGCTTGCACACTTTGTTAGCTCCTTTGGATCGATAAAACCTTCTCGGTTGCATCATATACAACTCTTCTTCCGTAAATCCATTCAGAATGCAGTCTTTACATCCATTTGCCAAATTTCATAATCATAAAATGCGGCAATTGCTAACATGATTCGGACGGACTTAAGCATCGCTTCGGGTGAGAAGGTCTCATCGTAGTCAATCCCTTGAACTTGTCGAAAACCTTTGCGACAAGTCGAGCTTTATAAACGATAACATTACCGTCGTCGGTCTTCTTCTTGAAGATCCACTTGTTTTCTATTGCTTGCCTACCCACGGGCAAGTCAACCAAAGTCCACACTTTGTTTTCATACATGGATCCCATCTCGATTTCATGGCCTCAAGCCATTTTGCGGAATCTGGGCTCACCATCGCTTCTTCATAGTTCGTAGGTTCATCATGATCTAGTAGCATGACTTCCAGAACAGGATTACCGTACCACTCAGTGCGGATCTTACTCTGGTTGATCTACGAGGTTCTGCGAGTAACTTGATCTGAAGTTTCATGATCAACATCATCAACTTCCTCACTACTGGTGTAGGTGTCTCGAAAACCGGTTTACTGCGACGAACTACTTTCAAGTAAGGGAGAAGGTACTACTACCTCATCAAGTTCCACTTTCCTCCCACTCACTTCTTTCGAGAGAAACTCCTTCTCTAGAAAGGATCCATTCTTAGCAACAAATGTCTTGCCTTCGGATCTGTGATAGAAGGTGTACCCAACTGTTTCCTTTGGGTATCCTATGAAGACACATTTCTCCGATTTGGGTTCGAGCTTATCGGGTTGAAGCTTTTTCACATAAGCATCGCATCCCCAAACTTTAAGAAACGACAACTTTGGTTTCTTGCCAAACCATAGTTCATAAGGTGTCGTCTCAGCGGATTTTGACGGTGTTCTATTCAGTGTGAATGCGGCCGTCTCTAGAGCATAACCCCAAAGCGATAGCGGTAAATCAGAAGAGACATCATAGATCGTACCATATCTAGTAAAGTACGATTCGACGTTCGGACACACCATTACGCTGTGGTGTTCGGGTGGCGTGAGTTGCTAAACTATTCGCATTGTTTCAAATGTAGACCAAACTCGTAACTCAAATATTCACCTCCACGATCAGATCGTAGAAACTTAATTTTCTTGTTACGATGATTTTCAACTTCACTCTGAAATTCTTTGAACTTTTCAAACGTTTCAGACTTATGTTTCATTAAGTAGATATACCCATATCTGCTTAAGTCATCTGTGAAGGTGAGAAAATAACGATATCCGCCACGAGCCTCAACATTCATCGGACCACATACATCTGTATGTATGATCTCCAACAAATCTGTTGCTCTCTCCATAATACCGAGAAAGCGGTGTTCTAGTCATCTTGCCCATGAGGCACGGTTACGCAAGTGCCAAGTGATTCATAATCAAGTGACTCCAAAAGTCCATCAAGATGGAGTTTCTTCATGCGCTTTACCGATATGACCTAAACGGCAAGCCACCAATAAGTTGCACTTTCATTATTAACTCTGCATCTTTTGGTTTCAACATTATGAATATGTGTATCACTACTATCGAGATTCATAAGAAATAGACCACTCCTCAAGGGTGCATGACCATAAAAGATATTACTCATATAAATAGAACAACCATTATTCTCTGATTTAAATGAATAACCGTCTCGCATCAAACAAGATCCAGATATAATGTTCATGCTCAACGCAGCACCAAATAACAATTATTTAGGTCTAAAACTAATCCGAAGGTAGATGTAGAGGTAGCGTGCCGACCGCGATCACATCGACTTTGGAACCATTTCCCACGCCAAGATCGTCACCTCGTCCTTTGCGAGTTAAGCAATCAGAGTCCTGCTTGAGTTGCAAATATTAGCAATGAACCAGATCAAATACCAGTGTGCTACTACGAGCTCTAGTAAGGTACACATCAATAACATGTATATCACATATACCTTTGTTCACCTTGCCATCCTTCTTATCCGCCAAATACTTGGGGCAGTTCCGCTTCGGTGACGATCGCTTGCGGTAGAAGCACTCAGCTTTCAGGTTTAGGGCCGACTTGGGTTTCTTCTCTGAGCAGACAACTTGCTTGCTGTTCTTCTTGAGATTCCCTTCTTCTTCCCTTTGCCTTTCTTCTTGAAACTAGTGGTCTTATTGACCATCAACACTTGATGCTCCTTTTTGATTTCTACCTCCGCAGCCTTTAGCATTGCGAAGAGCTCGGTATAGTCTTTACTAACCCTTGCATATTATAGTTCATCACGAAGCCTTTGTAGCTTGGTGGCGGTGATTGAAGAATTCATCAATGACACAATCATCCGGAAGATTAACTCCCAATTGTGTCAAGTGATTGTAGTACCCAGACATTCGAGTATATGCTCACTAACGAACTATTCTCCTCCATCTTGCAGCTATAGAACTTATTGGAGACTTCATATCTCTCAATCCGGGCATTATGTTGGAATATTAACTTCAACTCTGGAACATCTCATATGCTCCATGACGTTCAAAACGTCGTTGAAGTCCCGGTTCTAAGCCGTAAAGCATGGCACACCGAACTATAGAGTAGTCATCGCTTTGCTCGCCAGACGTTCATAACATCTGCGGTTGCATTAGCAAAGAGTCTGCACCTAGCGGTGCATCCAGGCGTAGCTCTTACGTGCAGCAATGAGGATGATCCTCAAATTCGGACCCAGTCCGTGTAATTGCTACCATCATCTTTCAACTTTGCTTTCTCAAGGAACGCATTAAAATTCAACGGAACAACAAAGACGAGCCATCTATCTACAATCAAACATAAACAAGCAAGATACTATCAGGTACTAAGTTCATGATAAATTTAAGTTCAATTAATCATATTACTTAAGAACTCCCACTTAGAAAGACATCTCTCTAGTCATCTAAGTGATCACGTGATCCAAATCAACTAAACCATAACCGATCATCACGTGAAATGCAGTAGTTTTCAATGGTGAACATCTTATGTTGATCATATCTACTATATGATTCACGCTCGACCTTCGGTCTCCGTGTTCCGAGGCCATATCTGCATATGCTAGGCTCGTCAAGTATAACCCGAGTATTCTGCGTGTGCAAAACTGGCTTGCACCCGTTGTAGATGGACGTAGAGCTTATCACACCCGATCATCACGTGGTGTCCAGGCACGACGAACTTTGGCAGCGGTGCATACCGGGAGAACACTTCTTGATAATTTAGTGAGAGATCATCTTATAATGCTACCGTCAATCAAAGCAAGATAAGATGCATAAAAGGATAAACATCACATGCAAATCAATATAAGTGATATGATATGGTCATCATCATCTTGTGCTTCATGATCTCCATCTTGCAGCACCACCATGATCACCATCGTCACCGCGCGACACCTTGATCTCCATCGTAGCATCGTTGTCGTCTCGCCAAACTTATGCTTCTCGACTATCGCTACCGCTTAGTGATAAAGTAAAGCATTACAAGCGATGCATTGCATACAATAAGCGACAACCATATGGCTCTGCCGATTGCCGATAACCGGTTACAAAACATGATCATCTCATACAATAAAATATAGCATCACGTCTTGACCATATCACATCACAACATACCTGCAAAAACAAGTTAGGCGTCCTCTACTTTGTTGTTGCAAATTTTACGTGGCTGCTACGGGTTTAAGCAAGAACCAGTCTCACCTCGCATCAAAACCACAACGATACTTCGTCAAATAGACTCCGTTTAACCTTCTCAAGGACCGGGCGTAGCCACACTCGTTCAACTAAAGTGAGAGAGACAGCACCCACCAGTCACCTTTAAGCAGCGAGTGCTCGTGGCGGTGAAACCAGTCTCGCGTAAGCGTCTGGCGTAATGTCGGTCCAGGCGCTTCATCTCACAATACCGCTGAACCAAAGTATGACATGCTGGTAGGTAGTATGACTTGTATCGCCCACAACTCACTTGTGTTCTACTCGTGCAAAACATCAAACCATAGAAAAACCTAGGCTCGGATGCCACTGTTGGGGAACGTAGTAATTTCAAAAAATTTCCTACGCACACGCAAGATCATGGTGATGTATAGCAACGAGAGGGGAGAGTGTTGTCCACATACCCTTGTAGACCCGAAGCGGAAGCGATCACAACGTAGAGGAAGTAGTCGTACGTTCTCCTCGCGATCCGACCGATCCGGCGCCGTTACTCCGGCGCCCGAGTTCTTGACACACGTACAGCTCGATGGCGTCCCTCGTACTCGATCCAGCCGAGTGTCGAGGAGAGTTCCACGGACGACGGCGTGGTGACGATCTTGATGTTTCACGGCGCGAGGCTTCGCTTAAGCTTTGCGACGGTATAACCGAGGTGGAATATGGTGGAGGGGGCACCGACACGGCTAAGGAACGATCTCACGATCAACTTGTGTGTCCCAAGGTGCCCCCCTGCCCCGTATATAAAGGAGCAGGGGAGAGGGGCCGCGGCCAAGGAGGCGCGCCAGGAGTCCTACTCCTCTGGGGAGTAGGATTCCCCCAATCCTAGTCCAACTAGGATTCCTGAGGGGGAAAGAGAGAGGGGGCGGCCCCTTCTCCTAGTCCTAGTAGGACTAGGGAAGGGGGGCGCAGCCCTCTTGGGCTGCCCTTCTCCTTTCCACCAAGGCCCATCGAGGCCCATTTACCTCCCGGGGTTCCGGTAACCTCCGGTACTCAGAAAATTCCCATTTTCGCCGGAACCATTCGAACTCCAAACATAGGCTTCCAATATATCAATCTTTATGTCTCGACCATTCCGAGACTCCTCGTCATGTCCGTGATCACATCCGGGACTCGAACTCCTTCGGTACATCAAAATACATAAACTCATAATAACATCCATCGAAACCTTAAGCGTGCGGACCCTACGGTTCGAGAACAATGTAGACATGACCTAGAACTATTCACGGTCAATAACCAACAGCGGACCTGGATGCCCATATTGGTTCCTACATATTCTCGAAGATCTTTGTCGGTCGGACCGCATAACAACATCGTTGTTCCCTTTGTCATCGGTATGTTACTTGCCCGAGATTCGATCGTTGGTATCCAATACCTAGTTCAATCTCGTTACCGCAAGTCTCTTTACTCGTTCCGTAATACATCATCTCACAACTAACTCATTAGTTGTAGTGCTTGCAAGGCTTCATGATGTGCATTACCGAGAGGGCCCAGAGATACCTCTCCGACAATCGAGTGACAAAACCTAATCTCGAAATCGCCAACCCAACATCCGCCTTTGGAGACACCTGTAGTACTCCTTTATAATCACCCGATTCGTTGTGACGTTTGGTAGCACCAAAGTGTTCCTCCGCAAACGGAGTTGCATAATCTCATAGTTACAGGAACATGTATATGTCATGGATAAAAGCAGTAGCAACATACTAAACGATCGTGTGCTAAGCTGATGGAATGGGTCATGTCAATCAGATCATTCTACTAATGATGTGACCTCGTCAATCAAATAACAACTCTTTGTTTATGGTCAGGAAACATAACCATCTTTGATTAACAAGCTAGTCTAGTAGAGGCATACTAGTGACATGTTGTTTTGTCTATGCATTCACACATGTATCATGTTTCCGGTTAATACAATTCTAGCATGAATGATAAACATTTATCATGAAATAAGGAAATAAATAATAACTTTATTATTGCCTCTAGGGCATATTTCCTTCACTTAATACTCTAGATGCATGCTGGATAGCAGTCGATGAGTGGAGTAATAGTAGTAGATGCAGAATCATTTCGATCTACTTGTTTTGGACATGATGCCTATATACATGATCATTGCCTAGATATACTCATAACTATGCTCAGTTCTGTCAATTGCTCAACAGTAATTTGTTCACCCACCGTACAATACTTATTCTCTTGAGAGAAGCCACTAGTGAAACCTATGCCCCCCCGGGTCTATTCTCATCAATCTCTATCACTTTATTTACTTGCTTTGTTTTTACTTTGCTTTTACTTTTTTTACTTTGCATCTATCTATCAAAAATACCAAAAATATTATCTCTATCAGATCTCACTCTCGTAAGTGACCATGAAGGGATTGACAACCCCTAAGCGTTGGTTGCGAGTTGCTATCGTTTTGTGTAGGTACGAGGGACTTGTGCGTGGTCTCCTACTGGATTGATACCTTGGTTCTCAAAAACTGAGGGAAATACTTACGCTACTTTGCTGCATCATCCTCTCCTCTTCGGGGAAATCCAACGCAGTGCTCAAGAGGTAGCAGTTCGCGACCGCAAGACCGGTGACTTGCTCTCTCCTGACGATGTAGTTCATGTGCAGCGCGTACAGGCGGACGAACGTAAAATCGAGTGTCCTCATTTGAAACATCTGGAAGATGTAATCAAATTGCAGAAGAAGAGGTCCGCGTGGCATGTGTGGACGTACATATTGCAACTACTCGGCACATGAACCGTATAAAGTGGGTATCCTGGATCATCTGAGGCGAGGAGGCTTCTCTCTATCGAAAGTACATGGTTATGGAGTCTCTTGAGATCCCCTGTTATGGCAGCTAGTGCATTTGGCGGTACCATTGGCTCTCCCGCGACATGGATTAATGGTGCATGTTTCATCGATACACTGTCAACCTTGGTTGAAGGCAGCTGGCTGGTAGATCCAACATTGCCAGCTTTATTGGATTTTCTCGCCACCGGTCTCTTCCTCTGCTTCTTCTTGGTGGGCTCAGGTGCTGGTGGGTCTGTTAGACCCTCCCTGAGCACCACCCCTAGTGTTATCAGGCTCAACATTGGACGACTCTGGCTAATTAGTTGAGCTTGGGTGGAACCGACATCTGGAGGCTTGTCCTGCAAGGATTGCATGAACAAAGACTTCTTGCACTCCCGAGGACGTTCCGGCTCTGGTACATGCATCTCATATTCATGGTTGACTCATTGTTACTTTGTTGTCAACGCTGGTATTGAGATACTGGAGAGGGTTATCGGCCTCCTCCATGTCATGATGCATATCCTCTCCCATGGGGCAGATGGCTTCATCTGCCGGAACGGTTGGCACTCCTTCCTCGTGTCTCTCGATCTCAACAAGAAGCACAGACGATGGTTGTACTTTTGTAGGTGGGGTTGTGGTCATACCTTCCTGAGGTCCCGTTGGTGTGCTCCCAGCCACCTTGACATGAAGAAGATTTTTCGGCCACAGGATCACCCAATTTTTGCATTGGCCAAGCTGCGTGGGGGTCTCATCATCCTCTCCATCGGTTTGTATCGGACGAGGGAAACACTCATAGCCCGCTTTGACACTCGCCACAGAGACGCTTAAGGTGTTATCAGGCATCTGTCGGCGGTGGAACAATCGATCCTGGGTGTCGGTGTCAAAACCGGCGGATCTCGGGTAGGGGGTCCCGAACTGTGCGTCTAGGCGGATGGTAACAGGAGACGAGGGACACGATGTTTTCCCCAGGTTCGGGCCCTCTCGATGGAGGTAAAACCCTACGTCCTGCTTGATTAATATTGATGATATGGGTAGTACAAGAGTGGATCTACCACGAGATCAAGGAGGCTAAACCCTAAAGCTAGCCTATGGTATGATTGTTGTAATGTATGTTGTGTCCAACGGACTAAAGCCCTCCGGTTTATATAGACACCGGAGGAGGCTAGGGTTACACAGAATCGGTTACAATGGTAGGAGACCTACATATCCGTATTGCCAAGCTTGCCTTCCACGCCAAGGAAAGTCCCATCCGGACACGGGGAGTCTTCAATCTTGTATCTTCGTAGTCTTGGAGTCCGCGGACGATGATAGTCCGCTGTCCGGACACCCCTAGTCCAGACTCCTCAAGAGCCCTCGAACCAGGCTTCAATGACGTTAGTCCGCGCCAAGCATAATGTTCGGCATTGCAAGGCGGGTTCCTCCCTTGAATAATCTAGAGAAGATCATGAACACCAGGATAGTGTCCGGCTCTGCAAAATAAATTCCACATTCCACCGTAGAGAGAATAAAATGCACACAAGTCCAATCTGCTGACGTATTATGCGGCATGGCATCACACCGCTACCAGGCTTTTACTTGAATCATTTTTTATTATACCACCTCAGCACGTTTAGCGAAGCGGTTTCCTTGGCACGTCTTGTCGAAGCAGAGATCGTGTTCCCCTTATTCCGGGATTCTCATCAATACGTGCGTGGGTAACCCAACTGTGCCCGTCGCCACGCCTCCTCCATCGAAGGTGAATCCCAAACGGTCACGGAGACGACCCTTGGTATTTTTTCCCCTTTATAAGAGGACCATGGTTCGTTCTTTTTCTTCAATCTCGCATCGAATCTCCTCCTCGCTCCTAGTTCCAACACCCAGAGCCTCAGATTCGAGCGCTTCGGATTCTCAACCATGTCCGGCTCCGACCTCCAGGGCCGGTGGATGCCCTCCTCCGTCACGGAGGAGGACGTGTTAAAGCTGCGTGAGGCCAAGTACCTGTCCTACGAGATTTCGCACAGGCTACCCGCCCAAGGGCAGGCCGTGCCCGCCCCCAAGCCCAGCGAGTACGTTGTCTTCGTATCCCACCTCCGTTGGGGTTTAGGCTTCCCGACGGACCCCTTCGTGAGAGGGCTCATGTTCTACTACGGGCTGGATTTTCACGATTTGGCTCCGGAGTCCATCCTCCATATCTCCGCATTCATTATCGTCTGTGAAGCCTTCCTCCGCATCACTCCCCACTTCGCCTGTGGCTGAAGACCTTCAATGTGGGCCAAGATGATCGGGGCGTCAGCGAGTCTTGGCGGGCGACCATAAGCGAAGGGCCGATGCCCGTGGCCCGAGGGTTCCTTCCAAGAGGAACTCGGATTGTGGCAGCAGGAGTGGTTCTATATCACCGTTTCGAAGGGCAGCAAGCAGAAGCCGCCGCCTTCATTCCGCCCGGGACCTCCACGCCGACTGATGTCGTGGGTCAACCAAGGGCTCAATTGGGGGCCGTCCGAAGACGTGCCCTCATTGCAGGGCCGGATTCGAGACCTCCAAGCTAGGGAGATCAATCTGGTCGTGGTGATGCAGGTTATGCTAATCAGGCGTCTTCTGCCCTGCAAACGCCGTCCTCTCCGTCTATGGGAGTTCAACCCGGAGGGACCTCAAATTCTCCCACACTTCATGGGTGCGACACCCATGGAGATGTACAAGTTGTTCTTCGGACCGCAGGTAGCGTGTCCGGAATTGACCGAGGACGCAGGCCTAAGCTGCAATCGCCCGGATACTCAGGCAAATAGCTCAGAGTCCGGACGTTCTGTTTATCTGCTTTTCTAGAGTTCGCCTCCTGACCCATTACTCTTCACAGGAGTGGGTAACGCGATCGAAGCTGATAAGGTGTCCGGCTCCCCTCCCAGAGACCGCACTGGAGCCCGTGCTGGTCAAAATGTTGGAGATCGCGCCCGTAGAAGGGAGCGATGGGGAAAATAAAGGAGCTATTGTTTCGCCCAAAGGGGCATCTGAAGAGGGGGGAATCAAAAACCCCTCCTTCCATGGGGAGAAGAGGACCGCCTCCGAAGATCCGGAGGCCAAAGCCCCTAAACGGGGGAAGAGATCTTCACCGGGGGGTCCGGCGTCCGGGGAGAATCCGGACGTACAATCATCGCCAAAGGATCAGCGCTCCAACGAGCCGTGAGTATGAAAAGGGGAGTTCATTAGTAAGAAAATACCTCCATTTGTGCTTCTGTGGGTAACCGAAATTTTTATATTGCAGTTCGGATTTGCAGCCTTCTCAGATGAGTTCGTCTTCGGGGGACCTTCTTCCAGAGATGATGGAGAGCGAACGCCTCTCTCTCTGCTTGCCGTCGAGATAAAGCGACGAGCCTGAAGTATCGTCACGGAGGGTATCCCCGAGTCCGGAGGGGCCGGAGAGTTCGGCGCCCGCTAGTATCCGGCCGGGAGAACTGAAGAATCTGCTTGAGAGGGCGTCCATCTCAGAAGATCACCGCGCGTTGATGCGTATGGTGATTGGATGGATTTCGTCCGCCGAGAGCGGATTGCGTAATGCCGCTATGAGTTTGCTTGCGGGATTTGAGGTACGCGAGAATGACACACCTTTTATTTGACAGCTTTGCACATAAAAGTGCGCCCTGTATAGATAGTAGCCCCTGAGACTCGGTAGGTTGTCGAAAACGACAGCGTGCCGAGGATCAAAATCGCAAGTAATGAATGTCGCCGTTCCTATGCAGGTGGCGGATAGTCCGAGGGCTAGCCGGACTAGTGGAGTTGCCGAGTTAATGCGGCAACTTGACGTGGCGGATGCGGACATCGCACTTGTCAACCGGCGACTTGACGAGTCGCAAGGTAAATGAGTTCTCCGCAGTCGCTTTATTAAGGGGGTCAAAGCCCTCCTCTGATAAATTATATGTTGTGATCTGAGCGGTGCTGCTTGCTGTGGAGAGCCTTCGGGCCGAACTTGCTCAAGCTAAGGAGCAAGCCCGAAGGAGTGACGCGGCTGCCTCGAGGGCGGCCGAGGAGTTGAAAGCCGAAAAGGCTGCACACTGCCTAAGCAGGGAAGAGATGGCCGAATTGGCCGTGAAATTAAAAGATGCTGCCGACCACAATGAGGCTCTTGAAAAGGAGCGCTTATCGGAGCGGGAAGACTTGGGGAAGGCCACCGCCGAGGCCAAGGATGCCCGTTCTGCAATGCGGGCCATGAAGGAGGAGCTGCGCCAGGCCGGAGATATCGTGGCTGGCAAGCCTTTTCTGCTGCGTCGCTGGTTTACAGATCAAAAGTATGCTCAACTTGGCCAGCTGTGGAGTCCGGAGGATCCGTATATGGGCTTAGCGGCAAGTGCGGCTGATGCCGTTGAGCACTTCCGGAGCCAGAAGGGTCACAAGACGGAAGAGCTATTTTGGTCTCAATTCCATAGTCCGGATCGTGCACTTTCGTTGACCGATCGGTTGGCCGAATGGGCCGAGCTAAATAGATTGTCCGGACTTGCCATGACTGACATCGTGGCTCATGTCTGGCCAGAGAGGCCCAAGGCGACGAGCCATTTCGGCTTGCTGCAGCAATTTCTTGGAGCGGTGCCGCATATCAAGGAGATGAAGCGGTCGGCCTGCATCGAAGGCGCGCGGATGGCTCTTGCCCGTGTGAAGACACATTGGACAGAGATGGATGCCACCGCTATTGCCGCCCAGGGTTCGGATGAAAGCCGGCTCCCCGCCGAGCACTATTTCGGGGAAGTTATGCGTGGCGCTCGTGTAATAGAGTCGCAGTGCTCAAAAAATGTCACGTTCAAATGAACATTTTAACTTGTAAAACAATGATTATGCTATAACTGCTTTTTATACTTGTGCGTCCCAAGTAGTAAAATTTCTCCTATGCGGCCGTTTACGTATACATTTGTATAACACGAAAGATTGCGTCTTGACTTCAGCCCCCACGCACAAGGTGCGGGGGTGTTCGCAAAAATAGCGCATTTTCACACTTAATCCGACGTCTCGGTCCTGTTAAGGAGGTGGTAGCGTAGCAAACGAGGCAATCCGTACTATAATGCTTTATCACTTTCACTTAGCGGTGGAGTTCGAGGGTGGGCTACGATATAGCCCTTGGGGCACCGCACTTCTCGAGTTCGGGCGCGTCGTGCCTTCTTGAAGCGGTCCTTCTTCAAAGCGGGAATTCTAAACATTCCAAGAGTCGATCGAGTGGTTGACCAGTCTCGCTATATCATGACATCGGTTTTCGGCTTTCTCTCGAGGTGCTCGCCCGGCCGAACGGGCACAATCGCAGTAGTTCTCCGGTGCGCGTTAGCCGATGATCTGAGCGTAAGTCAAGAAAACACGTGAGCCGGGCAAACCCAACATTTGACCAAAGACATGATTCGAGCTGATGCATATAATGCCTAACTTCGAGGCGCCGAACACTCCCTAAGGTGTTCGGTCTTTATAATAATGGGCGAACAATGCCCTAAGCCCCTAGTGTCCGTGCACGGGCATGGTCCTCTCGACGCGCCGATGACAAAGCGTCGAGCTCTGCTTTGGTTATAGGAAGGAACCAAGGAAGAATATCAACAAGAGACAATAAAAAGGTTTACGCAGGTCTTAATCTGAAAAGAATCCTCGCATAGCGGGTCCCTCTTGCACGTCGTACTGTGTCTCCGTTGTGCCGTTATCCTGGACAGGTGTGCACGTTGTTCATCTGTAAAAAGAGAGGAACTTTAGTTTGAAAATGACTCGTGCGAAAAAGGTATGTGTGAAAGAAGAAATATAAACCGGGGTTTGTATGAACCCGCGGTTGTTTGTGCGCGCAGCCCCTTGTGAAGGGGTGTGCTGCTAGGGAGCCCCTAGCCTACTGATGCCGGACTCGTCTATCCATGTCCGGGGTCTTTAAGTGACCCTCGCACTGAAATGATGCCTCGTGGACCGGGCATCTTGAGTGTAAGAGACGCGTAATGCGGTATGGCGTTGAAACGGACAAAAGCCTTTCGTCCCAAGAGTGCTTGATATCCACTTTTAAATGGGACGATATGAAAGATTAGTTTTTTGCGCCAAAAGTTGTTCGGTGATCCGAACACAACTTCTAGTAATAGGGAGCCTGTGCACTTGGTGTAAGGGCCTGGCGTCACTCCTTTAAAGGAAGTGCGGCTGTGTCGAATTTTAGTAGGGTCTATCCCCATCTTGCGGATTGTGTTTGAATACAACAAGTTTAGGTCGCTGCCTCCGTCCATCAGGACTTTAGTAAATTGTAGTCCGTCGATTATGGGATCCAATATCAGGGCAGTCCGTCCTGCGTTTCGAACGCTTCTGGAATAATCCAGGTGGTCAAAAGTGATTGGTTGTGATATACAATTTCTATGGTCTACTGGGTTGGACCGTGCGAGGCTCTTTTTAGAAGGTGCCGCACTATTTTTCCGTATTATCACATGAAGTGAGTTTACTGCTTTGACCTCTTGTGGGAAAGTCTTTTGCTTTCCGGTGCTCTACTGGTGGGGCTTATCGTCTTCGCTTGACGCGTCGAGCCCCTTGTGTTCGGCGTTTAGTCGGCCGGACTGTTTGAAAACCCAACAATCTCGATGGGTATGGTTTGCAGGCCTTCCGGGGGTACTGTGGATTTGACATATCCGACCCAAAATCTTATTTAAGTTGGACAACTCATCGTTGTCATCCTTAAGAGGCGGTGTTTTGTTGTTTGGCCGCGAGCTTTTGAATCCGGCATTGACTGCCATGCTCTTTGGGCTTTTCTCTTTATTCCGGCGCTGCTCTTTTCTGCGCCGTGATTTTCCGTTTCCATCTCTTATCTCGGATGTACTTGGGTCGCTGGTGCTGCATCTTGCTAGCCAGCTATCCTCTCCCGCACAGAAGCGGGTCACGAGGCTTGTTAGCGCGGACATTGTCCTCGGTTTCTCTTGGCCGAGGTGTCTGGCAAGCCATTCGTCTCGGACATTGTGTTTAAAAGCTGCTAGGGCTTGGCGTGCAGACAATCGACTATTTGGTTCTTTTGGTGAGGAACCTGTTCGAATTTCTGCTACCGACTCTCCGGGCTGTTGAGTTATATGACTTAGATCATCTGCATCCGGAGGGCGGACATAAGTCCCTTGAAAATTTGCTCTAAACGCGTCCTCGAGCTCTTCCCAACTTCCCATAGTGTTTTCTGGGAGGCTTTTAAGCCAATGACGGGCTGGCCCTTTGAGCTTGAGGGGTAGGTATTTTATGGCGTGGAGATCATCTCCTCTGGCCATGTGTATATGTAGTATATAATCTTCTATCCGCACTCGAGGTCTGTTGTTCCATCGTGAGGCCTCTATGTTTATTGGTTTAAATCCTGCTTTGGAATTCATGGTCCAGCACCTCATTGGTGAAACATAGTGGGTGTCGGCGCCCAGATTTGGGTGTGCCATCGTCTTGGACACTTGACGTGTTGCCTTGCTTTCTGGGGCCCTCTTCTTTGGCCCGTAGATGGACCTGGCTGGGTCATCTATCTTTCCAGGTTCATTAGTAGGTTTATGTGCGGCGCCACTTTTAGAATTTGGCCTATCATCTGGCCGTCTATCCAACCAGGCAGCCACTTTATCTTTTGACTGTGGGGGCTCTATGGCCTCCTCGTCGAATTTTGGTAGCAGCTTGCGCTTCGGGTAGCTCTTTGATTGGTGGCCATTGCCGTATTTATCCGCGGTTTTGAGTACTTTGCTCCACCTCATTCTGAGTGTGTCCTCCGCTGTTTTGAGCTTCCGCTTTTCCTTCTTCAAGCTTCTTGCATTGTTGACGAGTCTTTTCCGAAGGTTTTTACCTTCCGGCGGCGTGTCCGGCGTGAGATCGTCCGGACTGTCGTTTTCGCCGGGCCTGGACTGATTATCTGACTCGTCCTGTTCGTACGGTTGCTTATCTGCATGTTTGTCGTCCACTTGTGTGCCCTGCTGTATTGCGGGGTCTTTAGGAGTGTTGTTGTTGTCGAGGCGGGACTTAGGGCGGCGTCTGCGCCGCCGTTTTGGTTGTTTGTTGGCGGGGTTATCTTCTGCCGTGGCCCGTTGGTCCTCGTTATCACTCTCCTTTGGGGTACCCACCATATATACATCATATGACGGGGTGGTCCTCCCGTGCCCTGTAGGCGCTGGTTCCTGTTCGTCTCCGGCATTGTCGTCTATTCCGTCGATGTCTTCGGAGTCATAGTCTAGCCTGTCGGTTAGATCGTCGATAGTGGCTACAAAGTGGGTGGTGGGTGGGCTCTGAATTTCTTCGTCGTCCGTATCCCAACCATCCTGGCCATAGTCCGGCCAGGACTCTCCCATTAACGAGAGATGCTTTAGCGAATTTAGGATGTCGCCAAAGGGCGAGTGTTGGAAGATGTCCGCGGCGGTGAATTCCATAACCGGCGCCCAATCCGAATCGATTGGTAGGGGTGTGGGAGGTTCGGAGTCCGGGAAGGAGTCCGGCACCTCGGAATCGCGAGTTTCGCGGGGGACAAGATTAGCGTTCGGCTCCATCGCCTTGGAAGTTGAAGCCCCTAAGGTGGTGTCCATCCACCGATCCTCGATCTGGGCGATCGGCTCCGGACTAAAGGCCGAAGCGGATTCGTGTGCGGCCACCAAGGCACTGTCCGGCGGCAGAGCTAGATCATGCCCATCGTAACAGTGCGGCTTGCTTGGCTGTGGCTCGAGCCCGTCGAAGATCAAGTCTCCGCGGACGTTGGCCGTGAAGTTTAGACTTCCGAATTTGACCTGACGGCCAGGGGCGTAGTTTTCGATCTGCTCCAGATGGCCAAGCGAATTAGCCCACAGTGCGAAGCCGCCGAATACGAAGATCTGTCCGGGGAGAAAAGTCTCACCTTGGATAGCGTTGTTGGTTGAAGATGCCATCGAGCCTATCGGTGACGACACAGAGGAACTCTCAATGAAAGCACCAATGTCGGTGTCAAAACCGGCGGATCTCGGGTAGGGGGTCCCGAACTGTGCGTCTAGGCGGATGGTAACAGGAGACGAGGGACACGATGTTTTACCCAGGTTTGGGCCCTCTCGATGGAGGTAAAACCCTACGTCCTGCTTGATTAATATTGATGATATGGGTAGTACAAGAGTGGATCTACCACGAGATCAAGGAGGCTAAACCCTAAAGCTAGCCTATGGTATGATTGTTGTAATGTATGTTGTGTCCTACGGACTAAAGCCCTCCGGTTTATATAGACACTAGAGGAGGCTAGGGTTACACAGAGTTGGTTACAATGGTAGGAGATCTACATATCCGTATTGCCAAGCTTGCCTTCCACGCCAAGGAAAGTCCCATTCGGACACGGGACGGAGTCTTCAATCTTGTATCTTCGTAGTCTTGGAGTCCGGCGGACGATGATAGTCCGGCTGTCCGGACACCCCCTAGTCCAGGACTCCCTCACTGGGGCTACTATAGTACCCTTCCCCACATCCACCAACCCGCCCTTCATGTGGTAAAGGAGGGTGGACGGAGTGGAGTCGGCCTACAAAGACATATACGTGCGGTGTCAGGGATCCAAAAAGAATGGCAACTGAAGATTAATTAATTAGTTGAGGTTATGAGGGTGCGACGCGTATTTACCGTGAGGGCATCAAGCTCAGCCAATGTCGACGGCCCGACATTCAAGCCAGAGACGGAGCTAGGGCTATTGTGACAGCTGGGTGCCGGAGCAGGTGCTGGAGTATGTGCGGGTGTGGTTGCCATACTAGGTACGGGTATGGGTGTGGTGTTCATTGAGTTGCTCCTGATGAAGCTGGGCATGGGAAAATCAGTTGGTGGCGCGTTTGGATTTTGTTGCACCCAGGTGACCACAGTTGGAATCAAGCTTGTAAAGGCAGCCACCATATCATGTCTACAAGCAGTTACCGCTTCCCGGATTGCCTCAGCTTTTGTTTTCTCAATCGCCCGCGCCACCTTCTCATCGATATTGACTTGAATGAACTTCTTTCTCTATCTTTTAGCCTCGGGGTCCTTGTTATAATAGTACTTCCATGTGGCGCTATCCCCGGCGCCGTGCACACGTCCATATTGCGCCGTTGGCCCGACGGGTGTCCCATCATTATGTTCATGGCCTGGTTGAAAGGAGTGTCCCACTTGTACTTCACTGACGACTGAGTCGACTGAGTCGACGAGTCGCTTTTGGCCGCAAGCTTGTGTTGCTCTCTCTGCAAAATGGAGCGCGAATCGTTTACAAATCGCGGAGCAAATATTATAACCACGTATGCATGCACGGATCAAATTCATACAAAAATTCGGCATGACCTTCCCTAAACATAGGACATGTTGAGTTAACCAGAAATTTGCCAAAACAGAATCGAATCGACATTTCGGCAAAACATAGGCAACTCATGTCACCCACATTATTTCATCAAATACAAAATGTAGGCAACTCAAATTATTCCACACACAATTCGGTATATTCTCATATCGCCCATATATATATCGAGAGGGATACCGAGCACCTTTCTTCTTAATTACCTAGTAGCTCTAGATATATAGCTCTAACTAGCTCGCTAGATAGGGATAGAGAGAGCTAGGGAGAGAGTGGGAGGAGAGGGAGAGGAGAGGGAAGGCATTAATGGAAGGGGGTGGTGGAGGGCAAAGAAGAGGGGGAGGGAGGGCATTAGTGGAGGGGGCAAAGAAGAGGGGTGGTGGAGGGCAAAGAAGAGGGGAGGGGTCTCTAATGGAGGGGCTGGTGGAGGGGGCAAAGAAGAGGAGGGGTGGTGGAGGGCAAAGAAGAGGGAGAGGGAGGGCTCTAATGGAGGGGTGGTGGAGGGGCAAAGAAGAGGGGGTGGTGGAGGGCTAGAGGGGAAGGAGGGGGAGCATTGAAAGGAACAAGCAAGGTGATGCAGATCATCCCACGTTCATCCCCATGTACACTCTGACTACTCTCCAAGCCCCAAGGATACATAAGATGAGACTTCGACTATGCGCCACTGGACACAAGGTGAACCCGTCCCTAAATGCTTCCCCTTTCCATTCGTGTGAGACATGGTTGCTACTTCAAGCTCGGACCTTGTGCATACTCAAGTACACCCAAGGAGGCCATGGAGAGCCCAAGGACCAAGGCCAAGTGTGCGCGGTAGTGAAGGGAGGAGAGGGAAGAAGAGTTTGCTGCTACAGCAGCCAGACATCTGGCCATGTCCAGGACATCCGGCGAGGCCCGGACATCCAGCCCAATGCCAGGAAATCTGGCTCCCTTCTATGCAGAGAGCACCAGAGTTGGCGAAGTAAGCCCGGACATCCGCCCCCAGGACTGGACATCCGCCCCGTCGCGAGCCATCGGGCATCCGGCCCAGTGCCCAGAAATCCGGTGCCCCATCACAGAAGCTGGACCCTGCCAGCCCAGACATCCGGCCCCAACGCCTAGACATCCGGCGTCTCATGAAGGCCCGGACATCCGGCCCGACGCCCGGACATCCGCCCCCCTGCCTGCGTGCAGCTCATCCGGGCCGAGTCCCATGTACCCCTTCGTCCCTTAGACTATATATACTCCCTCACCTCCTCCTAGTTAGGGTTAGCAAAGGATTAGCTCATTTGAGATAGAGCTTTGCTCATCCATACGGATCTCCTCCTCGTGAGAGACCGCGGCCTCTTCGGAGAAGATCCACCATGGATTCAAGACCCCTTTACGGGAAGATCCCTCATGGATTCAAGACCTCCACTTGGAGATGAGCTACCGCCACTTGCATCGTCCTTTGTTGGATTTGGACTGTGAATCTCTTTGTGTCCCTTGGATCTAGCACATGTGTCATCATATTCGTGTTGGTTGAGTGTTTCTCTCATTTTCCCCCATGATTTCCCTCGTGTTCTTCCGCGCGTTCTTCGTGTTCCTCATAGGGATCCTCTCCAAACGTGAAAGATCAGCCCCTAGGGTTCCGCCCTACATCATCTTGGTATCATTAGCCATGTTGATCACGTTTTGGAGCCCCTACCTTGTGTTTTCTAGCTTGATTTTGTTGATTTCGTCCTAAATTAGAAAATCCCCACCAAAAATAGCCCCCAATTTTTTTTGTGATTTGTTGGTTTGATGATGTTTTGTTGATTCTGACCCATGGATTTGCTTGGTTTCGAGTGGATCTAGCATCTCCCCAAGTTTCCCCACCTTCCATCCATGAAATCCATCAAATTTTGCCCCCAAAATCATCAATTTCCGCCCCAAAATCGAGTTCCTCGCGTTCATCCTCGGATTTGGAGCCCAGACATCCGGCCCGACCCCCGGACATCCGGCCATCTCGGACATTCGCCCATTAGCCCGGACATCCGGCTCCTGGAGCGCATTTTTGCACAAGGTTCCGGACATCAGGTCCCGGACATCCGGCCAAACCCCCGGATGTCCGCCCGCTGTCATTTCAGCTTTTCCTGTTTCACCGTTTTGACCATAACTTTCACATCCGGAGTCCGATTTTCGCATTCTTTAGCTTGTTGAGTAGCTATTGACATCCCCATCCATCTAGATAGGTTTGAACACCATTTGACTCCATAAAATTTTCCAAAATTTGGCAACTTTGCCTAAGCCCTCCACCATATCATCCGCATAGCCACCGCCGACTTCCGCAACCTAACCCATTTTGTTCACCATCGCATTTTTGAGGTTGTTTGAGTAGTGACTTGAGTCTCCTAAGGTGTTTAGGCTACTTAGGGACGGTTGCTTCCTCATCAACCATCACCACTTCTGCATAGACGTGCCCACCATACATTTCCACCCCAACTTAACCCAATTTTGTTTAAGTTGTGGCTTGTGTCTCCTAAGGTGTTTCGGCTACTTAGGGACGACAACTTCAACTCTGACACGTGTATAGCCAATCATTTCACTTCCGCATTACCAAGTGCAAACCACCACCACTTTCCACTACCACCATTTTGACATTTGACGTTTGAGATTTTGAGTTCGCGGTTTTTCCTTTTCCTAAGGTGTTTCAGCTACTTAGGGACGAGTCTCCATCATCTTGGTTGCTACATCAAGAACACCGCCACTCATTATCGACACGGACAGTAACCTCCATATCATCTTGGTATCGTGGTATCCCTCCATTGTATATTCCCCTTGCCATTGCATTGTTAACCCCTAGCCCATTTTGCGTCACTTGCCTATCGAGACTAGCCATTTGAGTATTGCCGGCAACTTTACTTGTGCACATTAGTGATCATACTTCCCATAGCATACGTACCATATCATCGTGGTGCATATCTTGATATCATATCCCGTGTCACAAGTTTGTTCCCGCATATACACAATTGCTATCTTGGTTTGTGCATTGTGCAAAAGTGACCATACAAAAAGAAAAGAAAAAGAGAATACGCTTTTAAACAAAAGAAAGAGAGCAAAGAAGCTTCTAAGCAAATGCCATAGCATCATACCACATTGCATATAAGATTGTCATATCCGATCATCTTGGATCATCTTGAGAGAAACACCGGGAACCATACATACATAGCATACTTGGGATAAAAGTTGATACATTTTGTATCTTATAGGTTGTGCACAAGTGTCGTATCCGCCAATAGAGCAATCGTGCTAGCGTCTCTCTTGAGTTGTGAAACACGAGCGTTTTCCGTGGATTCCACATTTTGTGCTCATTCCTTGGTTGCACGACCCCATTTATCTATCCGTGTGTGCGTTTCCGTGTGCCATCCATATTGCTATTGGTCCATTTGTTTCACTTGCGAATTTGTGAATCTCTTTCAACATTATTGACTCTTGCTAACATTTTGCATCAAATAAATTTTTTGTGCCACTATCTTTACCGAGCTCCACCATAAGCCTTACTTGTGTAGGTGTGAGAACCGACAAGAATTGGTACCAATTGTGCTATTTCCTTGTTACACATTTGAGTGATCATTGATCCATCTTCAACATTGGTCAAGGTACATTTGGTATAGTTCTTCTCTTTCTCCCACTCATATTTGCTCGAGTCTTGTGATGGATAGGCAAGGCATTTCCTCTCCGGTCTATGACAACAACGACGGCGTGAACAACTACATTTCCAAAGCGTCCATCTTCGATCTATCTATACCTACTAATAAAGCAAGGTGCGCTTCTCCAATGTTTTCATCCGTTCACCCATATTATTATTTGTGATTATTTGAGATTTTTTATTACCCGAGGTGGGACTAATATTTTCATCCATCCAAACATAACTGCCAAAAACGATTCACGAGCACATCTGGGCCTTAGGCCGGTCTAATATGGGCCGGCTATAGTGCAGATCAAAAAATGCATACGACTCGAGAGACCAAAAAAAATTCGCTGCCAAAAGGGTTCGAACTCCCGACCAGGATCCAAGCTCAAAGCTTGCAAGCCACCACGTCCCCTAATGATTATGTGCAGATAAGATAGGATTCATCCAGATATTAATTTGTCCCACCTCGCTTTTTTGCAACTCACTCCACCAATTTATATTTTGTCGTGATTTGAAATTAGTAAGCCTAGAATCAAAGCATAGATGAAGGAATTAAGATAATGAAAACATATGTCCCGATTGCGCTCAAATATGGCAGGAAGGAAAAATCTGGCAGGCTAATGAAGGAAAATATCAATTGAGGGAAATAAAAAGTTTTGCGTGTACCTAAGGAAGGAAAGAAGTGGGACTAAGGAAGGATAACAATTAAGACAAACAATAATCTAGCGAGTTTCTAGGGAAGGAAAAGATGTGCCTACAAAGGACTAAGGAAGGGAAGCACTTAAGAGAAATAAAAAATCTGACGTGTGCCTAATAAGGAAGGAAAAGATGTGAAGGAAAGAAATTAAGAGGAATTAAATAGGTCTACCTTACGAAGGGAAGGAATTATATAAGAGAAGGAATAAAACTTCCATCTCGGAGAAGGAAATAAATTAATATTAATAGAAATAATAAACTCCGCTCTTCTTAGGATGTATGCAAACGAAATTTAAAATAATCCGCATAATCCATGTACTATCTGAATTTATGGTCATGTTGGTGAGGCACAACAATACCAATTAATGTTTTCATGTGTTCTACTTTTTTGTGTTTAAAATGCCTTTTGAAAATGTTTTGTAATTTTTAGAAATCGCTCATGTATTTTAATTTCTTTTGTGAAATTTTAAGAGAAAAATTTAGGTACTAAAATAATATTAATATAATTTGAAATTTGTTCACCCTCTTCTAAAACAATATTTTCATGTAATTCGCTCATGTATTTTAATTTCTTTTGTGAAATTTTAAGAGAAAAATTTAGGTACTAAAATAATATTAATATAATTTGAAATTTGTTCACCCTTTTCTAAAACAATATTTTCATGTAATTCTAAAAAGTATTCACATGCTTAAATTTTCTTAATTAAAAAAATATACATTTTCTTTTAAGGAGTACATATGATTTAAAAAGTGCTTATGTATTTCAAAAAAATGAGGATGCATTTTGAAAATACAATATACAATTTAAAAGTGCGTGGGGCGTATGAGGGATGGTGTATGGACTAGGTGTAGGTTGTAGCGGGAAGGACCGACATCACGTCCAACTTGTCGAGATCAGTTTTAAAACTATTAGACATTCACTTATGATGGTGTGGTTCAGGGGAAAATGTGAATGGGTTAAGGATGTAGGCGGTGGCTGAGATCGTCAACTTGGTATTGTCCATGTTGAGATGCAATGTGATCAAATGGACACCGCGGTCATGGTTGATGAAGGTGGGAATGAGGATAAGAAAAAGCACGGATAAGTCGCTTTCTTGAATTAGATAATTAATGTCCACCTATGGCTGCGGTCATGGTTGATCAAGGTGAGAATGACGATAAGAAAAAACACGGGTAAGGCGCTATGTTGAATTAGATAATGTGCATCTATGGAGGGATCTTGAGTCGTGCTTATTCGCCTAGAAACATGCATTTTTATTATCTCCCAGTGCAACGCATGGGCATGTTTGCTAGTAACAACAAATGCAAGGCGCACAATCAAGATTGCGAGAGCGCATCGAGAACATCTCCATCGACACTCATCACTCCGAAGCAAGGAAAAGGGACTACATCGACAAGAAGCTGTCTGCACATAAAGTGGAGCAAGCTGCAAGGATGGAGGAGATTCTGGCCTTGATCAAGTCTACTTCCCCTTCGTCATCTTCAAGGCGGCGGCGACCAAGTCGATCATCTTCGGAGTGCAAACAAGATGCAAGTGCAACTCATCCTCGTCCACATCTACATGGCGACCATCATCACATTCGTGATCCACATCGTCATGAAGGGCAAGTCACCTCCAAGCAACATGTGCACGACGATGACGAACGACATCTACTACGAGCTCAAGCACGACAACGACATCATCATCATGAAGATGCTCCACAAGCGCAAATGCACAAGTCCCAACAAGCCCTACTTCATGCCAAGTCCAAGCTTCAAGAGCACAAAAGAAGACCACGAGACGAGCACCACCAAGACGGAGCTACGGCTACCACCACCACTTCGGCATCTTCGCCAAGTGCTATCAAGGCATCTTCGCCTTTGGACGTATGGCATCTTCGCCTACTTCCCATAAGTATGCCTACAACGACTTCGTCAAGTCCAGGCGACCACCTACGAGCGAGGGCGACACTTCCATCTTCGGAAGCCCCTCAAGGAAGATGGCTGAGCATGGGAAACTCCCTTCGGTCATGGAGACGAGCTACGAGGTGCCACATCATATGGGCCTCCCACACCAAGACGGTGACAAGAAGGTCGAGCAAGGTCCATCCCCTTCGACCTTGGCGATATGAGTTGAGCATGGAGACATTTGCACCAACATCTCTCTGACACCCACATATGTTGAGATGCCCCATTTGTCATGTGAGGAGAGCCACCACCACATGAGTGACATGAGTGACTCCACCATACGTGACATTGAGAGCATTTCCTATGAGAGGACGAGTGTGACCACCACTAGCCCCACACATGAGAGCATGCCACACATCCTATGTGAGGTTGAGCGCCATTTGAGTGACTCCACCAACCATATGAGTGAGAGCACCCTTGAGGGAGTGAGTGAGCCACAACACTTAGTGAGTGAGATAGTTGACACGGCATGTGAGGCCACTATGATTTCTAACGACTTAACCTCTACTCCTAGTGTGTTTTCTTCTGTGGTGCTAGGTCTTCTACATGAAGACATGCCTACCCTCGACGAGTCCATCCCTCCAATGGGAAAACCGATGGCCATGGTGGACGATGATGCACCCCCCACATGGTTCCATCAAGATGAAGATGACAACAATTGGATCTTCAACACCTCACCTACAACACATGAGCGACGCTCCAAAGGTAACATAGGTGATGGTGCTTCTCTTGTCCCACTAGTGGACTCTCTTGACATTGATTGCTTGCATGATGTTGATCCACCTATTCCCATGCTTCATGCTAGTGCGACTTCTTCATGCCTTGACTTACCTATTTATGATGAATATGATGATGAGCATGTTGAGTTTCCTAGTTGTGATGCTATGCTCCATAGGATATCATGTGAAAATTCTATTGGTCACTTCATGTTTGACAACCCTTTGAACTTGTCATATGCTATGAGTGAGATCTCCCATATTGCATCATTTCAAACTCAACATAGTAACTATGCATGCCCCATTAAAATAAATCCTATTTGCACCTATGGCATAGATGACGAGATGATGGTCATTGCCTTTTGCTTCTCTTGTGATGATATTGCTATGCTTCCTTTACATGATTTGCGCAATTCATCTACTATGTCATGCCATGATCACATTGTTCCAAATATGCATTGTATTGGATGTTGTCAATATTCTCCATGTGATGTTGCTACTCATGCTCATGAGGAGATCCCCATAGTTTCCTCATACATATTAGGAGATCTTGATGCATTTCATACTTTGCATGATTCCCATAATTGCGTGCACCATATGCATTCCATGTATAACAATGCTCCAGATATTTCTCATGATGCATTACATCCTTTGAGTCTCCATTATGACATACATAACAACAAGCCTCTCATGATGGATGACATGTTTCTATATCACGCATCTCATTTATTTGAGCATTGGATATTTTGTGCTCACCGACACATGCACATGCGCAACATGATGGATGATGTGTACATCTACCACGCACACACAATTTTTCCTTTGCCTTTTCTTTGTGTAGGTACTTATGAACACTCGTCAACATCACAATCCCATGAGTTGACGAAACGAGCTCTTGAGAGCAACAACGGCTTGGGATCCCGTGGACTATCCTTACCACCATTCCCTTTGCACAAGGACTTCGTGCATCTCTTCTACTTGGCTCTCACACGGCTATGGGCTATTTACCACTTGTCACCTTATGCCCATACTATCGTGTTCACTTTGCATGTCATGCCTCTTTACATGATTTTGCCATGCAATTATGACCCTTACTTGCATCTACCCATGATTCACCATTATGCTACTTCTATGGGTTTTGCATGCTTGGTGGAGATCCTTGTTGCTTTTGCCATGTTTATCATGTGCCCCATGCTATTGATGCTTGTTGTGTTGGTAGAGTCATGATGTGCCATTGTTATTTACATATGGTCTCTCGCCAATACATTGATGATATTTTGCTCATATCTTGCTTTCATGCTTGTGATATGTCATGTGCATTATTCATGCCCACTATTTGCAAACATGACATGCTTGCCATGATTTCCTCTAGCATGTTGCATCTTCGCACTACTATCTTACTTGACTTGATCGCTATGATTGCTTGCTATGTTACATCACCCATGTTCCACTATTACTTGCTTTCTTGGGTTGATGACATATATGCTCATGCCTCTCACATGATATATTTTGATCATTGTATCTTGTGTCCATTAGTTACCTCTTTCATATCCAATTGTATTGAGTGCAACCATACTATGCTTATTGATCTTGGAGACTTTGACACTTTACTTGTGATGCATGCTTGTTTGATTGAGCCTATTGTATTTGGTTGTTCTCACATCATATGCCTCCATACTATGAAATGCTCCCTTGTACTCTCTTATGATGAGCATGATGCATACACTTGTTGGGTATTTTACCACACGAATGATACGTTTTGCACTTCTGCTAACCTCATTTGTTTTTCTGAGTGTTTGTCATGTTCTTTCGTTTTGAAGGATTCACAAGGCATTACCGTCATGAGACATATTGGTTATGTGAAGGCATACATGATGTGGAACTCCAACATCTTCCGGAACATTCATAAGGTGAACTCCTTCCCTTTGAGCCACCCTCATGTTTACATATTGGATGGGTCACTCTTTCATTGTTGTTTCCTTCTTGTTGTCTACATGACACATCTCGTGGACGGAGGAGCGACATTGGAGATTGGCTCTATGGACCTTTACATTGAGGAGTGCTCGGACTTATTGGATGCACCTTCGGTCTTCCACTCTTGCCACGACATCGAGCATTGGTACACCAACACCTCCATATTTGTTGATTGTGCTCCCACATGTCATGCTCGTTGGACATATCATACTCAGCACAAGTTTGCACCCTATGCATGGATTGACTCACATTATGATTGCCTTGTTGCATCTTGTATTCCCATGTCATCCATGATATTTGAGCCTGTTCACTTCCTTAGCAAATTTGTTGTGATATTCCTTGATGGCATATTCATACATAATGATCATATTGTCGACCATCAATTGCATGATAATATCCACATATTGAGCATCCATTGCCATGTTCATGCATTTGATAAACCATCCCATTATGACATCATTTTGCACCGTGGTTGCATTGCTCATATTCATAACACATTTGTGTGCACAATGATTGCATTTGCTCCCATGAATGCTTTGCATATCATTCTAGATCATCGTGATAAGCATCATGTGTCTTGCCATGCACTATCTTGCCGCACGGACTCATTCTTACATGATGGACACTTTGTGTGCGCTAATCATTGTATTTCCGAGTGTCGCTTGTGTTTGATCTTTTTGCATGTCTATCACTCCGGTGACACCTTGGACTACTTGGATTGCGCCATGTCTTCAACTTCATCCAACTACAAGTCCGTCCATGACAACAGTTTCCATGGTGATGAAGATCACGATCCGAGGTCGGATCTTTCCCAAGGGGAGGGGGGAGATGATGCGGAGCATCCCACGTTCATCCCCATGTACACTTCGACTACTCTCCAAGCCCCAAGGATACATAAGATGAGACCTCGACTATGCGCCATTAGACACAAGGTGAACCCGTTCCTAAATGCTTCCCCTTTCCATTCGTGTGAGACATGGTTGCTACTTCAAGCGCGGACCTTGTGCATACTCAGGTACACCCAAGGAGACCATGGAGAGCCCAAGGACCAAGGCCAAGTGTGTGCGGGAGCGAAGGAAGGAGAGGGAAGAAGAGTCTGCTGCTACAGCAGCCGGACATCCGGCCATGTCCAAGACATCCGGCCAGGCCCGGACATCGGGCCCAACGCCCGGAAATCCGGCTCCCTTCTATCCAGAGAGCACCAGAGTCGGCCAAGTCAGCCCGAACATCCGGCCCCCAGGCCCGGACATCCGCCCCGTTGCGAGCCGCCGGACATCCGGCCCAGCACCCGGAAATCGGGCGCCCCATCATAGAAGCTGGACCCTGCCAGCCCGGACGTCCGGCTCCAGCGCCCGGACATCCGACGTCTCATGAAGGCCCGGACATCTGGCCCGACGCCCGGACATCCGGCCCGACGCCCGGACATCCAGCCCCCCTGCCTGCGTGCAGCTCATCCGGGCCGAGTCCCATGTACCTCTTCGTCCCTTAGACTATATATACTCCCCCACCTCCTCCTAGTTAGGGTTTGCAAAGGATTGGCTCATTTGAGATAGAGATTTGCTCATCCATATGGATCTCCTCCTCGTGAGAGACTGCGGCCTCTTCGGAGAAGATCCACCATGGACTCAAGACCCCTTTACGGGAAGATCCCTCATGGATTCAAGACCTCCTCTCGGAGATGAGCTACCGCCACTTGTATCATCCTTCGTTGGATTTGGACCATGAATCTCTTTGTGTTCCTTGGATCTAGCACATGTGTGATCATATTCGTGTTGGTTGAGTGTTTCTCTCGTTTTCCCCCGTGATTTCCCTCGTGTTCTTCCGCGTGTTCTTCGTGTTCCTCGTAGGGATCCTCTCCAAACGTGAGAGATCGACCCCTAGGGTTCCGCACTACGTCACAAGGTGAAAGGAACGGGGGAGAAAGGAAGGGGAAGGAAGAAGAGAGGAGGAAGAAGGGGAAAGGTGGTAGGTGGCTGGCGGCCATAGCAGTAGCACGGGTCACCAATGCGCGCTACTGCTATGGGCGCCTATAAAATATCTACGGCTAGTGTTGCACTACCTATAGCGCGGGATAGGATAACACGCTACTGGTAAAATGTTACACATAGAAGAAATAGCAGTAGCACATTTAGGTAAACAGGCGCTATAGGTCATAAACTAACTGTAGCGCCAGTTAGACGACCAGCGCTGCTAATATTTATTGATTAGGGGTGTGGTATGTTACACTTAGCAGTAGCGTGGTACTAGAAAACAAGCGCTGCTGCTAATGAATACCAGTAGCGCTCTTCCTAGCCAGCGCTACTACTAACTACTAGTAGCGTGGGGTCATAAACAAACGCTACTGGTAAACTTCTATCTATAAGCATTTTCCTAGTAGTGGCTGGGGGTGGATGAATAGGACCCCGAGGAGGCCGCTACACGGGAGCCGGTTGGGGGTGGATGAACATGACCCCATGGAGGGCTGGTTGAACAGTAGCCGATGGAGGCTAGATGAACAGTAGCTGGTGGAGGTAGGAGGAAGAAGCGGTGGATGAACAGTAACAGGTGGAGGTTGGAGGAAGTCGATGGTGGAAGAATAGTAGCCCATGGAGGATAGAGCGAGGCAGTATACGATGGATGAACATGACCCCATTTCAACCATAGACGCTCCAACAGAAGTCTGTTTCCTCCGTTTTGCGGTACGCGGCACCCCTTCCGATTAACAGGACCCCGTTCCGACCATAGGCACTCAAACAGAAGTCTGTTTTCTCTATTTCGCGGTACGCCACACTCTTCCCGATGAAGAGGACCCTGTTTCAACCATATGTGGTCGAACAGAAGTCCGTTTCCTCTGTTCTGCTGTATATCAGACCTCGTTTCGGCTGTTCCGTCCAAGCCGGTTGACTCCTGATGAACAGGACGTATTCAGACCCAGTTGGTTGCCTCCCGATGAACATGGTGATGTTTCCTCCATTGAACAGGACGCCATCGCTGTCGTCCGTATGCGCGAGTCATCGTTCGAGACCCTGCCCCTATGTACGTACGTGGCCGTATTTTTTGGCATGTGGCTGTACGTACGTGTACACAGTTTAGAACGGACTGCCTAAACTACTACATTGGGCACTCTACTACTACATGTGCCGCTGCTTGCTCAGCCACGGTTCATCATTGCAGAGAGACCGATCATCCAGCATGTACGTACACGTTCATGGCCAGATAGACAACACTACATACGCTTCAACTGGGTGGGTCCAAGCTGTCAGGGAGGATAATGACACACTTCCTTCCATGCAAAGATATAGATGGTGGGTCCGAGCTATCAGGGGGAGGATTCATTTTTTTTGCGCATAATAAGGAGGCAATTCCTTGCGTGCGAAGATGTAGCTGATGGGTCCATATGTCAGCCTCACCGCATACAGTCCTCTTCTGATGGCTGTTGTTTGTTCCCACATAGTGCGGACAGCACCCAGGCGGTGGACGATGGCGATGCCTAGGAAGGGAGCGACATTTAGCCAGGGAAGACGAGGCAGGTGGATGCCCACGCGGAGGGGAGTACAAGGGTTCACTGGTTCGGCTGCGGTGTGAGGCTGCCATCGCTATAGAATAACAAGAGGTGTTGGTGAGTAGAGGAATGGCCTGGACGGCGATGGGAGTAGGGCGGGCTGGTGAGGCCTGCACGGCAGCACAGCCAGCCACGAGAGGCGGTAGCAGGCGGTACCGCCAACGTTGGTTTGGGCGGCTGAAGCATGAATATCCGAGATTGAAGTAGCACCACCGCCGTTAGATGGACATCCGAAGGCCACAACTACTAGAATCTTGTGTTGACTATAAGTTGACAAAGCTTTGCGTACGCCTCAACTTAGTAGGCCCACAAGTGTGCATCAGATCTGTGGCAGAAAAAATATAGCCCATTTGTGATTTGTTATAATGTACAACCCATTTTTGAATTCTAATGGAATTTACTGCATCCCATTTACTGTTTGTTTAAATTATAGCCCATTTTCTAGCCAGGACAAGGGTTA